>CM076582.1:1153032750-1153751174 GCA_034641835.2 Pinus albicaulis | reverse complement strand
TAATTATAATAATTCAACTAAGTGAAACTGTTCGACTCCTACAACTCTAACTAGTCTAAGTAATACAGTCAGCTGAGGTATTGACACCTAGCTGTTACAACTCAAATGTTTTCGAACCCTCCTAGCCACAACATGTGGACAAAACCTCCTACATTGTTGGCTAGTGCCTAATGCCCCTGCATCATCGTGTGACATAAACCTATTAGCAAAAGTGAATTCCTTGAATTTCACCAAATATTTTCTTTGAATTCCTTGCTTTTAAAAGCCAATGATATCCCTTATTGTGTTAATGTTACATAAATTCCTTGTCCTAGTGCCTCACACTCTACTATGAATGTTTTACCAAAAGTAGGTGCAACCGATGTTGGTGTAGAAGACATGACATCCATTAAAAGAGAGAATGCCAAAGTAGCCTCATCATTACATATAAATGATATTTTCTTCAAGAGATATGTGAGTGGACTTGAAATGCATGCATAATTCTTAACAAATGATCAATAATATCATGTAAGTCTAACAAATCTTCTAAGAACCTTGATTTTCTTAGGAATAGGTCATTTTGTAATAGCTTGCATCTTTTGAGGCTCCAACTTCACTCCTTCCTTTAAAACAATATGAACCAAATACTCGAATTATTATTTCCCAAAATCACATTTGGATATTTTTACATAAAAATGATTGTTCTCAATAATTATTTATATAACTTTTTCACATGTTTAGTGTGGTATTCCCATGATTTATTATAAATATGTGTATTATCAAAGAAAACCAACACAAATTTTATAAGATGGGATCAAACAAAATTGTTCTTAAGTCGAGCCCGCTGGACTTCAAACGGCGATAAACCATAATTCAAACCAAATTCGCGTTCCAAAATAGCCTGCTAACGTCGGCCAATTTTGTGACGCGAAAACCAAATGAATTCCGCCCTAATCTTTTTCGGGTCCGAAGTTGGGCTGGCGTACGGAGGGAGAGTTGTGACGCGAATTTCTTATCAAATTCGCCCTAATATTTTTCGAGTCGGATTTCCACTGCGCGAGCGGCCCAAACAAAGATTCGCTCCAATCAATTTCTGCCACGTGTCCTCAATAAAAACTTGCCCTGCTCCCGGCTGCGGGTGCATTCGATGGCGTTTAAGGTGATGGGACATGGATATGGCGATTTCATATCAATCACATTAACATTTAACGTTGTTCAATTAAGTTTTCACATCAAATCTGCATTAATTAATTTTTAACACTGTTCAAGATCGGACCTCCACTCCTCTGAGCGATTCCGCACGCTCCAATTTGATCCGGCCTTCGGCTCTCATTATTAATGATCAAAGATTAATTATGACGGGCGTCCTTTGATTGCATTGCAGACGGGTCGACATACAAAATGGCGTTTAGCCATGGTTTTTCAGACAAGCCGGTTGCTGGATTACACTGCCTGGTAACTGTGACGATAAGGAGAAGTGGCCAGTGGAACTTCTGCCTAGACTTTGCTGCATATTTCCATTTCTCTCGGTTTTGTCTCTGTCTGTCTTCCTCTGTTAATTGGAATTCTGCTTCTTCGTCTCTTGTGCCCACTGCGCCTGAGATTGCACCCATGCCTCGCGTGTGTCATAGGATGCGTTGCCGCAGGGGGAGCACTAGAGGTCAATCCCGGCGCGCTCCCTCCAGCACCTCAACAGAGATGACTTCCGGCCAGTCCAGTGATTATTACTTAGGTCGATATCCAAATAATAGGAGTGGGCGGGGTCGGCTTGTAGCATCTGGCCACCGTATGGATTCCCCTGCTCCTGGCTTCCCCACCGCTAGTTCACCTTCTCCCACGACGCGCACTGCGCAATTTTCCTTTAATTGCTCTCTCAACCGCCCAAGAATCACGGCTTTAGTCACTGTGGTATTCCGCGAGGAGGCCCAAATGGAGGAAGAATGCACCCGTCCGGCGGGTCTGAGCTCGGAAAAAGCCGGCCAACATTCGGGCCTTCAGGAGGGGAGCCATGGCATGCATGTGGAGGTAGCACCTAGCGATCCTGGACCTTCCGAAGGATGGTGCCGAATCGTGGAGGAACCACTGAAGGAGTAGTTTGGTTAAATTGTTTTTCTTGCTTAGCAGACCCACTTAATTGGGCTGCTTTTAGATTATTTTACTATGCTGGACCTTTGTAATATTTTTGAATTCTGTAAATTAAACGTTCAAGATCGTAGTTCACCTCGTATGAGGAAATTTATTAATTTTTTGATTTTTTGATGACAAATTTGCCATGAGTCCGCCCAGCAATGTTTTTGACTTCGGTGTAATTTATTCGCAATGTTATTGCATTAACTTTACTTAGAATTCTCACATGATTAGCGTTTTGACTCACTACATTTTAAATTTAATTTGATTGGAACAATGGACGCTGTGGCATTTAGTCCGTTGCTCATCGTTCTACATACTACTATTTCACTTTCAGGATGCCCTGGCATATTTGGATGCTTTCGCATTGTCGACTGTGTGGACTGCCACTAGATTTTATATCATGCGTCCCCCGTATGTGACATGGGGGTATTTTTCTATCAGCAATATGTGGGATCATTGTGTCTTTTTCTGGAGGGATGGTTCCAACTGACATGGGAAATGTAATCACTTCAGACTTTACTTCATATAATATATTCAAAATAACGTTTTTTCTCTTGTGAAAAAAAAATTATTAATGTTTATCACTCTGCCTTCAAAACTAGAGATGTTGGTCTATGTTGCTGGTTTATTGATATGGTCTGATGGTCTTTTTATATTTTGGACATATCACACTCCTCACATGATTAGCATTTTTCTCTGTTCAAGAATTTTGGGTACTTTAATTTGTATTTGGAACAATGGACGTCGGTACTCTATCTGTTGCTTTACTATTCTACATAATTTTATTTCACTTTCTTATAGATGCCTCGAGCATATTTGGATGCTTTCTCAGATTTGTCAACAATCTCCATGTGGACTGCTATCGGTTTTATATCAAGTCGCCGATGTGACATGGGGTATTTTTCTATCATTGTCCGTGGACTTCCACTTCTTCGGATGGATATTTGGGTTCCACCTCGATGTGAAAATGTAATGACTTCATGGATCGTTTTACTTCATATAATATATTCAAAACAACGTTTTTTCTCTTGAAAAAAAAATGATTAATGTTTATCACTCGCCTTCAAAACTAGCGATGTCGGCTCATGCTGTCGGTTTATTGATATGGTCCTGGTCTTTTTATATTTTGGACATATCACACTCTCACATGATTAGCATTTTCTTCTCATGTGATTTTGCAATTTTAATTTGTATTTGGAACAATGGACGTTGGCACTCTATCTGTTGTTTTACTATTCTACATACCGCTATTTCACTTTCTTATAGATGCCTCGAGCATATTTGGATGCTTTCTCAGATTTGTCGATAATCTCCATGTGTGCCGTTACTGGGTTTTATATCAAGTCCCTTTATGTGACATGGGGTATTTTTCTATCACCGTCTGGGGTGGGACTTCCACTTTTCTTGATGGATATTTGGGTTCCAATCTTCAAATGTGAAAATGTAATGACTTCATGGACTGTTTTACTTCATATAATATATTCAAAATAGCATTTTTTCTCTTGTGAAAAAAAAATGATTAATGTATTTACTGGTCAAAACTAGCGATGTGCCGGGTTCATGTTGTCGGTTTATTGATATGGTCTCGATCGGAATTTTATATTTTTGACATACTGCTAATTCTCACATGATTAGCGTTTTTCTTGATTCGTTCAAGGATTTTGGGTACTTTAATTTGTATTTGGAACAATGGACGTCGGTACTCTATCTGTTGCTTTACTGTTCTACATACTACTATTTCACTTTCTTATAGATGCCTCGGGAATATTTGAATGCTTTCTCAGATTGTCGATAATCTCCTTGTGGACCGTTACTGGATTTTATATCATGTCCCTGTATGTGACATGGGGTATTTTTCTATCATTTTCTGGGGTGGGACTTCCACTTTTTTGGATGGATATTTTGGGTTCCAATCTTCAGATGTGAAAATGTAATGACTTCATGGACTGTTTTACTTCATATAATATATTCAAAACAAATTTTTTTCTCTTGTGAAAAAAAAAATGATTAATGTTTATCACTCTACCTTCAAAACTAGAGATGCTGGTCTATGTTGCTGGTTTATTGATATGGTCTGATGGTCTTTTTATATTTTGGACATATCACACTCCTCACATCATTAGCGTTTTTCTCTGTTCAAGGAATTTGGGTACTTTAATTTGTATTTGGAACAATGGACGTCAGACTTCCATCTCGTTTACTATTATACATACTACTATTTCACTTTCTTATAGATGCCTCGTGCATATTTGGATGTTTTTTTTTTTGACATTTTTCGATAACTCCATGTGACACCCATTATCGGGTTTTATATCACAGTCCCCGTATGTGACATGTATTCTTTCATCATTGTCTGGGGTGGGACTTCCACTTTTCTGGATGGATATTTGGGTTCCAATCTTCAGATGCGAAAATGTAATGACTTCATGGACTATTTTACTTCATATAATATATTCAAAACAACATTTTTCCTCTTTTAAAGTTTCATTTTTTTTTTTAAATTGAACCAGTCGTTGGTATACCGACGCCTTGTAGGCGTCGAAATTGCGACAACTTAAAAATGTCGGAAGAGCGACAATATAAAAACGTCGGACGAGCGACGTTCAAAACGTCGGACCACATTTCGTCAGAATTGCGAAAGTTTACAAACGTCGGAAGAGCGACGTTCAAAACATCGGACCACATTTCGTCGTAATTGCGATAGTTTACAAACGTCGGAAGAGCGACGTCCAAAATGTCGTACCTCACATTGCCTCGGAATTCATGCATCGTTTAAGGCCATATTGTTTAAGATGAAGTGCCTGCACCGTTTTAATTCACATTTCGCTGAAGTGTGACAAACTATAAACGTCGGAAGCACGAACATACCGTAGACGTCGAAGAGTGAGGATTTCGAAGGATGAAGAAGTGTCGATAGTACACACTTTAAGTGCGTCGGAACTCGCGACGACATGACAAACCAAATTTAGTCAAGATATTCTAGTTTAGAATTTGTATAAAATACTTCACTCTTTGAAGTGTTTTTGTGGAATAAAATTGCTGGAATTACTATAGACATTTTTTTGGACATTGGAGGCTATTTTGTGTTTGAATTCAAAGTAGCAGGCTAGACAAGCTGACTGGCATCATAATTTAGGATCCCTGTGATAAGCTGATGAGTGAAGTACTTCCTACTTGTCATTTTTTCCTTTTCTAAGTTTCATGCATTCGTTTTATGTTTTTTTATGTCTGAATGTGTAACTAGGAGTATTACTACAGGATTAGTCAAGTGCTCCATGTCTTTATCTAGTTTCCATTTTAATGTTTTCTTCTGATTTCCGGTGCAAGGAACCCTTAATTGCTCCTTCTCTCGTTTGACCTATGCCTTCTACTTCCATTTTCCAGATCAAAATATCCTTAAGTGCCCTTTATCCTGATCATACCACCTCACAAAAAACTACTTTCTCAAATCTCTGAGGGTTATCTATCTTGCCCTGAATATATTTGTACCTTTTTGGCCTTGATTTCTAGTGCTGCTAGCTTGATTTAGACCCCATAGCCCAATGGACAAGTAGATTTCTCTCTATCTTACCTCCAGGTGATTGTTTCCCACCAAACCCTTTAAACCAAAACCAAATTTCACTTTCATAACTAGCCTAATATTCACAAATTAAAACAAAGTTAAAATTTAAAGAGAGAGCCCTCTCTGAACCCTAGGAAGGCTAGATCCTAGAGTTTGAAGTAGGTTTGTGGTTACCTCAGGCTATTTCTCTTGAACTTGGAGAAATTGCTGAGTGATAACAAATTGTACACTCTGTTTGCAAGAAAATTTTCAATAATTTCGATTATGGGTTAAGATCTGGAGCATTTCATTAATTTGTAATACAAATTTCATAAGATATACTATGATCTGGGGTATTTTATTGATTTGTGATACAAAATTTATTATATCTATTGTGATCTAGAGAGTATTGTAAAGTTATTCCTCGATTTGCTTGTGTTTACGCACTAGAATAGAGTACATGGCATATTATTTGTTTGGATCATGAGACTTGTAGGATTTACATTAGTAGTGTTTTAATACATGTATTTTGTTTCCCTAATCTTCTGATAAGCATTAGTTCAAAAGAGACTTGAGCTTAGTATTGTTGAACTATTGACCTGCAACTTTCCAAGTGATTATAAACAAAGTAATGCTTATGCTATTATGGTTGGAAAGTATTCTTTCTAATTTCCATGTCTTGTATCTTTTTCTCATTGAAGTGGTGTAAATTAATGTATTTCCAAGATTCATATTTGGTTGGAAGTGCAATTTGAATTGTTTGTAAGGGCTTGAAATTTTCATGCAGGTTTTAAAAGAGTACAAAGTGTCAGATTTGAGTAAGGACACTTTAATTTGTTCCTAAGATCTTTGGGTTACATAGTTAGCACATTTGCATTGCATTGGTGTGTGATTGAAGTAGATTTAAAACCTCTCTTTTTGTTTATTTTATTTTATATAGAGTGGTTAGAAATAGGACTATGTGTAGACTTACAATAGGACCTATTTATTCTTTTGATCTAGCTTTCAACATTCTGTAGAAATGATTTTGTTTACATTTAGAATCCTCCTTCATAGTGTGAAGTTTGTTGCTCAGTTTAGTAGGGAGTTAGAGTTCAAATTCCATGTAATTAGGATTTTTTTTAAATTTAATTTAGATTGTAGGACTAATGCTTCTAGGAACCAGAGAGTGTTAATGGATAGATTCTAGAGTAGAATAGGGTTTGGTTAAGACTAGATTAGGATTCTATATTCATGAATGTCACCCCTTCAACCTTTTTGCAAGCTTCACATCCCAATTGCCTCTCCTCTCTTGCCTAATTCCAATTTCCCTAATGCAAAATTCATCCCCCTCTTTGACTTACTCTTCATCGCCCCTCAAAATTTATGTTAACTCAACTAGGAAATCCTCATCCTCTTACCCATCCAAACGCCTTCCCTTATTGTATCACTTGTCCTTAATGATATCAAACCTGAACCCACACTATTTTCCATCAATATTATGATGAGAATGGTACAATTGTACCCCAAGTAGTTGATATTACAAGTGCCACAATATATTTCGGACCAACAAACATATTCTCATCAATTGGGTTCCAATAATTGCCAAACCCTAGTAGTTGGTTTTCATCAATATACATAATTATGCTCAACTAGATCAATTTGTCATCATTGAAAACCCTAGCTCAAAAGTCTTGCCACCATTATCAACAAATATTGTCTCATCTCTAGGGATCAAGTACATCAGTGAATGTATTATGTGGCCAAAAATTCTAAAGAACAACTTCACTCAACACATAAAATTCATTGACCAACCCCTATCCAACAATTACATGTTTTAGTCAAATCATGAAAAGGCATAACAATATAAAAAAGTGTACTTAGTACATAGTCTAGCAATTTTACAACGGATCCTAAGAGAACACCACATACACCTGAAAATGTTTCCCACTGTAAGTCTCCCTTGGACACTTTAATCAATGAACCCTGGGATCTCTATTACACTTCTTCAATTCTGGATTATAATGCAGCACTGAAATTTTGAGCATAAATACATTGATTTCACATATAGATGACTGAATAAATACATCTCCCATACACTTAGCTCGACAAATCTGTAACACATTCACCTTTCTCTTCCAATACTATGCACAATACATACTCTTGCAATCAAAAAATTGAGCATACATAATTTTGGAGCAACATATAGTCTTCTTGACAAATACGCACATATGCACCCAATTTTTACACCAGATCTGTTATTTCTGCATTGGTGATGCAGGGGAAAATATTCAATATCTCAGTAACCTGAAAACTCTTTGAAATTTCTAGATCAATACTGTTGTCTTTTAACTGTTAAAATTTAACTCAAGAGATAATGATCCTGCATCAATTGGGCTTGTTTCCTTCGTTTAACACAAATTTCTGTTCATGGTGTTTGAATTGGGTCTATAAATCAGGTGGAATGATTGCATACAGAATGTACAAATTTTGTGGAAAGACAGAGGTTCAATAATATAATTCTGTGATATCGTTGTAAATATTGAACTCCTTCCAATCATCAAATTGATCGCTACAGAATTTTTTGTGATATTGTTGTAAATATTGAACTCCTTCCAATCATCAAAGTATGGTCAAAGAGAACATCGTTTCTTGCTTTCCATATCCCCATATGACAACTACGTTTCTCGCTTTCCATATGCCCCATGTGACATAGAACGACAGTGATTTGTATGACTTATATCCCAGAAACCAAAGTGTAAGGCATGAATCAACATAGAACCTATCCCATGATACGCTCATGTTAAGGATATGGCATACCCTTAACCATACCGTAGTTGCAAAGGGACACTTAAAGAATCATACATCGTGGTGCCAAGGGGTGGCCATATTGGTTTCCCCTCCTTAAAAATGTGCCTCTAACTTGTTGTGTTGTATGTTGATCTGAAAACTTAGAGAAGACACTGTCTTAATATTTATGACTTACTGTTTACTCTCTTTAAACTCGAATGTAATTTGATGGTAAATTTGTACTCTTTAATGCACAAATTTTATGTATTAGAAAGGTAAATTTAGAAATTATTTCAGTTTTCATTTTTTGTTTTCAAGTTAGATATTGTTTTCAAGTTTTCACATTTCTAATTTTATTGCAACGTGGCAAAATGATCGTGGCACAGGAACAACCCCAGGACATGTAAACAAATAACTATTTCAGTTTCATATTAGTTTCTTTATATTGAATTTTTTTTTAAATATATTTCATGCTTCTTATTATTTTATAATGTGGCAGGATGATCGTGGAAAGGGGCCAGTCAAAGAATATGTAAAGTGCCAGCCTTGCTCTATATTCAGGTATTTTAGTTCTTTACATAATTGAAATAATGTTAATTTTGTTGAAATATGTAGACGCCTCGCCATGGTGCGTGTGATGATTCCCTCAATGAGGAAGAGTTGTGTTCATCCCCATGTCCATTGGTGTTGCTGCGAAAAAAGATGCTAAACTAAACCAAGGAACTTGAGCGTTTGGTAGAAATTGTGCCTCAAACACCTGCATTAGGAAAAATGATAAGACAAGTTATGAATCAACTAGAAACATATAAGGTAATAACAAAAAATCAAAAGGATATTTTTATTATTCTGCATGAGATTAATTGTCATAGGTTGATTTATAATTTTTACATTAACTAAACTAACAAAAATATTCTTTTGTATGTAGCTTTTTCTGGAACCTGTTGTCCTCAATGTTGGTGGTAGTGGGACACAAAGGCAAGAGATTCCCAAGGAACCCTCTTGTACACCTTCTACGCCTTTAGGTAGAAGCTAAGAAACGCACCCCCAAGAAGACACACAGCCAATCGCTGAACGTGGTGGTAGTGATGAGGTTGGTATGGCCAACGTTATTATTCCATTTCCTGGAGCTACACGTGTCACCTCCATGGGGACCATTCCAAGCATGTTTTTGGTGAACAATGAAGGTGTTCCTATAAATAAAGTACAACTCCCAGGTAAGTTTTAATATTTTAACTATTTCATGTACTCTATCTAAAACATATTTTATCATGATTATTATTTTTAAATTAATGATAATATATTTTTCTATGTAGGAAACAATGATTTCGAAAGGGCCTTGGAGAGAAAGGCATTGGTAATTTTTCGCCCAACCATACACACAAGGTGGAATTCCCATAATTACAACCTGAAAAAAGAACTTCTAGATTATCTAGAAGGCCTTTTTGGGGCGGACACATTTGACAGAACAACGGTTTCCCGGGTAGTTGGAAAATATCTGAAATATACGCGGGACACCAATAGGACGCACTTGAAAATTAACTCTAGATACGAGCATCCTCTCATAGTTCCAGAGAGGGAGTGGAGAGCACTCATTGATGACGGAAAAGAGAAAAAGGCCAAAAAATAAGGAAAAATGCTAACTCGACCCGCAAGGTAAATTACAACTTTAATTCAATAGCTTTAATTTTCTCTATGTCTAAAATAAAAGTGTGCTACATAACTGACTTCAAGCTTTTGATGATAGGTTGCCTGACATCTTGAAGGAAATCAAAGCTATGATTGAAAAAAAATTCCATCACAAGCTAGGCCAGGGTAGCTACTTGAAATTAGCCGCAATAATTGTAAGTAGCTAAAAATCTTATAATTAATTGTATCACCTTCCAACATTTTTGTAATCCCATCAAATAACATTAAAAATACACAATCATATGTAATGTAGGGTGATGAATTTGGAACAAAAACCACAAAGGAAGACAAAGAGATCACTTTCTATTCTGGCTATCAAGCCATAGTTGAACGTCGTAGAAGTTTGTTATAGATCCCAAGATCTAGAATGCCTAATAAGGTAAAATGTTAACCTTTCAATATGTTTGTTTTCGTCCATAAATTTCATGTATAAGAACTTTGTTTAAATATGGGGAGCAACACTTTTAATGAGCCAAATAACCCAGTTGTAGAGCAGTGCGTTGAGAGTGAAATATTTCTAGAAGTACAGGTCCTCACGTGAAACCTGATCATTCCAGTGGGGACCAGGCCGACAATGCTACTATCAGTGAGGGCCACGATGGTAATTAATTTCTACTTATTATTTTTTCTAATTATACCTTGAGGGTTGTGTCCTTATAACATTTTTTGTTTAAATGATAGAGAATGTTGTACTTGAGCATCCTACCACCAAAGAGGAACACAGAGCAGCGGTTCCAACAGTGACAACTGGTGCACTAGGTAAATAATGTCATTGCAATTTTTTATTATTAATATTACCGAACTACTTTAATGATATTTAAAAATTGGCAATTAAAATTTAATATTATTTGTTTTTGTAGGCGATGCCCCATTACTGCATGAGACCAGATATCGTGAGTACGCTACTAGGTCAGCTATGCAAGAAAGGCACAAAACATAAGTAGAGAACAATGACGTTGATGATGTAGTTAGGATCTTTAGAAGAAGGAATAAGAAAAGAAAATTTGATAATGTAAAATATTGTATTATTATAAGACAAATGTTACCATACTTGGAACCTTTTTTGCATTATATAAAAACTCATTTATCATACTATTTTTATGCCAAGCACTTTCAATGTTTTCTTGCATACTTTTTGTTGCATTGCTTTTTAATTAGTTATTGAATATTTTTTTTTTGCTCATGAAAGTAAAAAATGAAATATAGATTGGGTATTGGGGAATTGAGAGTGATGTGAGGGGGGAGGGGAGGAGCCATAAGAGCTTCCACCTTCACGTGGTTGGCCCTGTTTAGTAGAGAATAATTTATTGGGGTGATTTAATCTTGGAGCAAACCTCCCTCGATCCAACGTAGCAGCAAGAAAGTCACTCTTGAATTAGTTTCTACTCTTTCAGATCTAGGGAGGCTTGTTCCAAGTTCAGGTGACTCCAATAAATTGTTCTTGAAATGAAGAGGAGCTTATTCAGGTATGTTTTGAAATTGTCAACATATGTTCTAACATTATCATAAGAGTGCATATTAGAGTAAAAAATACTAGAAATATTACTTGTATTTATTTTATAGATAATTATGGATTTTGAATGACTTGGCAGCGCAGGTGCAAATCCTCTTGCATCATGAGCAATACAACTTGTCAACCAGGGTCATGTCTAGGATCTTTTTGCTTGTGCACTTAACCAGGTTTGTAGTGTCACATTTTGTAAGTTCCTTTACAGTTCATAATTCAAGATGAAGCTTGTTCATGATTATTATCTGGTTTTATGTATGTGTTTTTTCCTCTATTTGATTGTAATTTTGAAAGTGCTCTTAAACATTAGAACATTTTTTGTTTTTATACTATTATTTCATGTGAATTTTCATATGAATAAATACCATATTGTTAAAATCATAGTTTAATATTTTAGACCGTGTAAGGTTTTAACACCATCTTGGTGATTTACATCATATTTTGACTTGGCGGCATGCATTCTTCCTGTTTAGACTATGTGCAGGATGAATGATGCTAGAATCATGTCCCCATCAAATGTTAGTTTGGGATTGAGAAAATAATATTATGACATCATGGCATCATGGTATGGTGTCCATGTAATAGGAGACCTAGTACACTTTGTTTCTTATACAAAGTGTAGGGAACAACCTCATTGACAGGAGGATTGAAATCCCTATAAAATGATAAATCCAAAATTATCTCAAACTTAGGGCCTATTTCTTAGGTGCCTCTCAAGCACCCTGTTTAGGCTTGTAACTCCTATGGATATGATAGAAGCTTATACATACAAGAAGTAATAGTGATACTAGTTACTATTGTCTTGTTAGTATTCTCCCTAATAAGCCGAGCTTCCATTGCTTGTTGAATATGTAGTATTAGCACACTTTACACTCTGTATTAGGACTATGTAGTTGGATTCATAGGTTCCAACTGCTTACTTTTTCTACTTATGGTGATATAACCACCATTGTATCATATCCATCTTATTGCATTCCCTTTGGTTGTAGTTAGGTACAAAGGAAATCCAACCAATTCCAATTCCTTCACTTCCAGTTACAAGGACCATTGGAATAATTGGCACATACCACGTTGGATCAATTTTTTTGCCATATTCATTCAAGAAGTCCAAGAGTACATCATCATATTTTGGGAACACGAAGCTTGTTATTGGTGACAAGCATGTGAAAACATATCGAGGCTCGCATGATCTTTTCCACTGTGGGCTTTGGTACCAAATTGCCCAAGTTGAGCAAGGAGGTTAATGTTGTTACTTCCAAAAAAATCTTGTGCCATTCCAATAATTGTGCTAGAAAGACTCTACTCACCATGATGGTAAGAAGAATGCTCTGAGACATAACCCAAGAATTGAGCAACCTTTGCTTGCGTAACAAAATTTCTCTTGAAAGAGAAAAACAATATTTTCCTTTGCCCTGGTTTCAAACCATCAACCATGGATGGGATTGATCTTTGCAAATCAACCATGGAAAATAGGATTAGTTCCTTGTTTACAAAGTCTATGTACTTGATAAGCATGTCATTCTGGTCCAAATATGTTCCCAACTCAAAATTTCCTAGCCAGTTCTTTCTGGCCTCTATTTTCTTCTTGCTAAAGGCCAATTTAATTGAATCTCCATCTTCCTCATTTATCCACATGAAGTCTTTTTTATGTTTGTCCAAAATTTTAAAATATTCTTTCCCCTCTTTATAAGTACTTATACCGAGACCTTTATAGTAATTTATGGTCGATCCTGATGCTGATCCACCCAGATATTCTCTCCATGATTCATACTTAGGCATGGTATAGAAAGACAATACCCATCCATTTTTATGGGTTTCCTTGAAAATAGGAGTAATGAATTCAACAATAAATGAAGGAATATTGAGTATAGATATCCAGAAAGAGTGTATGAAGTTGATCAACAACCCTTTTATGTGTGAACCATCATGATCCCGAACTTTCATAATCTTAAGATGGCCATATCTCAGAGATTTTACACTGTCATATTCCTTTCCATGCTGCAGACAAAGGATTTTCTTGACATGTTGAATCTTGGCATTTTTCATTATCTTTTTATGGCTGGCTTCCCTTAAATTCAACAAATTACCTCTGAGGGGAAACACACCATAATGATTTCGACCAACAATGACCAAACCTGCCATCGCAAGGGCCTTGGCTGAATCTCCCTCAGTTAAAATCAGAGTGCATTTCTTAGAATTCTTGCTTCCTGCATCATTTGCATCATCAAGCTTGGTGATACTAGTTAACCTTTGTCTCTTTGTTGCATCAGTTTTCTTAAGATCCTTGCTCTGTTTGAAGTCTGCCCATGATAATATTTTCTCAACAACTCCACATTTAGCAAATTTCTTCAAAAACTCTTGAGAGAGTTCACACTTTGAACCAAAGCTATTCTGGTGAGTTGTCAGTGTCTCCTTGGTTTGGGATTGAAATGCAGGATTGTCAATCAAAAAATTCACAAATATCCATAAATGATTCTTTATCGTGTGTGCTTTCACTGCAGATGTCTTGTTCTTCTTATTTACAATGTTCATCACATGGGTTGTTATATGGTTTGCTACTAAATCAACATGGGAAACACCTTTAATGGTAGCTATTCCATTAACAAAGTTGAGGTACTGGTGTTTGTACCTCATCTGTTTTCTATGTGGATAGTTAGTTGATTAATTTTGCAAGAAGTAGTGAAATTAGATAACCAAGTGAATATTGGGGAGGTCCCCTATAATTTTATGGAGTTAGAATGATGTGGTTCTCTTGAGGATTTATTTGAAATTTGTAGCATTGATATTTTGTTACCATTTGTTGCACAGGGTCATGATTTGGATCAAAACTCGATTCTTTCCCTATGTTTATCTTGCAGATGAAAGTTTTGATGGATATTAATGGATCATAGAAGCTTTTAAGAACTACTTATGGTTTGAGATGTGATCAGTTAAAAATTTTGTGAAATTTAGACGAGATATAACTAGCAAAGGGTGATAAATCTCTATGTTGTTTTAAGGATTAAGCTCAGAATTAAGCTATGATGGTTGAATAGTTGAATCTGTAATGTCTTGAATTTCCAAAGACAATGTCATGTAGTTGATGAATTGCAAATCAAGTGTGGAATGAAACTCCCAATAATGGGTGCATGTGGAGGCCACCAACTCAACTGACAATGCCAACCCAAGTCTTGCACTCTAGAAACGGTTTCAATATAACAAGGTTCAGTTAATATTCATCATCCTAGGTCTTGCAATCCTTTTTCATACCTTCCACTACTCAAGATAGAAGGATCACTCCTTGGGCACTAGGAATTTGATAATTGAAAATTTGGCATCAATATTGAGGAGTTGATACCAATTTATTATGGACCTAAGGTAGAGAAAGATGAGAAAAGCTGAATAAATTTTCTAGATGAGCTAAAGAAACCCAAAAATTGATCTTGAAACATGAAGATTATTAACTTCTCAATCAATTTTAATTAATTGTGCCATGGAAGGCAAGCTCCCTTGTAGAAAAGGTAGCTTGTAAACTCAGTTGCACCTTATAAATTTAAATGAATATATCTTCTCCTTGTATAGAATAATAATTTTACACGCTCTTACTTACACATTAGAATTCACCATCGGCTCTATTCCTTCCCTAATTATAGGCATGATGCGTATATGCATACACTTTTTTACATGATACAAATACATATAAAGATGTTAATTTTTTATAGTTAATTGTATTTAGTAATATGTATTACCTACTCATCATAAGGTGCAGTTTTAGCCATTATTTCGGTTCTTGCATAATCAAGGTATTTCCCTTGAACCATGGATCTTTTGGGAATAACTTACCGATTTTGTTCAATGACCTTCATTATCTTGACTGAAGCAAATTGAAGACCCCCATTAACATTTTCAGGCTTTTGGGATGATTCTTAATAGCTTACTTTGTCAATTTGGAGAACATGGGTTTTCTTATTTCCAAGCTTTGTTTAGGTCTATGGAAATGTCATTCAATATTTTTAACTAGCTTGGAAAGCTTTTCATTTTATCATGGTTGGCAACAAAATGTGAAGTCAGGTAAGAGTTCCATTAGGTAATCTCAAGCCTTATCCACGGGATACAACATGAAGAAAATGAAATGAAGAATATACTTGTTTACAAGAGAGTCTTTGTATAGGTTTCATACCTGGCCCTACTGGTGTGTGTTCCTATATGATGGATTGTACAATTCTGCCATATGTTCCACATGTCAAGCGCAAGATGTGACCACATTATTCATAGGATTCTTTTTTTTAAATTGTTTTGAGAAACACGGCCCAAGGTCAGTGTTGCAATGCATAAAATAGACTTCCTTTAGCTTAGGTGCTAGACTAAAGAGTTATCTATCAAAATTTTCCAAAACTTTCACCTGATCTGACACCTTTTCCTCAACATGCACAACAAGAACCATTAGCATACATATATCACTTTACAATGGAACCATTAGCACCATTTTATTGGATATCTTCAGCTAAGCAGCTGCAAGTGGTGGGGTGTCTATTCCGCCAAAATAGTCCAAGATTTTTACCTGGCCTCAACGACTGTTGCATGCATTAGCAAACTTCCACAAATACGAAAACAAGAAATAGCATGTCACTCGGTAGACTTGAACCTTGGTGGTGGATATATTAGCTACCTGCTTTTTTCAACCCATGAAGCCACCATTGATAGATCAAAGCATGTAAACAAGGTTTATTAATTTTGTGTTTCTTTCTCTCCTTCAAATTTTCTTCTTATTCAATTCCAAATGCAATGCACTAGTAAGGGCATGTGAAGTTCAGGATTGACATAAAACCTTTTCAGATTTCATGGGGATGCCTAAAAATATTTTAGATAATTGTCATCAAACTCGCCAGAGTGTCCATAAAGCCCACTGGTTGTCATCATATGATGACCTAATATTGTGACATATGTCTATCAATTTATAGAAACAATTTTTAGAATAGAACCATCCTTCAAAAGTGAAAACGCTTGCAACTAATCCTCATGTACAGAAATGAAACCACAATAATTGGCATGTAGTAGTCCTTGGCTATTTGTGAAACAATAAATCTTAAATAGACGTGATGAATATTGGGTGGCAAAATTTGAAAAATTCCAAGCTTATTATCTCCCAATACAGTACAGAGTGGTGTTTTGTTTAATAGTTTGCTAAGCCTCCTTGACAAATACCTATGCAAATCTGAGGCTTAAAATGCCAAGGATAATCTAGCAATACCCTTTGTACATATTTATAGTTTAATTGGAAACTAGAGAGACAAAAGGAAAAATGGTTGTCTAGCTTCTCACAGTTGAGTGTGATACTCTATTTTCCAGTTTGCTAAGTCTCCTTGATAAAGAGGGTCAAGAATGTTGTAGGAGTATCAATCATATGTTCAAACCAGTATTTTTAGTTTAAAAATTCTGCATTTGAATATTAAATCCTACAGGTTTTGTTTCCAGGAATATACAAGAAACTGGACTGATGGTGTAGGTAGTTAGCCTTCCAATGGGATATTCCACTCTAGTTCAAGTCCCATTCCCATTCTCATGCCCATTCCATAGAAACAGGTAAAAAACTTAGGAGAACAAGGATGCCTCAAATATCATTTGAGAATCAAAGTTTATAGAAAGATGTTTCTAGAGGGATGTGGTCAGCACTCTGTTACATTGTTACAATCCAAGCTTATGTATTTCCTCTACTTCTGGTCCAGAAGGCCTATTGTTCAAGGAATTTTCATTACCCTATTGTAGCTTCATTCTAATATGTTCATGAGTTTCCTTCAGGAGTTTTGTAAAACTGTGAGCATCACACTCTTTTTATTCTTTGTTTCTAATAACTTTACCAAATCAACACCTTTTGGAGCCTCCCCATAAAGTTACTCCCTAAAATGAACTTCTGTTGATGTATCTATTCATTAAATTAATATAAATGAATTCAATTTGAGATATAGTCAAATCCCATTGACCAATTGTGTTCTGTGGTAGTGGATATGGTTAAAATGGCACATGGTTTGGTAGCACATATGTTAGACTGTATCCATTACTTAAGTCCAGATCATCTATGTGTTTGTAATTGAACCAAAGTAACGAAATATTGTAATAAATTATTGGAAACTACCTTTTATATATTGTTGCAGGTCTATGAAACACATGCTCAATTAGCTCTGGAGGCTGGAGACATGCCCGAATACAACCAGGTACGAATTATCGCGTCATGTAATTTTTACCTGCTGCTTTTGTATCTTGTCTTTCTTTGTAGTTGATGGACATATTTTTATTTTTTAAATTTTTGTGAGGAAATTAATGTCTTGTTTCAAAAAATGTCCACATTTTGGTAACCATTTTCAAACAGGATTAGTGTGTCTAGACTCTATATCATATCCTTTCTGATTCCATCTTCTATTTGCAAATCCATTTAAAAAACGTTTATCTTCTTTAATTTTCTGTCTTAATGCCTCTAGGATTAGCCATAGGATTATTTTTTAGAGTTATGTCTTCCCTTCTTATAGTTATCTTGTTCCTCTACTTATGAATGTCAGCAGCATTATGTGACTACTGCAAGGTACTTTGCATTGTGTTTGCTCATAGTGGCTGAGACAAGTCTCAATGTTTTATTTAAGACAACTGATAATTTGAAAAAAAGGGAACTTCTTAGCTCAACAGAAGTCCTGTTCTTGGCACATTTCATAGTCTTATATATGAAAATATCCCACGTGAAAGATGGAAAAAATGACTAAATTTGAACTATCATGCCTAATAGTTAAAACTTAAATTAGATCTGGGATGTGTTATTTTCCTTTTTTAATTAACTATCTACATCGTTATGGTACAGTGTTAGTCACTGCTTCAAGGGATATATGCTAAAGACATTGAGGGTTGTTGTCATGAATTTTCAGCTTACAAGTTATTATATTGTAATCTGAATCCAGGCAACATTAGTGATATTTTGTCTTCAATGGAAAGGTACATACGATATGATTGGCATAAAGTAGTTCAAAGATGGTTTCTTGATTAAATACAATTTTACATTAAGATTATTTTCCTAAAATATAATTTCTTGGTTTTTTATATAACAAAAATTTGATATGCTTCCCATTTATTCACTATTTTTGGTAGCTTGGTTTAACGTTAACCACTCACGTTTGCATTGGTATAAATGGACCACTATTCTGTGACCCTTGTTGTTTTAAGCTTGTATTTTGTTACTTTTTTTTCTCCACTTAAGTAATCATGTTTATTCTTGGTTCTAATGCATTCATTGTGTTCTGGAAAGACAATCATCTTTTAGATTGAATAATTCTTTAGGTTTATAAACAAAACAGATGTGAGGCAGAATTACTAGTAGTACAATATATTGATGTTTAATGGTTTCTATATTAATGGGAGCCTTCTGTGGCCTAGATATGGGACATTTCATCTTTAGAACACATGCAAACATCAGTTTAATTTCAAATAAATCACTATCATTTACCATGAATGATTTTAGTACTGCACCTTTTAAAGGACATTTCTATAGAATGATACAATATTGCAATATTTATCGTGAATTCATAGAAGTGAATTCGATAGGATGCCCTATGTTGGGGCAGGATCTCCTGCCAACCTTCTCTCCATTCTTCTCCTTGCCAATAGTGTTTATCATGAATTCATTATCCATGGTTACATGAAAACATGTTGGAACAAACAATTTATATCCTCATAAAGCTCAATGTTGGTGCTTTTATAGTGTTGTAGTCATCTCTGATTCTTATGCAATTTAGGATTAAATTTTTCTCTATGTTTGTGATGTAGTCAACATTTTGTCCCAAGATTTCTTGTTCTTCATTTCCTCTGACACAAGATTGCCCTCTAGTTCAATGTTTAGGGTTTATCTGCTTGAGAGACCACTCTGTTTTGATATTTTTTATTTGTTCTTTTGCTAGTTTAGCGTCTTGATTTTCATCTCTCCTTTTCAGGAGATGCCTTGGGTACCCCCACATTGCTATGTTTTCTTGATGTATGTTAACTATGTAGTGTGTACATATGATTTTGTTGAGATTCAATAAGAAGATCCTAGTGAAAATTATGCACCTACACTAGGATGGAGCCTCAGGCTAGTTTTAGGTGGATGTCTATTTATAGATGCATGAGAAAATTCTATTTATAGATGAGGTATATTTATAGATGTATGTGAAATTTCTATTTATAGATTGAATGTCTATTTATAGATGCATGTCGACTATTATTATCCCTTAATATTAGTTGGACAATAAACAATAATCTATTCTCAATGAGCACTTGGAAATAGTTAACTGAAGTGGCAAATCAGTAAGCTATAGGAATTTCGAGTTGAGTGGTTGGTTGGTGGGACATGCAAGTGGACTTAGTTGTAACTGAGTGATTCGAAGTCGTAACAGGGTTGGAAGTAAAATTATGAAAGTTGTAAAGTAGTTTAACTCACTTAAGTGAGTTAAACTTAGTTGTGCTAGTTGTATCTGAAGATACACTAGTGAGAGATCAAGTGAATTAATTATTAATTAATTCACAATCAATGGCATCACATGCAACTGAATATTTACTACTATTAACTCCATGCATGTCAGATCTAGTGGAGACCCAGTTGAGATGTAGGTGAAAGGGACAGTTGACTATCAGTTGTGACATTATCGGTTGCACACATGCAACCACACACACATTGGATGTGCCCATGAGGATTGCGTAGTCAAGGCAAGTAGGATTCCATTAATTCAGGGATTGCTATCAGCTGGGATTGCGCATTGGAGGCAGGCTTTCTGGAGAGATTAAATTAGCTAAGGAACTTGCCAATTTTTGTATGACAGTGTGGGACAATTAGCTGATGTACTAAGAGCTCTTGTGATTAGAGATTTGTATGTAATTGTTTCATGATCCATGATATAATAAATAATAGAAGATAGTGGATTTTTTAGCTATATGCTTTCCCCGAGAAAATTATCTGTGTTATGTGTGATTGATCTTTCTTAATGATATTGTGATTGACGATTGTGTTTCAAATTCCGCTAATATTTTGTAGAAGAGATTCTGTATTTAACAATAGCATATTATTGTTAGATCAGGAGAATCTAGGCAATACACATTTTTTATTAAATTTCTACATGGTATTAGAGCACAAGAAATTAAAATTTTGAAGCAGGAGCTGAGTTTGTTGGTGGAAAGAATTTGAATTTGCAGAAAGGCTTCCTTGGTGCTATAATTAATTCAAGATCAAAATGGATTTCAATGGCTTGAGGTTAGATTATGCACTCGAGGGAAACTTAAACTAAATTTATTGGAAGGACAAGATGGAGGCAATACTCGAAGACAATGGTTTGAAGGAATTCATTGAAAAATATGCTCCTAAGCCAGATGTTGCAGATGCTGCAAATATTGATGCATGGCGAAAGAAAGTGGCAAAGGCGAGGAGGATTCCATTGGAGGGAGTACGAGACCACATTGTATCAAGCCTCCATGGGAAAGCCACACCATATGCTATGTGGAAGGATTTGACAGATCTATTCCAAAGCAACAACGCGAATAGGAAATTGGCACTCAAAGATAAACTCATAAAGATAAAGATGGAAAAGGGCAACATCATTCCAAATTATCTCACAAAGTTTGTCCAATGTCAGGATGAACTGGGGAGTGTGGGAATAACTGTTGATGATGATTATTTGGTGAGCTTGGCTCTCTTGGGACTTCCTAAGAGTTGGAACAGTTATAAAGACTCTGTAAATGAATGGGAAAATTTGTTGGATTTGGAACGACTATGGTCGGATCTAGTGTAGGAGGAGTTTAGGCGGAGCACCAGAGATGGATCTTCATCAAAGCATGATGATGAAGAGGATTTTTCTTTGGCTTCCAAGGTGAAGAAATGGAAGAAGAATAAATTCCATTCCAAATCCGAGTCTAAAGGCAAGGAGCTGGATATGTCCAAGGTGAAGTGTTTTCACTATCATGAACATGGGCATCTTGCTACTAATTGTTCGCAAAAGAAGAAGAACAAGAATGATGCTGGAGTTGCAGCTGGTGAGGCCCTTTCCTCGCAATTTTAACTTGAATTCATCTTGATCGCATGCATGGTGTCAAGTGCATTGGGATCGGTGTGGTATTTGGATAGTGGCACTTCCTTTCACATGACGGGAGATGATGTTGTGAAAACAACTCCAAAAATAGAAGAAAAGAGATATCAATGCCTTAGAAATAAGCCACTTCGAGGGGGCAACCTCCAATACATTACATGAATGAACAATTCTTGGATGATACAAATTACAAAACCTCATTTCTATATGTAGGAGTCCATGGGGCCACAATGTAATCCTAGTGGGGCCAAAATGTAATCCTAGCCGACCTAACAATAATAATTTAAGGAGACAATAATAACAATATGGGGGTTACAAGGGTACAATAATAACAATAAGGGGTTACACTAACAACAATAAGGGACTATACTAGTAATATAGGGACCTAACATGCCTCTCTCCTTCAAAAAGTGTTGTCCTCAATGCTTGAGTAGCTCTGGGTGCTTTTGTATAAAATTCTCATCCTCCCATGAAGAATCTTCAGTGGGTAAGTTCTTCCACCTGATGAGATACTCTGAAATTGATCGATTTTGCAGATGTTGAGTTCTTGTTTCCATGACCCCTTCAGTTTCCAATATGATTTTTCCTTCCTCATCAAGTTCTAGCAATATTGTTTGAACTGGAAGATTTTCACCTATAACCTTCTTTAAGCATGAAACATGGAAAATTGGATGCACTCGTGAAGAAGCAAGAAGCTCAAATTTGTATGCCATAGTACCAATATTTTGCAACACCTTGTAAGGACCATAGTACTTTGGCGATAATTTATTATCCTTCTTAGCTTGCTTGAGGGACATTTGTTTATATGGTTGTAGTCGTAAAAATACCCAATCTCCTACATCAAAACTTCTCTCGCTGCGATGTTGATCTGCCTGTTGTTTCATTCGATTTTGTGCCAAATTCAGGTTATCCTTTAGGAGTTGGAGAACTTCTTGTTGATGCTCGATGTGATCTTCCACTGCTTGAACCTTCGAATTTTCTCTTAAAGATGATGTGATGGATGGTGGATGATATCCATAAAGTGCCATAAATGGGGTCATTTTCGCTGTAGTATGGAAGGAAGTGTTATACCACCATTCAGCAAGAGGTAACCACTTGACCCATTGTGTTTGTTTATCAGATACAAAACAACGAAGATATCCTTCCAAACATTTATTTACTATCTCAGTTTGACCATCAGATTGAGGATGATAGATGAGCTATGAGTTAATTGAGTACCCAAACAAGAAAATAACTCCGTCCAAAAATTTCCAGTAAAAATGGGATCTCTGTCGCTCACAATAACCCTTGGGCTTCCATGTAGCTTTTGAATTCTGTCCATAAATGTAGTAGCAACTGTACTTGCTTTAAATGGATGAGATAATGCACAAAAGTGTGCATACTTGGTAAGTCTATCAACTACCACCATGTTGACACTCTTTCCTTCGGACTTAGGTAAACCTGTGATAAAATCCATTGAAATCTCCTCCCAACGTTGACTTGGAATGGATAAAGGTTGTAGAAGTCCTGGGGTCTTAATTGTTTCCACTTTATTCTGCTGGCAAACCAAACATTCCGCCACAAACTTTCGAATATCAGATTTAAGGCCATCCCAAAAAAATTCTTTTTTCACCCTGTGGTAAGTTTTTAAAAATCCTGAGTGTCCTCCTAAAGGAGAAGTGTGCAATTCCAGAAGAATCTTTTGTTTTATTTGGGAATTCTTACAAAGATATAAGCGATCTTTGTACCATAAGGAATCATTTTCCAACTAAATGTATCAGATGTACTAGGATCTTGCTGCAACTTTTGAATGAGTGTCCATACATATTTTTCCTTCTTCCATTCATCTCTTGCTTCGGTTATCCAATGTGGTTGGATAATAGAAATGGCACAAAGCAATGCTTCCACCTCTTCATTCTTTCTTGAGAGTGCATCTGCAACAACATTAAGCTTTCCTTTGTTGTAGATTATTTCAAAGTCATAACCCAACATCTTTGTGACCCATTTTTGCTGCTCTTCTGAAGATAGTCTTTGTTCCAAAAAGTGTTTAAGATTATCATGATCAGTTTTTACCTTGAAGTGTCTTCCCATTAGGTAAGTTCGCCATTTCTTTAGTGCATGCAGTATTGCTAACATTTCTTTCTCATAAATAGGTTTCTGTAAATACTTTTCTTTGATTGGACGACTTTCAAAAGCAATGGGTCTTCCTTCCTGCATTAAAACCGCACTAATTCCATTTCCTGAGGCATCACATTCCACAATAAAGGTTTTTGTGAAGTCTGGCGTAGCTAAGACCGGTGCTAGGCACATTGCCTCTTTAAGATGTTCGAAGGCCTTAGTTGCTTCAGGAGTCCATGAAAATGCATCTTTCTTCAATAATGTTGTTAGAGGTGCTGCTATTCTCCCATAATTCTTAACAAACTTGCGATAATACCCTGTTAACCCGAGAAATCCTCACAACTGCTTTATGGTTGTGGGGACTTTCCATTCCTTAATGGCTTTAATTTTGTTAGGGTCTACTTTAACACCCTCGTGAGATACAATATGACCCAGATATTCCACCTCTTGTAATCCAAAGAAACATTTGGATTTTTTTGCATATAATTGTTTCTCCTGCAATAGTTTGAGCACCCTGTCAACATGTTCAACATGATCCTTCCAAGACCTACTATAGATTAGTATATCATCAAAAAATACTATCACAAATTTTCTAAGGAAGGGTTTGAAAATGGAATTCATCAACCCTTGAAATGTAGAAGGTGCATTGGTAAGACCAAAAGGCATGACCAGAAATTCATAATGACCCTCATGAGTTCGAAATGTTGTTTTTGGAATATCTTCAGTCTTCATTCTAGTTTGATGATATCTTGAACGAAGATCCAACTTGGTAAAATAAATTGCTCCATGTAATTCATCCAATAATTCATCAATCACAGGAATGGGAAATTTATCTTTAATGGTGAGCTTATTGAGCTCCCTATAATCCGGAAACATGCGCCATGATCCACCCTTCTTGTGTAGCAATACTACAGGAGCAGATAAAGAATTTTGACTAGGTTGAATTATACCCGCCTCTAACATTTCTGCAATCATACGTTCAATTTCTTTCTTTTGGACATAAGGATATCTATAAGGCCCGATGTTTGGAGGAACACTTCCTAGAATCAAATGAATAGCATGATCATGATCACAAATGGGTGGGAGTCCTTTGGGAGTTTCAAGAACCTTGGAATGATTGTCCAAGACTTTTTGGAGATTTGCAGAAATAGATGATTTTGATGTTGGAACTTCTAGTGAGCATAATTGTGCAATTATGCCTCATTTTTCTTTCTTTAGAAGCTTTGTCATGAAATTAGAGCTTATTATCTTTCCCAGCTTCACTGCAATACCCCGTAGTTCGACTTCCTTTCCTTCTGAAAAAATTTCAAGAAAAGTTTTTGAAAATTAAAAGCTACTGTCCCCAAAGATTGTAACCGTTGTACTCCTAGTACAACATCAAAACCTCCCATGGGAATGGAAAGCATTGGAATATTCAATACATATTCCCCCATGGTTAGCTTGATATTATGGCATTTTCCAGAGAAATTTATAGTTCCTCCATTTGCAACCATCACTTGAAATTCTGGTGCTGGGTATAGGAAACAATTCAATTCATTGGCTACCTTACAATGAATAAAATTATGGGTACTACCTGAATCAATAAACACTATTACCTTTTTCTTCTCGATATGTCCTTCTATCTTGAGAGTTTTAGGAGTGGTAATTCCTGCCAATGCATTACACGATATGGCCGGACTCATTTATTTCTCTTCTAGGGTTGGTTCATGGTGCATATCCTCTTCTTGTTCATTTTCTTGTTCCTCTTCACAATCTATGTAAAATAATTTCTTCTCAGCACACTTATGACCTTTAGTGTATTTTCTATTACAATTTTAGCAAAGCCCTTTTTCTCTTTTTTTTTCTAATTGTTGTGGTTTCAACCTTGTAGTTGTGGAAATCTAGGAGTAGCAACACTTCCCTCTTTATAGAAGTGAGTGGCAGGCTTCCTTGTCGCCATAATTTTACATTCAATTTTTCTTGCCAACCTGAATGCCTTCTCCAATGAATCAGGTTCCAAAATGTGAACTTCATGTTGGATGTTACCCTTTAAAGTACCTATGAAGAGATCAATCCTATGTTCATTTGGAATATCAGTCACCCTTATATTCAATTTTTGGAAGTCCTCAATGTTCTCCCCCACTAAAACCTTTTGTTTGAGATTTATCAATTGGCTAAAGAAGGTGTTGCTCTTTTTATCGTCATAATGTGTTATAATTTCCTTCGTAAAAATTGACCAAGTGACAATTTTTTTATGGGGGCAAAGCCATTGATACCATACAAATGTATTTTGTTCTAAATGTAAAGTTGCAATGCATACCTTTTGTGTGTTTTGCACATTATTGAGATCAAAATATTGCTCCATCTGTAGTATCCATGTTACATTATCCTTTCCATCAAACTTCCTCATATCCATTTTTGGAATATGGTGGTTCTTCCCACCAACATTAGAGTTTATGAAATCATGATTAACATTTATTTTGTTCTCGTCATGAGTTTCCTCTAGTATATTTTCACCCTTAGGAAACATTTCTTGTATCAAAATTTTCAAACCTTCCATGTCTGCTTTTAGATCATTCTTCATGTTTTCCATCTTAGCTTCCATGTCATCCGTCTCAGATTCCATGCCAACTTCCATGCCATCCATCTTAGCTTCCATGCCATTCTTCAAACCATCCATCTTAGATTCCACAAATTTATTCAAACCATCCATATTAGTTTCAACGCCTTTCTTCAAAACTTCCACATCCTTTTTTGTTGCTCTTTGTGAGAACGAAATTTGTTGCACTTGATCTTGTAATTTTGATATGTCATGTTGCCATTCTTCGCCTTCATGAGTCATAGTAGAGCCTTATATAGACTTAATGGGTGTTGAATTATTTTTAGGGTCCATTTGAGAATCCAATACTGATATCTATTCTACAATATGCCCTTGGAATCAATTCAACTTGATTCTTCAAACAAGACTTATGCAATTCGGGAAAAAAAAATACACACCTTTTACTTGCTTTTTAGGAGCTCGATATTGAAACTGAATTATCTCTGTGATTTCGGATCTTCAATATTTGAAATTTGGCACTAAGGTAGCCCTCTGAATTCTCTTTCGAATGCCATAGGTCAGACCTGATTTGGATTCTTGAAGACAAAGTCGTGCCCAATCTCCTACGATGACCTAATTATGGACTGGTTCAGTAGAGCGAACTTGTACGACTTGCCACATGTCATTGTTTGCTCCTTTGGATCTGAACTTTATAGACAGGAAAATAAAGTCCATGTACTTGTGGCCATATTTTACATAATTCCAATCCGATGCTCAGAGAGGGAGTTATGAATATTTTCCCATGATAAACTCTTTGAGATGAAATTCGGGAGCCTGAAAAAGACCTAACGTTCACAGATCATATCTCTAAAAATATTGCGAACCAAGCTCTGAAATTTTGCGAGGATGTTCCTCAGGATGTCAGTTTCGCTCTCTAAAAATTTCATCTTCTGAATCTTCGTAGAAAAAACGTTATAGTGAAAAGGCCGCAATTACTTGTTTAGGTTAACTTCAGGAGCCTGCACAAATCCCTAAATTCCACAGATAATATCTCTGAAAATATTGCAAACCAAGCTCTAAAATTTTGTGATGATGTTCCTCAATATTTCGGCTTCGCACTCTTAAAATTGCAGCTTCTGAACCTTCGTAGAAAAAGAGTTATAGCGAAAATTCCACGATGACTGGTTTGGAGTAGCGAAAACCATAAAATCCAAAGCTCTAATACCAAATGTTGTGAAACTAGCTCCAAATATAGAAGAAAAGAGATATCAACACCTTAGAAATAAGCCACTTCGAGGGGGAAACCTCCAATACATTACATGAATGAACAATTCTTGGATGATACAAATTACAAAACCTCCTTTCTATATATAGGAGTCCATGGGGCCACAATATAATCCTAGTGGGGCCACAATCTAATCCTAGCCAAACTAACAATAATAATTTAAGGGCACAATAATAAGAATATGGGGGTTACAAGGGTACAATAATAACAATAAGGGGGTTACACTAACAACAATAAGGGACTATACTAGTAATATAGGGACCTAACAAATAAGGAACTTTTCAGTGTCTTGGAGGAGAAACATCTCCAAATGCATATAGATATGGGCGACGATGGACGATATAGGGCGACCGAAATTGGTTTTGCTTTCAGAGGGAGTCACGTAAACCATTTCAATTGAAAGATGTTATGTATGTTCCAGGTCTGAAGAAAAATTTGGTCTCAGTCGCATTGTTGGAGGACAAAGGCTATGACGCTATTTTCAGCGATGGAAAAACTTTCCTATGACATAAAAAAATGAGTCAAGCCAAGAGGATAGGGATTCGAGTTAAGAATCTCTTCAAGCTGGAGGTAGATGGTTGCGCTGCCATGATGGGCAAGGTGGAAAAAGTCGTGAGATGGGATGAGGGCGAATTATGGCACAGGCGATTCGGCCATCTTCATATGGATCCTTGAAATTCATGCAGCAAATATCTACTTGACTTCCAATGGGAACAATTTCTCAGTTAGATCAGTGCAAGGGTTTCACCATGGGGAAGTATGTAAACTCCACCTTTGATGAAAAGGAGAACCATGCTTCAGGGATCCTTGAGAGAGTTCACATAGATGTGTGTGGACCATTCTTGGTTGATTCAACAACAAAACATAAGTACTATGTTATTTTTGTTGATGAATTTTCTTGTAAATGATGGATATTTTTCATGTAGAAGAAAGATCAAACATTCTCAAAGTTCTGTGAGTTTAAGGCATTGGTGGAGAAAGAATTGGGGAAGCAAGTGAAGGCTCTAAGGAGTGATAATGGTGGAGAATACATCTCTAACGAATTCAAAAAATTGTACAACAAAGGAGGAATTCGAAGAGAACTCATAGTGCCTCATAAACCACAACAAAATGGGGTCGCGTAGAGGAAGAATAGAATGATCATGGGTGCAGCATGAGTGATGTTGCATGATCACGGCCTACCAATTCATTTGTGGGCGGAAGCATGCAACATTGTGGTTTATGTGCAAAACAATTTTCCTCATAGAGTACTTGGCATGAGTACACCTGAAGAAGCTTTCACTGGTAAGAAATCGGAAGAAGCTGGAGCAAGGATGCCAGGAAGAAGCTAGAGCCGACTACTGAAGTTGGGATTTTTGTGGGGTACACAGAAACAACCCATAATTATCATATATATTTTGCAAATAGTCGATTGACTGTGATGCGACGAGATATAAAATTCGATGAGGGGAAAGCCATGTAGTTGTCCCTTGAGAGGGAGTTGGACTTTCATGCAGAGGAGGACTTGTTGGTTCCTAAAGATGAGTCTCTAGATGTGGATCAACAACAGGAGGAGGTTCATGGAGTGGATGAGTCCACTCATGCATAGCCAACCATCAAAACTGGTAGAAGGCGTACCACAAAAGCTGATAGGATGAGACTTGATGTTGCACAAAATGTAGGAGTCCCTACTTCACAGTGCAAACAAAGACAGTCTCTTGACCGATTTACTGGATACATGGCTGTCATGAGAAAATGCATTGTGGATGAACCATATTCCTTTTAGGAAGTAGTGCAGGAGCCCACATGGGTAGTTGAAATGGTGGAGGAGTATGACTCCATTTTCAGAAACAGTGCTTGGGAAATTTTTCCAAGGCCAGTTGATAAATCAGTGGTAGGTTCGAGATGGATCTACAAGGTAAATCAAGCTACTGATGGGAGTGTTGAGAAATAAAAGGCTAGATTTGTGTCCTGGGGCTTCTCACAGATCAAGGGGATAGATTATGAAGAAAAATTTGCACCTGTCACAAGGTATTCTTTCATAAGGACCATCCTTTCTCTCTCAGCGCAGATGGGCTGGCGCATTCATGATATGGATGCGAAGACTGCATTTCTCAATGGGATCATTGGGGAAGAGGTGTACATAGAGAATCATGAAGGATTTGAGATCTTCAATAGGGAGTCGCATGTGTATCGACTCAAAAGAACGTTGTATGGATTGAAGCAAGCACCCCGGGCTTGGTACACTTGGATAGACAACTATTTCACTAGGCTGGGCTTCACCAAAAGTGAAGCAGATGTAAACCTATACAAAATTGTCGCAGAGGGTAAGATTTTAATCATCGTTCTTTATGTTGATGATTTAATATTGATTGGTGATGAGCAGCAGATACACTCATGCAAGGAGGACGTTGCAAAGATGTTCGAGATGAAGGATATGGGCCTCTTCATTATTTCCTTTGATTGGAAATATGGCAGCGAGATAGTGAAATTTTTGTGTCTCAAGGAAAGTATTCAAGGGATATACTGGGTAAGTTTCACATGGAGGGCTGCAAACCCATGGATACTCCTCTTCCAAGAAACTGGAGGAAAGAGGATGCTACTTCTGGAGAGGTAGTGGATGCTACTGTCTATCGAAAGTTAGTGGGTACGCTAATGTATCTAGTGAATATGACACCAGACATTTGCTATGTGGTTAACTAGCTAATTCAAGCTATGGGTAAGCCTACCAAGCTCTTTTGGAAGGTGGGAAATCATGTTCTGAGAAACCTGACAGGCACATTAGAGTATGGACTATGGTACAGATAGAAAGATGAGGTGAAGTTGCATGGCTTCACGGATACAGATTGGGCGAGCAACCCATCGGACATAAACATCACATTAGGGGGGTATTTAGCATTGGATCTATAGCTATTTCTTGGTACAGCAGGAAGCATAGATACGTGGCACTCAATTCAGAGGAAGCGTAATACATGGCTGTGAGTCAAGCTGCATGTGAGGCTATCTAGATGAGAAAGATCTTGGTTGGTTTGTTTGGTTCTCATTTAGATCTGACATTGATTCATTGTGATAATCAGAGTTGCATTAAACTCTCGATTAATCCTGTGTTTCATGATCGATCTAAGCATATAGATATCTGGTACCATCATGAGATTGTATGCAAAGGAGAACCATGTTGCTTCAGTACATTCCTACGAAGGATTGGGATGCAGATATTCTGACGAAGGCGCTCACCAGGAGAAAATTAGAATACCATAGAGACAGGATCAGGGTGAAGGATAATCCCTTTCTTGTTGAGAGGGAGTGTTTAGATTCAAAAATAAGATCCTAGTGAAAATTATGCACCTACACTAGGATGGAGCCTCAGGATATTTTTAGGTGGATTTCTATTTATAGATGCATGAGAAAATTCTATTTATAGATAAGGTCTATTTATAGATGTATGTGCAAGTTCTATTTATAGATGCATGTCGACTATTATTATCCATTAATATTAGTTGGAAAATAAACAAATATAGTATATTCTCAATGAGCACTTGGAAATAGTTAACTAAAGTGGAAAATTAGTTAGTTATAGGAATTTTTAGTTGAATGGTTGGTTAGTGGGACATATAAGTGGACTTAGTTGTAGCTGAGTGATTCGAAGTTGTAACAAAGTTGGAAGTGCAGTTATGAAAGTTGTAAAGTAGTTCAACTCAGTTGTGCTAGTTGTAACTAAAGATACACTAGTGAGAGATCAAGTGAATTAATTATTAATTAATTCACAATTATTGGCCTCACATGAAACTTAATATTGAATACTATTAATTGCATGCATGTCAGATCCAGTGGAGACCCAATTGGGATGTAGGTGAAAGGGAAAGTTGACAATCAGTTGTGACATTACCGGTTGCACACATGCAACCACACACACATTGAATGTGCCCATGAGTATTGCATAATCAAGGCAAGCATGATTCCATTTATTCAGGGATTGCTATCAGCTGGGATTGCGCAGTGGAGGCATGCTGTCTGGAGACAGTAAATTGGCTAAAGAACTTGCCAATTTTTGTATGATAGTGTGAGAAAATTAGTTGATGTATTGAGAGATCTTGTGATTCGAGCTTTGTATGTAATTGTTTCATGATCCATGATATAATACATAATAGAATATAGTGGGGTTTTTAGCTATATGCTTTCCCCGAGAAAATTATTTGTGTTATGCGTGATTGATATTTCTTCATGATATTGTGATTGGCGATTGTGTTTCAAATTCTACAAAGATTTTGTAGAAGCGATTCTGTATTTAACAGTAGCATATTATTATTAGATCAGGAGAATCCATGAAATACATATTTTGTATTAAATTTCTACATATTTCTTTCTTTCTTATTCCATTTAATGCAAACACTGTCTTTTGATGCTTTCATCGAGTATACCTCTAATATCATCCTGTTACCCTGGGCAGTCTACCAAGTAGGTACCGAGTATTTTTCACCAGTGTGTTTTTCAAACAGTTTGAGTGAGAAGATTTGATGAGTTGTATGGTATTCTATCTCAAATAAAATGTTAAATTTACAGTGCTAAAAGCGTTGAACATGTCCTTGCAACAAAGGAAAAAACTAAGGGAAGGAGTACTTACGATCAGCCAATACTAGATCAATGGAACATATAGTCAATCAACGTATAGATGCAAAGATGATGGGAGTTTAGTCATCAACAAAGAGAAGGGTGGTGGAGGAAAGGATACAAAATTTTTCAAGAATGAAGATGCAAGAGGGAGCACTTCAAATTATGTTAAGGGATGTTTTAATTGTTGCAAATTAGGGAATTTTGAAAAGGATTGCAATAAAAAAATGTGTTTGAACTCATGAAGTAATATGTGCTACCAAACCATGTGCCACAAATATCTTACTTCAGAATATGTTAGAATGTATCCACTACCTTAAAATGGAATATGTTAGAATATTTTTGTCTGGTAGTGGATATGTTAGACTGTGCGATTGATATATTTGAGGTTAAAATGGATTTTTTTAGTTTAAATAACAAAATTTTTTCTTTTTATTGAACCTATTCTTTCATTTTTTAGTGAAATGAGAGATGGTGCCTAATTTGAATTGGTTCCCATGAGAATAATAGTTCAGTGTGATGTAAACGAGTATAGGATATTGTCCATCCTCTTGCATTTTCTGATGTGTTGTAAGGGCTTTGACACGTATCTAGATTAAGCTAGAGTTATGATTATATGAGGGTAGTTAGTTGGGATTGATCCAAAATGACCATATCATGACTCCTTCCAGCAATCTTTTTACTCTATTCAATAAAATATTTAGTGAGGCACAGTTAGGCACCTTTACACATTCTATTGAATAGAAAAAATAATAGGGTAACCTACATTGTCACATGGCATGTACAAAGTCAGTAGGTGGATTTTCAGTCAATAAGTGATATAAGCAGAGATTGAGCAAGATAAGAACTGAACAAAACTCACATGACTCCTTCAGTGATCGAAGAGTCCACTAAGAAATTCCTACGAAAATAGGATGTGATATTCTAAACTTTGAATGAATGTGCATGGATGATGAGGTTCCTAGAATACAAAGAAGACATATCCTCATTAGTTCCATGTTACCTATTACTAATGCCACATGTAGTGTTACACTTAGGATGTGTCGTGTGGCCTTTTTAGTTGTAATGTTACATGCAGAATGTTACGATTATGATTTGTCAACTAACTGTATCTATTCCCTTTATTGTAGGGATGAGGTGGCATTATTCAAGTGCTCTCTTACCTGAACTGAAATTGTGATTTTATTTGAGCTTGATATTATCAATTCTTTATGTATCATATGTACATTTCATTGTAACTTCTAGGATCTTGAGGCTTCTATTGGCAGCTTTAGATTTTTAGCTTCAACTAGACATACAGTTTGTTACATTTTATTTGAGTTTCTATTTGCCTGCAATGATGGCAGTTGTATCTTTTGTTTCCAAGAATCTACAAGAAATTGGACTGATGTTGTAGGTATTTAGCCTTCTAATGGGATATTCTATTCTATTTCAAGTCCCATTCCCATTCTCATGCCCATTCCATAGAAACAGGTAAAAAACATAGGAGAACATGGATGCCTCAAATAACATTTGAGAATCAAAGTTTATAGAAGGATGTTTATATAGGGATGTGCTCAACACTCTGTTACATTGTTACAATCCAAGCTTATGTATTTCCTCTGCTTCTAATCCAGAAGGCTTATTGTTCAAGGCAGTATCATTACCCTATTGTAACTTCATTCTAATTTGTTCATGAGTTTCCTTCAGAATTTTTGTAAAACTGTGAGCATCACGCTCTTTTTATTATTTGTTTTTGAAAACTTGACCAAATCAACACCTTTTGGAGCCCCACCATAAAGTTACACCCTAAAATGAAATTCTGTTGATATATGTATTCATTAAAATAATATAAATGAATTCAATTTGAGATAAAGTCAAATCCCATTGACCAATTGTGTCTCCAAATAAACTTCTCATCAAGTTACCAATACTTTGGTGAGAAACCTTTTTTTACCATCCCTATATAGATGCTATGTGAATTTGAATTGCATTTGAAACCCATTTTCCTCCAAGGGGTTCTCCAAAAATATCTGAGAAAAGTAGCGTAACTACCAGGTAATTTAAAGAATAGATACATCAACAAAATTTTTATTGCATTGATTTTCATTGTATTGTGTTTTTGGAGTAAGCACTAATGTACTTGTAATCCTTTAATACAGGGTTGTGATGCATCAATGTTGATTTCTTCCACTCCAAAACACCAGGCTGAGAGAGACGCTTATGATAACAAAAACTTGGCTAATGATGCCTTTGATGCTATCAACCAGGCTAAAGCAACTATGGAGGCCAAGTGTCTTGGTGTTGTCTCTTGTGCTAATGTTTTAGCCATAGCAGCTAGGGATTTTTTTGCTTTGGTGAGTGAATTTTGAAGTTGGTCTCTGTAGTCTATTTCAAATTCTGAGAGCTAGATAAACTAGTTCAAGTACAACTTGAATTTGATATTGAATGATGGTATCCTTAAAGAAACAATACTTTTGATGCTAGTCATTCACTTGACTCTGAGATTGTACCACTCATTCATTTGGATTTGAGATGATATTCGAAGCAAACTTCACCAGCTAGTTCTATACATATTATACTGTACAAGGCTTATTATTGTAGTTGATTTTTCTGATACATGCACACACATATACACAGGCTTCCAGATTATATTATTCATTAATCTTGTGTTGTGTCATGTACATTGTACATGACTGATCACTGTTTTTGGTTGTTGATACATGCATACACATATACTTAGATGGGAGTTCCTAACTATCCAGTGAAGAAAGGCAGAAGAGATGGAAGAGTTTCTAATGCAAGTCAGGTTAAAGGCAATCTTCCTGAAGCTTATTTCAATGTTGATCTATTGTTAAACGATTTTTGCTTGAAAGGGCTTAAACAGATCATACATGGTAGCTCTATTTGCTGAGAAAATTTTCCAGAACACTCTTATCGTTTTTTTCTTCATTCATGGATGAAAATATCAAATGAAATTCAATACAGATCTATAATTCAATGTATTTGGGTAAAGAAAAATTAGGTGTAGAGATAATTTTAGGTAGTGTTCACTTATCACATGGTAGAAAGCTTGCCATACTTTAAAGATATAGGAAATGTTGATTAAGGATTCAAATGTCAAGCATATGCCTGTAATTATTCAATCAGGTCTCTTTTCCAAGTCTTTTGATGAGTCGAGCAAGTTTCTTTTCCAAGTCTCTAAAATCCTCATTTTTCTTAGTGTTGTACTATTGATCATAATTTTTTTTAATGTTGGCCTAGTTTCTAATAATTGCTAACACACCATCAAATGTTTGATTAATGAAATGCTGGAGCTCCTTGGTCGCACAATTGTAGGACTCACTGAAATTATTGGATCATATCATAGCATTTTGACTTTAGCCCAATTCAGATTATGATTGAACTGGAATAATTACTTGTCTCTAAAACTTGAAGATTGGTTTGCTTGGCATGTAAGTTGCAGGACGTTTGAATTGTTAACAGGACATTTGAATTTAACTCATGAAAAAGTATAGGAAGGGATCCTTGTAAAAATTTTCAATGATTGACTTGCCCAGAACGTATGGAGAGATAATGGAAATAAATTATAGGGATATAACGTTGAATTAGGTAGGCACATGAATTCCTTCAGAAATAAAACATCTTGTAACTATACATGGATTCTAATTTGGTTGGTGTATTTTGCTCGTTTATTGATAATTTTGATGTTGCTCTTGTATATCTTGTGATGGGTTTGGTATTAGCCTCTCGCTAACTTTTGAAGCTACTGTCCTGATGGATATGTCATATTTGGATTCTATCTATGTTGTGTAACCAGCTCCAAAAATAGAAGAAAAGAGATATCAATGCCTTAGAAATAAGCCACTTCGAGGGGGCAACCTCCAATACATTACATGAATGAACAATTCTTGGATGATACAATTTACAAAACCTCCTTCCTATATATAGGAGTCCATGTGGCCATAATGTAATCCTAGTGGGCCACAATGTAATCCTAGCCGACCTAACAATAATAATTTAAGGGCACAATAATAACAAAATGGGGGTTACAAGGGTACAATAATAACAATAAGGGGGTTACACTAATAACAATAAGGGACTATGCTAGTAATATAGGGACCTAACATGCCCCTCTCCTTCAAAAAAGTGTTGTCCTCAACGCTTGAGTAGATCTGGGTGCTTCTGTATAAACTTCTCATCCTCCCATGTAGAATCTTCAGTGGGTAAGTTCTTCCACTTGATGAGATACTCTCCAGAGTGTTCGATTCCGTAGGTTTGTCGAGTTCTTGTTTTACCGCGAACGCCGAGGTTCCAATATGACTTTTTGGACCTCTAAGATCAAACCATTTGAACTGAAGATTTGAACCTGTGTACTATGCACATAACATAAACTTGGATACTTTTCATAGAAAATGAGAGTGTCCATTTGTGTATATAGTGTCACTCCTTTACCTTTTATACGGAACATAGTATGAACAATTTATTGTCAACTCTTTAGTACTTCAGGGGTTTTATTTGTCCGTACGGTCGTGGTAAATCCTTTTGTCTATAATTTCTAAACAGTTAAATACTTTGATAATTTCACAATTTGTTATTCATTTAGATTCCCCAACAAGGTTGAACTCCTTAAACTCCTTTGACACTAAATGTGATCTTCCACTGCTTGAACCTTCGAATTTTCTCTTAAAGATGATGTGATAAATGGTGGATGATATCCATAAAGTGCCATAAATGGGGTCATTTTTGCTGCAGTATGGAAGGAAGTGTTATACCACCATTCAGCGAGAGGTAACCACTTGACCCATTGTGTTTGTTTATCAGATACAAAACAACGAAGATATCCTTCCAAACATTTATTTACTATCTCAGTTTGACCATCAGATTGAGGATGATAAGATGAGCTATGAGCTAATTGAGTACCCAAACAAGAAAATAACTCTGTCCAAAAATTTCCAGTAAAAATGGGATCTCTGTCGCTCACAATAACCCTTAGGCTTCCATGTAGCTTTTTAATTCTGTCCATAAATGTAGTAGCAATTTTACTTGCTTTAAATGGATGAGATAATGCAAAAAAGTGTGCATACTTGGTAAGTCTATCAACTACCACCATGATGACACTCTTTCCTTCAGACTTAGGTAAACCTGTGATAAAATCCATTGAAATCTCCTCCCAACGTTGACTTGGAATGGATAAAGGTTGTAGAAGTCTCGGGGTTTTAATTGTCTCCACTTTATTCTGCTGGCAAACCAAACATTCCGCCACAAACTTTTGAATATCAGATTTAAGGCCATCCCAAAAAAATTCTTTCTTCACCCTGTGGTAAGTTTTTAAAAATCCCGAGTGTCCTCCTAAAGGAGAAGTGTGCAATTCCAGAAGAATCTTTTGTTTTAATTGGGAATTATTACAAAGATATAAGCGATCTTTGTACCATAAGGAATCATTTTTCCAACTAAATGTATCAGATGTACTAGGATCTTGCTGCAACTTTTGAATGAGTGTCCATACATCTTTGTCCTTCTTCCATTCATCTCTTGCTTCAGTTATCCAATCTGGTTGGATAATAGAAATGGCACAAAGAAATGCTTCCACCTCTTCATTCTTTCTTGAGAGTGCATCTGCAACAACATTAAGCTTTCCTTTTTTGTAGATTATTTCAAAGTCATAACCCAACATCTTTGTGACCCATTTTTGCTACTCTTTGGAAGATATTCTTTGTTCCAAAAAGTGTTTAAGACTATCATGATCAGTTTTTACCTTGAAGTGTCTTCCCATTAGGTAAGTTCTCCATTTCTTTAGTGCATGCAATATTGCTAACATTTCCTTCTCATAAATAGGTTTCTGTAAATAATTTCCTTTGATTGGACGACTTTCAAAAGGAATGGGTCTTCCTTCCTGAATTAAAACAACACCAATTCCATTTCCTGAGGCATCACATTCCACAATAAAGGTTTTTGTGAAGTTTGGTGTAGCTAAGACCGGTGCTAGGCACATTGCCTCTTTAAGATGTTCAAAGGCCTTCGTTGCTTCAGGAGTCCATGAAAATGCATCTTTCTTCAATAATGTTGTTAGAGGTGCTGCTATTCTCCCATAATTCCTAACAAACTTGCGATAATACCCTGTTAACCCGAGAAATCCTCGCAACTGCTTTATGGTTGTGGGGACTTTCCATTCCTTAATGGCTTTAATTTTATTAGGGTCTACTTTAACACCCTCGTGAGATACAATATGACCCAGATATTCCACCTCTTGTACTCCAAAGAAACATTTGGATATTTTTGCATATAATTGTTTCTCCTGCAATAGTTTGAGCACCCTGTCAACATGTTCAACATGATCCTTCCAAGACTTTCTATAGATTAGTATATCATCAAAAAATACTAGCACAAATTTTCTAAGGAAGGGTTTGAAAATGGAATTCATCAACCCTTGAAATGTAGAAGGTGCATTGGGAAGGCCAAAAGGCATGACCAAAAATTCATAATGACCCTCATGAGTTCGAAATGCTGTTTTTGGAATATCTTCAGTCTTCATTCTAATTTGATGAAATCCTGAACGAAGATCCAACTTGGTAAAATAAATTGCTCCATGTAATTCATCCAATAATTCATCAATCACAGGAATGGGAAATTTGTCTTTAATGGTGAGCTTATTGAGCTCCCTATAATCCCGACACATTCGCCATGATCCATCCTTCTTGTGTACCAATACTACAGGAGCAGAGAAAGAACTTTGACTAGGTTGAATTATACTTGCCTCTAACATTTCTGCAATCATACGTTCAATTTTTCTCTTTTGGACGTAAGGATATCTATAAGGCCTGATGTTTGGAGGAACACTTCCTAGAATCAAATGAATAGCATGATCATTATCACGAATAGGTGGGAGTCCTTTGGGAGTTTCAAACACCTTGGAATGATTGTCTAAGACTTGTTGGAGAACTGCAAAAATAGATGATTTTGATGTTGGAACTTCTAGTGAGCATAATTTTGCAATTACACCTCGTTGTTTGAAGCTTTGTCATGAAATTAAAGCTTATTATCTTTCATGGCTTCCCCGCAATACCCCGTAATTCAACTTCCTTTCCTTCTGAAAAAAATTTCAAGAAAAGTTCTTGAAAATTAAAAGCTACCGTCCCCAAAGATTGTAACCATTGTACTCCTAGTACAACATCAGCACCTCCCATAGGAATGGAAAGCTTTGGACTAGTCAATACATATTCCCCCATGGCTAGCTTGATATTATGGCATTTTCCAGAGCAATTTATAGTTCCTCCATTTGCCACCATCACTTGAAATTCTGGTGCTGGGTATAGGAAACAATTTAATTCCTTGGCTACCTTGCAATGAATAAAATTATGGGTGCTACCTGAATCAATCAACACTATTACCTTTTTCTTCTTGATTTGTCCTTTTATCTTGAGAGTTTGAGGAGTGGTAATTCCTGCCAGTGCATTACACGATATGGTCGGATTCATTTCTTCCTCTTCTGGGGCTGGTTCCTGGTGTATATCCTCTTCTTATTCATTTTCTTCTTCCTCTTCACAATCTATGTAAAATAATTTCTTCTCAGCACACTTATGACCTTTAGTGTATTTGCTATCACAACTGTAGCAAAGCAATTTTGCTCTTTTTTCTTCCAATTGTTGTGGTGTCAACCTTGTAGGTTGTGGAAATCTAGGCGTAGCAACACTTCCTTCTTTATAGAATTGAGTGGTAGGCTTCCTTGTCGCCATAATTTTACATTCAAATTTTCTTGCCAACCTGAATGCCTTCTCCAATGAATCGGGTTCCAAAATGTGAACTTCATGTTGGATGTTATCCTTTAAAGTGCCTATGAAGAGATCAATCCTGTGTTCCTCTGGAATATCAGTTACCCTTATATTCAATTTTTGGAAGTCCTCAATGTGCTCCCCCACTAAACCCTTTTGTTTGAGAGTTATCAATTGGCTAAAGAAGGTGTTGCTCTTTGTATCCTCATAATGTGCTATCATTTCCTCCGTAAAAATTGACCAAGTGACAATTTTTTTACGAGAGCAAAGCCATCGATACCATACAAATTTATTTTGTTCTAAATGTAAAGTTGCAATACGTACCTTTTGTGTGTTTTGCACATTATGGAGATCAAAATATTGCTCCATCTGTAGTATCCATGTTATAGGATCCTTTCCATCAAACTTCCTCATTTCCATTTTTGGAATATGGTGGTTCTTCCCGCCAAAATTAGAGTTTATGAAATCACGATTAACATTTATTTTGTTCTCATCATGAGTTTCCTCTACTATCTTTTCACCATTAGGAAAAATTTCTTGTATCAACTTTGTCAAACCTTCTATGTCTGCTTTTAGATCATTCTTCATGTTTTCCATTTTAGATTCCATGCCAGATTCCATGTCATCTATCTTATATTCCACATCTTTCTTCAAAACTTCCATTTCATTTTTTGCTGCTCTTTGTGAGAGCGAAATTTGGTTCATTTGCTCTTGTAATTTTGATAGATCATGTTGCAATTCTTCATCTTCATGAATCATAGTAGAGCCTTCTGAAGTTTTAATGGGTGTTGAATTATTTTTACGGGGCATTTTTTAGAACCCAATACTGATATCTATTCTACATTATGCCCTTGAAATCAATTCAAATTGATTTTTCAAACAAAACTTATGCAATTCGGAAACAAATACACACCTTTTTCTTGGTTTTGAGGAGCTCGATATTGAAATTTGATTATCTCTGTGATTGCAGATCTTCAATATCTGAAATTCAGCACTGATGTAGCCCTATGAATTCTCTTTTGAATGGCACAAGTCTGACTTGATTTGGATTCTCCAAGACAAAGTTATGTCCAATCTCCCACAATGACCTAATTATGGACTGGTTCAGTAGAGTGAACTTGTACGACTTTACACGTGTCATTGTTTCATCCTTCGCCTCTAAAATTGATAACCACGAAACTACAGTCTGTGTACTTGCAACCAATTTTTACGGCACTCCAATCCGATGCTCAGAGAGAGAGTTATTGAACTTTTCCCATGATCACCTCTTTGAGATGAAATTTAGGAGCCTGAAAAAGCACCACCTTCCACAGATCACATCTCCAAAACTGTTGCGAATCAAGTTATACAAGTTTTTGACGAGTTTTCTCAGGATTTCAGCTTCGCACCCTAAAAATTTCAGATTCTGAACCTTCGCAGAAAAAACGTTATAGCGCAAATTCCACGATGACCTGTTTAGGAGCCTGAAAAAAGACCTAACTTCCATAGATCATATCTCCGAAAATGTTGCGAACCAAGCTCTGAAATTTTTAGACAATATTCCTCAGGATTTCGGCTTCGCACCCTAAAAATTCAGCTTCTGAAACTTCGTAGAAAAAAAGTTATAGCGAAAATTCCACGATTACCTGTTTGGAGTAGCGAAACCCTAGAATCCAAAGCTCTGATACCAAATTTTGTGTAACCAGCTCCAAAAATAGAAGAAAAGAGATATCAATGCCTTAGAAATAAGCCACTTCGAGGGGGCAACCTCCAATACATTACATGAATGAACAATTCTTGGATGATACAATTTACAAAACCTCCTTTCTATATATAGGAGTCCATGTGGCCATAATGTAATCCTAGTGGGCCGTAATGTAATCCTAGCCAACCTAACAATAGTAATTTAAGGGCACAATAATAAAAATATGGGGGTTACAAGGGTACAATAATAACAATAAAGGGGTTACAATAATAACAATAAAGGACTATACTGGTAATATAGGGACCTAACATTCTAATTTGGACTTCACATCAAAACCCAGTCAAATGTGTGAACCAGTTCAATTGTCATGGGCATTAACCTATTGTTATACTAGGAAGTCAAAGAATTGATTCCGAGAAATTTGGAATCCAATATTTGGCCTACCTCCCAATACTAATAGAACCTAAAATTTTTCAGTTGAAAAAGTCATTGGAATCTATGAAATTTATCTCAGTATCATAGACTCGAGAATTATTATTGGTTGAGATAGTCATATTTGTACTAAAAAATACTACATTAGAATCTTCAGAATCAACTGTAGATCCCGTTTTCTGGCCTTTTCGAAGACCCTTGGAAGATGAAGATATATAGGTTGCAAAAATTGATTTTCTAGTTAGGTTAGCCTCAATTCTAGTTGAAGAGATGGTCTGTATCCCAAGTGCTTGTGCAAATAGCCTCTGGGCAACTCTTCTAGGAATGTCTGCATTTGACATCCTTGTCATTGGAGAAAGATTTTGAGGATGAAATATTAGTGCCTTATTGATAGAGAGTTGATCCACCTCATCCCTTGAATCATTTTCCTTGGGTCTCAATAGAGATGTCAAGGAAGTGCTTCTCTCCTGTAAAACTTCACTTGAATCTGGAACATGGCATGCATTCTTGTTTGAAGGAATATCTACAAGAAAAATTTCCACATACACAACATTGTTGCTTCCAATTTCACGTCTTGTTGTTAAGTCTGAAGCATCTTTAGAAGGACAATTTGAAAATGGAAGCCCCAATGCTTGGGCAAACATTCTCTTAGCAGATGCTGTAGGTTTGTATTCAAAAGTGGCTTTTGCAGGCTGCAAAGACACATTTGTAACTTGTGATGAATTAGTCAAGGCTTTCTCTGTCATCTTCTCATATATAAAAGGAACCCTTGTGTGTCCATCTTTATTTGTCATTTTATCATCTATACAAGGAACCTCCGATTTCAAGTTCCTGCTCATCGTTATTTTAACTGTTGTAGAAGGTGACTGTCCCAATCTCACCTTTGCAGTTTGTGGTGTTGTGGAAACATCCTGTAATGTCTCAACGAAGTTTTTATGCTCCATTTTCACATCTATATATGGAAATTTTTTATCCAACACATTATCCTTGCTTTTGTGATCTGTGCATAAATCATCTACGTTCATGTATTTTTCCATCATTATTTTCATAGCTGTAGCAAGTGCCTATTCACAACTGTACTTTACAGGCTGTGGTGCTACTCTTTGTATTTGTGATGATGCATGATTCAATAATTTTTTTGTCATTCTCATCTTCACATTAAAACTTGGTATTTTTAACCATATCAGGCTTCTCAGAAGATGAATCAACCAAGATCCTCTTTCCCAAAGCATGATCAATCATCCTGCGCGCAACTACCGGTACAGTTCTAGGTCTTGGCACTACCTTCTCCTTTGGTTTGTCAATTTATTCAGATGAATTAGGAGAAAAAATCCATTCCCCTGCAACCAGGTAAGAAAATTCCCTCTATTCAAATGATATGGAAGGAAATTGGTCAGTTCTCTCCTTATACTACAAGTCTTGTAATGTCATCTTCTGCTTCAGTAATTGACAAGTAACTTGTGGACTTTGATTATCAAAGCATCCATATGATATAGTCAATTAATGTGACGATTTTTTTTTAAATGTTATATTGCTAGCATCGGTATTCTAACAATAGCTTATCCAATGTTTTTTTTTAAAGCATTTTTTCCGTCGGTATTATGACATATTAGCACCGTCGCTATAACGACGTCTAATTTTTTCAATTTTATTTTGTTGCGTCGGTATTCCGACCTTTCAGTACCGTCGCTCTAGCGATGTTTACATTTTTTAACAATTTTTTGTTGTGTCGGTCTTACAACCTTTTAGTACCGTCGCTCTAGCGACGAGTAGTTTTTTTTTAAAATGTTTGTGCCATCGGTGTTTCGACGTATAGAACTGTATATCTAGCGACATTTATTTTAAAAAAAAAAATTTGTTGCATCGGTCTTCTGACCTTTTAGTACCATCGCTCTAACAACGTTTGTAGGCGTCAGACTAGAGACACTTGTTTTCTTTGGAAGAGCGATGATTCATGAAATGTCGGAATTGCGACACCAATATAAAACATCGGAGATAGCGTCGCTCTACCGACGTTTAAGTCAAGTTTCGGAAGTCTGACTTTAGGAGAAAACACGTTTTTCCGCACCTGAAAGCGTCGCTCTTGGGACACCTATGTGTCGCAAGAGTGAAATTTTGGCCATTGGAATTTGGGGCAAATGTGCTAGTGTCTAGTACCTAAAACGGTCATAATAACACTTCAAATGAATATACAAGGATAGAGTTATTCTATGTTAGAGTAATTTCTAATCATACAAAGATTGATGCCTTATTTGATACAAGGTCACAAGAAAACTTGATTTTAGAAGACTTAGTTAAATTACTGAACCTTGAAACTGTACCTCATCATAAGCCATACCCTTTGGGTTGGATAGTTAATAATGCCAATTTACAGGTGACAAGGAAATGTATTTTCAAATTTGCTATTACTGCAAACTTTGTTGATGAAGTTGAGTTAGATGTGGTTCCACTTGAAATTTCAAGGATTATCTTGGGTAGTCCATATTTGTATGACAGGAAAGCGGTCTTTTACCGTCATGAGAAAAATATCATTTGATCAAAGATGGAGTGGAGCATATTGTGCTAGCTCATCGCAAGAAACCGAATATCTCTTTAGTTAATTCAGGGAAAATGAAGATGCTAGTAAATGAAAGTAAAAATTTTGTGCTTCTTATGATCAAGAAAAAGGAAGATGTTAACTATGAATCTTTTGAAGGATGTGATGAAAAATTGAAATCTAATTTTTTTGATGTGGTAAGTTAGCATGGTGATATGTTTAAAGAACCAAAGGGGTTATCACCCAAGAGGGGAATTCAACATGAGATTCAGCTGCAGCAGGATGTTTCACTTCCCAATATTGGTATGTATAGCATGTCAATTATGGAGAGTTTGGAAATCAAGAAGCAAATCCAAGAGTTTCTGAATAAAGGTATCATACGCCCATCTACTTCGCCATGTGGTTTACCAATAGTTTTGGTTCCAAACAAGGACATGACTTGGCGCATGTATATTGATTTTTGTGCACTGAAAAAAAATCACGGTAAATAATTGCCACCCACTTCCACACATTGATGATTTGATTAATCAGTTAAAGCATGCAAAGTATTTCACTAAGTTATATTTTAGAAGTGGTTATCAACAAGTTAGGATAGCTAAAGAAGACATTTGGAAAACTGCTTTCAAGACTAGACAAGGATTGTATGAGTGGTTAGTGATGCCATTTGGCTTAACAAATGCACCAGTTACTTTCATGAGAGTAATGAATGATGTACTTAGACCATTTCTAGATGAATTTGTCATTTTTTACTTAGATGAAATGCTCATATTCAGAAAATCAAGAAAAGAACATGTCATGCATGTGAACAAGGTACTTGATGTTTTGAGAAAAGAGCAATTGTTTCTTAAGATGTCAAAGTGCAAATTTGGTAAGAATTCATTGGTATATTTGGGACACATTGCTGGAGGAGGTGAATTGAAGATTGATACTTCCAAATTTGAGGTCATTTTGAATTGGCCCAAACACAATGCAGTTACCGAGGTAAGAAGCCTTTTAGGGGCAGCACAGTATTGGAGGAAAATTATTGCTAACTTTTCTTCCATTGCGGCACTATTAGATGCATTGACAAGCATAAATAAAGTCTTCCATTGGGGAGATTTGTAACAGAAATCATTTGATGCTTTAAATAAAAAGATAAGTTCAACACCGGCACTAGCAATTCTAGATCTAAGACAACCATTTGAGATCCAAATTGATGCAAATGATTATGCTATGGGAGCAGTGCTCATGCAGCATGGTAAGCCTATCTAATTTCATTCTGAAAATTTGAATGGAGCTGTGATTAAATATCCTACCTATGATAAAGATTTATATGCATTGGTACAAAGTGTACAAAAATGGAGGCATTACTTGATGGGCAAAGAGAGTGTTATCCATACCGACCATCAGCCATTGCAGTACTTACAATCACAGTTAAAATTGCAGAAATCAAGACGTTTCAGGTGGATGGGTTTTCTACAACAATTTCACTTGGTTATCAGGTACAAAAAAGGAATCTACAATAAGGTAGCTGCTATGTTGTCGAGGCCTATTGTAAATTCAAATATTATTCTCAAGCACAATTCTATTATGCATGAAAGTTACATTGAACAGTATGTGAATGATAGTGATTTTCAATATGTGTATGAGAACTTGAGTAAGGGAAACTAAAGTGAAGAGTTAGATTATCATGTGCATACTTTTTTTTTTGTATCAATTGGGAAAGCTATGTATACCACAAGGATAAAAAAACATTATCATAAGGGAGGCACACACATTATTGATTGCAGGACATTTTGGTGTAGGCAAGACAATAGCGCATCTTGAAAGGTATTGTTATTGGCCACGCATGAATGAAAGTGTTTCTCGTTTTATTAGAGGATGATATTTATGTGAAAGAAGTAAGCCTAGCAATAGGAAGCTTGGTTTGTACACACCACTTCTAGTTCCTTCTCATCCTTGGGAGAGCATCTCAATGGATTTTGTAGGAGGCCTTCTTATGTCAAGGAAAGGTTATGATTATTTGTATGTTGTGGTAGATAAGCTCAAAAAAATGTGTATTTTGATGGCATGTAAGAAAAATATTACAACTGAAAAAACCACTAATATTTTCTTTCAAAATGTATGGATCCATTTTGGTCTTCCTACTTCTATTGTAGGTGATTGAGATTCTCGATTTGTTAGGAATTTTTGGCCAAAATTATAGGACATGGTGGATACAAATTTGAAGAAGAGTACAACATTTCATTCACAAACAGATGGTCAAATAGAGGTGGTAAATAGAATGGTTATTCATCTTCTAAGAGGATATTGCAGCAAGCATCCCAAGTTGTGGGACGAACAATTACACTACATACAACATGCATAAAACCGGACAAAACATTCTTCCACAAATACATCACCATTTGAGGCATGTTTTGGTTACTTGCCAAGATCGCCATTGGAATTTATCTTTGAGGAATATGTTGCTATAGATGGAAATAGTGACATAGATAAAGCAATAAAGTTCATTGAGAAAATTCAGTTGGTACATCACACAGTGCAAGAGCAACTTGAGAAGAGTCAAAGAAACTACAAGGCAAGGCATGAAAAACACCAGGTTGATAAAAAATTCCAAGTTGGTGATGAAGTTTAGTTGTACATAAGCAAAGAAATATTGCAAGGGGAAGGTAAAAATCTCAAACTAGTCTTTGATGGTCCATTTAGAATTCTGGAAAAGATTGGTACAAATGAATTCAAGCTAGGTTTGCCTCCTTATATGTAAATTTATTCTGTCGTTAATGTTGAGAATTTGAGATTGTTTGAGCCTCCTTTGATTGATGATCAAGGAGAGCATGTTCAGCTGCCATAAATAGATGATTTATCGCGAGAATATATCGATGAGCTTCAGCAAGATCTCATATTTGATAGAAGAATCAGATCTTTAGGAACAGGGAATGTTGAATACCTTAGAGTTGGACTCAAAGGTCAAAATCCTTCAAAGGAAAAATGGTTGGATATTGGGAAAGTGAGGGAGATGTACCTACACTTACTAAACAATTGATCGTATATTTTGGGGTCCAAAAGGCTTCTAGTGGGGAGGAATGATCTAAGGCTCAAGTTTTAGCTAAAAATTGAAAGTGCTCGAAATTTATTCAAACTTGAACGATGAGATAGAGTTCGTCACTAGGATCCCGACGCAACTCGTTTCATCAAAATATGAGTTCGTATGATTGTGTTATCGTCTGCTGTTCATTTTCAAAAACATACAAAAAAGGAACATAATAGGTATAGTTAGCATTGCAGGAATATTCTCCAGAATTCAACCAGTGGGAATGTGACAAGTGTCATCTTCAGATTTGCCAGATGGGTTAAGTGAAGAGAGAAATTTCCCAATGACCTCCATTTCTTCCTAAGTTGGAATTTGAAATTTTTTTAAGGGTTGGATTATAACCCAACCAGAGGGAACCAGATGTCCTCTCTAGTGGGCCATCTCCTAACCTATGGGGGTCGAATCATTTTTTATGTTAATGTTTGACATTGGGTTACAAGGTGATATATTAATATATATATATTTCAATATATATCCATATATTAAGGTTGAAAACCCACCTCACGGCTGATATTACCAAATATGGAGGATGCTGCTAACTATATTGGTGGAGATCCAAGTTGGAGGTAGAGTTGATAAATATGACGAAGGACTTATTATATCGAGGTGTAAAATTTTATGACAGAGCGGGGGCTCAAACCCCTGACCTCACGCCCGCCAACCGACCGCCATACCATCTCATTTATCGGCTAGTTCTTACCCTATAAATTATCCGCATCTATTTAAATTTTAAGCACACGACCATTGGGGGTTGGAGGGGCCCAGCCCCCTCCCCATGTGGTCAGGAGCATGAAACCAAGTGCCAATCAAATGAACCGGCAAATTTTTATAATTGTGATTAATTAAGGTTAAGACGTGGGATTATGATGTTAAACCATCATTAGTGCGTAAAACACGCTTAATGGTTAAACCTATCTTATCCACTAGTAAGCGCTCTTAGCGCTAATTAATCCCGAAGGTTGAGTTGGCAGAAAATTTGGAGGTGCACCAATTTTGGTGGGAATTCCAAAATTAGAAGTTAACTAGTTTTTCCTCCAGTTTTGGAGGAGAAATTGGGGCCAAATTTGGTTTTGGTCATAACTCATTCAATTTTTGACCAAATTGAGCTTAGTAAAAGTCATTTTTGGCTAATTGGCATGCTGGAAACTCAATTAAGTAGGTTGCAGAGGCAGAAAAGGTAATATACAGGTGTTTTAGTGCATTTTAAGATTTTTGAAGTCTAGGGCCACCGGGTGTTGGGGTCACTTCCAGAGAATCCAAAGTCGAAATTCAACAAAAAATAGTCATTTTTGGTAGATTATGATGTTTTAAACTCATTGGAACATGTTACAAGAGGTTCTGAAGCTTGTAACACCAATTTTAGCACACTTGAAGCTAATACAAAGGTCACACTATGAAGCTGGACCAAGGAGATGTAGCCCAGGAGGGGTGAACTCCTTTATCAAAATTATCCGTGTTAAGCTCTGTTATGTATGTTTGCTGTGTTTAATATTTCTTCTGTTCTTTCATTTAAAATTATGCTTCTTAAGCTTATGACAAACTCATAATTCCACTAAAGACACTACTTGAAAATCACATGCTCATAAACAAAATCATGAAGGATAAGTAAACCAAATAAAATAAAAGTTTATATTTGAAATGAAACTAGCACAAAAATAACTAACATTCATTTTCAGATCATCTATGTAATATACTGGTTACATCTCCTACTTAATTTACACATTGTAAATTGGCAGAGTTAGGGACATGGGTTCTAGGGCCAAGGAGGACCTTGTATGGGGAAAAATTGAAAGCAAGGGGAAGGTGGCATCATAGATATTGGCTTACAATACTTGGCATGCGACCATAAAATTAATCCGAAAATGACCAGGCTAACTAACACAAAAATCTGGATAGGATGGACAACTGGGAAACATTGGATTAACACACTAGTTTGAAGAAAAACTGGAAAAACAAGAGAAAAGGCACATAATTCGGCAGGCTGAAGGAGAGGAGGGAACGATGGTCTAGATACTTGGGGGAGGCAACACTCACTAGTAAAAAAAAGGAGAGTGTGAATTCAAATGATGTGGAGAACATTATGCCATTGAAAGTAGCATAGGAGAAGGGAGTTTTTTTTTGTGATTCTTGGTTTAACAGGAAAATATTGTTTGGTCCCTCGAGCAGTCCCCTTACACCCTGGAATCTGGCTTGGGAGTGATTAGGAAAAACCACATTGCATTCCTAGTCTAAGGTTGGGTGGAGAAGCTTAGTCCCCAAATCATCCACAAAACATGGTATTGAGATGAGTATTAAGCACCAATATGGATTTTATGATATGATATTTTAAATCGCTACTATTTTTCTTTGATATTTTCCTTAAGGGAGTAAATATATAGATGAGTTTACAAAATTCAATATTGTGCATTGTAATATGAATGATTGATGCATATTTGTTTAGCCTAAGTCCAGTTGGACTATTATAATATCTGGCGAGTAGACCATCTCTTCCTATTTTTGGGTTCTTTCATTATCCTCTAATATGCATAGGAAGAAGGAATGTGTAACAAGAACTATTTTCCTTAGAGTCAATGGAGCATATGTAGTAGGAATCTATAAGATTAATCAAATGATGATGTATTTCAAGTGCAACCAATAGTTCTTAGTATATCTATTATGAGGATGCTATATTAGATTTTAAACGATGTAGTTACAATCACTCAAAGTAGATGTCAATAGAAAATATTAAGTTGCGAGTGTGTCCTCTCTTTCAATGTAGAACTTATATTGATATAAACAAACTCACACTATAGACCTCAAAAAAATTAACATGGTTGCAATACACTTTCTTGTGTGATGGGAAAGGATGTACCAGTCAAGAAATTAGGTCTCTAAGTGATGAACATGTATGCATTAGGAATTCAAACAAATCTAACTCAAGCCACTCAAATTTAGATATTTTTTAATGGATATCTAGATGCTTCCCATAAGTCTTTGGTTCTGAACTAGTGGATTTGGTTGGTATACCTAATTTTTCATATGTTGGCTATAGTTCATCTGATATATCCAAATTTTTATGATTAAGATAATTATTGATTGCACTTGGGAACCCTTGGTGGTGATGCATTTTTTGAATATGAAACAAAGGTATTTAAATAGTTGTAGATATAATAACAGATGTTTCAAGTTTTATGAACCTATTTATCTAACTGTAAATCTACCTACAACATAGGAATAAGGCCACTATTATCCTGGTAGAGTTCTGAGGTGGTGGCTTAAGTAGAGCTGTGCTCACAAGGATCCTTCATTGAGGAACCTTGGTCCTCATTTGATTACAAGATATCTACAAACAACATATCTGTTATTCTCCAAGTTATTCAAGAAATTGGAGTCACTCAAATATTCTACAATCATCTCCATCGCAAGCCATTATGGAAGCATTTTAGTGTTTATCATATAGGTGTTAAGTTCTAACCATGCCATATCCTTAACGAAAAAAAATATTGTTGAAAAATTGGTCACGATAGGAATTTCAGCTTTAAGCTGATACCCATCATAGAGTTTGAAGCATTGTACATTTCCAATTAGCACTCTCATGTTTTGAATGCTACCCATTATTAAAATAGTGTGTTAGTACTGCCTATAACAGGTTTCATTCCGGCATGGAACCGTATTATGCATTTTTTCTTTACTGTTTCCAAACTTTGAATGCAATTTGTCATGATCTCATATGCCTACTGTTAGGGTCCCGTGATTTGGCCGATTGGCTAGCCAAATGACGATGTAACATCAAACCAAGCTTTGGAGCCCAAGGACCTAGCCTTCCTGGACTCAGAGAGGGCTCTCTCTATATGTGTAAAAGATGTCGGTGTGTTTACTTGCGGTGTTCTGATATTAGGCTAGTTATGAAGTGTGTTTTTTGGTTTTTTAGTTTTTAAGTTTGTGAGGGATGAAACTGATCAAATACATAAACTGGATAACAAGATGTAGATAAATTGGGCTATGGGGTCAAACAGGTCAAGGAAGCTATGAGGTGATGATGTAAAGCTGCTGTAGGGCCGATTTGATTCACGGTAGAAGGGATCTTTGGGAAAAATGGATTAAATGGACAATAAGTTTGTGAAAGACAAGGGATTTCAAGTGTAACTAGTTGATAGCAGACATAAACATGTTATAGCAAGCCATTAATCATGCTAAATGTAACTATGAGCTAATTAAAACATTGAAATCAAACATTCCAGCCATACATAGAGGTATAAGACCCTCTAACTTCGGGAAATGGCTATCAGAATTTGGGGAAAACACATAAGACAAACTAACAACTCATAAACTACGCCGGAACGCCTAAACATAGTCTCTAAGTCATTGGGCACTTTGACAAACAAGCTTTCATAGTTTTAGGCAAAGGGCTAGGTCGGGACTAGGCCTCCTTGGTTCAACAAGATGATCAACAAATCAGTCAAAGAGAAAGTTTTATGGACAGAACTATGGACAGCTTATAGGTAGGCAGGGCACACCATACATCCTACTCAACATGCATAGAACTTGTAAATAAAACTAGCAAAAATTATCCTTAGGTTACTAAAGAGCAGTTAAGAATTCTTTAGCATAACAAAGGAAGAAGAAAACATCAAGCTATGAAGATTCAGGAATTTTGAGGTGCCTCCATGGGCATATCTCAAAATCAATCTCTACTGATCTATAGCAGCAAGAAATATGTATTATGAATGAAAACTAGAAGACAAAAACATATAAAGAAACACTATACCATTCTACCATGTCAAGGAATCCATCAACAATCCTTCATCATTCCTTAAAAGCATCCAAGAGGCAGTCCAAAAATCATAACTCAAGTGTATTCTTCAAAGCTCATATGACCAATGTATTAATTCTTCTCTCAAGTTCAGCCTCTGATTTAAAATGAGAACCATGGAATAAATAGGCTTGAGGGAGGAAAACCTCATGGAGCAACTAGCTATCCCATTGGCCAAGCCAAAATATCTAAACTTGTCCTTGAGGCTTTGCAAAGCCCAAGGCACAAAATATCCCACAAAATATCTAAAAAACTACTAAAAACGGAAACTCTGTTTTCCTTTGAACTTGCATACTTCAGGCTCTATCCCTGTCATGATTATCACTCATATTCAGAAAACCTGGAGTTATTGTTTCACTGTCCAGTAAAAAGAAAACCTGGGTTTATGCATTCCTTTAAGTCAACAATGGCCAGCGCCCTCTGCTTGTAGATGAAGGAGGCGCCCTAACCCTCTGCTTGTAAATGAAGGAGGTTCTGGGCCTTGACAATTTACCAGTTTGCTGTGATAGTGGTGTCTTTCTCTTACTGTGATTTTCATGCTGTAAAGAGCTGCAAGGTCTTGATGAGTGGCTCCCTGTTTTGCAGATATATCTCAGGTTCATGTTACATTTAGAAGCAGCTGTTCCTCTAACTGTAAATTCAAGTATTTCCTCCTGAGATGAAGTTATATTTCCCGCCTTTGTAGAAACCATAGAACACTGTGAAAAACCTAATAGTCAGCTTGAGATTGGGGTTTCTGCAGTGCTGAGATCTAGGGGATGTGAGTGGCGCGACTTAGGGTTGTTTGTCAATTTCTTTTGCAAAGTAAGAGGTCAGTCATGGTAGGCCTGCTGCAGATGAAGGCTTTTTGGCTTTTTGATGATTGCCAAGGGTGAAATGTCTTAAAGCGCCACTTCCTAACATAGGGGAGACTTTTGAAACAGATGTGGATTTGATTTTTAAAGCTGATGGGCAGACCAACAAGGCTGAAGCTAGATAGGATTGTGATAATGAGGTTTTTATTTCGACATGGGCGAACTGAAAAGGTAGAAAGGCGAAAAAAGTTTTAGGAGGGTTTTCTGGATGACATATTGACATAAGGAAATCAGTTTCTAGAAAACTCAGCTATAGATATAGTCATCACTAACATGTAAAAAATACTGATGGCTAACACCTACCTCCTCTCTCACCTCTCTCATTGAAAATCCCCCTAGTCTAGCAACCTCATTTCCTCCTGACTCCTTCACAAACTCTATGCTTGTAACCAAAAGTTCAATACTCAATTAATATTTTCTGAGAATTCAACAGTCAAATAATATGATAATAACTGCATGCCGCTTATTAGTGAACCATGTTTCACCCCTTCATCAAAATAGCGGTCCAAATGCAACCTTAGCCTGTTGTTGTTCTCCAGGATGAGAACACTAGAGGAAACATTGCTAATGCTATTGCAACCAAATTTGGTAACCTTGAGAAGGCACAATAGCATGAGGCCCATTCTTGGGAAAATTATGAAGGAGGAACCGAGAGGGTTCAATTTTGTAGTAAGGCACAATAGCATGAGGCCCATTCTTGGGCCAATTATGAAGGAGGAACTGAGAGGTTTCAGTTTTTTAGTAAAGACATGGAGGTGGTGAACATATTGTACAAGAAGGTGAATTAAGGTATGTGGGTTTGCAAGGAAAGTTTTGGTTGTTCTTTGGTGCATATGCATTTTGCAAATTTATGTTTTGCCAGATTTTGATTTTGATATTGGGATGATGAAGATAATGGGGTTTGTAGGGGTAGAAAAATTTCCAAAATTCCATTCATATTTGTTTGGTGTATCCCACCACTTTTATTTAGCATTAGACAGGGATATTATAAAGCATTTACAAACATGATATCTTTATATATATATTTTCTGGGCACAAGGTGGGAGAGGGTAAGGTTGATCATGCAAGCATATCCAACTTGCAATTAATGAACTAATATGTCAAGAGGACTCAACTAGTAGACCAAGAAAATACAGGGCTCAAATGTAGCTTTGTATTTAATATTTATCTATGTTCTTGCCTAGGTTTAGGAGGCCAACATCAGCGGCTTCGCTTGTAGTAGTATTTTTGTTTGGGTACCCTCTTTAAATCACCTTCCCATTGATAGGGGTAAATGACCTATTATTTCACTTCTATTTTGTTGAAATTATACAACTGGACATCCAAGATGCTGGTATTTTGGTTTTATTTTGTTTGTAAATAGTGTGTTTTTGATATTCCATCAGCTAGCCCACAATTGTATATAAATATACTTATAGTGCATAATAAAAGAAAAGATGAAACTTTACTATGTACATTCTATGCCTTTCTCTTTCTTTGTGTTCATTGTAACTGCAAATTTTGAAATTCTTTGACATGGTGTCAATGTTAACTTGCTGAAAGGAGTTTGAGATCACTGACATGGTTGATAGTGTTGAACATTTATGGAGAATAAGGAGTCAGTATGTCCTGCTAGCATGAAGCCGATAGATCCTAGATATAGGATTCCTAAGTCAAGGGTCTCTTTGACATATCTTGTGATAAATGACCATGAAAAAGAGATAGAGAAATAAAATAGAGGCAACACTTCTCCTCATTTTGATGGCACATTCATTCCAATAAGAAGCAAAGCATTGTTTGCAGATGCACTGTTAGACTCTAATTAACCGTTTTCAGGATTCAAGGTTAAGTTATTGACAATAAATCAAGACCTAATATATGTTGTGGTATCGAATGTATAAAGTAGAGGATACAATAAGAATATTAACTATGTATGAATTAAACTAATGGTGAATTTTTTTTGGTTGATTGATTGATTGAGTTGAAATTATATCATAGACTTTTAGCCAATTTTTTTTTTATATTGATTTCTTTAATATCTATGGATGCTTATACACATTGAGGTCAATTCCTAGAAGATTTTACTATGGAATAGGCTAATTTATATTTTCATATAAAAAATAGTATTTCTCCTTATATTCAAGTTAGATATCCACCTTTTCCCCTGGTTTGTAACATAAACATCCTTTGTACATAACTTTGCATTAGAGGTAAGAAGGAAAACGTTCAATACTTGGTCTCTTCGCCTTTTTCTGCAAAGTTAGGAAACATGGTTTATTTAGAATTCATATAGCATATTTTTTATTTTTTTCTTGGATAAGGTAGCAAGAACAAGATGCAAAACCATGGAAGATTGTTCCATTTTTCAGGAAAATTGGACGATTGCATAAAAAATCGAAAGATATTGTTGTTGTTGAAGATTTTTTTTTTTTTTCATTTGTTGTGATTTAATTCCCAAATCGATAAGGAGAAAATATATTGGTTATGCAATTGTTCTAGACTAATTTTCTTGCTTACATTACTCTTTGGATTGAAATATTACTGTGAAATTTACTTGGTTTGGTCATTGAATTTATATCTTACTATCACTTCTGTGCATGCTTCTCACTGAAAACAATGCCTTTGTTTTAGAAGTGTAGTTTAGACTTGCATCTGTTTGGAGGATATACTAGTATCTTATGGCTGTCTGAGTTTGAAGGAAACCTAATGTTCTTGTTGTCTTTCTTGTTATTAAACGACCAAGGACCTATCCCTGGGAATTTATATTTTCCCATTATATTGATGCGTATTAATTTTATATACCCTAGAGAGTGTATGTTTTTACTTAGTCAAATATTGATCAATCAAAGCTTAAAATATCATTTAAATATGGGTACATTTCAATTGATTTTGAAGAAATTGGATGGATTCCACGATTTCCATCACACATAATTGTTTCTTGCAAAATATTGTAGCTTAGATATGGAAAGAGATCGGAGGATAAAAGAAAATGATCAATGAGTAGGAGAAATCCAATCCAACACCCAATTGGAGAATGAGGATGCCTTCTTACAAGACACTATTAATGAGCATAATGAACATGTTTCTTAATTCGAAGAAGATAATGTACAACTCCTTGATGAATATTGGATTTTTAAAAATGATTTTAACTTTACAGGATTGCGAACAAGATACTGAACTCTACCTTAATTGCTGTAAGTTGTTGCAAGGAGGTCTAATGTTGAGAAGGTTTATGGTACATTGGAAATATCATCTCATACTACTTCAAGAAATGATGATGCATATAATGATTTTGGTCAAAGGAAAAAAGAAAAAAAAGTTTAATCCGTTCTTGTAACTGTAACATGAGATTCGAGTAACTTGGTAACCACCTCCATTGGGTTAGATGTAGAAATTATAAAAACAATATGTATATCAATGGATTCAATCCGCTCATGCGATCTACTAAAGAAAGATACTGAATCCTTCTACAAATCAATTGTGAAAAATAAACATGATTGCCAATCACAATAAGTAAAGAAAGAAGAAAATCAAACCACAACACAAATATTTTCCCAGGGAAATATTGCTGCTCAAAACCCCTCTATCTTCTATTGTATACTCACCAATGAATCATGAAACAATTACAATGCACTCTTCTCACAAGAGTCTCCTGCACTCTCACAACTCTATCACACTGACCCAGACAAAATCAACCAACACTTAGCCATTTTCCTGCCTCTAATCAACCTACCTTTCTTGCGCAATTCATGTGGAATTCAATCCCTATTCTTTAGGAAATTCAACCTTCCAAAATGGCACAATGCTCATGGGCAATCCTATGGTTGTCTTACTACATGCGGGAAACCTACTAATGATATAATTGATAGTTAAAATCCCTTCAACATTTGTATCAACTGGGTCTCCACTGGAACTGACATGCATGCAACTATTAATAGTAAATCATCAGTTGCATGGAAGATCACTGCATACTTAAATATGATTTAATTCACTTGATCTCTCACTAGTGCAACAAACAATTACAACTAGTTCAATTGACTTTAACTCAATAATTTGAGTTAAATGATTTCTCATGCATTAAATTAATGCACTAACTGCAACTTGAATTCCATAACTAATAGAATAACTCTGCATGCCACACCAACCACCCTCAACTCGAAATTCATGAGCTAACAGAGTTTGTCAAACTCAGTTAAATATTACAAGTGATTATGAGATAAGAATACATTTTATTGTCCAATTTAATTAAAGGAAAAATTAAATTAGAAACATATTTCTTGTTGAATTTTCAACACTCCCTCTCAACAAGAAAGGGATTATCTGCCACCCCGATCCTGCCTCTATGGTATTTTAATTTTCTCCTGGCGAGTGCCTTCATTAGAATATCTGCATCCTGATCTTCCATGGGAATGTACTAAAGTAACATAATGTGCCTCTGAACACAATCTTTGATATGGTGGTACTAGATGTCTATGTGCTTGGACCTATCATGGAATACCAAATTAAACGATAGTTTAATGCAACTCTGGTTATCACAATGTATCACCGTCGAATCCATCTAAGAACCAAACAAACCAACTAGAATCTTCCTCATCCAGATGGCCTCACATGTAGCCTGACTTGCTGCCATGTACTTTGCCTCAGCTGAATTGAGTGCCACAGATCACTGCTTCCTACTGTACCAAGAAACTGTTGTCGATCCTATGCTGAAGATCCCTCCTGATGTGCTCTTTCTGTCTAATGGACTTCCTATCCCATCTACATTGGTGAAGCCTTGAAGCTTCAATCCCTCTGTCCATCTGTACCATAATCCGTACTCTATAGTGCCCATGAGATATCTCAAGACATGATTCCCCGCCTTCCAAAAGAGCTTGGTCACCTTAACCATAGCTTGACTCAGCTGGTTAACTGCGTAGCAAATGTATGGTCTGGTGTTCACCAAGTACATCAATGAACCCACTAGCTGCCTATAAACAAGAGCGTCCACTACCTCACCTGAAGTAGCACTCTCCTTCCTCCAGTTTCCTGGAAGATAAGTCTCCATGGGTTTACAACTCTCCATGTGAAACTTACTCAAAATCTCTTTGGCATACATGCCTTGATAAACAAATAGCTCACCATCCCGCTGCCATATTTTCAAACCAAGGAAATAGTGAAGGAGTCCCATGTCCTTCATTTCAAACTCTCTTGCAAGATCCTCTTTGAAAGAAGATATTAGCTTCTCATCACTTGTAAAAATTAGATCATCAACATAAAGTACGATAATCAAGAGCTTGCCATCAACCAAAATTTGGTACAGGTTCGCATCCACTTCACTTTTGGTGAAGCCCAACCCGGTGAAATAGTTGTCAATTCTAGTGTACCAAGCACGAGGTGCTTGCTTCAGTCCATACAGTGGTCTCTTGAGTCGACACACATGCAACTCACTGTCAAAGATCTCAAAACCTTATGGCTGCTCTATGTCCACTTCTTCCTCAATAACTCCATTGAGAAACATAGTTTTCACATCCATCTGCATTGAGAATGCAAGGATATATCTAATCGATGAGTACCTCACAACCGATGCGAAAGTATCCTCATAGTCAATCCCCTCGACTTGTGAGAATCCTCGGGCTACACATCTAGCCTTGTACTTCTCCACACTCCCATATGTTGCCTGCTTCACCTTGTAGATGAATCTAGATCCAACCACTGATTTTCCAACTGTTCTTGGGAAAACTTCCCATGCACTGTTCTTGATGATGGAATCATACTCCTCAACCATAACTTCAACCCAAATTGGTCATTGCACTGCTTCCTCAAAGGAAGATGGTTCTGTCACAATACACTTGCTCATAAGAGCCATGTATCCAGTAAACCTGTCTAGAGACTATCTCTATTTGTGCAGTGAAGTAGGTGCTCCTACATGCTTTGCCTCATGAAGTCTCAATCTATCAGCTTCCGTGGTGCGCCTTATACCATTTCTGGTGGATGGCTCTGCATGAGTTTTTTCTACCACTCCATGATTCTCTGCATGTGGCTTCTCCACATATTGAGGTTCATTATTTGGAACCAAGAGTTCCTCCTCTGCATGCAAATCAAGCTCCCTCTCAAGGGAGAATCACATGGCTTTCTCCTCATTAAATTTTATATCTTGTCTCACAACGGTGATCCTGTTGTTTGGCTCGATAGTTGTGGAGAGTATCAATGTAGCCCACAAATATACCAATATTAGCTATTGGTTCAAGCTTCTTCCTGGAATATTTGGTCACATAGCAATAGACATATGAGCCAAAAATTTTAAAATATGAAACATCAGGTTTCTTACCAGAAAAATCCTCCTTTGGTGTACTCATGCCAAGTATATGATGAGGACTACGGTTTTAAAAAAATACCAATGTGTTGCATGCCTCCGCCCACAGATGCAACGGTAGGCCCTGAACATGTAACATCGCTCGTGCTTCACCCAAAATTGTTCTATTATTTCTTTCTGCGACCCCATTATGGTGTGGGTTATGAGGCACAATCAACTATCTTTGAATTCCTTCTTTTCTATAGAAGTTGTTGAATTCATCAGAGATGTACTCACTGCAATTATCACTCCAAAGAGACTTCACATGCTTCCCCATTTATTTCTCCACCAGTGCTTTGAACTCACAAAATTTTGATAACACCACATCTTTCTTCTGCATGAAGTAGATACAACACTTTCTAGAAAAATCATCAACAAAGATCACATAATACATGCGCTTTGTTGTCAAACCTGTATAGAATGGTCCACACAGATCTGAGTGAACTCTCTCAAGGATTTTCGAAGCTCGGTTCTCCTTCTCTTGAAAAGTGGCCTTTGCATACTTCCCCATGGTACATCCATTGCATGTGTCTATCTGTGCAAGAGTACCCTTGGAAAGACCTGTAGAAATATGCTGCATGACCTTCAAGGCTCCGTGGTGTAGATGGCCCAATCTCCTGTTCCTTAACTCACCCTCATTCTAGCTCACCAGTTTTTTTGACTTACCCATCAATGCAACCCAACCATCCACATCAAGTTTATAGAGATCCTTCAAATGAATGCCAATATTCTTGGCTTTTCATGTGGCTTTGTGTCGAAGGAAATATTTCCCTTCACTGAAAACAACATCATAACCTCTATCCTCCAACATTGCGACTGAAACTAAATTCTTTTTCAAGCCTGGTACATGCATTCCATATTTTAATAAGAATGATTTACTCGAATATCTCTGGAAGGTAGCTGTACCAATCCTGGTGGCTTTGTACCACCCGTCATCACCCATTTTGATATGCATCTAGAGGTCCTTCTCCTCAAAGCTACTAAAAATTTATTTTTCTCCCGTCATGTGGAAATATGCACCACTATCCAAGTGCCGCACTAATCCCATTGCACTTGACACCATGCATGCAATGAGCGAGAATTACAGCTCAAATTACGAGGTTAAAGCCTCACCAACTGCAGATCCTGAAGCCTTATTGTTCTTCTTATTTTGTGGACAATTAGTGGCATAATGTCCATGCTCGTGACAGTGAAAACACTTCACTCTAGACATCTCGCGCTTCTTGCCTTCTTTGTAGGACTCAGATTTGGAATAAGATTTCTTTCCCTTCCCCTTCTTTGACTTACCATCCAAGGCACAATTTTCTTTATCATCTGTCTTATATGAATATCCATCCTTGGTATTCCGCCTGAATTCTTCTTGCACCAAATCCGACCAAAGTCGTTCCCAATCTGGCAGCTTCTCCCTCCCATTGACAGATTCCTGATAACTATGCCAACTCTTGGGAAGGCCTAGAAGAGCTAGTTTAAAAAATTCATCGTCCACAACAGTAATTCCGATGCTCCCAAGATCATCTCGACATTGGACAATCTTGGTTAAGTATTTCGGAATAGTGTTGCCTTTATCCATTTTGATTTTCATGAGCTTGTCCTTCAGTGCCAATTTTCTATGATCACTGCTACTCTGAAACAAATCCATCAAAGCCTTCCACATTGCATATGGAGTTACTTTACCATGGAGACTTGAGACAATGTGGTCTCGTACTCCTTCCAATAAGATCCTCCTCACCTTTGCAACCTTCTTTTTCCAAGCATCAAGAAGAGTGACATCTGCTGCAGCAGGTTTGGGAATGTCATTATCAATGAATTATTTCAACCCATTGTCCTCCAGAACTGCCTCCACCCTGTCTTTCCATGAAATATAATTAGAAATTCCCTTGAGTGCATTCTCCAACCTTAAGCCACTGAAATCCATTATGATCCTGATCTGCCTGTCGCACCAAGAATACTTTTGAAAATTCAAATGCTATCTAGTCACAAACTCAATTTCTTCTCCACTTAAGTGATTTCTTGTGCTCCAATACCATATAGAAATTATACAAAAAATATGTATATCAATGGATTCAATCCAATCATGCGATCTAATAAAGCAAGATATTGAATCCTTCTACAAATAAATTGCGGAAAATAAACACGATAACCAATCACAACAAGTAAAGAAAGAACCAAATCAAACCACAGCACAGATATTTTCCCGGGGAAAGCTTAATATTCAAAACCCCTCTATCTTCTATTGTATATTCACCAAGGAATCATGAAACAATTACAATGCATTCTTCTCATAAGCGTCTCCTGCACTCTCACAACTATCTCACACTGACCCAGACAAAATCGACCAACACTTAGCCAATTTCCTGCCTCTAATCAGCCTACCTTGCTTGCGCAATTCATGTGGAATGCAATCCCTATTATTTATGAAATTCAACCTTCCAAAACCGCGCAATGCTCATGGGAAATCCTATGGTTGTCTTACTGCATGCGGGCAACCTACTAATGATACAACTAATAGTTAACATCCCTTTAACCTTTGTCTCAACTGGGTCTCCACTGGAAATGGCATGCATGAAACTATTAATAGTAAATCATTAGTTGCATGGTATATCACTGCATGTGAATTAAATATGATTTAATTCACTTGATCTCTCACTAGTGCAACAAACAGTTACAACTACTTCAACTGAATTTAACTCAATAAATTGAGTTAGCCGATTTATCATGCATTAAAATAATGCACTAACTACAACTCGAACTCCATAACTAATATAATCACTCTGCATGCCTCACCAACCACCCTCAACTAGAAATTCATTATCTAAATGAGTTTATCACACTCAGTTAACTATTACAAGTGATTATGAGATAATATTACATTTTATTGTCCAATTTAATTAAGGGAAAATTAAATTAGACACAGATTTCTTGTTGACTTTTCAACACTCCCTCTCAACAAGAAATGGATTATCTGCCACCTCAAGCCTACCTCTATGGTATTCGAATTTTCCCCTGGTGAGCACCTTCATTAGAATATATTCATCCTGATCTTTTGTGGGAATGTACTGAAGTAACATAATGCGCCTCTAAACACAATATTTGAGATGGTGGTACTGGATGTCTGTGTGCTTGGACCTATCATGGAATACTAGATTAACCGAGAGTTTAATGTAACTCTGGTTATCAAAATGTATGATCGTCGGATCCATCTAAGAACTAAACAAACCAACCAGAATCTTCCTCATCCAGATGGCCTCACATGCAGCTTGACTTGCTGCCATGTACTGTGCCTCAGCTGAACTGAGTGCCACAGATCGCTTCTTCCAGTTGTACCAAGAAACTGTTGTCAATCCTATGCTGAAGATCCCTCTTGATGTGCTCTTTCTGTCTGATGGACTGCTTGCCCAATCTGATTCTGTGAAGCCTTGAAGCTTCACTCCCTCTGCCCGTCTGTACCATATTACATACTCTGTAGTGCTCCTGAGATATCGCAGGACATGCTTCCTCGCCTTCCAAAAGAGCTTGGTCTTCTTGACCATAGCTTGACTCAACTCTTTAACTGCGTAGAAAATGTCTGGTTTGGTGTTCACCAAGTACATCAGTGAACCCACTAGTTGCCTATAAACAATAACGCCCACTACCTCACCTAAAGTAGCATCCTAATTCCTCCAGTTTCTTGGAAGAGAAGTATCCATGGGTTTACAAATCTCCATGTGACACTTACTCAGAATATATTCGGCATACTTGCCTTGAGAAAAAAATAGCCCACCATTCCATTGCCATATTTCCAAACCAAGGAAATAGTGAAGGAGTCGCATGTCCTTCATTTCGAACTTTCTTGCAAGATCCTCTTTGCAAGAAGTTATCAGCTGCTCATCACTTGTCAAAATTACATCTTAAACATAAAGTACGATAATCAAGAGCCTACCATCAACCACAATTTGGTACATGTTCACATCCGCTTCACTTTTGGTGAATCCCAACCTGGTGAAATAGCTGGCAGTTCTAGTGAACCATGCATGAGGTGCTTGATTCAGCCCATACAATGCTCTCTTGAGTCGACACACATGCGACTCACTATCAAATATCTCAAAAAATTCTGGATGCTCTATGTACACTTCTTCCTCAATAAATCTGTTGAGAAACACAGTTTTCACATCCATCTAATGTATCTGCCACCCCATCTGCACTGAGAATGTAAGGATAGATCTGATCGATGAGTACCTCGCAACCGATGCGAAAATATCCTCATAGTAAATCCCCTCAAATTGTGATAACACTTAGGCTAAAAATATAGCCTTGTACTTCTCCACACTCCCATCTGTTGCCTTCTTCACCTTATAGGTCCATCTAGATCCATCCACTGATTTTATGACTGGTCTTGGGACAAATTCCAATGCACTTTTCTTGACGATGGAGTCATACTCCTCAACAATAGCGTCAACCCAAATTGGTTGCTGCACTTCTTCCTCAAAGGAAGATGGTTATGTCACAATACACTTGCTCATAAGAGCCATGTATCCAATAAAATTGTCTGGAGGCTGTCTCTATTTAGGCAGTGAAGTTGGTGCTCCTACATGCTCTACCACATGAAGTCTCAATTTATCAGCTTCTGTGGTGCGCCTTCTACCATTTTTGGTGGATGGCTCTGCATGAGTTTTTTCTGCCACTCCATGATCCTCCGCATGTGGCTGATCCACATCTTGAGGTTCATTCTTTGTAACCAAGAGTTACTCCTTTTCATGCAAATCAAGCTCCCTCTCAAGGGACAATCACATGGCTTTCTCCTCATCAAATTTTATATCCCGTCTCACAACAGTCATCCTGTTATTTGGAAAATACACCTGATAGTTGTGGGGAGTATCAATGTACCCCAAAAATATCCCAATCTCTATTTTTGGTTTGAGATTCTTCCTGGAATATTTGGTCACATGGAAATAGACAGATGAGCCAAAAATTTTAAAATATGAAACATCACGTTTCTTACCAGAAAAACCCTCCTCTATTATACTTATTCCAAGTATCCGATGAGGACTACGGTTTTGCAAAAATACCGATGTGCTACAAATACCACTGTATTGCATGCCTCTACCCACAGATGCAATGATAGGATCATGCAACATCCCTTGTGTTGCACCCACAATTATTCTGTCCTTTCTTTCTATGACCCCATTCTATTGTGGGTTATGAAGTGTAATCAACTCTCTCTGAATTCCTTCTTTGCTACGTAAATTATTGAATTCATTGGAGATGTAATCACCACCATTGTCGCTCCTAAGAGCCTTCACATGCTTCCCCGTGTCTTTCTCCACCAGTGCTTTGAACTCACAAAATTTTTAGAACGTTTGATCTTTCTTCTACATGAAGTAGATCCAACACTTTCTATAAAAATCATCAACAAAGATCACATAATACCTGTGCTTTGCTGTCAAAGATGTAGAGAATGGTCCACACACGTCTGAGTGAACTCTCTCAAGGATTTCTGAAGCTCAGTTTTCCTTCTCATGAAAAGTGGCCTTTGCATACTTCCCCATGGTACATCCCTTGCATGTGTCTATCTGCGCAAGAGTACCCTTGGGAAGACCCGTAGAAATCTACTTCATGAGCTTCAAGGCTCCATAGTGTAGATGGCCCAATATCCTGTGCCATAACTCACTCTCATCCCGGCTCACCACTTTGTCTGCCTTACCCATCAATGTTGCGCAGCCATATACATCAAGTTTATAGAGATTATTCACATGAATCCAAATATTCTTGGATTGTCCTGTGGATTTGTGTCAAAGGAAAGCTTTCCCTTCACTGAAAACCACATCATAACCTCTATCCTCCAATCGACTGAAACTAAATTATTTTTCAAGACTAGTACATCCATTGCATATTTTAATAAGAAGGGTTTACCTGAATATCTCTGGAAGGTAACTGTACCAATCCTGGTAGCACTGTACCGCCCGTCATCACCCATTTTGATATGAATCTGGAGGTCCTTATCCTCCAAGCTACTGAAAAGTTATTCGTCTCCCGTCATGTGGACAGATGCACCACTATCCAAGTACCACATTGATACCATTGTACTTGACACCATGCATGAAATGAGTGAGAAGTACAACTCAAATTGCGAGGCCAAAGCCTCACCAGTTGCAGATCCTGAAGCCTTCTTGTTCTTCTTCTTTTGTGGAAAATTAGTGGCATAATGTCCATGCTCGTGACAGTGAAAACACTTCACTCTGGACATGTCGTACTTCTTGCCTTCATTTACGGACTCAGATTTGGAATAAGATTTCTTTCCCTTCCCCTTCTTTGCCTTACCAACCAGGGAAAAATTTTCTTCATCATATTTCTTAGATAAATATCCATCCCTAGTATTCTTCCTGAATTCTTCTTGCACCAAATCCGACCAAAGTCATTGCCAATATGGCAGCTTGTTCCTCCCATTGATAGATTCCTGATAACTATGCCAACTCTTGGGAAGGAATGGAAGAGCTAGGCTCACCAAGTCATCATCCGCGACAGTAATTTTGATGCTCCCAATATCATCTCGACATTGGAAATTTTTTTTTAAATATTTCGGAATAATGTCGCCTTTCTCCATTTTGATTTTCTTGAGCTTGTCCTTCAGTTCCAATTTTCTATGATCACTACTACACTGAAACAAATATGTCAAAGACTTACAAATTTCATATGGAGTTGCTTTTCCATGGAGACTTGAGACAATGTGGTCTCGTACTCCTTCCAGTAAGATACTCTTCGCCTTTGCAACCTTCTTTTTCTAAGTGTTGGGGTTCCCATGTTTTGGCCAGATTGGAAAGACCAAAAGATGAGACAACATCAGAACCACTTTCAAACCTCAGGATCTAGCCCTCCTGGGTCCAGAGAGGTATCTCTCTGTATGAGCAAAGGTTTATGTCTATGAAGCTCAAATTTTAAGATGTTAGGCTAGTTATAGGCACGGGTTTGTTTGTTTGATTGTTTTATTTGGTTGCTGGTTATCACGAAGGAAGGATCCTTGTACGACCTGTTGATTTGTAACTTTGTGCTCCAAATCTGTGTTATCTCCTCCCCTCCAACTTTCCACATCACATAATCATCCTGAAAGATCCTAAGTTTCAGATGACTAGCCCGAAATTATACCACTGGATTGCATGACTCTACCCACAGATGCAACAATAGGATCATGCAACATCCCCTGTGTTGCACCCACAATTATTCTGTCCTTTCTTTCTGTGACCCCATTCTATTGTGGGTTATGAAGCGTAATCAACTCTCTCTGAATTCCTTCTTTGCTATGTAAGTTATTGAATTCATTTTAGATGTACTCACCACCATTGTCGCTCCTAAGAGCCTTCACATGCTTCCCCGTGTCTTTCTCCACCAGTGCTTTGAACTCACAAAATTTTGAGAATGTTTGATCTTTCTTCTGCATTAAGTAGATCCAACAATTTCTATAAAAATCATCAAAAAAGATCACATAATACCTGTTCTTTTCTGTCACAGATGTAGAGAATGGTCCACACACATCTGAGTGAACTCTCTCAAGGATTTCTGAAGCTCAGTTTTCCTTCTCATGAAAAGTGGCATTTGCATACTTCCCCATGGCACATCCCTTGCATGTGTCTATCTGCGCAAGAGTACCCTTGGGAAGACCCGTAGAAATCTACTTCATGAGCTTCAAGGCTCCATAATGTAGATGGCCCAATATCCTGTGCCATAACTCACTCTCATCCCGGCTCACCACTTTGTCTGCCTTACCCATCAATGTTGCGCAGCCATATACATGAAGTTTATAGAGATTCTTCACATGAAATCAATGCATATCAGGGGTTTATACAGCAGAAATTTTTTTTCCCTCCATAAAGGACAGAGTGCCCATGCAATATTCAATCTATGTCGTGTTTTGGAGAGATTTCCTACCCTGAAACAACCCCAGTACCATCAGAGCATTTACTTCATCAGTATGGCAGATCTCTTTATCATTCTTTTATCTTTGTTTATTCACCAATAGCACCACATAGTACTGCAGTCAGAACACATCAGAGTCATATCAGAGTAATCCCCAGTCTGAAGAAGACCATTCGTTCACCCAAAGAACACCAGAGATTAATGCACAGGATTTATACAGAATGGGCTTCGGCCCTCTTTCTTTTCAGATGTTTAATACTGCATTTAGTTCTCCACCTACCTCCTCTGCTCCTCTGGAGCAATAAATCCATGAAAAAACTCATTGTAATGGTTGTTGATCAGTTATCAGAGAACTGCAAGCAGTTTCTTTTGAGACACAGTCTCTGTGTAAAGATTGTAAGATAGGTTGAAGGATATGTTTTCAGACTGAGTATTCAGTTATTGGCAATATTGTACTTGATTGGTATTGTTACTTAATATGACAAGCACATTTCTTTGGATCCTGATCTGAAGCAACGGTGATGTTTTCCTATCTCTATGTTTACATTCACTTCATTTCGTTTCTACTGGCTTGCACCAGAATATTGGCATAGGATTTACCCTTGTTAGGTACCCTATGTTTCTGCTCTCCTTGCCATTTATGTTTTTCTTCTGAATGTATTATCTAAGGAATGTTTTCAGTTGGTTTAACCAGTGTAGTGGATGTTATTGCCTGCTCTCTGATGTATGAATTAAATGAATTCAGTTCTTAGATGCTTCCTGTTATAGATTTAGTTGGAAGATTTGGGAACACTGGGGATTAGTTTTAGCCCTATCCACTAGGATCCTTGTACGACCTGCTGATCTATAACTTTGTGCTCCAAATCTATGTTATCTCCTCCCCTCTGAATTTCCACATCACATAATCATCTTGAAAGATCCTAAGTTTCAGATGACTAGCCCAATTGAAAGCCTGCCTATTGATTATCAAGCAAATCCTTTCCTGACTCCATTGCCCAATGGTTTTGAATATTTACTGGAATGTTTCTCCTCTGTTTTATCCCTCTTTACTCATCTTGGTCTTACATTGAACCCTTCTTTCCTGATAAACAGCAACCAAAACAAACAATCAAACAAACAAACCCGTGCCTATAACTAGCCTAACATCTTAAAATTTGAGCTTCATAGACATAAACCTTTGCTCATAAAGAGAGATCCCTCTCTGGACCCAGGAGGGCTAGATCCTGAGGTCTAAAAGTGGTTCTGATGTTGTCTCATCTTTTGGTCTTGCCAATCTGGCCAAAACATGGGAACCCCAACACTAAGCATCAAGGAGAGTGACATCTGCTGCAACAGGTTTGAGAATGTCATTATCAATGAATTCTTTCAAACCATTATCCTCCAGAACTGCCTCCATCCTATATTTCCATGAATTATAATTAGATATTCCCTCAATTTCATACTCCAATCTCAAGCCATTGAAATCCATCTTGATCCTAATCTGCCTGTCGCACCAAGAATACTTTTGCAAATTTGAATGCTGTTCAGTCACAAAATCAATTTTTTCTCCACTATAGTGATTTCCTATGCTCTGATACCATGTAGAACTTATACAAACAATATGTATATCAATGGATTTAATCCGATCATGTGATCTACTAAAGTAAGATATTGAATACTTCTACAAATCAATTGCAGAAAATAAACAAGATCCCCAATCACAACAAGTAAAGAAAGAAGAAAATCAAACCATAACATAGATATTTTCCCAGGGAAAGCTTACTGCTCAAAACCCCTCTATCTTCTATTGTATATTCACAAAGGAATCATGAAACAATTACAATGCACTCTTCTCACAAGAGTCTCCTGCATTCTCACAACTGTCTCACACTGACCTGGACAAAATTGACCAACACTTTGCCAATTTCCCGCGTCTAATCAACCTTCCTTGATTTCAAATTCATGTGGAATTCAATCTATATTATTTAGGAATTTCAACCTTCCAAAACTGTGCAATGCTCATGGGAAATCCTACGGTTGTCTTACTGCATGCGGGAAGCCTACTAATGATACAACTGATAGTTAACATCCCTTTAACCTTTGTCTCAATTGAGTCTCCAATGGAACTGACATGCATGCAGATATTAATAGTAAATCATCAGTTGCATGGAAAATCACTGCATTTGAATTAAATCTGATTTAATTCACTTGATCTCTCACTAGTGCAACAAACGGTTACAACTAGTTCAATAGACTTTAACTCAATAAATTGAGTTAACTGATTTCTCATGCATTAAACTAATGCACTAACTGCAACTCGAAATCCATAACTAATAGAATCACTCTGCATGCCTCACCAACCACCCTGAACTCAAAATTCATGAGCTAACTAAGTTTATCACACTTAGTTAACTATTACAAGTGATTATGAGATAATATTACATTTTATTGTCCAATTTAATTAGGGGAAAATTAAATTAGGCACACATTTCTTGTTGAATTTTCAACATTAGATTTGTTAGAAAATCAGGAGACTTATGTATTTAGATGATTTTCCTTAACTTGATAATTACTTGTGATATGTGTTAGTTGTTTATTACTTTATTATATATTTATTCATCAAGAAATTACCAAAACAATGAATATCACAACAGGAAAAATTACGTAAGATATAGACTCGAAGCCAGGGGAAAACCCATAAAATTATTCTCTTATTCTTTAGAATATTCTTACAAACGATACTTCCAAGACCTAAATACCAAATCCAACAACCCTACCAAGCACCAGGTCATCCCCCAGTAATATATTTCTCAAGGCAGCTTCCAAAACTTCGATACTGCTACTATGATGTGGCAACTTCAACCTCCTACAACTGCTTCACATAATTTTTCTCCCCTGAAAATGAACTTTTGTAAAATACCCGGGTTAAAATTCATGTGATAAATTTAATAAAGGAAAAATAAGACCAAGGTCATGGGACACGTATTCCAAGATGAATATTGTCCAAAGCATCCTAGTTGGAATCACTTGTTGTTTATTATGGATAAGGGGGAATTTTCAAAGGCAATGGAAAATGCTTTAAAAATGGAAAAAGGTATTATTCGCATTTTATTTATGAAAATAAGGGAAATTAGGAGAAAAGGAAGGTGAAAGGTCATAGGTTGCATGTGAGGAGGAAATTGAAGGAAAATAAAGGAAACTGACGAAATTAGAGGCATCAATAATATAAAGGATTCAAAGCATCAGTTTGGGGACTTTCATCAGTTGAGTTTTGGAATTGGTTTCAAATAGGAGAAGAAAATTAAGAGGAGAAAGTAAGAAAAGAAGAAAAGGAAGGACAAGGAAAACAAGGATCAAGCAAGGAAAAGTTGTATCAAGCGTCTTCAATGGAAATACTTGTAGATAACAGGTTGCATGTACGATTTCCTAGCCGGGTTTGAAATCCATGGTATATGCATGTGTGTAGTTGGTTCATTTTCTGTCATTGGCATGGGTTTTTTCCGGGTGTGATAGTGGTTTCAGCCTTGAATTTCCATTTCTGGATAACCATGGTGTAATGGGATTCATTCTTAGCTGAGCTTCATATTTCTGGAAGCTTTTTGGATCCGAGTGAGGTAGTCTCAGAAAAATACCAAGGGTTGGGGGTGGAGATGGTTTTCTCCGGGAAGCTCTCAACAAGTGGGTGGAGACATGCAAATTCCTTAAGGGGTGGTGAAGGAATTCAATAACAACCAAGATCGGTTTGGTTTTATGATCTCAGGACCAGTTTAGGTGAGATCACAGTAGTGTGAGCGTGGAGGTGGTTTAACCTCTGGATTCCATATGGCACGAGGGTGATTGGATGAAATAAATATTTGGTTCAGCCAAATATATGGTCACGTGGTACGTGGAGTTCCCTGACTTAGTTGGCTTTACATGTGAATGATAAGAGATCCTTCCCCTTGTAACTCATGAGTAACTATACTTGTTATTATGTGGATTTAATGGCTATGTTATAATTGTTATTGATCTCGTTATACGTTGGTTATGAGCATGGTTTTATGACAGATTCAAGTTATGGATGTTATCCAGTTTTTACTTATGAATGACTTGTTAATGAATGCGTGACCTAATAGATGTTAATGTAGCTATTATGAGAGAGAATTAGACCTTCTTGATGTTTCTAAGATAGGTTTAAGATCTCTATGTTCAGATATGCATTCATGGCCTGTAGATTTCATGTTTACCATGCATTTGACAAAATAACTGTCATGGTTAGACCAAGCTAGGCCAATTAGTTGATTAAGTTTTGTACTATAGGATTTTTACTTGTGCCATTTATCATTCTAGAAATTTGTGTCAATTTCTAGGCAGTGGTCTAGATACTAGCCCTGAAAAAGTGGCTCAATTCTTACGGTCGCAAGCACAAAACTGGGTGAAAATGACTGTAGTCCCTCCCTTGTAGGCTTATGCATGCGACTGGAGGATTTTAGTCACATGGATGTAGGCTTGTGCATACATCTGGGATTTCAGGCCATTGAAAAAAAAAGTTAGCTCAGGGTCTGTGCACTTGGAAGGGTGGTATAGCCCTTGGGGATCTTATAGCACCCTAGGGAAGTTAGTAAGGTTTTAGTTTGTTGATTCCACTTCCTTAAGGTGATCTAGGAGGTTGAATAATGTCATATTAGAACTCAAATCATGTTTACCCAGGTAGGTTGGTGAAAGTGGGTAGATATGCGAGGAGGCATTTACAACTTCATCCCCTGCAACTTGAAACTTCATAAACCATAGAGTGAAATGAGAGAAGATGATCCTTAGACAAATTTTAGCTTCTATCCTTCTTCTTTGTCCCTTTAACTACTCTCTTCCTTCTTCACTATTGCAGATCATACTTGTGCTTGATGTGTGTCCAAATGAGTTTAGTTTCTTTCCTTTATATAGCCTTTATGGAGGTTTGAATTCCCTCCCTTACGGGCAACTTGATATGCTCCTTGGGCCAAATTGGTATTGGGCTTATAAGTGGATTTTTCTTGAAAAAATAAATATTTTTCCTTATTACAAAGTGTCAAAATGGGACTATTACACATGACCAATAATATTATTTATACTAGAAAGACCTAGAAAACCTAAAATCATGAAGAACATTCTTTAGAATCAAACTTGAGTATGAAACCTAAACTCCAAAAATAAAATATATTTTTTCTTTCTTTATAAAGAATATATAATATCATGATTACAATTAGGTCATTATGAAGATCGAACCTAGTTACATTTTTCAACACTCCCTCTTATCTATAAAGGTTTTCATAACCCCATGACATGGTACAAGGAATCTCAATCTTGAATCATTCTAATAAGAAGAGTGAGATTGATAAGGCATATTTTTGTCAAGCATATTTATCATAAATAAGACTATCCTTGAAGGCCTTAACTAAATAATCTCATCTTTAATTATGAAAATTATGGTAGGAGGATTTATGTGAGTTGCCACACTACCTCTCAAGGCACATACCCCATATGGATGTCTACAAGGAATTTCCTTTTAGAACTATTCTTATATTAGGTTCCCAAACCTGGATCCTCAAAGAATATCGGTCCTCTTCGACTACTCTTATCATGGATTCCCTAGATCATCCTCAAAGAGCATCGAACGATAAATTATTTCCCTAGATTGTATAATATGTTGGTTCAAAAAGGTGACTGTTACAGGAAACCTCGATGCTTCTCATTCAATTTGTAATATTTCCATTTAGCCCAAGCTAATGGGAATATCTTATTTTGCCTTGTTTTATCTTGCATTTTTTTAGCCACCTATAAAATTTGTTATATCAAAAGGTGGCTAAAACATTTTTGGAGCCTTCAAGAAACAATTTTATTGCTAAAAATGTTATCTCTTGAAGACTCATGAAGACATCATGCCCTTTGTTCAAATCTTCACTGTTGTTTCCATTTTAAACTATGAAATTCTGTTGATTTCATGAAGAAAAGACTACTGCAAAACACGAATTTTCCTTTCCTTTCACTTCAACTAACCTTAATTTTTTACCCCTTTTATTCCTCGTGGAATTCCTCTATTTTCCATTTTTCTCCATTTCCCCTTCATAAGATTCTCTTTACAAAGTTTACAACTCACTTTTAAACTTTGCCGAAACCCCCAAATCCATCAAAAAACATTGAAAATTTCATAAAAAATACATTTTTTGTATTACAGGTTTAAGCCCCCTTGGGCTAAGTCCTAAACCACTTCCTCACCATATGCCCAGGCGCTAGAACCAAGTGCTAAACTCTCTGGCGCTTATCACATTGGAGAAATCGGAGTGCGCAAGTCTATTTGACATGTTAAAACCTCTGATGTGATTAAGCCCTTTGTTTATAAACCCCCGATCTTATTATTATTTCATATAACCACATAGCCCGCATTCGGCGCTAAGAATTGTTTAAAACCCATCTCTGATGCATATTTCCCTTTGTAAATTCAATAAACACACTTTCCTAAGTTTCGGTCTAAACCCGCTGGAGCAATGTTTTTTAATATAAATGGGTAGATTGAAAAGCCCCGCATCAAAGTTCCGATGCGATTAAGCCCCATTTGTATAAACTCTCGCCCTCCGTTTCTCTACATATAAACCTGTGCCCGGGACCAAGAGTTAAAGTCTTGAAGTGCTAATCGCATCGGAGAAAATCCAAATGGGTAGATTGAAAAGCCCGACCTTCCGATGCGATTAGCCCTTATACATATAAGCCCTGGGCCTATTGCATTCCATATAAACCAATGGCCCTGTAGATGGGCGCCAAGCCAATATTCGTATATAACCCACCCTCCAAGCCAAAACCTTTGTATCTTATTAAATTTTTGGTTTTCATGTGTTATAAAGGGTTTTTCACCGGTTCATTATTCGAAGAAATCTCCACCGTTGATCCCAGACTAATCAACAGTCCGCGCAATATCGCATCGCAAGTTTTATCGGGCGCGTTTTATTCCTCCCCTTGATTGGCGATCCTTCGACTTATTTCCCACCGTCGATCTGATCCTCATATCGACGGCCAGCGCTCAATCACATCGGCACCATTCAAAGTTCTCCCCCGCCGATCGCATGCCTCCGATTTCATCTGGACCGTCCACGTGTCTAGATCGGACGGTCCAGACTGCGTTTCCTGACTTTGGTTTAAATCATATGTCTCGCTTCATAATGGTTTTGGCCAAATCCTGGCCGTTGATCCTTGCAGATCAACGATCCTTCTTCACCATTTCTCCGTCTGTATATTATTTCGTTTCAACCCCAGATTCAATCCTGGCCATCGATCTTCTACATCCAACTGCCCATTTTAATCCCGGCAGGCCTTACCCATGTGGGTCCTACCTCCCTCCAGTTCTGATCTCCACCGTCCAAATCTTTGATCCTACGGCCCAGATTAAAAGTGCCCTGCCTCTTATCCCTCGCACATCTGGTTGGTTTCGTGCTCACACTCCGCCGTGCGATCTAAGGGCCTAGACCTGACGACGCACACAGAGTTTCACACAACTTTCAGCACGGAGGTTAATTTCCAAAATTTACGCGATATGAGTTGTTTTCTGATGCCACGTGTCGGGTGGAAACAGATATCGCGTTCCAAAAGGAAAAACCGCCTCCTCGCCCTTTCGCCACGTGAAACCCGTGGTTTTCTCCTCCGAAACCACTTTTCCTTATTTACTTTGTGTGTTATCACGCCTGCTTCCTGTCGTTGATCTTTGCAGATCAACGACCCAGATCTAATCTGGCCTTACACTATCGCCCTCCGCCCCTTCCAAAGTATTTTTAACGTGCAATCTCCGCCATTGATCTCGTAGGGCCGATCTCATCCGATGGCTCACGATCATCCATCAACCCCACTCTTCTTTCCTTTGCATTTTCCTCTGCCAAAGGGTTTTTAACTTTATTTCTTTGAATTTTATTCTATTTTCACAAATAATGTGACCCCTTCACATTATTAATTCACTGCTAATCTCGACCGTTGATCTTCTTGGTCAATCATAGATCAACGGTTCTGACTTAAAATCTCCCACCGCTCTCCTTCTGACGTCTACACATGATCTCTACCGTTGGATGCTGCCATACAATGGCCATGCTCCTCCCCACAACCTCTGAAGCAGTTTTTACCCAATAACGCAAGATTTCATAACTTTTGTTGTTTTTTGTAGGTTTCAAAGGTTTTTCCCATTATAATAAAGGAAATGAAAGCCGAGGGTGACGATCCTCGAAACTTTCGATTATCAAAGGGAAATTACTACAAAGGGTTCCATGCCACGTTTCATCGATGCTTCATGGGCATTGATGCCATATGGACCCTTTGCAGAACCTGCACATCAACAAGACACAGTAAATTAAATCAAAACAAAAGAGTATCAGTGTTGAAGATTAAACAAGCCAGAAATGAAGGATTGAAGACTGTTTTCACATTTTTGGAGGATTACGGCTAAGATTGAAAATCAAAATCCTAATCCTCCTAATTAAAACACAATTAAAGACAAATCAAAATATTTATCAGTCGGAAAGAGCCTCCACCGCCACATCAGAGGCTAATTGATTCCTCTCAGCTACCTAATGCCACCTGTAGCCTCAATGCATTCAACGGAGGACGAGTTATTATCAGAACATCAGATATTTGCCTCAATGCAGCCGAATAGTTAATTTTTCCAAACAAACTTAATGCAAAAAATATCAGCAGAGTTATTACAACATGAAACAGAGCCTTAAATTCAACAAAATCTCCCACCGAGCTTAATTATTAAATGTAAAACAATTAATACAGACATAACATCTTTAAACTTCTCCGTTGAGCCCCTCAAAGGCTGAGAAGCTATTAAAATCTGTATTAATTGACCTAGGAGATATTTTATCTCCTCCCACCTCCTCATTCCTTCTATAAATACTTCTGTAGAAGATGAGAAAATGTTGGTTCCTGAACTTTGAAATATACTTGTGCTCGAAACTTCTATTTGTAAATAGTGTTCAAAGGCTTTTGAAGCTCTGTTTGTGATAGAATAGTTAGGCTGAGAAGTGAAGATGATTGCTGAACTGAAACATTGGACTTGAAGCTGTAACTAGTTTGAAGCATCAATACAAGCTGATTTATGGGATCCTGGTCTATGTCAACGGTGATGTTTTTCTTATTGTAAATTGTTATTTTATTTCTGTTTTCACTTTTTCCATCTTCTCTTATAAATAAAAACAAGCATAGAGTTAGGATTTACTGTATATCAGTACCCTTCTTTGACTGATAAGCTTTATCTACATGTTTTCTTCCAATTTGTGTTGTTTAGGAATGATTTAATTTAGTTTCAAGCAGTTAGGAATGTTGGCGTTCCCTCGTCCTACTATATAGGCTAATCATTATTCTTGAATGCTATTTTAAGTTTATGTTAAGTAGAGATGAACTAAGGAAGTTATGGTGAGCCCTGTCCTTTAGTTTTATCCCCAAAGACTGTCTGAAACTCTCCCTAAGAGTGTGTTGAAAGCAGGCTAGGTTAAAAGTCCTTACCTGATCTTAGACTATTCTTCGTGATCATATGTGTTTCCCTTTGTGTTTAAAATGTTTTCTATTGAAAGTGCATCAAAAGCTGGCTAGTTTGAAAGTACTTACCAGATCTTATATTACTTTTATGTCTTTCTTAAGTGTATGTCAAAAGAAGGATAGTTTCAAAGTACTTACTTGACCTTAGGCTACTCTTTGTTCTTCATTTGTTTAATTCTCCTTCTTGTTGTATCATTTCATTCCATAAAATCAACTTTAAAGAGATCCTTAGACATAGATGACTTGCCCCATGGACCACTCTTGAACCTTGTTGTTTCAATTAAATCCTATTATGACTCCATAGCCCAATGTACTAAAAACCAGCATTATATCAATTTTTTTAGCCAAAGCTTGTTCTGATTGCTTGCAACTTCATACCTTTGAAACTCTTTCCATTTTAGAACTTTCCACTAAAATAATAACCATGCTCAACCATCCAAAACAAACAAAAACCCTCAGACTTCATAACTAGCCTAATATCATTACCCAAAAGCTTTTAAAGATAAATCCATCTTTGCACTTATTGGAGAGATCCCTCTCCGGATTCAGGAGGGATAGATCCTAGAATCCCAAAGTGGTTGAAATAGTGTTCTCCCTGCAGTTGGACTTTTCCAATCTTGCTAATTACAGGGAGCTAACATCTTTTGGAGACTCCACTGGGGAAATCTGTGTTTATGACAGTTTAAGTACATCTTAAGACTCAGAACACCCAGAATCTTTCTAGATCGGTACATGGTGGTGGACCATAAATTTTTTTACCTCCTTAGGAGCTAAAAATCTTCCACCTGGCGACTCCACACTCTGAAACTCCCAAAAGACCAAATGACTCCACTGGTAGAAGACCTAGAACTGATTGAACAGACATAGTGACCTCTTTTCTGATTTACAAACATGGATTTAGATATAAACCCAGAAGATAAACATATGCTCATGATGGAAAAATTGATGTACATGCTTGGAATAAGGATGGATAGGTTTATGGCTAATCTAAACGTTGGAAATCCAGAGCAACACATGCCTTTCTTTGAACAAACACAAATGCTACCCCGACAAGACATGTATGATCAAAAAGATTATAAAAAAAATAATCAAGGAAAATTTCTAATCATTATGGAAAAGATGATGCATATGCTTGGGAAAAGAATGGATAGGTTGATGGCTAATATGAATATCGATGATCTAGAGCGAGCTACACTTTCTCTTGATCAAACACAAGCCCAATCACCTCAATATCAAGACAGTGACCAAGACATGTATTATGATCAACACTTTATAAAAGATGATGAGTAGACTTACATAGAAAAAAATGAAGAAGGTTGTCAAGAAACTTCTGATTACCTCCCTATGTCTTGTACTATGCTGATAAGAGAATTTCATGACCAAAATGCAAATGCTAATAGTGAGCAGTGCTTCGAGGAAACAAGTAGCCATTTGGAAAACACGAAACCTGAAATTGAAGAGACACCAACACATATAGAAACCCTTCCTTTGTGTTATAAATCTTTTCAGACTATACAACAAGAATGGCATCCTGATAATGAAGAGAAAACAACTCATGAACCTTGTATTCAAATTGAGTATCATAACAATGATGAGAAATTTTTTGAAACAAAATAAGATCAGGAAATAACAGAAAAACCTCGAAGTGTCCCTGCAAGCACGAGTGACGTTCCCCTAGAAGAGGCTCAAGAAGACATCAAGCCTCGAAATCAGCCAATACAAGACAAGGATAATTGATGTACCTCTGTTCTAAGAAAAAATAACACCCCTTCTCTTCTAATAGAGGAAGAGATTGATTTAGTATTGAACATATTGCCAGCCTCCAAACCTTCATTTGAACCAAACGTTTTTGCTCATCTACTTACTCCATCTGGTTGTCTTGATGCAAAAAATAAACATGTAGATCAACGAAAAGAAGAGAAAACTGGTGACCAAATATGTTTGACTGATAAAATTGTTTATTCTGATAATTTTTCAGATTTTAATCAGTCTGATGGTGATGATGAGTTTCAAGTAGAAACTAATCACGCAGGGCAACCAATGTTCGATTGGTGTTATGAGTTTCACCATCGTCAAATTGAAAGCAGAAATCACCCATTTCAATCTGTCACAAATAGCTTTCACATAATTGGGAATCAATAGTATTTCAACTCAAAGGGTGAAGAGAAGAGAAATAAAGAAATTTTTGAGAAAAAAGCGCCTTCTATTCAAAAGGAAGTAACCTTTGAAGACACCCCTGCTCAATAATACAATAACCTCTTCACAGAGATCAAACCACTAAATCCAAGCATACCAGGGTTACAAGAGGACAACACAGCCAAATATGATGAATCCTCCAGTTCAGATGATGAGGAAGACGAAGGAGAAAAACAAATAGAAGACTATCCTGCTATGGATATACCAACTTCACAAGAAGAAAATTCTCTTTTCACTAATGTCAATCTGTCATCCAAAGAACCTAAATTTATATCAGAAGCAAGTGTAGACTCAAAGAAAGAAGATATTTCACTATTTTCTATTTTGCAGGTTAAGGATGATGATAATTCCAAGCCACATAATGACAATGCAGTCTTCGAAATTCAAGTCTTGGAAGCAGACAATCTACCAGACATGGAGGACCAGAAAGAAGTGAATCTTCATCCTTTCTTTGTTGATCCTTTGGACGAGTGTGTGGAAATCCCAACTGGCTCAAATTATCAAGCAGTTATCCTTTGCAAGAGCCAAATACATGAGAAGCTATCACCCTCTGTGACAGTTTCGGTTTTGAAGATTAATCTTCAAAATGTACTATGGATACCTCTAACAAGTAGCTGTAGTTTCTTCTTCTTCTTGACATTACTTAGCTGGCTGCATTGGCATTTTTGTATCATATGATAATGTAAATACTCCAAGTTAGAATAGGTTAGGTAGGAATGTCAATAAAGCTCAGTTTTGAGCAGTTAGATATTTGTTGATTTTTGTCTCCGAAGAGAAATAAAAAATACAAAAATACAAAAACAACAAAAGAAAGAAAATAGGGCAAGATTGTAAAAACAAGAAAGGTATAGCCCCATGCCAAAAAAGAGAGACAAATGAAAAAGTGTGCAAGCTTAAATTCCACTTCTGAAAAACACACTCCTAATTATTCATACAACCTAATCTTGACTAATTAGTTTTAAATTGTCTGCTGATAGGTTAGTGAGTTTGATTGCCAAACATTTCAATCTTGGCTTATCAATTAGGTAGATTAGGATAGAAATTAAAGGTTCAAACAAGCTCAAAATCTGAACCTCAGTTTCCAAAAGAAGAAATGATTCAAATCTGTTTTAAAATTTTGAGTCAAAGACAAAAAAAGAAAAAGAAAAAAGAAGAGGTTCTAATCAGCTCAAAATCTGAACCAGACAACAAGCAAAGAACAGCTCAAACAGAAGTAAAAACAATGTTGAAGAAAAGAGAAGGCTGTGCTTTGAACTTTCAGATCTTTAGCCTTCCATTTTGATTTAAATTTTCTATAAAATAATATCTATGTGCAGCTTGTTTTTTATGCCATGGATCAGCCACAAGTCGGACTGTTCAATCCTGACTTGTAGGCTTTTTAAATTTCTGTTTTAGAAATTAGTGAATAAAAATCTGTTAGACTGTTTAATCCTAACAGATTAGTAGATCAGGTAGAGAAGCATATGAAATTAACTGTTTAATCTGAGTTCATGGAGAAATAAGGAGTAGAATTAGATTAGTTTTATGCTTTCAAAAGAATAAAATGTTGTAAAAAGAGTTTTCTAATCCAAGTGCACTCTAAAGAAGAAAAAATGTTAGATCAGTAGGATTGGGTAGGTAGAAAGCTTGTTGATGAAAATCGATTATTTTTCATGGCTGTAATATTTTCAGAGCAAAAGAAGATCATCCAAATGAAGAAAAGACAGCCCAATGTATAAGGCACTGATCAGCCTCCCAGAGAATGCAAGTCTAAAGTTCTTGATGCCTTCAAGAAGGCACCATCCCCAAGTGGAGCCACTGTTAGCCACCTATAAAATTTGTTATATCAAAAGGTGGCTAAAACATTTTGGAGCCTTCAAGAAACAAGTTTATTGCTAAAATTTTTATCTCTTGAAGACTCATGAAAACATCATGCCCTTTGTTCAAGTCTTCACTGTTGTTTCCATTTTAAACTCTGAAATTCTCCTGTTTTCATGAAGAAAAGACTGCTGCAAAACACCAATTTTCCCTCCCTTTCACTTCAACTAACCTTCATTTTTTATCCCTTTTATTCCCCATGGAAGTCCTCTATTTTCCATTTTTTTCCATTTCCCCTTCATAAGATTCTCTTTACAAAGTTTAAAACTCACTTTTAAACTTTGCCGAAACCCCCAAATCCATAAAAAAACATTGAAAATTTCATAAAAAATACTTTTTTTGTATTACAGGCTTAAGCCCCCTTGGGCTAAGTCCTAAACCACTTCCCCACCATATGCCCAGGCGCTAGAACCAAGCGCTAAAATCTTTGGCGCTTATCGCATCGGAGAAATCGGAGTGCGCAAGTCTATTCGCCATGTTAAAACCTCCGATGCGATTAAGCCCTTTGTTTATAAACCCCCGATCTTATTATTATTTCATATAACCACATAGCCCGTGTTCGACGCTAAGCAATGTTTAAAACCCATCTCTGATGCATATTTCCCTTTGTAAATTCAATAAACGCACTTTCCTAAGTTTCGGTCTAAACCCGCCAGAGCAATGTTTTTTAATATAAATGGGTAGATTGAAAAGCCCCGCATCAAAGTTTCGATGCGATTAAGCCCCATTTGTATAAACTCCTGCCCTTCGTTTCTCTACATATAAACCTACGCCCGAGACCAAGAGTTAAAGTCCCGAAGCGCTAATCGCATTGGAGAAAATCCAAATGGGTAGATTGAAAAGCCCGACCTTCTGATGCGATTGGCCCTTATACATATAAGCCCTGGGCCTATCGCATTCCATATAAACCAATGGCCCCGCAGACGGGCGCCAAGCCAATATTTGTATATAACCCTCCCCCGAGGCCAAAACCTTTGTATATTATTAAATTTTTGGTTTTCATGTGTTATAAAGGGTTTTACGCCGGTTCATTATTCGAATAAATCTCCACCGTTGATCCCAGACTAATCAACGGTCGACGCAATATCGCATTGCAAGTTTTATCAGGCGCGTTTTATTCCTCCCCCTGATTGGCGATCCTCTGACTTATTTCCCACCATTGATCTGATCCTCAGATCGACAGCCAAAGATCAATCACATCGACACCATTCAAAGTTTTCCCCCGCCGATCGCATGCCTCCGATTGCATCTGGACCGTCCATGTGTCCAGATCGGATGGTCCAGACTGCGTTTCCCGACTTTGGCTTAAATCATATGTCCCAATTCATAATTTTTTTGGAAAAATCCTGGCTGTTGATGTCTCCAGATCAACGGTCCTTCTTCACCCTTTCTCCGCCTGTATATTATTTCGTTTTAACCCCAGATTCAATCCTGGCCGTCGATCTTCTACATCCAACGACCCATTTTAACCCCGAAAAGCCCTGCCCATGTGGGTCTTGCCTCCCTCCAGTTCTGATCCCCACCATCTAAATCTTTGATCCTATGGTCTAGATTAAAACTGCCCTGCCTCTTATCCCTCGCACATCTGGTTGGTTTCGCGCTCACACTCCGTCGTGCGATCTAAGGGCCTAGATTTGACGACGCACGCGGAGTTTCGCGCAACTTTCAACACGGAGGTTAATTTCCAAAATTTACGCAATATGAGCTGTTTTCTGATGCCATTTGTAGGGAGGGAACACATATCGCATTCCAAAAGGCAAAACCCCCTCCCCGCCCTTTCGCCACATGAAACCCGTGGTTTTCTCCTCCGAAACCACTTTTCCTTATTTACTTTGTGTGTTATCGCGCGTGCTTCTCGCCGTTGATCTTTGCAGATCAACAACCCAGATCTAATTTGGCCTTACAATATCGCCCTCTGCCCCTTCCAAAGGATTTTTAACGTGCGATCTCCATCGTTGATCTCGTAGGGCCGATCTCATCCGACGGCTCACGATCATCCATCAACCCCGCTCTTCTTTCCTTTGCATTTTCCTCCGCCAAAGGGTTTTTAACCTTATTTCTTCACATTTTCTTCTTTTTTCACAAATAATGTGACCCCTTCGCATTATTAATTCACTGCTAATCTCGACCGTTGATCTTCTTGTTGAATCATAGATCAACGGTTTTGACTTAAAATCTCCCACCGCTCTCCTTCTGACTTCTACGCACGATCTCCACCGTAGGATGCTGCCATCCAACGGCCACGCTCCTCCGCACAACCTCTGAAGCAGTTTTTACCCAATAACGCAGGATTTCATAACTTTTGTTGTTTTTTGCAGGTTTCAAAGGTTTTTCCCATTATAATAAAGGAAATGAAAGCTGAGGGTGACGATCCTCCAGAATTTCGGTTATCAAAGGGAAATTACTACAAAGGTTTCCATGCCACGTTTCATCGATGTTTCATGGGAATTGATGCCATATGGACCCTTTGCAGAACCTGCACATCAACAAGACACAGTAAATTAAATCAAAACAAAAGAGTATCATTGTTGAAGATTAAACAAGCTAGAAATGAAGGATTGAAGACTGTTTTCACATTTTTGGAGGATTACGGCTAAGATCGAAAATCAAAAGCCTAATCCTATGAATTAAAACACAATTAAATACAAATCAAAAGATTTATTAGTCAGAAAGAGCCTCCATTGCCACATCAGAGGCTAATTGATTCCTCTCAGCTACCTAATGCCACCTGTAGCCTCAATGCATTCAACAGAGGCCAAGTTATTATCAAAACATCAGATATTTGCCTCAACGCAGCCTAATAGTTAATTCTTCCAAACAAACTTAATGCAAAAAATATCAGCAGAGTTATTACAACATGAAACAGAGCCTTAAAGTCAACAAAATCTCCCATCGAGCTTAATTCTTAAATGTAAAACAATTAATACAGACAGAACATCTGTAAACTTCTCCATTGAGCCCCTCAAAGGCCAAGAAGCTATTAAAATCTATATTAATTGACTTGGGAGATCTTTTATCTCCTCCCACCTCCTCATTCCTTATATAAATACTTCTATAGAAGATGAGAAAATGTTGGTTGCTAAACTTTGAAATATACTTGTGCTTGAAACTTCTACTTGTAAATAGTGTTCAAAGGCTCTTGAAGCTCTGTTTTTGATAGAATAGTTAGGTTGAGAAGTGAAGATGATTGCTGAACTGAAACATTGGACTTGAAGCTGTAACTGGTTTGAAGCATCAATACAAGCTGATTTATGGGATCCTGGTCTATGTCAACGGTGATGTTTTTCTTATTGTAAATTGTTATTTTATTTCTGTTTTCACTTTGTCCATCTTCTCTTATAAAGCACAACAAGCATAGAGTTAGGATTTACTGTATATCAGTACCCTTCTCTGACTGATAAGCTTTATCTACATGTTTTCTTCCAATTTGTGTTGTTTAGGAATGATTTAATTCAGTTTCAAGCAATTAGGAATGCTGGCGTTCCCTCCTCCTACTGTCTAGGCTAATTGTTATTCTTGAATGTTATTTTCAGTTTATGTTAAGTAGAGATGAACTAAGGAAGTTATGGTGAGCCCTTTCCTTTAGTTTTATCCCCAAAGACTGTCTGAAAGTCTCCCTAAGAGTGTGTTGAAAGCAGGCTAGGTTAAAAGTCCTTACCTGATCTTAGACTATTCTTCATGATCATATGTGTTTCCCTTTGTGTTTAAAATGTTTTCTATTGAAAGTGCATCAAAAGCTGGCTAGTTTCAAAGTACTTACCAGATCTTAGATTACTTTTATGTCTTTCTTAAGTGTATGTCAAAATCAGGATAGTTTCAAAGTACTTACCTGATCTTAGGCTGCTCTTTGTTCTTCATTTGTTTAATTCTCCTTCTTGTTGTATCATTTCATTCCATAAAATCAACTTTAAAGAGATCCTTAGACATAGATGACTTGCCTATGGACCACTCTTGAACCTTGTTGTTTCAATTAAATCCTATTATGACTCTGTAGCCCAATGGACTAAAAACCAACATTATATCAATATTTTTAGCCAAAGCTTGTTCTGATTACTTGCAACTTCATACCTTTGAAACTCTTTCCATTTTAGAACTTTCCACTCAAATAATAATCATGCTCAACCATCCAAAACAAACAAAAACCCTCGGACTTCATAACTAGCCTAATATCATTACCCAAAAGATTTTAAAGATAAATCCATCTTTGCACTTATTGGAGAGATCCCTCTCCAGATTCAGGAGGGCTAGATCCTAGAATCCCAAAGTGGTTGAAATAGTGTTCTCCCTGCAGTTGGGCTTTTCCAATCTTGCTAATTATAGGGAGCTAACACATTTCATATTAATGAATAAAATGTGAAGGAGGACATGTAAAATTATGAAAACCATGAATAAATCAATGCCTATGTAAACAGAGACATATTTGGGCCATGTAAATAAACTCTTGCAGGTGTTAAAATCACAATATTGGGTCAACCTTGAACAAATCAACAGTGCAGTCTAGGTGCAATGAACCTCATGGATACACAGCCCAGTCCTAGATGGAGGCTCCACATGTGAAAGGGGCTAAATCATTGAGGTGGTTTAGGGTTTGACAAGGATTTCACCCTATAAAAGAAGGAGGAGGACAACAAGAAAAGGTTTTTGATGTTATTATTTTCTGAAGGTATTTTCTTCTTAGACATCCCTTGTTGGGCTTTCCAGTTTATGAATCCCACCTCCTTCCTTGAGCAGCTCTTGGAGGAATCTTATTTGCCTAGTCCACTATCCAAATTTTTGCCAAGCCACATCTTACATCAAGAGCACAGTCCTGCTTAAGATTGGGTTTTCCATGTGAGGTGCAGCAAGTGGAACACTAGATCTGTTCAGATCTAGCTTGTACTGGTGCCTCTTCTCAGCGAGTGTGTCTTTTAACCTCCTAGAAGAGTCCATTAGTGGGTTGAGCTTCAGATCCACACATTTGTAGCAGGCCAAAGAATTATCAGGGCCTACAACGCAGTCCCTCTTCCATGACTGCGTTATTTGCAAGAGCAGAGTTGTAGGGTGACTTGGCATCATTTTAGAGGAGAAATCTTTAGTGATTGGATCCTTCCTTTCACTGTGGTGATATGTGGATTGTCCAACCAATCCATGTTAGTTAAGATACAATCTACTGTATATGTTATGATTCAGAATTTTATGAATACTTCTGCAGATCTGTCACTTAGATCTCATATCTACTCACCGTTGTTCATGTTTTGCTGAGATCCCCAAGGGGAATGTATAGAGGAGCCTATCTTGTACATAGATCTGAAAGAGATCTATCATTTTATTTATAGATCTTATCTAGATATGAGTTGTAATATATTGCATTCTTCAACAATGAAAATAATGCTGTCAAGCTTATTCTACCATTTCATGTTGTTGTAGCAGCTCATTTTGAGTCTTTTGTCTTGTACATTCATCCTATTTCTATTATACACTGTATAAGCTGCATTATAGATCTATTTTGATGTTGTATAGCTGAAATATGTACCTCCATGTTGGTCTCATGCTTATGAATTTAAAAACTGCTTTATTTCTGAAGCAGTCCTTTGCATATATCTGCAACCCCTCTCTTTGGGTGTTTTCAGCTAGACTAGGTTGTGGGAGATCTGTTTAACCCACCTAGTTTGATTTTTTTTTGCTCTCCTTTTGGAGTTAGATCTTAGATGAGATTATATAAGGTATCCAAGAGCTTAAAACTCATTTCAGTGCATATAATTCTCAGGAGTGCGTTATTTCAGCAGGCTTGCTGTGTAATCCCTGTTTTTGGATATTACAGTGGTATCAGAGCAAGATATTTGGCACAACCTGTGCATTATTTGAGACAATATGTATTAAGAGGGAGGGGAAACTCTCAGTAATAGAGAGCAGAGTATCATGGAAGAAGACAGAAGAAAAATTATTACACCATTGAAACCCCTTTGTATGGAAGAATAAAAGAAGTAGAGTTCTCTAACATTCTTTCTCAAGCTTTGCATGAGCTGGAGGAAGGAATCAGGGGAGTGAGGAATGGAAGATCAACATATATCTTGAGGAGGTTTGCACAGGAGGAAAGCCCCACTACTTCATCTGATGTGTGTGAGCATGCAACCACACAATCTGATCCACAACGTTGCAGCATGCCTGCATTCTTTGCAAGAGGATAAGAAGAGGGAGAGACACCAGAGGAGGAGACTCTTGGTGAATACTTCCAAGAATATGAATCTCAGTCTAGAATATTCAAGGAGCATCTAGGCTTCCCTGAGTTTTTTCAACTCAAATAAGGAAGAAGATCCATGAAGATAACTCCATTTCAGGACATTGCTGGGAGGGGTAAAGATCTGCTACATGATTGGCCAAGGGAAATGCCTTACTTCAAAAATATCATTCTTCTCAAGAATAAGACATGAATGTCCTTTCCTCAATGAGAGATCAAGAAAAAGGATCTCTTATTGATGGGGCATACTCCACTGATGAGGAGGAGAAAAAAGTAGAACTGGAAGGTTCCTCTAGTGCTGTGACAGCAGGAGGGAATCTAATTTTATCGAGAGATGGAGTTGAAGCTATTGCTTCCACTATGAGGGCTATTTTATCCTTGCAAGAAGGTCCCAGGGATCCTATACATGGAGAAGATGAGCAGCATGTGTTTATGATGATAGAAAAAGAGGCAAAATAGTGGAGGATATGTGTTCCAACACTGCATCCAAATCTTGGAACACACACTATGATGGATCAGTCCCTTGTGATCAAGACTCTTGAAACCAAGGAGATGATGGGTGTTCATGCGTTAAATGCATCTAGAGGTAGCACCTTAGACTGTGAGATCTTGCAGAAGGTGGGTGATGGAGAAGAAGATGGGGGAGTTGCTCCAACTTTTCCCTATCATGATACTTCCACACAACAATTAGAGATGGATTTGCATAGTGGGAGTAGTCATATTATGTTCCCATCTATAGTTCACATGGAAATGAGCCATGAGACATCTTTATCTTGTGGTGTACCCCTCGGGAGACCAACCGATTCAGATTTTATGGGAGATGTTTCATGCATTGATGCTCCTTCCATAGATCCAAGAAGGAAGGGGGCATTAGAAGACCCTGCTACAGAGCTAAGAGTATGGGGGAGGTATAAAGAAAGGGAGAAATTTTTTCCTTTGAATTCACTATCTATCCTCACCTTTCAAATTGCATTGAGAAGATATGCTGCAAGGAGAAGAAATGACACCATCATGAGGCATGGGAGGCAAGATTTGAATCAGAAGACAAACTTGTTTGAAGAACACTCTTCCCTGCTGGAAGAGGGATGGTGGTCTCACATGCATGCTTTGGCCAAAATGGAGAGGCCTTGGATAGATGATAGCCTTCCATGGAAGACTAACTTCCAAGAGCTTCCTTTTTCTTTGAAGTATACGCATGAGCAAGGAGGGAAGAAAGGAAGGAATAACAATCTTCCATCTCATACCTTTGGCATGGGAGATGTCAAAGAGGGGAAGAATGGGAGGCATGGCCTTCCAAAATACACCTTGGACATGGAGGATGTCAAGGAGAAGAACCACAACATGGCAGACACTTCAGATGACACACCATCAGTGTTGTTATTGTTGGGCACACTAGATCCCCACTGGAAATCCCAACTATTGGTGGAGTATTCCAAGGATATTCAAACTTGCATGATTCTTGATGACTGGTTGCATGAAGGGAGCTATTCAATCCTTGATGGAGTCATCTATAATCATGGTAGAATATTTTTTTCTAGAGCCTCCATGCTCAACGGAAAGCTTCTACAGAGGGCTTATGAAGAGTTCCATATTAGCCACACTTATTCTATGAAGCTCAACAATATCATATTGAGGAGCTATTACTGGGAGGGATTTGAAAGGGAACTATATCAAAATTGTCAGAGATGCATGGATTCTGTGGAGCTGGAGCAGAAATATGGCTCTAAGGGAGAATTAAATCAACCCTCTCTTCCTTCCCTTGAAGGAGAGAGTAGATCTATGCACCACTCCATTGATTGGAGGAGAATTGTTGGTGAAGAGCATGTTGTTAATACATGTATTTTATATTCTGATTTCATGAATTCTTACACTATGTTTTTGCAGGCCATGACTCCAAGAAGGAGTGTTATATCTTGTCAATCTCATGGAAAGTATGGGGCCACAACAATTGTTGTACTTGGCCACTCCTTGGTGGGCAACGGGAGATATTGTTTCATGATGGGTGCTTTCCTAAGGCACCAAACATATCTCACACATTCATTACGATTGAGATGGCATGGGCTACAAGTAATTGGTGGGAAAACCACTTACCACATCCCAGGTTGATGCGGTAGGAGATGAATTATGCTTCTTCCACATGTGGGACTATGACCCACCTCCATATGTACACCTTTCTGTTTGTTTTGTACATTATTTTGCTCCCATACATTGATGACATGCTTGTACTCTTTTTATGGGAATATATGGAGGAGAACTGGGAATTATGCATGTGCCTAATGGAATGAAACCTCTCCATGTGTATTATGTTATATATTTCGGAGAGACATTAGGCAAATATGGGTGTTTCACATGAGATCTTGTTTCCTAGTGGGATGGATTTTCACATCTCATATTGACTTTGGGGAAACAATTCATGGGGGGTTAGTTAGTGAACATCTAGCTTATGATGGGAGCTTGGTCTTTGATGATGTCACCAATGGAGGAGAAGTATTTGTAGCACTCACCATATCGAGTTTCTTGGGGATAACAGCATTTGGGAGGAGGACTATAATATTCCATTTAGCCCAAGCTATTAGAATCTGTCTTATTTTGCCTTGTTTTATCTTGCATTTCATATTAATGAATAAAATGTGAAGGAGGACATGTAAAACTCCTGAAAGCCATGAATAAATCAATGCCCATGTAAACAGAGACATATATGGGCCATGTAAATAAACTCTTGCAGGTGTGAATGGGTTTAAATCACAAGATTGGGTAAACCTTGAACAAATCAACATCGCAGTCTAGGTGCAATGAACCTCATGGATACACAACGCAGTCCTAGATGGAGGCTCCACATGTGAAAGGAACTAACTCATTGAGGTGGTTTAGGGTTTGATAAGGCTTTCACCCTATAAAAGAAGGAGGAGGACAGTAGGAAAAGGTTGTTTATGTTATTATTTTCTGAAGGTATTGTCTGCTTAGACATCCCTTGTTGGGATTTCTTGTTTAGGAATCCCACCTCCTTCCTTGAGCAGCTCTTGGAGGAGTCTTGTTTTCCTAGTCCACTATACGACGTTTGGCCAAGCCACATCTTGCATCTACAACACAGTCCTGCTTAGGATTGGGTTGTCCATGTGAGCTGCAACAAGTGGAACACTAGATTTGTTCAGATCTAGCTTGTAGTAGTACCAGGGAAAATTTTAAGGATGGAAAATTATTTTGAAGTTTAAAAAATTGGCGAATCTCACTAGTCCCTAATATGAAAACTATAAAATGTTTATTGATGTATTTGTAAAATTATTCAAATCTATAATGACATTATATATACTATATATATAATTTTGGCGATTTTTAAGGTAAAATAATTTTATATTGTAAAATTTGGGCGAATCACTTTTATAAAAAAATGGAAATTGGCGAATCTTTTTTTTGGAAAAACCATGGAAAATTAGCCCACCTACGAATATTAGCCCCTAAAATTTTCCATGGCTTGTACTTGTGCCTCTTCTTAGTGAGTGTGTCTTTTAACCTCCTGGAAGAGTGCATTAGTGGGTTGAGCTTCAGATCCACACATTAGCAGTAGGCCAAAGCATTCTCAAGGCCTACAACACAGTCCCTCTTCCATGACTGGGTTATTTGTAAGAGCATAGTTGCAGGGTGACTTGGCATCATTTTAGAGGAGAGATGTCTAGTGATTGGATCATTCCTTTCACTATGGTGATCTGTGGATTGGCCAACCAAAACATGTCAGTTCAGATCCGATCTACTGTATATGTTATGATTTAGAATTTTCTAAATACTTCTGTAGATATGTGACTTAGATCTCAGATATACTCACCGTTGTTCATGTTTTGCTAAGATCCCCAAGGGGAATGTATAGAGGAGCCTATCTTGTACACATATCTTAAATATATCTATCATTTTATGTACAGATCTGCTCTAGATCTGAGTTGTAATCTACTTCATGCTTCAACAATGAAAATAACGTTGTCAAGCTTATTCTACCATTCCATGTTGTTGTAGCAGCTCATTTTGAGTCTTTTGTCTTGTACATTCATCCTATTTCTATTATACACTGTATAAGCTGCATTGTAGATCTATTTTGTTATTGTATAGCTGAAAGATGGACCTCCAAGTTGGTCTCATGCTTATGAATTGATAAACTGCGTTATTTCTGAAGCATTCCTTTGCATATAGCTACAACCCCTCTCTTTGGGTGTTTTCAGCTAAACGAGGTTGTGGGAGATCTGTTTAACCCACCTAGTTTGATTTGTTTTTTCTCTCCTTTTGGAGTTAGATCTTAGATGATCTGATCTAAGGGATCTAGGAGCTTCAAACTCATTTCAGTGCACATAATTCTCAGGAGTGAGTTATTTCAGCAGGCTTGCTGTGCAATCCCCGTTTTGGGATATTACACAATTGTCAACCCAGGGTATGCTTCTCATTCAATTTTATCAAACAATAAATTATTTCCCTAGATTATAGAATCTGTTGGTTCACAAAGGTGACTGTTACAGGCAACCTCGATTCTTCTCATTCAATTTCCAACCCAAGGTAAGTATTTTTATTTTAAGAGTGTGGGCACAATATATGCAAGTGATATCAAGAACAACTACTCTATATTACCGTGAAGAGGAATATATAATTCTAGAAGTTCAATTGATTCAAAGGGAATTGAAATTGTAAAATTCCGTTAACTATTCTGTCTAAGTAAGCGCAAGAAAGAGCGACATACGATGGAAAAACACACTGATTAATTGAATAGCATTCCTACTAAATTGAACAACAACTTCAATAAATTGAACAACAATTGCTTATCTAATTTTGTAATGGAATTCTCTTTGTAAACTAACTAGGTGACACCTTTCTGAATTAATGGACAACTAGACGCTTTACAGTAATGATGGAAATATCCAATTCTTAGCTATATACAGGATTGAACAGTAATCGGGCTAAACCTTAATGAAATGAATATAAAAGCATTGTGAAATTATGGAAGCATCTAACGGCTACGAAAACATGGAATGTAAGCCAGAAAGTATGAACAGTAAATATTATAATGAAAGAGAAAGTTGTTGCATTCTATGTTGTAATTCAACCAATTAAGTGATATCTCACAAAATGCATTCGATGGCTGAAATATAAATTCTGTAACTAAATGTATAGCACAGAGTTTAACGCAGAAAATCCCAGGGCTAGGCCCAAACCACCAGAAGTCTACCGCTAAGGAAAATTGAGAGAATGAATATTCAAAACATCAAAATTCTTTATTAAGTCGAAGGTTAACACATGAATACAACTGGACAATTCTTTCCTAATATGTCTATTACAGAGGAAAATCCCTATTCAACTCTCCCTATCTTGTTTATCTTCGGAATTTTGAAGGCAATTTCAATCAAAGGTAACAATCTTTTCCAAATGACAGACCGCTGCTCGTGGCTGTCATTTGAGTTCCTTAGATGTGGATATTCCTTTCCATCTTCTGCCGGCCTATGGGAGTCAATATGATTTTGTTAGTCTCTACCTATCAGTTGTCTTCTGATTGTCATCGATTCAGCTACTTCATTTCCCTGTGAATAAAGATACAATTAGTCAAATTCCCATTGCTAAACTTTCCTTTTAACGTTAGTTCGTTTTTCCTGATTTTACATTAATCTTCCTTTCCTTTACTATTAAGATGAGGAAAAATTCCTAAATGTGTATAACAATTTGAGGTAAAGGTAGGGTTAAAACGTACCTTATTTTCGGGCCAACACAACCCATAAGAAGTTCCAATCTAGATGTTTATCCAATCCTCAAGACACCATTTTTTCTTTATGGCAATCATTAAGACTTAAAACTCTTAGTCCTAGTCTAATGCGTGACCCATAAAGAAAAGAAATATCCAACATCAATTACTCTCAATTAGGGAAGATATGTCCACAAAACAAAGCTTACCTCTCCAGTACTCAAGCTTGTTGTTTGGTAATGCTTTATTCAGTATGTTGGTTACCTGTTCATCTATAGGTAGATAGTGCAGCTACACAACCCCATCTCGTATCAAGATTTTGACGTAGTGGTACTTATTATTTATATTCTTTGTTCTAGCATGAAACACTGGGTCTTATTTCAATCTTATGCAACTCTCATTATCACAATGTATCCATTTATATCTAAGAAATCCTTTAAACAAGTCTGATAACAATTTACTGAGCCAATTTTCTTCCTAACATACCTCGCTTGTAGCAACATATTCAACTTCAACACAACTCAAAGAAATTGTATCCTACTTTCTATTCATCCATGACACCATGGAAGACCCTATGTTGAAGCATCCACCTATTGTTGTTCTTCTGTCTATCTCACTGCCACCCCAATATGAATCTATATATCCTATGAGATTAATTTAATTACCAGTATACCAGAGGAAGTGATGTATGGTTCCTTGAAAAAATCTTAGGATATGCTTGGCTACAATCTAATGATCATGTTTTGTCTCCATATGAAACTGACCAAGGACATTCACTACAAAGAAAATGTTCGATATTGTATTCACCAGATACATCAGAGACCTAATGACCTATCTGTAGCAGGTAGGATCCTCTGGACTAGACTCTAAAATCCTCAACTTCTTTAAGTTTGTAATCAAAGGAGTCATCATAGTCTTTCTATCCATCATGCGAAACTTATGAAGTATCTTGATCACATATTTACCTTGACCAAGATATATCTCTCCTGGCTTCTTCCATACTTCTAGTCCCAAGTATTAATTCATAATCCCAAAATCCTTCATATAGAACTCGACTGCTAACTACTTCTTGATTCTTGAATCCGATTCTCTACACATGTGACTATTAGATCATCCACATACAAGAGAATGATAAATGGTTCACCTTGGAACACCTTGATATATAGGTTAGGATCTACAATACTCTTGGTAAAATAAAGTATTAATATGTACACATCCATTATTGCATACCAAGCTCTAGGCGCTTGCTTTAATCCATATAGAGATTTCTTCAACCTGCAGACATGAGTGTCCCTCTGATTTATTTAAAATACTTGAGGCTTCTCAATGTAAACCTCCTCATCAATGGTCCCATTCAAGAAAGTTGTCTTTAAATCCATTTGATGGATGTTCCATCCTATATTAGCAACCAAAAAAACACACGATCTTATTGCTATATATCTAGTCGTGGGAGCAAAGGTTTCATCGTACTTGATCCCTTATTTGTATGAGAAGCCTCTTATGACAAAAAGTGCTTTATATTTATTTATTCTCCCATATGAAACATTATTTATCTTGTAAATTCATTTTGAAGTGACTATAGACTTGTCACTAGACCTAGGGACAATTTCCAAGACATCGTTCTTCATTATGGACGGGTATTCTTCCTGCATATTATTCTTCTACTCTTGATGTTTAGATGCATCTTCATAGGAGGAAGGTTCAGTTTAAATAATATTTTTCATGTATGCGGCATACCCATAATACCTCTTAGGTCTTTCACTTTCCTTAAAAATCCCATATGTTGTATGTCCTTCTGCTTCTTATAGAGTAGTTCTCAACCAAGAAGACCTCTTATGATTTTCTGGAATAACCACTTGTTGTATATGCTCACTGGGACCTTCAGCATCTTCTTTAGCAGGTGTTAGATATTGACCATCATTGTCCTTTGATATATCTTCAAAAATATGTATTTCTTCTTCATCAGAGTTAACTAGAACATCCTTCGATTTTTTGTAAGTTATACCTTCATCAAAGATGACATCCCTACTTGCTTCAATTCGACGATCTATATGATTTAGATGAAGTATTATATCCCACAAATGTACCCTTTAGACTGGTAGGATCTAACTTCTTTCTCTTTTGTATATGAATATACATGACACTCAAATATCTGAAGATGATCCACACTTGGCTTCTTTCCTATAAATGATTCTTTAGAGTCATATTGCTGAGAATATTGTGAGGAATTAAATTATTCAAGTAAATAGGTTTATTACATGCCTCTCCCCATAGAAATTGAGGCAGATATTGATCATGCAACATATACCTAACATATTTCTTAATAGTTCGATCTTCCTTTTTTCTATGCCTTTCTATTCAAGATTATAATGAACAATTAGCTCCATATTAATCCTCAATTCCTTGCAAAAATATAATAATTACTTGGAGGTTTATTCTCTACCATTGTCAGACCTCATAGTTTTGATCCTTCTCTTAGTTAGGTTTTCCACTTCATTCTTCAACTCCTAAAAGTTTTTGAATACCTCATCCTTATTCTTGAGAAGTTATAACAAAGTATACCTTGAGTACCAATCAATGAAGGTTACATAATAATGATGCCTGCCAATAGACTTCACTGCCATAGGTCCACATACATCCAAGTGTATGAGATATAAAATTTCCTTATATGTCACTACCTGCAAATGGTTTCTTTACATTATTTCCTAGAGCACATCCCTTACAATTCCCTTCATGTTCTTCCTTCAACTCAGGGATGTCGTTGAACATTTGACTTAGAGATGGAAAAATATCAAAATGAAGGTGTCTATACCTTCATAGACACCTTCATTTTGATAGTTAGGAAGGACTCACTTCCGAGTGGACTAGGGTTTGATATAGAGGTGTAAAGAATTTATACAATGTCCCCTCATAAATCCCAATTACCCTAGCATAATTAATACTTGAACACTTACCCCAAACCAAAACCTTTCCATCAACAAAAGCAACTCTATCACCCTTATCCTCTAGACAAGAAATAGAAAGTAAGTTTTTCTTCAAACCTAGAACATACAATATATTGTTGAGGTGAATGCTTCCACTAGACTTGAGCTCCAACGAAGTGGATCCAATCCATTTCACTAAATATCTCTTTTTGTCTCCAATTTTGATTGAATGAGATTAGTTACCCTTAGATAAGATTTGGATTTGACTACATTCTCCCATTATATGTCTAGAGGCACCACTATTAATAACCCATACATTTTTTATTTCATACTTCTGTGATCCATAATGTTGTAGATGAGTCTTTCAGATTAATCACATCGTTGGATTAGGGTCGATGTTTCGAACCATCTAATGTGGTTCATCCTTAGGAAAAATTTGAGAAAAATAGATCTCATAAGGGATATAAATAGAGGAGATGCATCGAGTTCCAAATATGACCATTAGAAAATTAAAATACTCACTATCTTCTAATGGTCATAAGCGGAGATACATCAAGTTCCAAATATGACCATTAGAAGATAGTGAGTATTTTAATTTTCTAATGGTCATATTTGGAACTTGATGTATCTCCGCTATTTATATCCCTTATGAGATCTATTTTTCTCAACTTTCTCCTGACGATGAACCACATTAGATGGTTCGAGACGTTGACCCTAATACAATGATGTGATTAATATGAAAGACTCATCTATAACCCATATATTTTCGTCTTTGAAAGTGTCGGATAAAGCGAATAATAAACTTCCATCTATTACTTCTTTTGTGAGCTTTGAGATTATCTTAAAAAGAAAATTCTTGATGGATGTAGCAATATTTCCAAGAAACTTGAAACTCTTCCTTATATCCCTTGCCATAATGCCAACAAATATGTGATCTTCAATCTCCTTCTTGCACCTTAGGTTTGAAGCCATGTTGGAAAATTAGGACACTTATGTATTTAGATGGATGTCCTTAACTTGATAATTACTTTAAGTATGAGGGGTTTCCGTAGTGCATTATATTAGATATCATTTTTGGAATTCAATTGCGTTAAAAAAGTCATTCATCTATGACCATTTCCATGAGAGAAAGTCGTAATTGATTAATTTCTCATGATTTTTTGAATTTACTTCTGATATGTGTTGGCATTTTATTACTTTATTGCTAGAAAAATGATGATTAAAACAATAAAAAGTACATAATATATATGCTCCAAGCTAGGGAAAAACCCCTCCAAGGGGAAAAATCAGAAATTGCTTCTCTTCTTCTTTAGAATTTGCTTACAAAAGATATTTCCAAGACCCAAAGACCAAATCCAACAACCATACCAAGCACCAAGTCCACCCCCAGTTAGATATTTCTCAAGGAATATTCTAGAACTTTGATACTACTACTATGATGTTGCAAATTTAGCCTCCTATAGCTGCTTCATATAATTTCAGCCCCCTGTAACAAAAATCCCCCGCCCCCCCTTACGACTGGAAGTTGCACAAACCCTAGAGCGAAATAAGAGAAGATGATATTTACACAAATTTTGGTTTCTATCCTTATTCTTTGTTCCTACATCTAATCTCTTCCTTCTTCGCTATTGTAGATCGAACTTGTGCTTATTAATAGAGCCTAACCCCGAGGGTGTCTAGGAGAATTGACCCCGTGAATTCGCATCAACAAAGTTCTTTTGGCTATGGTAACTCAAGAAATTGAGCTAACCCTCAGAGCTTGTGTATTTTTCTTGAGAAAATAAATGTTTTTATTTATTACAAAGTGTCCAAATGGGACTATGACACATGACGAACAATATTCTTTATTGTAGAAAGACCTAGAAGGACCTTGAAAACCTAAACGAACGAAAAACATGCTTTAGATTGAAACTCGAGTATAAAACCCATACACCAAAAATAAAATATAACTGTTTCTTTATTTATCTTTATTTATAAAGAATATACAATTTCATGATTAAAAATAGGTCATTATGAAGACCAAACCTAGTTACATTTTTCAACAAGATTGGGGTGTGTTACAAGTGGTATCAGAGCTGTCAGGTTCAACACTTGGACCTAATGGGACCCATCACAAAATGGAAAGAGGGTGAGACTCCTTCAACCACTCAATATACATTTTCAATTGAGGAAGTGTCTATGATTGTGTGATCTATGTATAATGGACTCTCAAATGTCAAATAAGAGAAAACTTCATATACACTTGTAGGACGTGCATTGAGAGCACAAAACAACCACTCAAAAACAAAACTGAATTCAATGGGCCCCCAAAAATTTTGCAAAGTCAAAACAAGGCTAGATTGGATTTGGACAAGCATCAAATTAGGAATATAGAGGAACCAAATAGAAAACATGGTTGAAGAACAAATCAACTAAGAGCACATATGATAACATTATATAAAAAACAAGAAAAAAAAAGGAAATAGGAGGGGATCCTTATATATCAATAATGAGCCCTCTTATAATATTGTTTCTTATAATTTTACATTTATAGAGTTTGCAACAACTACCAAGAACTTTAGACCTGAATATCTCTTTGCTGAAGGAGGATCTAGACAAGTTTACAAGTGGTTCTTAGAGAGAACTGGCCAGGAAATTTAGTGTAACAAATTTTAGTATTGTGAAATAATTTTTAGCCAATTTTTATGAAGATAATCACCAACACACATATAGTGTGGAGCCTTCTATTGGAATTACACCTACCATTTGGGCTATTGGGTCTTTCGTTCATGAAGGGACCTTTGTGTACCATTTTTTCCTTTCCTTTGGAAATTTGGACTTTCACCTATGAGAACTTGACTTATCATGCTCTGATTTTGGGACATAGAAAAAGGGTCACACTCTTGTTATTAAATTTGCATCTAAAATTTTACTTACTACAATATCTATTATTCCATTAGGTTATTGTGCTAATAAAAAAATTCATGCAGGTCTTGGGCTAAAAAAAATACAAGAATTGATTAATGCTAAATGATGCTATGAAGTTGTAGGTTCTTGCAAAGTGTTTAAACAACTGGTTTTAAATAGTGATTTCAGAAAAGAGGCTAATTATGATTACATTGTTAGTATAGATATAAAAATTTCAAATACAGGGTAATAGTTATGACTAATGTGCATATGCATTCCTAAAATTGAAAGAACACTAACGTAGATGTTATCTTTGGTTTTCGATATATATATATATATATATATATATATATATATATATATATATATATATATATATATATATATATATATATATATAGTCAAGTAACAATCCTATGGATGCGTGAACAACTACAGGGAAACAAGTTGAAATTACTGTACATGGGAAAACCAGTGACAAAGACAGGGAAAGTGAGTTGATTTTGTTACACATATGGATGTATGGTATGATGGCACAGGGTGCCATGAATGTTGGACTCAGGACATTGAGTCAATATTTAGGACCACCTTACTTGATGATTGGGGTGCTATAATTTGAACTTTAATTATGCAATTTAATCTATGGACATGTATGACCATGCTATTTTTGTGTGTGGTTTTCCTTGATGATTCTGATTATGGATTTTATTTTACTTTTTTGATATTGCCTTTTATTTCTAATCTTGCATTGCCAATTGATTTTATAAATATCCCTTTATTTACACACTTAGGGGCCTTAGGGGAAGATGGTTGGGTTGCAGGGAAGTGACATATTTATGAGGAAAGGGAAATGTATGGTTCCCATGCATAATAACATGTTGAGGAAAATAGGTAACATGGAACACTGTGAGGAAAGTTGGAAGAAACATGGAACATGAATATGCAAAATAAAAGGGTAAGTGGGATGTGATATGATAGCTAAGTAGACTGGTTGAGTCCGTAAAGGTGATGGATAACAAAATGGAAAAAGGGAGTTCTCTTAACACTAATTTTAGTTGCACATGTGCATATATATTGTGTACATGATTATGCCGATATGAAGATACCGTTTTGACTGACAAGTTTTGTTAGGAGTCATTGTTGTGGAAGAATGACGGATACACACAATACAACGAGGAAAAAACATGCAGGTAGAGGAAGTGCTCTAAACTACTATTGTGTATCAAGTGGAGCTCGAATAGAGTTCCATATTCCTGTATCTATTTGAGGGTGGAGGCATAATCCTCTAGATTCCGTTATTCTTGTGTATACATGCATGCGTCATACATGTGTAAATCTGTATAAGTTGTATCATGTCTTATGTGCATTTGTTAAATGTGTACGTAGCATCATGTTATGTGTACACAGTATGGTGCCATGCATGTATGTGTACATGTATGTTTCTTGTTTGGGCCCAGGTACTATGTATTTCTTCTGTGTGGAGGTGGGATAGCCTTTGGATTCCCAATATTTTTGTTGACAAAACACTACCTGTTTTGGTATTGCCCATAGTCACGAATGAGCTTCGTGGTGGAGGCGAGCCTTTGGATTACCTTGTTGATCTCAAAACCGATCCAACATGACTATAGGGCAGGTCCCTAGGTAGTTAGCCTAAAGGGTACCTGAAGCCCTGGACCAGCATGACTATGATCTAGCATGACTAAGGGATGGTTACTTGGGAAATTATCCTAGAGGGTACCTGGAGCCCTGGAGTAGAATGACTGTTGAGTTGGTACATCGATGAAAATTATGAAGGGTACCTAGATCATTAGAGCATCCACTTTGGATTGACACTTTGGCCGTGGAGGACATGAAATCGTCTAGGTGCTTGCCAATATAGAAAATCAACCCCATATGAGGAAGTCATCAAATTAAGATAAGTACCAATTACTTATTGATCTTCTGAACTTTTAAATTATGAGCATGATTTATGATAGCTTGGATTTTTTTATTGGTCTAACATGATGAGATTTTATTCTTTATGATGATTTGATATATGCACTCACTTACTTTTCTGTAGGAATTATGGAAAAATTTTGAGTTCACTACAAACATATACTTCTAATGAGGTATAATGTACATTCATTACATATTTATTTATCATGAGTATCATGGTATCTTTGTGTTTATGATTGAGGAATATATATGATACTTATCACTTCATATTAAAAATATAGCCATAAGATGGAACAGCTACAGTGTGCAAAAGAAAAATATTTTAGAGACATGGCCATTGTGGGACACTAGCACCTATGGTTCCAACTGATTTACATGTATTGAGGTAGGGATATGCCTTGGTTTTGAGATCCCTCTGATGTGAGGAAGCACAGAAGGGGGGCGGGGTGATCGGATTTCCCAAGGGGATGAGAAGTAGAGAAGGGAAGGCCAGAAAAAAAGAGTTGTTTTTGGTCATTAGCATAGCTGGTTGGAATCAGAAGCACATTGGGGATGTTGCCAGAAAAAATGAGTCAATAATTGTTCATTGGAGGAACAAGGAGTGCAGGGTAGTAAATCCAAACATTGGAGGAAGGTAGTACTCCAGAGATAAAGAAAAATCTAAGTTGGATTAAATATATTGGGCATAAAAAGACTACAAAAAGGAGCCATAGGAAAATGGTTGAATTTATAAAGTGACATTTATTGAGTGGATAGGGAAGCCAAGATGAATATAACATGTGATGTAAAAGCTAAAATGAGCTATATATAAAGCAAAGCCAAGATGAATATAACATGTGATGTAAAAGCTAAAATGAGCTACATATAAAGCTCCATCTTAGTTTTGTTTTGCCTTTAAGCATATATTTAGATCTGAATATGTGTCATTGAACACTGATAATGTTGTTCCCCTAAGGGGGAAAACTTTTTAATAGCTCAGTTACATCCCCCGCTTAATTTACACATTGTAATTTGGCTGAGTTAGGGACACGGGTTTCGGGCTGGGGAGGACCTTGCAAGAGGAAAAATGAAAATCAAGGGGTAGGTAGCATCATAGGGATTTTCTTACAAGACTTGGAAAGAAGACACGTAATTAATTAGAAAATGACCAGGGTAAATAACACAAAAATCTAGATAGGATGGATAGTTGGGAAACATTGGATTGGCTCACTAGTTTTAGGCCAGAATGGAAAACCAAGAGAAAAAGGAAATAATTTGGCAGGTTGAATGAGATTATCCTAGTTGTAATCAAGAAAAAAGCTCATTGTTATCCTAGTAGATTTTTGAGGTGGTGGATCAAGCAGAGTCATGGTCACATGGATCCTTCATTGAGGAACCTTGGTGCTCATTTGATTACAAGAGATTTGCAAAAACATATATGTTATTCTCCAAGTTATTCAAGAAACTAGAGTCACTCATATATTTTTGAACAAAGTTGTCATTGATGTCAATAAAAAGGCAAGCATAGGTATGATGTAAATAAAAGAGTGTTCCTAAGTGATTTATGAAAGCAAACCCTAACCCTAATTTTATGAAAGGCCGTTGATAAAAAATACTACAAGGTTGGTTGGTGAGTCTAAAAAGCTAATTGTTGAACAAAACCCTAATGAAAGGTGCATAATGCTATTAGTGGCATAAAGGAAGATGTCCATAAGAATGATGGGAGGTTTCCATTATATATATATATATATATATATATACCTATGTCAAGTTGGAGCTTGGTGAAGCACAAGGTTGGAGCCTTGAAGTGCATATTGAAGTTTAGTTGATTTGAAGATTGGTGTCTTCATCTAGGATTGTAGCTGTGATCATTGTTGTACCTAATATATTGAAAAGGGGATTAGTGTACTCACCATACATTGATTAATAAAATTATTTATTTTTTCATTGTTTATTTTTGTGTTCTACCTAAGTAATATTAACTCGTAAAATAAAAATTGTGAAAAGAAATGTTGGTTCACCCCCCTCAGTATTTCCTACAAATATTTTGAAATAATCTCCATGGAAAGCAATTATGGGAGCCTTATAGTGTACTTTATCATATAGGTGTTAGGTTCTAACCATGCGATGTCTTTAACAAAAAAATCCAGTTTTGAAAATTAGGTCATCATAGGAATTTAAGCTTGAAGGTGATTCCCATGATAGAGTTTGAAGTGTTGGGTGATTCCAATTAGAACTTTCATGTTTTGAATTCTACCCATTATCAAAATAGTGCGCTGGTAATTCCTATAATAGTTTGGATTCCCGCATGGAACTTGATTATGAATTTGCACCTGTACTGTTTCGAAACTTCAAATGGCATTTTTCACAGTCTTATATGCCTCCCTCCTCTCACAAAAAAATCCCCTGGTCCGACAACCTCCTCTCCTCTTAAATTCTTCACTAACTCTATGTTTGTAACCCAAATTTTAATACTCAATTAAGATTTTCAAAAAACTCAACCCTCAAATAATATAGTCATATCTGCATGATGCTTATTATTGAACCATGTTTGACCCCTTCCTATTCACATTAAAGGTTGGGGAAATATTCGACATATTTCCTTCCTCAAACACATCGGGCGCTGGGATAGGGTTCTTGAACCAATCTACCTTTCCTGATGGAAGGAAGTCTTTGGATTTAATGGCGTAAATATCCTAGGTTTTGTTCTACTAGGCACGAATGCTTTTTTTGGAAGAAAAAATGAGTGGTGATGCATTGCGTCCCACGAACAATATGGTTTTTTCACGACCTCTAATATATCCTCTTCAGAGTGAAAAAAAATGTATAAGGGGGCATTGTTTTGTGCAAGGTCGTGAGGAATTGGTTTGGGCGTAACAGTGTTGGTCGATAGACATGAATATGATTCTATGGTTGATGCAGTGGAACTAGATGAGGTTGACAAGGTGCAGATGAGATGGATTTGCACCGTTGAAGGTACTACTACCGTTGTGGTAGTTGTAGCAGTCTCGAAACCAAGGAATGACGAGAAGACAACACGAGTCATGGTTCCCATGCATGATGAGATGAATCATATATGGTGTTGTGTGTTGTCAACATTACGTGGCGAAAGACTTTTTGTGATGTTTGTTTATTATTTTAGCTAGAGGAGATTCATGCTCTCTTGAGAGTGTACGAAGGGTACAAGCATCTTTTTTTATGTGAATATTTTGATGGATGAAAAGGTGACGAAGAGTTCATAACATAGGGAATTTCTTTGTACCATGATCATGGCTCATGCAAATGTTGCATGGAGTAAAATTACTCACTGAGTATATTGTATGAGATCCAATACTACTCATCATATTATAGGATGATGATGGGGGATGGTTATGAGGATGTGTATTTCTTCATTTATGTTGTCTCCTAGTCTTAGATATTGCGTGATTTGGCTCCTTTGGGAGTTTCTCTTCTAACGCTGCTCTAGCCGCTCTTAAACTTGGAAGGTAATGGAAATTCATCGTGTGGTGAAATTGCGAGAAAATTTGGGAATGACAGTGTAGAAATTATACAATATTCATGTATAGCTTGGATTCTCCTGATATAAAAATGTGCTACTGTTAAATATAAAATCGTTTCAACAAATCTTTGCGGAATTAAAAGCACAATCGCCAATTACATAAGCATGAAGAAAGATCAATCACATACAACACAGACAATTTCCCGGGGAAAGCTTAGAGCTAAAAACCCCACTACCTTCTATTGTATATTATATCATGGATCATGAAACAATTACATACAAAGCTCCAATCACAAGAGCTCTCAGTACATCAACTAATTGTCTCACACTATCATACAAAAATTGGCAAATCACTTACTCAATTTACTGTCTCGAGACATCCTGCCTCCACTGTGCAATCCATGATGATAGCAATCCCTGAATGAATGCAATATTTCCTGCCTTGACTGCGCAATCCTCATGGGAACATCCAATGTGTGTGTGGTTGCATGTGTGCAACCAGATAATTTCACAACTGATAGTTTACTTCCCTTTCACCTAGAACTCAACTGGGTTTCCACTGGATCTGACATGCATGCGGTTAATAATAGTAAATCTTCATTTGCATGTGAGACCACTGACTGTGAATTAATTAATAATTAATTCACTTGATCTCTCACTAGTGTATATTCAGTTACAGCTAGCACAATTGAGTTTAACTCAACTATGCTAAACTACTTTACAACTTGCACAACTGCACTTCCAACTCTGTTACAACTTTGAATCACTTAGTTACAATTAAGTCAACCTGCATGCCCCACCAACCAACCACTTAACTCAAAATTCCTCTAGCTAACTAATTTTCCACTTCAGATAAATATTTCCAAGTGCTCATTGAGAATAAATTATATTTTATTGTCCAACTAATATTAAGGGATAATAATAGTAGACATGCATCTATAAATATACATGCATTCTATAAATAGATTATGCACATACATCTGTAAATAGACATACACCTAAAAATAGCCTCAGGTCCCATCCTAGTGTAGGTGGTTAATTTTCACTAGGATCCTCTTTTTGAATCTCAACACTCCCTCTCAACAAGAAAGGGATTATCCTTCACCTCGATCCTGTCTCTATGGTATTCGAATTTTCTCCCGGTGAGCACCTTTGTCAGAATATCTGCATCCTAATCTTCCATGGGAATGTAATGAAGCAACATGATTCTCCTCTACACACAATCTCTAAGATGATCATACTAGATATCTATATGCTTGGATCTATCATGAAACACAAGATTAATCGAGAGTTTAATGAAACTCTGATTATCACAATGAATCACTGTCGGATCCATATGAGAACCAAACAAACCAACCAAGATCTTTCTCATCAAGATAGCCTCACATGCAGCTTGAATCACTGCCATGTATTCCACTTCCGCTGAACTAAGTGCCACAGATCTTTGCTTCCTGCTGTACCAAGAAACAACTATAGATCCAATGCTAAAGATCCCCCTTGATGTGCTCTTTCTGTCCATTGGACTTCCAACCCAATCTGCATTCGTGAAGCCTTGAAACTTCACTCCATCTGTCTGTCTGTACCATAAATCATACTCTGATGTGCTCTTCAGGTATCTCAGGACATGCTTCCCTGCCTTCCAAAAGAGCTTGGTAGGCTTAATCATAGCTTGAATCAGCTGGTTGACCGCATAGCAAATGTCCAGTCTCATGTTCACTAGATACATTAATGAACCCACTAACTGTCGATAAATAGTAGCATCCACTACTTCTCTAGAAGTAGCATCCTCTTTCCTCCAGTTTCCTGGAAGAGGAGTATCCATGGGTTTTCAACCCTCCATGTGAAACTTACCCAGTATCTCCCTTGCATACTTGCCTTGAGACACAAAAATTTCACCATCTTGCTGCCGTATTTCCAATCCAAGGAAATAATGAAGGAGGCTCATATGCTTCATTTAGAAATCACTTGCAGGATCCTCCTTGCATGATTGTGTTAGCTGCTCATGACTAGTCAATATTAAATCATCAACATAAAGAAAAATGATTAAAATCTTACCCTCCAGCACAATTTGGAATAGCTTTGCATCTGCTTCACTTTTGGTGAAGCCCAGTCCAGTGAAATAGCTGTCTATCTGAGTGTACCAAGCACGAGGTGCTTGCTTCAGCCCATACAATGATCTTTTGAGTCGAAACACATGCGGCTCACTGTTGAAGATCTCAAAACCTTCAGGATTCTCTATGTACACCTCTTCCTCAATGACCCCATTGAGAAACATATTTTTCACATCCATCTGATGAATGCGCCAACACATCTGCGCTGAGAGAGCAAGGATGGTCCTTATGGAAGAATACCTTGTGACATGTGCAAAGGTCTCTTCATAATCTATCCCCTCGATCTGTGAGAAGGTCTGGGCCACAAATATGGCCTTGTATTTCTCCACAGTCCCATCAATAGCTTGCTTTACCTTGTAGATCGATCTCAAACCTACCACTGATTTATCAATCGGCATTGGAACAATTTCCTAAGCATTGTTTTTGACAATGGAGTCATACTCCTCCACCATTGCATCCACCCATGTAGGCTCCTGCACTACTTCCTGAAAGGAATATCATTCAGTCACAATACATTTTCTCATGAGAGCCATGTATCCAGTAAATCGGTCAGGATACTGTCTTTGTCTGTGGAGTGAAGTAGGGGCTCCTACATTCCGTGCAGCATCAAGTCTCAACCTATCAGCTTCGGTGGTACGCCTTCTGACATTTATGATGGATGCCTCTGCTTGAGTGGCTTCCTCCACTCCATGAACCTCCTCCAGTGGCTTATTCACATCTAGAGACTCATCTTTGGGAACCAGTAGTTCCTCCTCCACATACAAGTCCAGCTCCCTCTCAAGCGACAACCGCATGGATTTCTCCTCATCAAATTTTATATCCTGTCGCACAACAATCATTCTATTGTTTGGAAAATACACATGATAATTATGGGTTGTTTCTGTGTACCCCAAAAAAATCCCAACTTCAGTAGTCAGCTCTAGCTTCTTCTTGGTTTCCTTGGTCACATGCACATAAACAGATGAGCCAAAAATATTAAAGAGTGAAACATCCAGTTTCTTACCAATGAAAGCTTCTTCAGGTGTACTCATGCCAAGTACTCTATGAAGACAACAATTATGCACATAAAATGCAATGTTGCATTCTTCCACCCACAAATGCATTGGTAGGCCCTGGTCATGCAACATCGCTAGTGCTGCACCCATGATCCTTCTTTTCTTCCTCTTTGCGACCCCATTCTATTGTGGGTTATGAGGCGCTATGAGTTCTCTTCGAATTTATTCTTTTCTATAGAAGTTCTTGAATTCATTAGAGATATATTCTCCACCATTATCGCTCCAAAGAGCCTTCACTTGCTTCCCCGACTCTTTCTCCATCAATGCCTTAAACTCACAGAACTTGGAGAATGTTTTATCTTTCTTCTGCATGAAGAATATCCAGCATTTTCGAGAAAATTCATCAACAAATATTACATAGTACTTATGTTTTACTGTTGAAGCAACCGAGAATGGTCCACACACATCTGTGTGAAATCTCTCAATGATCTCTGAAGCATGGTTCTCCTTCTCATGAAAGGTGGAATTTACATGCTTCCCCATGGTGAAACCCTTGCACTTAACTGAGAAAGTGTTACCATTAGAAGTCCAATAGATATTTTTTGCATGACTTTCACAGCTCCATGATGAATATGAACCAATCGCCTATGCCATAATTCGCCCTCATCCCAGCTCACCACGTTTTTTGCCTTGCCCATCATGGCAACACATCCATCTACCTCCAACTTATAGAGATTCGTAACTCAAATCCCTATCCTCTTGGCTTGACACGTTGTTTTGTGTCGCAGAAAATATTTTCCATCACTAAAAACAACGTAACAACCTCTATCCTCCAACATTGCGACTGAGACCAAATTTTTCTTCAGACCTCATACATGCATAACATATATTAATTGAAATGTTTTACCTATCTCCCTCTAAAAGGTAATGGTACCAATCGTGGTAGCACTGTACTATCCATCGTTTCCCATCTCAATATGCATCTGGAGATCTTTCTCCTCCAAGTCACTGAAAATTTCCTTATCTCCCATCATGTGAAAGGAAGTGCCACTATACAAATACCACACTAATCCCATTGAACTTGACACCATGAATTCAATCAAGGAGAAGTCAAGCTCAAATTGTGAAGCAAAGGCCTCACCAGATACAACTCTAGCATCCTTATTATTTTTATTTTTTTTGTGGACAGTTAGTAGCAAAATGCCCATGTTCGTGACAGTGAAAACACTTCACCTTGGACATGTCCTGCTTCTTTCCTTTAGACTCGGATTTAGAACGAAATTTCTTTCCCTTCCCTTTATTTTCCTTGGAAGCCAAAGCACAATCCTCTTCATCATCATGCATTGATGAAGAGCCATCTCTGGTGTTCCGCCTGAACTCCTCCTGCACCAGATCTGACCACAGTCGTTCCCAATACGGAAATTTTTCCCATCCGTTGACAGAGTCTTTATAACTGTGCCAAATCTTAGGAAGTCCCAAGAGATCCAAACTCACCAAATCATCATCAACGACTGTTATTCCCACACTCCCTAGTTCATCCCGACATTGGAAAAACTATGTGGGATACTTTGGAATGGTGTCACCCTTTTCCATCTTGATCTTCCTGAGTTTATCTTTGAGCGCCAATTTCCTATGGCCACTATTGCTTTGGAATAGCACCGTCAAAGCATTCCACATAGCATATGGTGTGGCTTTCCCATGGAGACTTGAGACAATGTGGTCTCGTACTCCCTCCAACATGATCCTCCTCACCTTTCCCACTTTCTTTTTCCATGCATCAAGATTTGTAGCATCTGCAACATCTGGCTTAGGAACATCTTTTCAATGAATTAATTCAAGCCATTATTTTTGAATATTTCCTCCATCCTGTCCTTCTAGGAAAAGTAGTTTGAGCTGCCCTCGAGTGCATACTCTAACTTCAAGCCATTGAAAGCCATTTCGATCTTGAATCAGCCGTAGCACCAAGAAATTATTTCTAAAAATTCGAATTCTTTCCACCAACAAACTCAGCTCCTGCTTCACTTCTGCAATTTCCTGTGCTCTGATACCATGTAGAAATTATACAATATTCATGTATATCTTTGATTCTCGTTATCTAGCAATGTGCTACTATTAAATAGAGAATTTCTTCTACAAATATTTTTGGAATTAAAAACATAATCGCCAATTACAAAGATCAATCACACAGAACACAGATAATTTCCAATCACAAGAGCTCTCATTACATCAACAAATTGTCTCACACTGTCATACAAAAATTGGCAAATCACTTACTCAATTTACTATCTCCAGACATCTCACCTCCACTACGTAATCTCTGCTGATAGAAATCCCTGAATGAATGAAATATTGCCTGCCTTGACTTTGGAATCCTCATGGGCACATCCAATGTGTGTGTGGTTGCATGTGAGCAATCAGATAATGTCACAAATGATAGTTTACTTCCCTTTCACCTAGAACTCCACTGGGTCACCACTGGATCTGACATGCATGAAATTAATAATAGTAAATCTTTAGCTGCATGTGATACCATTAGTTGTGAATTAATTAATAATTAATTCACTTGATCTCTCACTAGTGTATCTTCAGTTAGAACTAGCAAAACTGAGTTTAACTCACTTAACTCAGTTAAACTACTTTACAACTTGCACAACTGCACTTCCAACTCTGTTACAACTTTGAATCACTCAGTTACAACTAAGTCAACCTGCATGTCCCACCAACCAACCAATTAACTCGAAATTCCTTTAGCTAACTAATTTTCCACTTCAGTTAACTATTTCCAAGTGCTCATTGAGAATAGATTATAGTTTATTGTCCAACTAATATTAAGGGATAATAATAGTAGACATGTATTCTGTAAATAGATTATGCACATAAATCTATAAATAGAGATACACCTAAAAATAGCTTGAGGCCCCATCCTAGTTTAGGTGCTTAATTTTCACTAGGATCTTCTTGTTGAATATCAACAAATAGCACATGATCTTCTCTTGATTAGAGAGATGAATGTAAGGTATGGGCGTGACCATGTGAACACTATCGGTGAACTTGTTAAGCTCCCAACATTGATTGACCACGTGGTCGTTTTTATCACATAAGGCACATGAGATGTTGGATTTGTTTCTTACCTTGCTAGGGTGAGGGGTTTCCTTTGTGGTCTTAGGTGGGTGGTGACAACTGGGGGTAGGCCTCGTTGTTATCGGTTGCCTATGTTGTGGTAACTGGAAACTGACTACGTTCGAATTATTGGTGACCAATGAGTGCATGATGTCTAACCTAAGTCGAAATCGGGGGACATAAGGGAAATACCGAGCATGGTGGTTATCTTGGAAAATTAGACATGAATGACACTCTTTTTTTTCCAATCCCTTTGGATCATGGGGGTGATTTTGTACCATTTTTGAAATGATACTTAATATGGGCCCTGAGTGATTAAATGATCACATTCTTCAGATAATACATAGGCTGGGACTGGGCACGTTGGGGGGTTTGAGGGTGGGAAGCTGTCATTTTGGTGGATGCATCTCTTCTGATACGTGGAGGATGGACCTAGCCACTTCATTCTCATAGGTTGTGGAACTTTCTACAAACTTTGAATCCGATCTGTCCAATTCTGTAAGGTTGGTTATGGCCAAGCGTAACAAATATAATGCTAAATGGAATCGAGGAATGTAGGGACAATGGTGATGAGGTGGTTATCTTGGCATATTTGACAAGAATGTTTATTGGTTCGTAGCCCTATGAAGTACATCGGGTTAATTGGGTACCATATTTGAAACAAATCTAGAGTTGCACATTGCTCAATCAAATGATCACGTTCGTCGTGTAATGCACAAAGATGGTGTTGAGACTGAGGATGGTTATGGGGCAGAGGTGGTTTCTATGGTGACTATCTCTCTTCCAATATATATCATATGCCACTCATTTATTCAGTATGTTTAGTTGTAGTGCTGTCCGTGGATTTTGGGTCCAAGTTTCCTAAATCAGGATTTTCAGCGATAAAACGTCCCATGAAATTGAACATTGATCAGAGAAGATGGAGGTTGGGACAATGACAGACGTGATGGCTGCTCTGACAGATGTGACACATGTGTTTTCTGTTTCGTGATAAGTTTCTTTTGGCAACTTGTGGTATTGGGTACCAACGGTTGAAAACCCTTAATTCAGGGCATTGTATAATCGAGTGATTGGGTTCATCACATAATGCGCAAACTGGTACATGCGGTGTGGCCTCTATTTTCCTTCTTTGAACCATTGGGTTAGATGAGTACGAGAATGATGCAAGTTATTCTCGTACATACAATATCGTTTTGGACCCATCCGCTTTCATTTTTATGGATTTAGCGAAGGGGTCCTCAATATTGGATTGCTATAGGGCTTTCAATGCATCCCTATATCGAGGAATCAACGGGAAATGATGGGTGTAATGTTGTTAATGACCGCATATGGTACACACATGATTGGTGCGTAATTATTTCCCTTAGTTGTTCGTGAAATGTTCCTTTTTACGAGTATCTGAGGTCGTGACATTTCTTTCGGTATGTAGAAGAGGTTTTAATTCTTCAGATTATGAGAAAATAATAGTAGGATGGCTTATGATATTGTACAATGAAAAATGTTGTAATGCCATAGGTAGCTTGGGGGTTTCAACCTTTTTTCCTTTTTTTAAATTCCTCTTGGTACTGCCAGCTGGCATCACTACATGCGTTTATTTAATTGCTACGACCTCTTGGGGAGTAATAGTGGTCATACCTGTAGAGGTAATGCCTGGGATTTCTAGCATGGCTAGAGGGACCAAATACCACATTGATATTTAGAAAGGCATATTTTGCAATGTCATAGTTTTCATGACCTATTTTGATACAAAACCAAGGGGGGATACAAAAATGGGGACTATGAAATAGTATATGGTAGGAATGTCCTACCCATGGCTTCGACATCCCTACTACTGGTTTCTACTTCTGTTTAGGTTTCGGTGTTTGATGAGATCACTATGCACACCGGTGTCTTTGTGCTTTCGGGGGATTCCTCTGGTACAATAGGGAGATCTCCTAGGAACGAGCCTAGTATATATGATGGTTTGAATTTTCCGAGGCCAAACTCTGTATACCTTGTGAGTGGTTTTATTGTGGTATTTGCGTATGGTAGTACAACATTTAGAGTAGTCATGGGTTTCTTTTCATATTATGTGAGCTAGTCAATGGTGATGATTCAATCATCGTGAGGGAACATCATCACCCTAAAACCATAGGATGCGATCACAGTCATAGCCTACATGTAACTCCACCCGAGGAATATATTGTAGTCTAGTTGTGTGTCTAAGACCTCAATGTCTATAAGGACTATTTTTCCGGCTAGGTTCACTGGGACATTTTGATAAATACCAACGGGGGCTGATGGGTGCGCTTCATATGCTCTAAGCATCATGTCAGATGGTTTCAATTCAGGCGATCCAAACTTTTTCCAAACTGATTTGGACATGATGCACATGGATGCTCCTTCATCCATAATGCATCAATGTATGGTGATATTCTGATCTAAAACTGGTATCTAGAAAGCGACTAGAGAAGGAATACTAGGGCTTTCCTTTTCTAAGTTGAAAACCATTGAGTGAGAATCAGAGTGGTCGATCACACCTAAGGGGGAAAGTAAGGCCTTCCGCTATGTTGGGCATGATTTCGGGACTTCCAATGCTAACATGGATGCCAGAGATTGATCCAAATCATCCATTATAATATAGCTATGAGAAACTTTGGAATTATGTCCTGCGCGCTTGGTTGGTCCTTTGACCATTTTTGGAACGGGCTCAATAGGTACTTTGGAGATAGTTAACGACGCAGTAGGTGCACTCGTACTTGTACCTGATGGGTTGGTATCCGGGGGGGTTTCATAGTTCCTATTCTGTGTTTGGAAGAATAATTCTTCTCCAGCCATGTAGATTTCATGGTTGTTCCCTTCGATCTCATTTTTGAGTGGTTTTTGTTGTTGGGTATTAACCACTTTGTTGTGGGGGAAAGGTTCCTTCATTATTGCAAGCTTCTGGGTAGGTCCCCCTTGTCCTCAGTTATCCTAAATTTTTCTCAATTGGGGAGTTCGGGACAATGGTGAGTGTAATGTCCATACTCAGCATATATGGTACAAGAGTTATTTCTCCTTAGACTGGTTCTCTTTTTTTTCCCTTGGGAGTTATTACTTGGCTCCTGGTTTTGATTTTGGTTGGGGTTGCCCCTAGCCTGAGACTGCAGGGGGTGTTTTTAATTACTACCCCTCTATCCAAGATCTCCCTTTTTCTTGTTCCTTGGCTTCTTCTTTTCAACGTTTGGAGGATTATTGGTATTCTCCTGATCATAATATTGTCGTTGTTGAGCGTGGGATGGTTTCACAAGATTAATTGGTGTATTTTTTTGCGTCGGTGGTGTATTTTGTGTGGGAAAAGGGGATCATTGGTTCCCCTATCCTTGATTGGTGTATGGTTTCTGGGGTGGCTCTCTTTTATCAACATTCCTAGTTGAGTACTGGTTCCCCTACAGGGGAGGATATGAACCTCCTTGATGTTGATGATATGGCATCACCCTATTCATCACGTTTTGTAGAGGTGCAGGTTGAATTTGGTGGTACTCAAGTTGTGATACATTCTAAGTAGAATCGTAAGAGTACCCTCGGTACTAATAACTACTACTTGGTTGATCTTAGGATAAGGACTCTATCAAACCATCAGCGGTATTGGATGCACATGGTAATTCTCTATAATTTTATAGGCGTGGGGCATTTGGCAAAACATTGTAAATATATCTAGATTGGGTGTAAATGAGTTCAAGTTGTTGGGCCTTGTTAATTTTGAGATTCAACAAGAAGATCCTAGTGAAAATTAAGCACCTACACTCGGATGGAGCCTCAGGCTATTTTTTGGTGGATTTCTATTTATAGATGTATGTGAAAATTATATTTATAGATTGCATGTCTATTTATAGATTCATGTTGACTATTATTATCTCTTAATATTATTTGGACAATACACTATAATCTATTCTCAATGAGCACGTGGAAATAAATAACTGAAGTGGAAAATCAGTTAGCTAAAGGAATTTCGAGTTAAGAGGTTGGTTAGTGGGACATGCAGGTTGACTTAGTTGTAACTAAGTGATTTGAAGTTGTAACAGAGTTGGAAGTGCAGTTATGCAAGCTGTAAAGTAGTTTAACTTATTTTAGTGAGTTAAACTCAATTATGTTAGTTGTAACTGAATATACACTAGTGAGAGATCAATTTGATTAATTATTAATTAATTCATAATCAGTGGTCTCACCTGCAACTAAATATTTACTATTATTAACTGCATGCATGTTAGATCCATTGGAGACCCAGTTGATTTCTAGGTGAAAGGGAAGTAAACTATCAGTTATCACATTATCCGGTTGCACACATGCAACCAAACACACATTGGATGTTCCCATGAGGATTGCATAGTCAAGGCAGGCATGATTGCACTCATTCAGGAATCGCTATTAGCTGGGATTGTGCAATGGAGGCAGGTTGTCTAGAAACAATAATTTGGCTAAGGAACTTGCCAATTTTTGTATGACAGTGTGAGACAGTTAGCTCATGTACTGAGAGATCTTAGATTAGAGCTTTGTATGTAATTGTTTCATGATCCATGATATAATATACAATAGAATATAGTGGGGTTTTATCTATAAGCTTTCCCCGGTAAATTATCTATGTTATGTGTGATTGATCTTTCTTCATGATATTGTAATTGGCGATTGTGTTTTTAATTTCCACAAAGATAAGTAGAAGCGATTATGTATTTAATAGTAGAATATTGTTAGATCAATAGAATATAGGACATACATGTATTTTGTATTAAATTTATAAATGGTATCAGAGCACAGGAAATTGCAGTAGTGAAGCAAGAGATGAGTTTGTTGGTGGAAAGAATTCGAATTTGCAGAAAGACTTTCTTGGTGCTACAACTGATTCAAGTTCGAAATTGCTTTCAATGGCTTGACGCTAGATTATGCACTCAAGGGAAGCTCGAACTACATTGCTTTGAAGGATAGGATGGAGACAATACTCGAAGACAATGGCTTGAAGGAATTCATTGACAATGATGTTACTAAGTCTGCTTCGTCAAATGCTGCCAATCTTGATGCGTGGTAAAAGAAAGTGGCAAAGGCAAGGAGGATTTTTTTGGAGGGAGTATGAAACCACATTGTCTCAAGACTCCATGTGAAAGCAACACCATATGCTATGTGAAAGGCTTTGACGGGTCTTTTCCAAAGAAACAATGGCAATAGGAAATTGGCACTCAAAGATAAACTCAGGAAGATAAAGATGGAAAAGGGTGACAACATTCCAAAGTATCTCAAAAATTTTGTCCAATGTGAGGATGAACTGGGGAGTGTGGGAATAAATTTTGCCGATGATGATTTGGTGAGCTTGGCTCTCTTGGGAATTCCTAAGAGTTGGCATAGTTATGAATACTCTGTCAACGGATGGGAAAAAATATTGGATTGGGAATGACTGTGGTTGGATCTGGTGCAGGAGGAGTTCAGGCGGAACACCAGAGATTTTGCTTTGGCTGCCAAGGTCAAGAAGGGGAAGGGGAAGAAATTCCATTCTAAATCTAAGTCTAAAGGCAAGAAGCTAGATATGTCCAAGGTGAAGTGTTTTCACTATCACAAACATGGGCATCTTGCTACTAACTGTCCACAAAAGAAGAAGAACAAGAAGGAAGCTGGAGCTGCATCTGGTGAGGCCCTTGCCTCGCAACTTGAGCTTGACTTCTCCTTGATCGCATGCATGGTGTCAAGTGCATTGGGATCGATGTGGTATTTGGATAGTGGCGCTTCCTTTCACATGACGGGAGATAAGGAACTTTTCAGTGACTTGGAGGAGAAAGATTTCCAGATGCATATAGAAATGGGCGACGACGAACGGTACAGTGCTATCGGGATTGGTACCATTACCTTTCAGAGGGAGTCAGGTAAACCATTTCAATTGAAATATGTTATGCATGTTCCAGGTCTAAAGAAAAATTTGGTCTCAGTCACAATGTTGGAGGATAGAGGCTATGATGTTGTTTTTAGTGATGGAAAAGCTTTCCTGTGACATAAAACAATGGGTCAAGCCAAGAGGATAGGGATTCGAGTTAAAAATATCTACAAGTTGGAGGTAGATGGCTACGCTTCCATGATGGGCAAGGCATAAAAAGTGGTGTGCTGGGATAAGGGTGAATTATGACACAAATGATTGCGCCATCTTCATCATGGAGCCTTGAAAGTCATGGAACAAATATCGATTGGACTTCCAATGGGAACACTTGCTCAGTTAGATTAGTGCAAGGGTTGCGCCATGGGGAAGTATGTAAAGTTCACCTTTCATGAGAAGGAGAACCATGCTTCGGGGATCCTTGAGAGAGTTCACACAAACGTGTGTGGACCGGTCTCGGTTGCTTCAACAACAAAACATAAGTACTATGTTATTTTTGTTGATGAATTTTCTTGTAAATGCCAGATCTTCTTCATGTAGAAGAGGGATCAAACATTCTCAAAGTTCTGTGAGTTTAAGGCATTGTTGGAGAAAGAGTCGGGGAAGCCAGTGAAGGCTCTTAGGAGCGATAATGGTGGAGAATACATCCCTATCAAATTCAAGAACTTCTACAGCAAAGAAGGAATTCGAAGAGAACTCATAGCGCCTCATAACCCACAACAAAATGGGGTCGCGGGGAGGAAGAACATAACGATTTTGGGTGAAGCACGAGCGATGTTGCATGATCAGGGCCTACCAATGCATTTGTGGGCGGAAGCATGCAACATTGCAGTTTATGTGCAAAATTGTAATATCCCAAAATGGGATCTGCTAGCAAGGCACGACTGGAAAACGCATTTTCCAGGAATGGATGCTACAGGATTTGAAACCAGGACCTAGATCCCTTAGATAAATGTATCTAAGACCTAAATCCAAGGGGAGGCTCCAAACAAATCCCTCTAGGTGGATTAAACAGATCTCCCACACCTAGTTGTCTTGGAAAGTACCCAATGAAGGGACTGCAACAATGTATGAGCATATCATGGAGTAACAACACTATTTTTATGAGCCAGAACACTTAAATATCTGAATAGCCATCAAATGTATATTATATCAGTAATTTTATACAAATCCTTAAGGAAAGAGACACTCAAGCAAGGTAATGCAGCCTCAATGGGACATGTACATTAAAATGATGAACACTGCTACATAGGAATTTCTGCAGGCTAAAAGGACGCAGTTTATTGGAGACACTGCAACATGATGAATAATAATAGAAATATATTATAATATATGGCTCAAGAAATGAGGGGGAGCAAGCTCTCAACCCTAGAAAATAATAATACAACAATCCTTAGAAGGATTGGCTGAAATCTACAAAATGGGAGAATGCCAGAGTTGCAGGGTAGCAGCTACAACTTAAGAACTGGAAATGAATAGAGAAGGCTGAAGATGCTACATCAGATAAAATACCTCCTCCAATGGATCTTCCAAGTGAAATGATGATCCTAACACTGAAGATCTCACCCTCCGACAATCACTGCAAACCCTCATTGCAGATGCATACTGAAAATAACGCAGTCATTGAGGGATACTGTGCTGTAGGTGGAATAGAAAGTGTTGGCCAAGTTCCAAGATCTGAAATATGCTCTGAATCCTTCCTTACTGATATCCCAAAGGAAATAGGGCTTCCTCCTCTGAAAAACAAGCCAAGGAATGGTGTTGTGGGATCTCCACTGCAACACAACGTTATACTTGAGAAGTAATAACGTTGTAGCTGAAGGAGGTGGCTTAGCCTTGAGCCTGAATGTGGAGAGATGAAGTGCAATCCCTAAAGAGGCCTCTCAAGAAGGAGAAGGAATCCTAAACATGAATTCCTAGTGCTAAACAACACTGTAACTCTGCTAAACAGCAAGAAGATGCTCCAAGTCTAAACATACATGAAAATCAATAATCATAAATGTTGGAAATGTTGTCATTGATGGCAAAGGATAGCAGCAGGACAACAGTAGAGGCAGATCAGGATATAGTGAAAGTATTTGTAGGAGCATGAGGAGAACAGAGTGAGAAAGAGGCAAAGTAGAATACAGTGACAGGATGTACAGAAACTGCAGAAGACTATACATATAGAGCATGAAAGGAAAAATGTCTACATTTGGTAGAGCAGCAGATTGCACATACAGGAAATACAGTAAGGCCTTCAAAGAATTAGAAATACAAACCTGGAATGCGCATTGAGTTTCTGATAGAACTGTTGGTTTAGCATGCGAAGGCACCAAGAGTGCAACAGAATGTGTATACTAAACCATTCAAAGGTCAAGACGGAACCCTAAGGATAAGAGGTGGAACCGAGCTTCGAGCAGTGAAAACCCAATGGAGTTTGGGGTTAAATCTTATGGTAGCGTCATATTAAAGTAAGAATGAAACACATTTTTTATGTTAAGGCCGAAATAAGAAGGAAAATCTTTGAACGGAGTATATAAATCTTTGTATATAATGAAGGCATGTTCGGCTTTACGGTGAGATCGAGCCCTGACATGAAATTAAAAACGCAGAGTTGAATGAAGCCTGCGCGGAATGACGATTCAGTGGCAGAGCGATGAAGGAAACAGAATAGAAGGTGGAGCTATGTATGAAAGGGAGAAGAACTGAAACGAGAAGTTATAAATCAAATAAATGAATTTTTGATAGTACGTGGGACGGAACCATGTGCAAACCAGAACCATGAGTACTGTGAACAGTGATAGTGGGTTTGCGAAACCAACCCCACCATATCACACTGATTTTGTACAAAAAGCTGTATTCCCAAGTTGAACGCGATCAATGCCATCGGCTGCCGCGTGTCCCTGAGCAAGTTTGTAAAACCACTCTCATCGCGAGTTAAAGTTCATGCATAATAGTCTGCACAAGATTTGATTAGGGACGTCGGATCACCGAAGTGAGCACGACAACACCTTCGCCATCGGATAAGAAGGGCGAGACAACCCAAGGTATGTTCGTGTGAGTTGTGGGACCCGGAAGATCATTAGCGCTAGAATCAAATTCAAGACTCGTTATAATTCATTATCGTTAAATGAACCTTTGCAAAGATTACTCATACAAGATTTAAGAATTAAGGGTGTAGGCCATACAAATATGTTATGAAGTTAGGCAGAACCTGGAGTAAGGGGAGCAACCGGAACCGTGAGGTATAAACAATGAACGTGGTTTAGAGCTTAAATCCGGCAGTATCGCGTGTGATCAAGGGTGGTAAGTTGTATTGAGGGAAACAACGCGATACGGTTGAGCATTTGACATGTGGTTTGAAGTGGTTTTCGAAAACCACGTATTTCGCATGCTTTTGGGATGTTAAAGCTCGGAACGAAAATTAATGCGAAAATGCGTAGTGATCGTCCGATCAACACTTGGAGCGCGACGTCATATGGATCGTTGGATCCGTTCAATACTTAAGCCAAGGTATGTTATATGGATGTGGGCCCGAACATTCGTTTAAATGCCGTTGAGTTATTCAATTCGAAGTTCAAGAAGGTTGGGGTTGATATATGTTGCATGGTTCACTTTATAATACGGAGCATTGTGATATGATTGGTATATATATTATATGATAATGCGCATATGAATGTTTTATGTAATGTGTGGGCCCGAATATGAAATATGCTGATATGGTGAGGTTATTAAAGTATTTGCATATGCGTGAGGCCTATAGTCGAGTATAGTTATGTTAAGAACTGGGTTCTTAACCAAGGTTTGCTTAAATTAAATATAAATTATGACGAAGAGCGAGTGGGCCATCACTTTGAGTGTTATTCCAAAGTTGAGATATTCATTGATGCCTTCATAAAGTAGATTTCAATATAACTTATTGACCATTGGAGTCAAATTATAAAAACCGAGTATATGCAGAGACTTCTATGTAATGGTTTGGCCAAAATATTCGAATATTAATTTGAAATATTATAATTTAGGTTTTTGATTATGGTTTAACCACAGTTTTGAAGATGCTGAGAGTTTATTAAACCAAAGGTTCTGTAGTAAAACTATTCAAGAGGTGAATTCATTTGGAAATGAATTAAGGAGACCTTGGGTTAAGCGAGTTTCTGCGTATGGTTTCAAAATCCTATATTTAATGTAAGGAGTGCTTGATAGGCATTGTAGGGTCTTAACCATTGATTCCAAAGGCAACTTCCGCATTTAATAAATTAAATTTCCAACCCAGAAAATAGAGTATTGAAATTACCCAAATTGACAGTTGTATTGAGTACAAATTTTCTATATGCACAGAGAGAGAGGAAGCATGGGGCTGACAGAGGTAAACATAGATTGTCGGTTTGACAAGTGTACATGCACAGGTGCACACAATGGCACTGAACAGAGTTATGCAGAGCAGTTATCTAACAACAACAGAAAGGACAAAACCAGCAAGCCAAGGGTTGAGTGAAGTTTATATATTGTAACTGAAAATGCAAATGTTTTAATTGTTTTACATTGATTGTGATGCATTGGAAAGTATCCGGAGGAAAACAAAAATCCCACTGTAAATTTGAAATTAATATATATTGTTATATTTTTCTGAATGAGTTGATAAAAGAAATAAGGAGGAAGAAGGCAAAAATTCAAGACTATTCACTTCAAATTCCTAGAGGAAAACAAATAGTCATAAGGAAATCTCTATAAGTAACATCACCTTGATATGCAAAGTGGTTAGAGAGAGTAAGGATAGAGAATGCAGAGTATAGAAGATTGAGGCAGAGAAGATAAGGAAGAGAGGAGCAGAAAGAGATGTTACAGAACACAGCTGATATCTGAGGTAAATCAACAAAAATTTATTTAGATAAATTGAGGAATTTGGAGCTTCCCTATCAAGTTGAAGCTTGATAGCTGTCAGTTGTAGCTGACTGAGGTTGGAGCCTCCTGTAGGTTCGTGCCTGCAGAAAAACAGTGGTGAGAGGGAGTTGGAGCTTTCCTTTGCATCACAACAATAATAAGATGTGGTTTTATCCCTTTATGGGTTTCCACTTACATCTGCTGTCTCTATGTGTGTTGCTTATATGATATGATCCACTCAATATGTTTAATTGTTTGTTGCTCTCACAATAAGGTCGATGACACATTAATTTAATACTTTCTGAAACATTTTAAGACTATTCACATATTGAGTTGTAAATAAGTTTGATGAAAATTTAAAAAGCTAATGCATGTGTTAAACTGATTCACCCCCCCCCTCTCATTTTAACCAAAGATTCAACAATTGGTATCAGAGCAGGTTCCTTTTGTATCAGTTTAACAAACTTAAAGGAGATCCTAGGTTCCCAGGATGGCTAGTAAAGAAGGATTCTCAACCAATAAAGCCCCTTTTTTCACTGGTGCAAATTATGCCTTCTAGAAAATCAGAATGAGGACATACATAATGTCTCTAGGAATAGAAGTTTGGGCTGCTGTGGAATTAGGATATGCCCCAAAGGCAACTGACTCAGAGAAAGAAACCAAAGAAGATTTTGTAGCTAACACAAAAGCCATGAATATCATCTTAAATGGATTGTGTGAGGCAGATTTTATCAAAGTAATGCACAAAGACACTGCCAAAGAGATGTGGGATACCCTAGAGAACATCCATGAGGGAGACAAGAAGGTAAAGACTGCCAAACTTCAAGTCTATAGAGCCCAGTTTGAGAACTTAAAAATGAATGATGATGAAGACATTGCCAGCTTCTTTCTAAGGGTTGCAGAAATAGTAAATAACATGAAGGCCCTAGGTGAAACCATAAAAGAAGTTGTAATTGTACAAAATATTCTAAGGTCTCTTCCACCCAGTTTTAACCCCAAGGTGTCTGCAATAGAAGAAATAGCTGATTGGGAAACCTTGACCATGAACCAGCTACTAGGAAATCTAACAACATATGAGATGAGACTCCCACAGAAGAAGCCAAGTACGAGGGAGGCAGCCTTTAAAATAGAAAAGAAGAAAGAAGAAAAGGAAGACATATGCTCTTGCTCAGATGAAGAAGAGGCTAAATTTGTCAAGAAACCGGATAGAAGCTCAGGTAAATACAAAGGTAAAATTCCCTTCAAATTCTTTAACTATGGAAGAGTTGGACACTATGCTGCTAAGTGTCCAACTCAAGAATCAGAGAAAAATACATCAAAAAACTGGCAGAAAGGAAAGAAGTTCAGCAGAAAATCCTTTTATGCTCAACAAGACAACAGTGCATCTAAAGACTCAGATGAACCTTCAAGTGAAGAAGGAACCTCTGAATTTTTATTAATGGCTATAGAAGAAATTGAAGGACTCCTTCTAGAAGATGAAGAAGAAGAAGGTGAAGTTGACCTTGAGGGGGAGCTAAGAAGTTCCCTTGAGGAGATTGATAGACTCAAACTGAAGTGCAGAAAACAAAAGAACATTCTCCTCAAGTATGTACGAGAAGAACAGAATTGAAAAGTCCTCATGCAGCTAAAGATAGAGCTTGAAGAAGCCAAGAAGATAGAAGACATGTTACTTAAGCAAATCAAGGAGAAAACTCAGGAAAAAGAGAAGTTGGAAGAATAAGTAGTATGTCTCAGGAAGAAATTAGAAAATGCTCAAAAGAAAGTGGCTATAAATTCTTCTCAAACAAAAAGCTCTAGTAAGTTGAACGAGATTCTGGATGCTCAAAGATCTCCTTTGATAAAAACTGGAATAGGCTATGAAGGAGAATCAAGTAAAAGCAAAGAAAAAGAAAATAGAGATATTATTTTTGTAAAAGCAGAAAAGGCTGATGAAGCAGCTCAAACAATTCCTACAAAAGAAGAAACATGTAATGAGGAAGACAGATATCAGAAGAAATCTCTAGTAACAAAGAATGCAATAAATACTAAGAAAACAGAAAAATTATCATATACCCCTGAGTATGTCAAATTTTGGAAGCCATCAAAGGAGATTCTTCCCTCCTATGAAAAATGCCGCCTGTTATGTCTGTCACAAGCTGGGACACATTGCTACATACTGTCATGCAAGGAGGAGTAATTCAAAACAACAAAAGATGCAAACAGTGAAGAGACTGTCTCAAGCAAACAAATGGAGAAGACAACCTTACATCAGGTATGCAAATAGTTTCTATGGTTACTGTTTTTATTGTAAGGAATTTGGCCATAAAATAATTGAGTGCAAAAAATATGGACAAAGATTGATGTTCAACACCTCAAGGAGGTTTATGAATCAAAGAAATTTTTCCCATACTCACAATTCTGCAAAAATCACGATCAAATGTTGTGTATGCAACAAAATTGGACATATGCCTTCCAAATGTCCTTCGAGAGGATGTGATTCATCATCTCACAAAAGATACCAAAAAAAGGATGTTTCCAGTGGAAAAAGAAGGTGAATAAGTGTGACCTGGCTCTAACTACTCAAGACCTGAAAAGACAATGGTATCTGGACAGTGGCTGCTCAAAACATATGACTGGAGACAGAAACAAATTTATAACTTTTGATGAAAAGAAAACTGGTAATGCTACTTTTGGCAATGATAAATCAAGAAAAATCAAGGGAAAGGGCTTAGTCAGCTTAGATAATGGCAGAGGTAAGGCCCAAGATGTACTATTTGTAGATGGGCTGAAAGCAAATTTGCTGAGTGTCAGTCAAATATGTGATAAAGGCTGTGAAGTGCTTTTCAGAGCACAAGACTGTGAAGTCAGATCAAGCACCACAGGTAAGACTCTGCTCAAAGGAGTTCTAACAGAGAGTAATTTTTACATTGTGAAAGAGGAAGATGAAGCCTGTCATCTTAGCAAACTTGAGGAGTCATGATTATGGCATAAAAGGTTGGGACATCTCAGCTTCGATCACATCATCAGACTAAGCAAGAAGAAAGCTGTCAGAGACATGCCAGAAATAAAAAGGCCTTCTAATACCATATGCAAATCTTGTCAATTGGGCAAATAGACCCGCACATCATTTAAGGCCAAAGATGAGTTATCAACAAGAAGACCACTCTAGCTTGTGCACATGGACTTGTGTGGACCTGCAAGAACTAAAGCTCCAAGTGGAGAATCCTACTTCATGTTGATAATAGATGACTTTTCCAGAATGACATGGGTTGCATTTCTCAAGAATAAATCAGAAGCTCTAGAAAAATTTAAGATATTCAAATCATTAGCAGAAAATCAAACAGGATGCAAGCTAAAATGCATCATATCAGACAAAGGAGGTGAATTCACAAATTATGACTTTGCTGACCTATGCAATGAACATGGGATAAAGCAACAATTTAATATTGCAGGAACACCTCATCAAAATGGAGTAGCAGAGAGACAAAACAGGTCTGTACAGAAAATAGCTAGAGCCATGATGCAAGAGAGTAATATTCCTCAAACCTTCTGGGCAGAAGCAGTCAGCCGTGCATATTCTAAACAAAGACCACTTAAGGCCAAGCAGTGACAAGACTCCCTATGAACTATGGCATGGGAAACCAGCTTCAATCAAACATTTTAGAATCTTTGGAAGCAAGTGTTACATAAAGAATAATGATGAATATCTTGGGAAATTTGATGCAAGAGCAGATGAAGGGATATTTCTAGGATATGCTTCCAAAAGTAAAGGGTACAGGTGCTACAACAAGACTCTTCGAAAAATAGTAGAAATCATTGACGTGAGATTTGATGAAGAACTTCTAAACAATACAAGAGATACAGACTGCAGCAGTCCATCAGACAACCATGAAGAAGAAAACCAAGATGACGATGAAACAAGCAAGACAATAGAAGATGTTGAACTAAGATCGAAAGCCCCATCAAGATACACTCAGAAAAACCATCCAAAAGATTAGATCATTGGAGACAAGAGAGTAGGGATCCAGACAAGAAGGCATCTAACTGAACAGACAGAAGAGGTATACATAGCCATGTCATCACAAATAGAGCCAAAGGAATTTGAAGAAGCCAGCGAGGACAAGTCTTGGGTGAATGCTATGAATGAAGAATTGGACCAAATTGAGAAGAACAATACCTGGGAACTAGTTCCTAGAACCACTAAGAAAAATGTCATAGGCTCAAAATGGGTATTCAAAAATAAAATGAATGAGGAAGGACAGGTAGTCAGGAATAAAGCCAGACTTGTCTGCAAAGGATATTCACAAATTGAAGGACTTGATTACGATAAAAAATTTGCCCCTGTAGCTAGAATGGAAGCTATCAGAATGTTTTTGGCCTTTTCATGCTACCAAGACTTCAAGGTATATCAAATGGATGTAAAATCTGCTTTTCTGAATGGAGATATAAAAGAAGAAGTCTACATGGAACAACCGAAAGGTTTATCTTTAACAGACAAAGAAGACTATGTGTGCAGAATGAAGAAGGCTCTATATGGACTAAAATAGGCTCCTCGTGCTTGGTACTCAAGACTAGATAAGTATTTGAAAAAACAAGGCTTTAAGAGAGGTGGAGTAGACAACAATCTATACATAAAAGCCCATGAAAATGAACTCCTGATTGTTGTAGTATATGTTGATGACATTATGTTTGGAAGCAACAGAGATGAACTAGAAAAAGGGTTTGCTAAGGAGATGAAATCAGAGTTTGAGATGTCCATGATTGGAGAGCTCAGTTTCTACTTAGGACTTCAAATTTAGCAAAAGAACATAGGTACATTCATCTCACAGGAAAAATACTTAAAAGAAATGTTGAAAAAGTTCAAAATGGAGGACTGCAAACCTGTGTCAACTCCCATGATCACGGGATGCAAGTTGTGTGTTGATGATGGATCTGCTGATATAGATCAAAAAATCTACAGATCCATGATAGGAAGTCTGCTGTATCTGACATCATCAAGACCAGACATCATGCTAGCAGTAGGACTAGTGGCTAGATATCAAACAACACCTAAACAAAATCATCTTCTTGCAGTCAAAAGAATATTCAGATATCTACAAGGAATTGCATAGTATGGACTTTGGTATCCTAAAGGCAAAAGCTTCACTTTGATAGCATACACAGATGCAGATTGGGCCAAATGTGTGGATGACAGGAAAAGCACAAGTTGAGGTGCATTCTATCTAGGATAAAGTCTGGTGGCATGGCTAAGTAAGAAACAAACATCTATTTCTCTATCTACAGTAGAAGCAGAATACATAACAGTAGCAGCATGTTGTACACAAGTCATGTGGATGAAGAAAACCCTCCAAGATATGAAGGTATGCATTGATAAACCCATCTCTATCAAATGTGATAATACAAGTGCTATAAGTATTTCAAAAAATCTTGTACTTCATTCAAAAACTAAACACATCCCAATCAAGTACCATTTTCTAAGAGAACAAGTAGCATAGAAGGTAGTAAAGTTGGAATATGTGCCCACAAAAGAACAAACAGTAGATATATTCACAAAACCTCTTGCTAGAGAGCCATTCGAATATCTTAGAAATAAACTAGGGGTAGTGTCTTTAGATACTACTCTCTGAAAGAAAAAGGAAGCTTCAGTCCAGGGGGAGATCAACTAGCAACAAAAGCATGAGACAGATCATAGGCGAGAGTTGAAAGCACACTGAAAAATGAGCACATTGATGTCAAAGGGGGAGGAAGAACAAGCAACAGGAGGAAGGGTCCTAAGAGGTAAACAAAGGAAGTGTATTTCCATAAATGCCAAAGGGGGAGACTATTGGAAATGTTGTCATTGATGGCAAAGGACAGCAACAGGACAGCAACAGAGGCAAAGCTGGATATAGTGACAGTATTTGCAGGAGAATGAGGAGAATAGAGTGAGAAAGAGGCAAAGTAGAATATAGTGACAGGATGTGTAGAAACTGCAGAAGACTATACATATAAAGCATGAAAGGACAAATGTCTACATTTGGCAGAGCAGGAGATTGCACATACAGGAAATATAGTAAGGGCTTCGAAGAATTCGAAATACAAACCTGGAATGTGCATTAAGTTTCTAATAGAACTATTGGTTTAGCATGTGAAGGCACCAAGAGTGCAACAGAATGTGTATACTAAACCATTGAAAGGTCAAGACGGAACCCTGAGGATAAGAGGTGGAACCGAGCTTTGAGCAATGAAAACCTAATGGAGTTTGGGGTTAAATCTTACGGTAGCGTCGTATTAAAGTAAGAATGAAACACGTTTTTTATGTTAAGGCCAAAATAAGAAGGAAAATCTTTGAACAGAGTATATATATCTTTGTATATAACGAAGGCATGTTCGGCTTTACGGTGAGATCGAGCCCTGACATGAAATTAAAAACACAGAGTTGAATGAAGCCTGCGCGGAATGACGATTCAGTGTCAGAGCGATGAAGGAAACATAATAGAAGGTGGAGCTATGTATCAAAGGGAGAAGAATCGAAATGAGAAGTTATAACTCAAATAAATGAATTTTTGATAGTACGCGGGATGGAACCATGTGAAAACTGGAACCATGAGTACTGTGAACAGTGATAGCGGGTTTGCGAAACCAACCCCACCATATCGCACCGCTTTTGTATGAAAAGTTGTATTCCCAAGTTGAATGCGATCAATGCCATCGGTTGCCGCGTGACCCTGAGCAAGTTTGTAAAACCACTCTCATCGCGATTTAAAGTTCATGCGTAATAGTCCGCGCGAGATCTGATTAGGGATGTCGGATCACCGAAGTGAGCGCGACAACACCTCCACTGTCGGATAAGAAGGGCGAGACAACCCAAGGTATGTTCGTGTCAGTTGTGGGACCCGGAAGATCATTAGAGCTAGAATCAAATTCAAGACTCATTATACTACATTATCGTTAAATGAAGCTTTGCAAAGATCACTCATACAATATTTAAGTATTAAGGGTGTAGGCCATACAAATATGTTATGAAGTTAGGCGGAACCTGGAGTAAGGGGAGCAACCGGAACCGTGAGGTATAAACAGTGAACGTGGTTTAGAGCTTAAATCTGGCAGTATCACGTGTGATCAAGGGTGGTAAGCTGTATTGATGGAAACAACATGATACGGTTGAGCATTTGACACGTGGTTTGAAGTGGTTTTCGAAAACCACGTATTTCGTGTGCTTTTGGGATGTTAAAGCTCATAACGAAAATTAACGCGAAAATGCGTAGTGATCGTCCGATCAACACTTAGAGCGCGACGTCATATGAATCGTTGGATCCGTTCAATACTTAAGCCAAGGTACGTTATATGGATGTAGGCCCGAACATTTGTTTAAATGTCGTTGAGTTATTCAATTCGAAGTTCAAGAAGGTTGGGGTTGATATATGTTGCATGGTTCACTTTATAATACAGAGCGTTGTGATATGATTGGTATATATATTATATGATAAGGCGCATATGAATTTTTGATGTAATTTGTGGGCCCAGATACAAAATATGCTGATATGGTGAGGTTATTAAAGTATTTTCATATACGTGAGGCCTAATCAACATTAGGCTATAGTCGAGTATAGTTATGTTAAGAACTGGGTTCTTAACCAAGGTTTGCTTAAATTAAATATAAATTGTGATGAAGAGTGAGTGGGCCATCACATTGAGTGTTATTCCAAAGTTGAGATATTCATTGATGCCTTCATAAAGCAGAGTTCAATATAACTTATTGACCATTGGAGTCAAATTATAAAAACTGAGTATATGCAGAGACTTCTATGTAATGGTTTGGCCAGAATATTCGAATATTAATTCGAAATATTATAAGTTGGGTTTTTTATTATGGTTTAACCACAATTTTGAAGATGCCGAGAGTTGATTAAACCAAAGGTTCTATACTAAAACTATTCAAGAGGTGAATTCATTTGGAAATGAATTAAGGAGACCTTGGGTTAAGCGAGTTTCTGCGTATGGCTTCAAAATCCTATATTTAATGTAAGGAGCACTTGATAGACATTGCAGGGTCTTAACCATTGATTCCAAAGGTAGCTTCTGCATTTATTAAGTTAAACTACCAACCCAGAAAATAGAGTATTGAAATTACCCAGATTGACAGTTGTATTGAGTACAAATTTTCTATATGCATTTTATATGCACAGAGAGAGAGGAAGCATGGGGCTGACAGAGGTAAACAGAGATTGCAGGTTTGACAGGTGTACATGCACAGGTGCACACAATTACAGTGAACAAAGTATGCAAGACAGTTGCATGACTGCTACAGAAAGGACAAAATAAACAAGCAAAGGGCTAAGTGAAGTTTATATTATGAAATTGAAAATGTAAATGTTTAATTGTTTTATATTGTTTGTGATGCAAAGGAAAGTATCCGAAGGAAAATAAAAATCCCAATGTAACATTGAAATTTGTACATATTGTTATATTTTTAAATGAGTTGGACAAAGGAATGAGAAGGCAGAAGCCAAAGAGTCATGGCTGTCCACTCCAAATTCCTTGTGGAATACAAACAGTCATGCGATGAACTCTATATATAATATTAACTTGATATGTACAGAGTTGTTAGAGAGAGTAAGTATAGAGAATGTAGAGTATAGAAGATTGAGGCAGAGAAGATAAGGAAGAGAGGAGCAGAAAGAGATGCTACAAAATAGAGCTGATATCTGAGGTAAATCAGCAAACATTTTTTTAGATAAATTGAGGAAGTTGGAGCTTCCCTATCAAGTTGAAGCTTGATAGCTATCAGTTGTAGCTGACTGAGGTTGGAGCCTCCTGTAGGTTGGTGCCTGCAGAAAAACAATGGTGAGAGGGAGTTGGAGCTTGCCTTTGCATCACAACAATAATAAGATGTGGTTTTCTCCCTTTATGGGTTTCCACTTACATCTGTTGTCTCTATGTGTGTTGCTTATATGATATGATCCACTCAATCTGTTTAATTGTTTGCTGCTCTCACAATAAGGTCGATGCCACATTAATTTAATACTTTCTGCAACATTTTAAGACTGTTCGCATATTGAGCTGTAAATAAGTTTGATGAAAATTTAAAAAGCTAATGCATGTGTTAAACTGATTCACCCCCCTCTCAGTTTAACCAAAGATTCAATGATAAACATATGTTACAATGGCTACCTTGCCCTCCTTTTAAACAAATGCAAGCTCCCTCTCTATGGGTCCCACTCATTAGGGTTTCCTCCATCAAGGAAACTTCCCTCATCTTTCACTGCATTGTCCCACAAGATGATCTCCACCTCCTATCACTGTGTTGTTTGACTTGGTCAAACTTGACCTTGTCTTCATGCAAATGTGCTCTTTCACACAGGAGGGTGTGAAATCCAGCTCCACTGATGGTCCCCTTTCATAATAAGAGGGATTTTATTCCTATTTCTGAAATGTATGGGCCTCCTTACCCATTTATTCATCCCTTAAGTGCAAACAGCAAAAATTAATATTCCATTTAGCTGCATGCTAAAAGTGGAATATTACAGTCCTCCCCTCCCAAATGTTGCTTGTCCTAAAGCAAGTGCAAGGATAAGGCTGAGAAGTCTCCTCTTCTCCCACTGTAGCATCCTCATAAGATAAAATCCTCCAAGGATCAAGATGCTGTCTCATCAATATATCTCCAAATTGTCCCTCCAATATATGCAAACTAGCTTTTGGTGAGCATCCCAAATAGCTATCATGTAAGAAATAAAAATATATGGAGGAAAAAATGGGCTGTATATGGGCCTTCTTGAGGCATGAGATCTGACATAAATTGGGATTTACCATCCCCATATGAATCTCCCATCCCCAATAAATCATCCATACAAAGTGAGTTACCTCCCAACATGACAACTCATGGAAATCTCCTTCCACCTTGAGCTTCGGGAATGAAGGTGAGCTGAAAATCTAAATATGGTAAGCATCATAGCCTACCCCACACTGTCCTCCTCTCCACTTGTGATAAGTGTAGAGTATGTGTTGATCTTGGGCTGTAATGGTATTTCCCTTAAGTGGCAAAATGAAAAACAATCCTCCAAGGATCTCCCCTCCAACATTGAAGAACAAGCTGGCCCAAAATATTTCATCCATGATGAATAGGACATGGTCATCATATAGTATCCAAATGAGAAGTTTGCTGAAGGGTTTACATGATGATGCATGATACAAACAATGTCTCAAGAGGACACAACGCAGTCTCATCCACTACATCTTCAAAAAATAGCATGGCAAGTAATATACAAAAATCATCACATCTACTAATGAATAGTAAATGGCTGAATGTGTCAACAATACATGATCAAAAACTTGCCCATGGTTATACAATGGATGGCTATCAAACTCATGGCCCACCCCAAAAGAAAACAAGTATGTGGTTGTGGTGGCCATATCTCCTCCCATGTGTTAGTCATCCATAATTCTGATGATATCCAAAGATGACTAAATTGCCAATCCTAGATTTCTAGAAATAATATTTCAAAGAAACATTATAAGTTCTAGAAATATCACTGCCTTCATCATTCTAAGTCTGTCAATTCACCAAAATCTTCATCTATGTCTCCTAAAAAGGTTATCCCGCTGTTTCAAAGAAGAAAGCTCATTTCAGGATATTTATCCCTGTTTTTATCAGTCCATTTCCCTCTGAAAAATAGCCCATTATCCCTTTATCAATTCATAATTTCCTCTGAAAAAACCCTCCAAACCATCATAACTCCTTTATATGGTTCGAAAACCCTTTTTAAACCATTAAATTCACTTTTTTTTTGGTTTAAAACACCCCTTTTCACTTATCGGAACTTCTAAATTGGCCTAAAAACCAATTTTTTGGCCTAAAAAACAATATTTTTTTATAATTAAGGGTTTAAGCCCCTGAGGGCTTAAAATTTTTAGCTCCCTCTATCATATGACCTAACCCCTGCGACCTGGCGCTAAAAACCTAAGCCCTCTAGCCCCTTTCTCTTCCACCCCAGTTCTCTCCTCCACAGAACCATGTTTTTTCCTTGCCCCAGCACCAGGCTTTAGCCCCCATCGGCATCGACAAATTCAGCTTTTTATTTGTTTCACTTTTTTTCTCCCCTGCCGATGCTCAAAATCTGATTGGATCCCCACTGTCGATCTACCAAGATCGACGGTTGTCAGCACTCATCCCTCATCCCTCCTCCTAGCCCTTTTTCCGTAGCCCTCCACACCTCGCACCCGGTCCTTTCCCCCCCACAGGACCACATCCCCCTTCCTTTTTCCATTATCCAAGCCACGACTTCTCCAATGCGTCCTCGACCGTTGATCACCCATGATCCGACAACGCTTATCCCCTCTCCCATTCGGTCTTTCCCCCCAATCATCCCACCCATTCATCTCCACATATCAATCTACACTGTAGATCTTATGGATCTAACGGTTCTCGTTTAAACCGACAATCCAACGAAATTTTTGCTCCATGAAAAATTAACTGACGTCACACTTCGAGGCCTACCACCCACTACCCAACCACCCCTCCAATCCCCTGCTACCACCTGTCTCCCACTAAAACTCCCACCCGCGCACCTTTCCATCGCGCTCCTCTCCGCACCGTCAGATTTGCCCCCCCTCATCCAACGGTCAGGAGCGCATACTGCGTGCATTTGCCTCCCAAGGTTTAACACCTCATTTCCACGCGAAACCACCGGTTTTGTAAAGGATGTGTGTCGCGAAATTATTCGATCGTGTTCATTTTATAATAAACCGCTTACAACTAGTTTGTCGCGTGAAAACCACTGGTGGTTTTCAAAACCACTCTTGCCCATTTTTCGTGCCCAACTCCATTTTAAACCTTTTTTTCACATTTTTCTTCATTTCCTCCCTCTGCAGCACTCCTCTAATTCTCCTCCGCCACTCCTCAGCCTCTGCACACATTTTTTTCAACCCCGCAGGATTATATAATGTGTTTGCTGGTTTTTACAGGTTCTATGGCAGTTTTTAAAGCCAAAAATCCTCCTATAGTCCATAAAAGGATGGGCCAGAAGGTGATGACTTTCACAGTCCAGACAGAGGCCAAATAATGAAGAAAGGGACTGCCATGATGTCATTTCATGGCTTGATCAATGCTTATGAGCATGGGTTATACAATCAAACCCTCGGCGCACCAAAAGAAGCCCTGCACACAACAAAACAAAGAAAAATCAGTGAAGTAGCAAGAAAGGCCAGAGAAACAGAGGATTAAAAGGTTTAAAGAAATCAGATGAAGTGTTAAAAGACAGCGAAAGGCAATATAATTCATTATAAAGGTTTGAGGCGAAATCAGAGCCTTAAAACAGAAGATTAAAGCCTAATCAAGGTTTTAAAAGGCACGGAGGATTAATGAATAAAATAGTTCTTAAAAAGAAAAAGAGATAAAGGAAGAAAAACAGAGTATCAAGGTATAAAGAGATAGATAGAAGATTTAATGGTTTAATCAGCAAATCAAAGATAAAAGGGCTTGAAAAATAGTTTTATGATGAAATCAAGAAAAATAGGCTTAAGGATAGCCTCGAATACATCAAAGGAGCAATTATTCACTTGATAAACCAAAAATGACACCTTTCACTTACTTTGTACCTCAAAAGACAAATAAACATTTATTACACTAAATAAGATATTATAAACTGTCAGACAGTTATTGTAAAGACAGAAAAAGGCCTCAAAGTCAATCTTTTCAGCTATTTCATCCTCAGGAAGTAAAGACAGATTTATTACACAGAGAAGTAGTTGAGAGACATTCCTACCTTATGTATTGCATGATTTTTAAGGATAGGAGTGCATTTACTATGTCATTAATAACATTTTGAACCCTGGATGGTTCCACCTCCTCATTTGCAGTATAAATACTACACTGGAACTCATTGTAAAGTGGGCATTTGATAACTCTTTGAAGTAATACATAGCTCTGCTGAGATTGAAAATAATTTGATGTTTTGGAACCTGTGGATGTTTTGACCTGTTTGTGGATGGAGAAAGCTCTGTCATTGGATCCCTGAACTTGGTTGTTGGTGAAGTATTCTAAATTTTTAATGTCTTTCCTATTTTCCATTCTGTTTTCATCATTTTCTTACTTATAGTAGACTAAAAAGTTTAGGCTAAGAAATGTCTCCTAGAAGCACCTTAAACTTGTTTACTCTTCACTGTCTTTATGTTTTCATCTGCTGAAGGTTTTATTAAGTAGTTTTACTTCTTTTTCAACCCTTATGATTGTTTATTTCCTAAATAGTTCAATACAGTGGTCTCAAGAATGATTCATGGTTCTCCCTACTACTTGTTGCCATTTGAAAATTGTTTTTGAAGTCTCCCTTTAAAGTACCATTGTCCAAAGTCTGGCAAGGAGGTTTGTTTTGATCATACCCTTTGTACTTGCTCAAATAATTGTTTTGAAGGTCTTTATAGCTGTAATCACAGATGTTTAGGATTTCCCTCTTCTATGAATGCAGTTATTTGTGAATCTTGAATGTTTTCTTATCCTTGGAAGTGAAATCTTTGATGAAATAGAGCGTTCCTCAACTCTTAGATTTCATTTTCAAAGTTTGTCTTGAAATTGTTATTTTCTGAAGTACGATTTGTAGAATTCATGGTTAGCCTTGTCTATGGAAAATTCATTCGTGTTTAAATGATGTTTTCAGTCCCTTTGTTGAGAAGTACATATAATTGAGGATTCTTAATTTCCCTTAGTTATACTTTTTATTCTAAACCCTTAATGTTCATTTCATTTCACCTGAAAACTTTATAGATCTAATAGCCAAGTTAGATTTTCCCTCTGATACCCCTAATTCATCTACAAAATTTTTACAAACTTCTACTTGACTCCATTTCCCAATGCCTTAGAAATTTCCCTTTCCTATCTATGCTGCCTAGATCATCATGTCCCATCAAAAAATCAAACAAACTCATGCTTAATAACTATCCTAAAACCATATTTTTACAAGCAAACAAGTCATATCCTTGCAAAACAATTGAGAGATCCCTCTCTGAGACTAGGAGGGCTATATCCTAGAGCTCTAAAGACTGTTTTATAAGTTTCCTTGTCATTTAGTATGCCAATTTGCTAAATCACGGGATCCCAACATTTTTGGCGATCACGGTGGGACCTTTTGAGTAAAATTCCCTAAAACAAGACACTCAGTATTCATTCAAGTGAACTATAGCTTCATTAAGCACTACCTGCATAATGGTAATCATGATAGGATCTGTCTGAATCAGTGGCAATCCAAGTAACCCTTAGGATTCTAAGAGACCCTTATCAAAACTTGAAGAAATCAGCTAGTAATCAATAGAGTAGACTCTGTTTGTTTCACCACCTTAGCTAAGTGTTGAATCAGGTATAGGACACTCTCATAACTAGAGAACCACATAAAAACTCAGAAAAGCCCAAAACATTTCAGATTGGTTTTCAGATAAACCATTGGTGGTGGACCATAAAACATTTTACCTTCAAAAAAGCTAAAAAATTCCACCTGGCGGCTCCACTATCCCTAGTAGACCTATTACCTTAATAATACTTCAGATGTCCTTAGGATTGTGTTAACCAGCCCTGAGAAAGTTTAGAGATCTAGTCCCCTATTATAGAATTCACTGTGAGAGGAAATTTTTTGAGAAAACAGTCCAAAAAACTTCAAACCTCTCTAAAATTTTGGAAAACTAAAATTTGGCTTTACATAGGGTCCATACTAGATCCCATCTAGATCCTAATCCCCCCACCATAGTTGAAAATCCAAAAAGGATTTTGTGGCAGATTTCTAGATCTGGAAAACCAACTACTAATAGGACCATCCCAACAACAAGATCTGTCCCTGAAAAACTTACAGTCTTGAAAGATCCTCACTTTGACTTACCTTACACAAAGAACCTATTCAGAAATAAGTCTCAAAGTGACTTAAACGAAGCTAACTTTGAAACCACATATTTGCAACAGAGCTTTAGCAGAGAAGCTTCACCTTATACTCCACCTGGTTCTCAGCTTCTTCATCATTTTAGCTCCTTCCATAATAAATCTGCTCATCATCAATTTGCTATCCCAAGTTTTTCTTCTACTCCTATCCACACATCCACTGTTCAAAACACTCCATTTCAGCCCACTTTCCCTCTTGTTAATCCACCCCTTGTAAATCCCCCATTATTTCCTATCATGGCAGCCTGGTATGCTCCACTTGTGTTACCACAACCTCTGGTTCCCTTAGCCAATGATTACCAATCCAAAATTCCCCATTTCATTGGAAATGAACCTACTACTACTCAACAACATGTAGATAAAATGAATGATGCTTTTGATTACATGGAAATAGAAGAAGAGACCATTAAGATGAGAATTTTTGCTCAAAGTTTAGGAGGAGAAGCCAAGAAATGGTTTAAAGGCTTAGCTCCTCATAGTATTAATGATATTACTTCTTTATATCAAACATTCATAAACAAATGGGAAATTAGGAAGAACCCTCTCCAAATCCTTTCAGAATATACCAATCTCAAAATAAACAGTGGGGAAGGTGTCCAAGAGTATTGCACTAGATTCAATAGTGTTTATAATGCACTTCCCCCAGACATGAAACCTCCATTAGGCTTATCCTTAGCTAAATTTCTAGAGGGTTTTGATCCTGAAATGGCCTACCAGCTAAGAGAAAGAGACCCCTCAACTTTAGAAGATATGCAGAAGGGAGCCTTAAGCGTAGAAGAAAATCTTATTGAGAAAAGAGATAGGATGAGAGCAGAGAAAAGAGTTACATACAGGGATGATACAATAGCATCAACCTCATCATCAGTTACTAAAATTGATAACTTAGTGAAGGTAATGGAGAGGATGCTTGAAAAGATAAATCTGAATGATAGAGTGCCTCCTAGAGAAAACCAAAATAGAAATAGAAACCAAAATCTCAGAAGAGATCCTAATCAAGATAGGAAAAGAGATAATGAACAACATATTAGGCCTCCCTTTCAACAAAACTATATTGATCAAGAAGAAGAAAGAAAAGTTGAAAGGTTGGAATAAAATCATGTGAATCTGATAGGATCTGACAGTGAGACAAATGTTTTTCTCACTGAAGAAGAACAAGGATTTTTCTCTTCAGAACAAATTGAAAACAACCATGAATATTCTGAAGATTACAAATTGGGTTTTGAAAATGCAATCATGGAGGTACATAAACAATACAATCTTAGAAGAAAAGGGAGCCCAGAAATTTCTAATGACAAAAACATTAGTACTGCTGTCAAGAAAACTTCAGAAAATCAGCCTAAAAAGACAGCTAGTAACACCAACACTTTAGCCAAGAAAACTGATATAAATAAAGACAAAAATAGTCAGCAAAGTGTTGAAAAAAGCTTCCCTAGTACTTCTGCTAGTGGCCCTAACAAATTTGTCCCAAATAACATTCCAAATAAAAATCAGCAAATCAGAATTGCTGAAAGAGTTGTAAATGAAAAAACATATGTAAATATGTCAAGAACAATAGTTCCTTTCAACCTTGAAGGGGAAATTGTCAAAATTAAAATCGCCATACCCTTAACTGAACTAGTAACTCAGGATGTATATAAAAAACAAGTTTTGAAAACTTTGAATATAAGCAGTGACATTGACACTTTAAACTTGACAGATGATAAACCAGAGTTATTATTTGGTCCTGAAGTTGAAGGAAAATACCAAGAAGGGGTTGTCCCTCCCTTCTATGTCAGCCTGAATATGCATGAAAAAATCTTGCATAATGCCATGCTAGACTCAGGTGCTTCACACAATCTTATGCCCAAAGTAGTAATGGAAAGCCTAGGCTTAGAAATTACTAAACCATACAAAGACCTTTACTCCTTTGATTCAAACAGGGTCAAATTCTTAGGCCTAATCAAATATTTGTGTGTCAACTTGGCACAAATTCCTGCTAAGAGTTTAGTAATGGACATAATAGTAGCTGACATTCCCCCTAAGTATGGCATGCTTCTATCTAGATCATGGGGAGCCAAACTACAGGGGAGCCTTCAAATGGACATGTCTTATGCCACCATCCCAGTATTTAACCAAACTAGAAGATTATACAGGGAATCCCACATGAAATACATGGTGAGGAACATAGATAGACCAAACAATTCTCCTATATACTCCATCCATTCAAATTTGGATTCCTTTATCTTATATAATGAAGATGAAATCAGCCAACAAGAAAAGGAAAACAAAGAAGAATTTAGTCTACTAGAACAGTCAAATCTGCCATCAATTCAAGAAAAAAATAGTCCATATTTTAGCAGCCTTGAACACCAGAAAGAAAATGAAAAAGAGATTGAAATACCTTGGAAAATAAACTTTGATGGCTCTTGTAGCAAATTAAGTGCAGGGGCTGGTGTATGGATATAGAACACAAACAAAGGATTTTCCTATAAACTAAATTTTCCATGCACAAATAACATTGCTGAATATGAAGCCCTACTTATTGGTCTACACTTACTTAAAGATTTAGGAGCTAAAAGAATGTCAGCCCAAGGAGATTATGAGCTAATTATCAGATCGATTAAAGGGGAATACTCAACCAAAAACCCAAAACTTAGAGAATATAGAAATGTTGCCCTTGATCTCCTAAAAACCTTTGAAAAATATGAACTGATTTTCATCCCAAGAGCTCAAAATAATCTAGCAAATGAACTTGCCTTTGCTGCTAGTAATTGCCAAATACTAGAGACAAATGAACAATATGATATAAAGGTAAAAAAAAGACCTGAAATACCTTACAATGAAGATTACTGGCAAGTGTTTGAAGGAGACAAACACATAGATGATTTTGCGATACCAACACTTTTTTCAAGCGATGAGGAAAACTATTTTAATAAAGAACAAATTCCTGAAACAGAGCTGTCTTTTTCTGCTAATATAAACCATTTTGAACATCCTTTTAGAGCAGAAATAATTGACAATGTAGATCAGAAAGACCTGGAAGTTTTACAATGTAAAAATGATACAATTCCAAGAGGTCTTGCACCATTAGAACAACTTTTTGATTTCAATGATGTAGCCAAAGAACCAAGAATAGAGCCTATGGAAACGAACATAACATAGGCAGCCTAGCAGAACCTAAGATGATAAAACTATCCAGCACTCTCCCAGCTCATATCAAACAACAATACATAGAACTTTTTAAAGAATTTAAAGATGTGTTTGCATGGGGTTACAAAGATCTAAAATCATATGATACTAGCATCATTCAACACAAAATTCCCCTTAAGGAAAATTAGAAACCTTTCAAACAAAAACTCAGAAGGATAAACCCTGTTTTATTACCTTTAGTTGAGAAAGAGATTAAGAAAATTTATGATGCTGGGATCATAGTTCCCATCACGTATTCAGAATGGTTTTCCAACTTAGTATCTGATAGGAAAAAGACTGGGGAGATTAGACTCTGTATTGATTTCAGAAATCTAAATAGAGCCTCCCCTAAAGATAACTATCCCTTGCCAAAAATGGATCATATACATCAAAGGGTGGTTGGGTCTAAAATAATCTGACTATTGGATGGGTTCTCATGTTACAATTAGGTTTTAGTACTCCCAAGTGACCAACATAAAACTGATTTTACTACACCTTGGGGTACATTCATGTATGTCAAAATTCCATTTGGACTAATGAATGCAGGGGCCACCTTCCAAAGGGCCATGGACATAGCCTTTTTAGAATACATAGGCTATTTTATAATCATTTACCTTGATGACATTATTGTTTTCTCTAAAACTGATGAGGAACACTTGATTCATTTAAGAAATTTTTTTGAGAAATGTAGGAAATACGGCTTATCTTTGAATCCAAAAAAGACACTCTTTGGTCTCCAAGAAGGGAAGCTTCTTTGCCACATAATTTCTGAAGAGGGAATCAAGGTAGACCCTAAAAGGATTGCTGGCATATTGAAAATAAGCCATCCTAGAAACCTCAAAGAATTACAATCATTCATTGGGAAGATAAATTTTTTAAGGAGATTCATCCCCAACCTTGCTAAGCTATTAAGAAATATCACAAACATGCTTAAGAAAGAAGTAGGTGTTAAATGGACAATACAAGCTAAACAATCATTTGAACTAGTGAAATAAGCTCTCACTCAAACACCAGTTCTTATAAGTCCTGATTTCACCAAATATTTCTATATCTTTTCCTTTGCATTTGAACATACAATAGCTGCAGTATTACTGCAAAAGAATGACATGGGGCATGAACAACCTATATCCTTTTTTAGTAGGGCATTAAGAGATGCTCTACTCAAGTATAACATCATGGAAAAAAAATCCTTAGCCTTGGTAAAAGCATTGAAAGACTTTAGAGTCTACATTTTACATTCTCACATCATTGCTTTTGACCCACACACTGTTGTTAAGGATATTCTAAGTCAAGAACCTGATGGTAAAAGGGGAAAATGGATTGCTATTATTCTAGAATATGACTTAGAAATCAGGCCTACCAAACTAATCAAAGGGCAGGGATTAGAAAAAATCATGGTTGAATCAAACTTCCAAGTACTAGATATGAATATGGTTGATGTCTTAGAAGAAACAAAAGAATTCACAGCTCCATTTATTAAAGAAAATTTTCTGAATTCACCTTGGTATGTTGATACTATATATGTGCTACTTTATCTGAATACCCCTCCTTCTCTTTCTAAAAATAAAGCTAGATTTTTGAAGCAAAAGGCTTTAAATTATTGCATATTAGATGGGTTTTATATTGGAAGAATGTTGTTAGAATATTGCTTAAATGTTTGCTTGAGATTGATGCAGAAGGAATCATGCATGAGTTGCATGAGGGAGAATGTGGTGGACATCTTTACTGGAAGACTACAAAAAATAAAATCCTCAGAACTGGTTACTATTGGCCCACCCTTTTCCCAGATACTCAGAAACTTGTCATGACTTGCCATAAGTATCAAATTTTTGATGGCAATAGAAAACTCCTACCTTTACCCTTGCATCCCATCAGTGTTGAGTCTCATTTCCAACAATGGGGCTTAGACTTCATTAGGGAAATTCACCCATCTTCTTCAGCCCAACATAAGTGGATCCTCACTACCACTGATTATTTTACCAAGTGGATAGAAGCCATACCTTCTAGGAATGAAACCAACATACTATCTAGATTTGGTTGTCCTAGAAAAATTATCACAGAAAATGCTGCTGCTTTCAAATCTAAAAGAATGGTTGACTTCTACCATAAGTATCATATTACCTTGGGTCATTCCACTGCCTACTATCCTCAAGGAAATGGATTAGCTGAATCCTCCAACAAGAGCCTTGTCAATATTATCAAAAAATTGTTGGAACATGATCAGAAATCATGGATAGTAAGCTTATTCATGCTTTATGGGCTGATAGATTAACCACCAAAAATTCAATAAATATGTCCCCCTATCAGTTGTTTTATGGCATGGATGCAGTCTTCCCAACCTCTTTAGGAGTTCCAGTTATGAAACTCCTTCAACAAGTACAAACTGAAGAAAATGATATGCAGAGAAGGATAAATCAGACCATCCATTTACAATAGTCCAAAGAGGAAGTATATAAGAGAACACAAACAGTCCAAGAAAGCATCAAGAATTTATTTGACAAAAGGACTAAACAAAATGATTTGCAAGTTGGAAATGTAGTTCTAAAATGGGATTATAGAAGGGAAGAAAAGGGAAAACATGGAAAATTTGAAAATTTGTGGAAAGGGCCCTACATTATTCATTCTATTAGGGGTCACAATGCATTCCTTCTGCAAGAGCTGAATGGAGAAGATATATTTGGAGGTCCTGTCAATGGCAGGATGCTCAAGCAATATTTCTGCCAAGAATCCTAAATTTCAAGGCTTTATTTTTAACTGTATATAACATTGCTTGTCAATTTGAAAAAGGAAAAATACAAAAGCAATAGAAAAGAGAAAAGAGGGCAGATAAAAAGGAAAAGGTACAACCCCATACCCAAAAAAGAAAGTTTTCTGAAAGTGAGCAAATCTAAGTGCCATTGCTAATTAAAAAATGATATATTGTTCAGTCATCTAGCTTAATCATCGCTGAACATACTTTACATTTATGTTGATAAGTTAGTAGGAGCACAGATTGATAAAAAAATTTCAGACTTGGCTTATCAGTAGAATAGATTAGGAGAGAAAGGAAATGGTTCTAAAAAGCTCAAAATATGAACCAAGAAAAGGAAAAAGATAGCTCTAAATAGATCAAAACCAGAGCTGGAAAAAGAAATAGAAGGATGTTTATAATTTTTAGATCTTAAGCCTTCACAATTTTGTTTCATTTTTCTGCAAATAAAGTCCATGTGCAGCTTGTACATACAGCCATGGACACCATATCAGATCAGACAGTCTAATCCTGATTTTACTATGTTTAAATTTCATGTTTTAGAAATAGAGAATACAAATTTGTCAAAAAGATTAATCTTGACAAATAGTAGCTTAGGTAGAAAATAAAGAGTTCAACAATTTAATCTGGACTCTTGGAAGAAATAAGGATAGGATTAGATAGTTTGTTTTTGTTTTCAAAAATAGAATGTAAAAGAGTTTTCTAGTTCAAATGCACTCAAAAACGAAGAAAAAATGCTAGGACAAAGTAAGATTGGGTAGGTAGAGATGCTGTTTTGAAGAAGTTACATGTTGCAGATTGATAAAAGTTGTCCTTTTCAGAGAAAAACCAGCAAGAACAGAAGAAATATTCCCAATGGATGAGGCATTGGTCTACTGAAACTCAAATATTTCTGAGGTTATAGACACCTAAAAGGACAACTGTCCTCCCCAAGTGGATCCACTGTTAGTCATCCATAATTTTGATGATATCCAAAGATGACTAAATTGCCAATCCTAGATTTCTAGAAATAATATTTCAAAGAAACATTATAAGTTCTAGAAATCTCACTGCCTTCATCATTATGAGTCTGTCAATTCACCAAAATCTTCATCTATGTCTCCTAAAAATGTTATCCTGCTGTTTCAAAGAAGAAAGCTCATTTCAGGCTATTTATCCCTGTTTTTATCAGTCCATTTCCCTCTGAAAAATAGCCCATTCTCCCTTTATCAATTCATCATTTCCTTTGAAAAAACCCTCCAAACCATCATACCTCCTTTATATGGTTTGAAAACCATTTTTAAACCATTAAATTCACTTTGTTTTGGTTTAAAACACCCGTTTTCACTTATTGGAACTTCTAAATTGGCCTAAAAACCAATTTTTTGGCCTAAAAAATAGTCTTTTTTATAATTAAGGGTTTAAGCCCCCGAGGGCTTAAAATATTTAGTCCCCTCTATCATATGACCTAACCCCCGCGACCTGGTGCTAAAAACCTAAGACCTCTAGCCCCTTTCTCTTCCGCCCCAGTTCTCTCCTCCTCCACAGAACCGCGTTTTTTCCTTGCCCCCGCACTAGGCTTTAGCCCCCATCGGCATCGGCAGATTCACCTTTTTCTTTGTTTCACTTTTGTTCTCCCTCGCTGATGCTCAAACTTCGATTGGATCCCCACCGTCGATCTACCAAGATCGACGGTTGTCGGCACTCCTCCCTCATCCCTCCTCCTAGCCCTCCACACCTCGCACCTAGTCCTTTTACCCCCACAGGACCACATCCCCCTTCCTTTTTCCCTTACCCAAGCCATGAATTCTCCGACGCGTCCTCGACCGTTGATCACCCATGATCCGACAGCTCTTATCCCCTCTCCCATTCTGTCTTCCCCCCCGATCATCCCACCCATTCATCCCCATAGATCAAACTACACCGTAGATCTTATGGATCTAACGATTCTCGTTTAATCTGACAATCCAATGAAATTTCCATTCCACGAAAAATTAATTGATGTCACACTCTGGGGCCTACCACCCACTACCCAACCACCCCTCCAATCCCCTACTACCACTTGTCTCCCACTAAAACTCTGGCCCGCGCACCTTTCCATCGCGCTCCTCTCTGCACCGTCGGATCTGGCCCCCCTCATCCAACGGTCAGGAGCGTATATCGCGTGCATTTTCCTCCTGAGGTTTAACACCTCATTTCCGCGCAAAACCACCAGTTTTGTAAAGGACGTGTGTCACAAAATGATTCGATCGCGTTTGTTTTATAATCAACTGCTTACCACCCAATTGTCGCGTGAAAACCACTGGTGCTTTTCAAAACCACTTTTGCCCATTTTTCACACCCAACTCCATTTTAAACCCTTTTTTTGTGGTTTTCTCCATTTCCTCCCTCTGCAACATTCCTCCATTTCTCCTCCACCACTCCTCAGCCTCTGCACGTATTTTTTTCAACCCCACAAGATTATATAATGTGTTTTTTGGTTTTTACAGGTTCTATGGCGGTTTTTAAAGCCAAAAACCCTCCTACAGTCCATTAAAGGATGGGCCAGAAGGTGATGACTTTCATATTCCAGACAGAGGCCAAATAATGAAGAAAGGGACTACCATGATTTCATTTCATGGCTTGATCAGTGCTTATGAGCACGGGTTATACAATCAAACCCTCGGCGCACCAAAAGAAGCCCTGCACACAACAAAACAAAGAAAAATCAGTGAAGTAGGAAGAAAGGCCAAAGAAACAAAGGATTAAAAGGTTTAAAGAATTCAGATGAAGTGTTAAAATACAACGAAAGGCAATATAATTCATTATAAAGGTTTGAGGTGAAATCAGAGCCTTAAAACAAAAGATTAAAGCCTAGTCAAGGCTTTAAAAGGCATGAAGGATTAATGAATAAAAAAGTTGTTAAAAAGAAAAGGAGATAAAGGTAGAAAAACAGAGTATCAAGGTATAAAGAGACAGACAAAAGATTTAACAGTTTAATCAGCAGATCAAAGCTAAAAGGGCCTTGAAACATAGTTTTATGATGAAATCAAGGAAAAATAGGCTTAAGGATAGCCTCAGATACATCAAAGGAGCAGTTATTCACTTGATAAATAAAAAATGACACCTTTCACTTACTTTATACCTCAAAAGAAAAATAAATAGTTATTATACTAAAGAAGATATTATAAATTGTCAGACAGTTATTGTAAAGACAGAAAAAGGCCTCAAAGTCAATATTTTCAGCTGTTTCATCCTCAGGAAGTAAAGACAGATTTATTACACAGAGAAGTAGTTGAGAGACATTCCTACCTTATGCCTTGCATGGTTTTTAAGGATAGGAGTGCATTTACTATGTCATTAATAAAATTTTGAACCCTGGATGGTTCCACCTCCTCAGTTGCAGTATAAATACTACACTCGAACTCATTGTAAAGTGGGAATTTGATAACTCTTTGAAGTAATACATAGCTCTGCTGATATTGAAAAAAAATTGATGTTTTGGAACCTGTGGGTGTTTTGACCTGTTTGTGGATGGAGAAAGCTCTGTCAATGGATCCCTAAGCTTGGTTTTTGGTGAAGTATTCTAAATTGTTAATGTCTTTCCTGTTTTCCATTCTGTTTTCATCATTTTCTTACTTATAGTAGACTAAAAAGTTTAGGCTAAGAAATGTCTCCTAGAAGCACCTTAGACCTGTTTACTCTTCACTGTCTTTATGTTTTCATTTGCTGAAGGTTTTATAAAGTAGTTTGATTTCTTTTTCAACCATTATTCTTGTTTATTTCCTAAATAGTTCAATATAGTGGTCTCAAGAATGATTCATGGTTCTCCCTGCTACTTGCTGCCATTTGAAAACTGTTTTTGAAGTCTCCCTTTAAAGTACCATTGTCCAAAGTCTGCCAAGGAGGTCTGTTTTGATCATACCATTCGTACTTGCTCAAATAATTGTTTTGAAGGTCTTTATAGTTGTAATGATAGATGTTTAGGAGTTCCCTCTTCTATGAATGTAGTTATTTGTGAATCTTGAATGTTTTCTTATCCTTGGAAGTGAAATCTTTGATGAAATAGAGCGTTCCTCAACTCTTATATTTCATTTTCAAAGGTTTTCTTGAAATTGTTATTTGCTGAAGTATGATTTGTAGAATTCATGGTTAGCCCTGTCTATGGAAAATTTCTTCATGTTTAAATAATGTTTTTAGTCACTTTGTTGAGAAGTACATATAATTGAGGATTCTTAATTTCCCTTAGTTCTACTTTTCATTCTAAACCCTTAATGTTCATTTCATTTCACCTGAAAAATTTATAGATCTAATAGCCAAGTTAGATTTTCCCTCTGATACCCATAATTCATCTACAAACTTGTTACAATCTTCTACTTGACTCCATTGCCCAATGAATTAGAAATTTCCCTTTCCTATCTATGCTGCCTAGATCATCATGTCCCATCAAACAATCAAACAAACTCATGCTTAATAACTAGCCTAAAATCAACCTTTTACAAGAAAACAAGTCATATCCTTGCAAAATAATTGGGAGATCCCTCTCTAAGACTAGTAGGGCTAGATCCTAGAGCTCTAAAGACTGGTTTATAAGTTTCCTTGTCATTTAGTATGCCAATATTCTAAATCACATGATCCCAACACCATGCTCCCATTAGAACATGTAATGCAGAAAATGTGGGAATTCTCTCCCCTCAAAGACACATCCAACTCATGTGTTAATTCCCTAGTCATGATCTTAACAATAATAGAAACAATATCGACAAATGAAGACATGATCAGTACAAAAATAAAGGAGATAATGATGGCTTCATGTGGTGCTTGAAGATACCAACAGTCTCCTAAGACAACACAGTTTTACCAACTGCTGCTTCAGAAAATTACAAGGCAAAATGTTTCTTGATACATGTTCAATCATGCATGTCATCATATAGTAAATGGTTGGGTGAAACAACTGAACATACATGTAATGATAAAATTTTTTCCCAAGTCCACATAAAATATGGCTTCCTTCATCATATAGTTTGGCCCAACTTTGATCATGGAGCAATATGAAAAACTTGCCCTCTTGTGGAGCAATGCACTGCATAGTAATGGTAAGAGCATGCAAGTATTGGGTTAGACAACCAATAAGTGCAAGAACAAATTTCTTACCATATGCTGGAAGTAAGATGATACGTGGATCCATAAATGAGTCCTCCATAGTGGTTTGGTATGCCTCCATGAAGAGGAATGAACTATGTGCTGCATGAAGATCCTCCTTCTTATGATTGGAAGCCCAAGTCAAGAAGAACATATCACAGTAATAGATGTATCCACCCAATACCCTATCATCCTCACCTCCTCCTTGTTCACCAAGTGCATCCGATGTGAAGTGATCCTGGGGACACTCCATCCATATACCCTTAGAGAGAGTGTATGCCAAGTGATGGCCAAACTCTTTCAAGAATAACCAGTGCAGCTAAGCCTCCTGCTGCCCGGTGTCATATATTTGCAAGTGGCTTACCAACCTCTTGCTTCTCATCCACATCCATTCAATCACTTGTGGATGTCTCCTTCCATTCTTTCCCTTGGTACTCCTCCCATGAGGGCTACCATCCTCCCAAACCAAATCTCTCTCCTTGCATTTCATGGAAGTTTGAAATGAAGCTCTTTGGAGACCTCCTAGAGAAGATCTCTTGCCCATGACTATGTTGAACCCACAAGGATCCAAATGTGATGAAGATAACATCTCCTACCCACCATTTCTTAACAACGTTGTTAATATCTCCAATGATGTAGTGGCTGTCTCATACTCCAACTTAAGGATGGTTCCATAGTTTTTCATAGGAGTGTCATGGTTTGTTTCATCCTCCAAAAGTTCACACTCCAACCTCAAGGGTTGTGTGCAATTCAAAAAAGGTGCATGAGGATGAGGGTTCACCTCTTTCTTGAACCATTCAAGTTTGCACAGCGCACTACAGTCCTGCTGCTCTAGATTATCAATGTGATTTGACACTTGGTCATGTAAAAGAAAATTTCCACAACTTTCAAAAGGATTTGCTGCAATAATAGATAGTGGGAATAATTTCATACCTTGATGAGATTTGGGAATCTCTTGTAGGGCTGCAAGAGTTCCTTCCTCCAATGTGTTGGCTGCCCCAACTGCTAGTGTATGTGGCAGCTCCTTCATGAGTGTGACAGTGTTAGTACAAGACTCCTCAAGTGGTGGTGAGGGCTCCTCATTTTCTGTTCTTCTATTGTCAAACTTCTCGATCAGCTTTTGAGAAAACTTAGCAAGAGTAGACACTATTGCATGGCTCAAATGGCTGAACCACCAAATGTGGGCTTCACCTTCTAGGTGCGGCGTTGAGATCTCAACAACCTCTTTCTCCACTACAGGATGTAGTAGGAAAAATGCTTCCAGCTTCCTCACCCAAGCTCTTGCTGTAGATAACCCATCAAATGTAGACAACAAAAATCTATTGCCTTTGATTTCTCTTTTGCTGCATGGTATCTTCTCTTCCTTCAACTGGATGAATTGTGGAAAAGCTAGAGTCTTCTTGAAGGCTCTAGATTGAGATTTGTACTCAACAAGGTAATCGCTTAGAATCTGATGATCCAAGTATATTTCATGCTTGTCTTCTTCTTCTTCTTCATGAGAATAGGAAGTGCATGGTCCTTCCTCTTCTTTTTGTTCCTCCTCTTTGGAGAGGCTCTTCCTAGTTTTGAAAACTGATGAGAGTAATCTCATCTTCTTCATCATTATGATATTATTCTATATTATTTGGATGAAACTCACAAGATGAGTGAATAAATATGCTTTGATACCACTTTAATATCCCAAAATAGGAAAAATAAGCAGTATTGGGAATATCTTAAAATATTCCAAAAGTGGACTGCTCAGCAATGCATTCACAGAAAAATGCATTTCCAGAAATATAAGCCATAAAAATACAAACCATCGCTTATTTCCATGAGATATATCCATCTAGCATCTAAGTACAAGAGTATATCTGAAACAAAGGAAACTAGGTGAGGTAAATAGACCTCCCACACTAGTGTAGCTGAAAATGACCAAAAACCCCAGACACTGCTACTCAGAAATAATACACAAAAGATACTGCGCAGTCTTATGAGCGTTTCAAATCATAAAATAGGAGAAAAAAGTATATCTACTCATATATTAATCAATAATGCTTAAGAACTGAGATCTAGTCTCCTTATACAAAATACAAGAGAACCCGCGAAGGGTTTCTTGTCATACACTCTACATACAAATGTGATCTTCAGAAAAATTACTGAATAAACACTGAAACACTAAAGAATAAGAGTGTATAAGGCTGAAATATGTCTTATCTGATGTATATCCCTCAAGGGCTTCCTCCCATGAAAGGATGAGCCTCTCAATCAGAAGAAAACACTGCAACGGAGCCACTAGACCATCCACTGAAGCTGCCTCCAAAAATAATGCATTCCCTAGCTGGAGCAGCACTGGGAATGTTGGAAAAATGAGTGGTTGGCTACCATAGATCTAAAATGATCTCTATACCTCTCCAAACAGATCTCCCGATAGAAGGAAACCTCCCTCTTATGAGAAACTAGTTTAGAAAGGTGGGATTCCAATCCCTTCCACTGCTGCACCTTACAACACTGCACAATCACCTACAGAAACTGTGCTGATGAAGTACGCTGAAGCTTGGCCTAAAAACCTGATGTGGAAAATGAATTCAAACTCTCACAAGAGGCTTCTCAAGGAAAGAGGTGGGATTCCCGCTTGGGAACACCCAGTGCTAAACAACACAACAACCCTGCTAAATAGCAAGAGGAAGAAAAAGTCTGAGCAGACCAAAATAATAATCTAAAAAATAATAAACAATGTTGAAATCCTATTCCTTAAATAAAAAGTGAGTTTTCTTTCCCTTGGCCCCACCCAATTAGGTCATTTCCATCAAGAGATTCATCTCCCTCCAAAACTACGTTATTCCTGCCTTGATCCCTGCTTGTCCACATCTGTGTTGTTGACTTGGTCAAGATAGACTGAATCAACTTGATATTATCCTAGTTCACACATGGAGGTGTTTTATTAAGCTGTAAGGAGTGTCTCCTTTCACATTTGAAGTGTTTTTATTCCTTCTTAGGAGACTTATGGGCTTTTCTACCCTTTTATTCACCGGCTAAAGATGCTGCTAACTCTAATGTTCCATTTAGCTTTGAAGCTAAAATTTGGGAACATTACAAAAGCCATTTTCCTCATAGAGTACTTGGCATGAGTACACCTGAAGAAGCTTTCACTGGTAAGAAGCCAGATGTTTCACACTTTAAGATTTTTGGCTCATCTATTTATGTGCATGTGACCAAGAACGCTAGGAAGAAGCTGGAGCCTACTGCTGAAGTTGGGATTTTTGTGGGGTACAAAGAAACACACCATAATTATTGTGTGTATTTTCCTAATAGTAAGATGATTGTTGTGCGACAGGATATAAAATTCAATGAGGGGAAAGCCATGCGGTTGTCACTTGAGAGGGAGCTGGACTTGCATGCAGAGGAGGAACTGTTGGTTCGCAAAGATGAGTCTCTAGATTTCGATCAAACACAAGAGGGAGGTTCATGGAGTGGAGTCCACTCATGTAGAGCCAACCATCAGAGCTAGTAGAAGGCATACCACGGAAGTTGATAGGCTGAGACTTGATGCTGCACAGAATGTAGGAGCCCCTACTTCACAGCGCAAACAAAGACAATCTCCTGACTGATTTACTAGATACATGGCTCTCATGAGAAAATGTAGGGTGACTGAACCATCTTCCTTTTAAGAAGTAGTGCAGGATCCCACATGGGTAGACGCAATGGTGGAGGAGTATGACTCCATTGTCAAAAAAATTTCTTGGGAAATTATTCCAAGGCTGGTTGATAAATCAGTGGTAGGTTCAAGATGGATCTACAAGGTAAAGCAAGCTGCTGATGGGAATGTTGAGAAATACAAGGCCAGATTTGTGGCCCGGGGCTTCTCACAGATCGAGGGGATAGATTATGAAGAGACCTTTGCACCCGTCGCAAGGTATTCTTCCATAAGGACCATGCTTGCTCTCTCAACACATATGGGCTGGCACGTTCATCAGATGGATGTGAAAACTGTGTTTCTCAGAGGGATCATTGAGGAAGAGGTGTACATAGAGAAGCCTGAAGGTTTCGATATCTTCAACAATGATTCGCATGTGTGCCAAATCAAAAGAGCATTGTATGGGTTGAAGCAAGCACCCCTTGCTTGGTATACTTGGATAGACAACTGTTTCACTAGACTGGGCTTCACCAAAAGTGAAGCAGATGCAAAACTATACCAAATTGTGGTAGAGGGTAAGCTTTTAATATGTTGATGATTTTATATTGACTGGTGATGAACAACTAATACACTCATGCAAGGAGGATCTTGCAAAGGAGTTCGAGATGAAGGATATGGGCCTTTTGCATTATTTCCTTGGATTGGAAATATGGTAGTGAGATGGTGAAATTTTTGTGTCTCAAGGCATGTACGCAAGGGAGATACTGGGTAAGTTTCACATGGAGGGCTGCAAACTCATGGATACTCCTCTTCCAAGAAACTGGAGGAAAGATGATGTTACTTTTGGAGAGGTAGTGGATGCTACTGTCTATCGACAGTTAATGGGTTTGCAAATGTATCTATTGAACATGAGACCAAACTATGCTATGCGGTTAAACAACTGAGTCAAGATATGGTTAAGCCTACCAAGCTCTTTTGGAAGGAGGGTAAGAATGTCCTGAGATACCTGAGGGGAACATCAGAGTATGCTTTATGGTACAGACAGACGGATTGTAATATTCCAAATTTTTCCTTCAATAAATTGGAATATTAAATTTTGCTAATTTCACTTATGAGTTGAATAATTGGGTGAGGAGGCCCAAACACAATAAAAACATGGATGAAATCCCTCCTAGTATGAAAGGGGATCATCAGTGAAACGATATTTCACACCCTCATGTGTGAAAGGAGACATTTGCAAGAAGACAAGGTTAAGTTTGACCAAGTCAAACAGCGCAGCGGTAGGAGGTGGAGAGCATCTTCTGGGACAATGCAGAGAAAGAGGAGGGAAGTTTCCTTGATGGAGGAAATCCTAAAGAGTGGGACCCATTGAGAGGGAGCTCTCATTTTTTAAAAGGAGGGCAAGGTAGCCATTGTTACTCATGCATATGATTATTGATTTCTTGTCTGTTTAGACTATTTGTAGTCTCCGGCTGCTTAGCTGAGTTGCAGTGATGTTTAACACGAGGGATTCCTGTTTAGGATTTCCTCTCCTTATTGAGAGGCCTCTTGAGGGATTTCACTTCATATTCTCCACATCCAGGCTCAAGGCCAAAGCCATTCCTTCAGCTATAGCATTATTTCTTCTCAAGTGTAACGTTGTGTTGTAGGGTGTTGCAGTGGAGGTTCCACAACACCTCTTCCATCACTTGTTTTCAGAGGGGGAGTCTCTCTTTCCTTTGCGAGATTAGTTTGGAAGCCATTTGAGCTTATTGCAGTTCTTGGCATTGGGCCAACTCATTCCCTTGCCCCTATAGTGTAGTTTGCTTCAGTAACTGTGTTATTTTCATTGAGCATTTGCTGTGGGGTTTTGCATTGTTGATTGGAGGGTGAGATCTCTAGTGATAGGATCAGCCTTTCACCTGAAGGATCCATTGGATGAGATTCAACTATCAGTTGCAGCATCTTCAGCTATCTCCATCCATTTCCAGTTTCTGAGTTGCAGCTGCTACCCAGCAACTCTGACATTTTTTCCATTTTGTGTATTTTAGCTAATTCTTCTAAGGATTGTTGTATTATTGTTTCCAGGGGTTGAGAGCTTGCTCCCCCTCATTTATTGAGCCATATATTGTCATATATTTATGTTATTACATAATATGGAGCAGTGCCTCTTATAAACTGCATCCTCTTAGCCTGTAGAAATTCATGAGTAGCAGTGTTCTTCTCATTTTCATGTACATGTCCCTTTGACGCTGCATTTCTTTGCTTGAGTGACTCTTTCCTCAAGGATTTGTATATCATTTCTGATTTAATACAAATTTCTTGGCTATATGTATCTTCATGTGCCCAGACTTATTCAAATAACTCTGTTGCTCCATTATTGGTTCATGCATTTGTTGCAGTCCCTTCATCGGGCACTTTTATGAGGTAACTAGGTGTGGGAGACCTGTTTAACCCACCTAGAGGGATTTCTTTGGAGCCTCCTATTGGAATTTGGACTTAGATACTCAGATATAAGTGATCCAGGTCCTGGTTTCAAATCCTGTAGCACCCATTCTTGGAAAATGCGTTTTCTAGTCATGCCTTGCTAACAGATCCCAATTTTGGATACTACACGGATGGAGTGAAGTTGCATGGCTTCACGGATGTAGATTGGGCTAGAATTCCAACAGACAGAAAGAGCACATCGGGGGAGGGGGATCTTTAGTATCGGGTCTAAAATTGTTTCTTGGTACAGTAGGAAGAAAATATCCATGGCACTCAGTTCACATGAAGCGAAATACATGGCAGCGAGTCAAGCCGCATGTAAGGCTATTTGGATGAGAAAGATATTGGTTGGTTTGTTTAATTCTCATTTATATTTGACAATGATTCATTACGATAATCAAAGTAGCATTAAAATCTCGATTAATCATGTGTTTCATGATAGATCTAAGCATATAGAAATACGATACAATCATCTCAGACATTGTGTGCAGAGGAGGATCATGTTGCTTCAGTACATTCCCATTGAAGATTAGGATGAAAATATTCTGACGAAGGCATTCACCAGGAGAAAATTTGAATTCCATAGAGACAGGATCAGGGTGAAGGATAATCCATTTCTTGTTGAGAGGGAGTGTTGAGATTCAATAAGAATATCCTAGTGAAAATTAAGCACCTACACTAGGATGGAGTCTCAGGCTATTTTTTGGTGGATGTCTATGTATATATGTATGTACAAATTCTATTTATAGATTGCATATCTATTTATAGATGCATGTCGACTATTATTATCCCTTAATATTAGTTGGACAATAAACTATAATCTATTCTCATTGAGCACATGGAAATAGTTAACTGAAGTGGAAAGTCAATTAGCTAAAGAAAGTTTGAGTTAAGAGGTTGGTTGGTGGTACATGCAGGTTGAATTAGTTGTAATTGAGTGATTCGAAGTTGTAATAGAGTTGGAAGTGCAGTTATGAAAGTTTTAAAGCAATTTAACTAAGTTAAGTGAGTTAAATTCAGTTGTGCTAGTTGTAACTGAAGATATACTAGTGACATATGAAGTGAATTAATTATTAATTAATTCACAATCAGTGGTCTCACGTGCAACTGAAGATTTACTATTATTAACTGCATGCATCTCAGATACAGTGGAGACCCAATTGAGTTCTAAGAGAAAGGGAAGTAAACTATCGATTGTGACATTAGCCAATTGCACACATGCAACAACACACACATTGGATGTGCCCATGAGGATTGCACATTCAAGGTAGGTAGGATTGCAATCATTCATGGATTGCTATTAGCTGGGATTGCGTAGTGGAGGCAGGTTGTCTGGAGACAGTAAATTGGATAAGGAACTTGCCAATTTTGTATGACAGTGTGAGACAATTAGCTCATGTATTGAGAGATCTTGGATTAGAGCTTTGCATGTAATTGTTTCATGATCCATGATATAATACATAATAGAAGATAATGGGGCTTTTAGCTATAAGCTTTCCGCGGTAAATTATCTATGTTACGTGTGATTGATATTTCTTCATGATATTGTAATTGGCGATTGTGTTTTAAATTTCTGCAAATATATGTAGAAGCGATTCTGTATTTAAAAATAGTATATTGTTAGATCAAGAGAATCCAAGACATAAATTTATTTTGTATTAAATTTATACAGCTAATGGCGTCTTCATCTGAGCTAGGTTTTTGTGTAGCCACATCTTTTGAAATCTCCGCAGTGAGAGTTTTCAAAAATAAGTCCAACAAAAATCTATTGTCGAGTTTGGCTTTCCAAAAACTACGACGTCTCCTCCATTCATGGAGATGGTCCGATATATGAATGACTGTTGTTTGTCTGAAATGTGTCAGAAGTTCCATTCCTAAGTCATGATGAATGGGGAGTTGGAAATATGTGAGGAATGCAGTAGCGAGGGTGCTAAATTTTCCGTGTGATGTAGATGACTGCTCGACATACCATTTCGCCACAGGCCCTATGACGGTGCATTGAAATAGTCTTAGTTGAATGGTATAATCAATGGTACTATTTGACAAACACCGTAGGTAGAAAGTCATTATATGATTTCTGGGGTCTTCCGCTTGCTTCCCTTCAAATTTTGGTATATTATAAGGGATTTTCATGGGCATGGGGGGTTAATTAAGGCCATGCGCAATGGGGTCATTTGTTAACTTCGTTATATCTGGAAGATTTAGTGATGCTAAGAAGAGTAACTGTGAATTGAACGCCATTGTACTATGTTGAGAAACAGGTATTTGAATGTGTTGATTCAGGGGAGGTGCCTGAGGAATGTTACCCTCTGGCATACCCTGATATATATTCCGCTGAATCCTCGAAGGGTTAGCTACCCTTTCATCTCGAGGGGTCGTAGGAAGTGTTGAGTGCGGTGACCCTATTGGGGTTTCCACTAGTGCTGTAGTTGGTGACCCTTGGGGGTTTCTAATCAAATATGCTCCAATAAAGGATGTTCCGATAACAGTGGTAGTGTGATGTCCTCTTCACTTGAGTGGCAAGAGGCTTGACACTCCTCCTTTCAATGGGGGGAGGTTTAAGAAACACCTATATCGATGGGGCCCCGTTAAGGCCCCTATGATGTTGATTAGTGTGATATTTTTGTGATTTGGGAGATAGGATTATTCCTATCAAAGAAAAAATATAATTACATTCATAAAACAAAGCAAAAAATGAAAAGGTGATTTTTCTCTTTAACTTTACACTATGTGATCAATCAAGAAAAAATAAGGTTTTTGTTTGTTTTGCGTATGACACCAAAAGCCTATATAGACCTAACTGTCCTTACACTCTCAATGTCACTGGGCCTTTCGAAGATATCTTCTCATGGGTACTGGGGCCAACGTCCCAAAAGAACTGGCGACGCCTTCCAGCAGTCGAAGAATCAACCAAGGTAATGGTATGAGGATTTAAAGATGCTTGCATTTTCACCTATAGAAAAGGATGCCCTATTCTTGGCCACTAAATTACCATCATCCCACACGAGAATTCGAGTCATGAGCTTCTTGGTAATCTGTTACTAGTATCGAGCATTAGATGGGTCAGGTATCCCTAAAGAGTATCGCATGCACTGGGCCTAATCTTAACACCCTCTGAAACGGGTCTCTGTAATGCTCAATTTTTCATTCCATGGGAAAATAGACGGGTTTGAAGTTCCCTAAAATGTCAAAATATATGTTTCAAAATGTATTATGACCACGATGTCTTATTGGAGGCCTACCCCCGATAGTCCTAACCTGAAATACAATTTATTTTATGGCCCCTGTGGAGAGAATTTAGTGAGTTCAGTTAATGATTATTTTTATAGTATCTCAATTTTTCTTTAGGGTGTTTTTTGGTGAAACAAATGTAAGAAGAGAACAAAGGTCCCAAAAAATTTGGTGCCTTATGGTCCAATGCTTACCGATGCTTCGTGTGTGATTGGGAGTGAACAATCACAAGTGTTATTAGATTTGGATATGCGATGATCCTTTAAAATCCTTTTCTAATTACCCTATGTGAGATTGTCCCTTGTAAGAAATTGAAATGATGTGTAGATTATGGGCCGCTTACACCTTGCCTAGTTAGACTATGTTTGCACTATAGGGATATGGTTGCTCAACTTGTATTAGGAAAGATTTTATATGCGTACCTAGGCTCACTGAGAGGTGCAAGGGTGGCAGAGATTACTTTCTTTCTTTATTTGACAATTTGATCCTAGTCCCAAATCTTAATGCAAAATTGATCTAATCTTTTGCAAAATTTGAGAAAATTTAAATTAGTACAAGATGTGTGGACTTTTGAATAATTAAGCTACATGTTCTGTATAATTATCAACAAATTATTTGTTTGGAAAACATGCGTGGATTTAAGGCCACTTACTTTCTCCCTACTTAAACTATGTGTAATTTGCAAATAAAATACTAAAATTAAAACTACCTAGTTGCTAAGATAATTCGAGGTTAAGCATAGAAATTAAGTTTCCTAATAGTAGTGAAGTATAGAAAAAAGTGATGTCAAATTATTAGAATTTTCCAATCACCTTACAAATGGGAAAAAGTAGCAAATTTTTTGCTTGCTGGCCTACTACGCGGGTTATCTTCCCATAGGCGCAGAGTGCATGTCTATCGGAGCACAAGGTGCGCTGTCGAGCATAATGAAGAAAAATTTCCCTCTCTGTTATGTAAAAAATTCATTGAGTGTGATGTGAAGTAAAGTAGCAAAATAATAAGGAAGAAGGACCTGCAACAACAACCATTAACTCAAAAAACAAAGAATCCAGTGGAGTCGCCATTCTTGTGGTAGTGTATTTGGCGCAAGGGTGTACCAAATACACTTGTTTAGAAATTTGGTTGCTACCTGCACAAGGTCACAGAGAAAAATGATTGTCTACTGTGAGTGGAATAGATTTTACATATTGAAACTAAGTTTTAGGGAAAACTAAGCATACAACACTAAGAAAAAAACAAAAAACAAGATGCAAAATACAAAAGCTTGATGGAGAAAACAACCTAATAACACAAGTGGAGAGTTCTCCCTTTATTAGGTGTTGGTGGTGAAAAAGATACAATGCTAAAAACTTTAAGAGGGTACTTTGAGCTGTGGAGCTTAGATACCCAAAGCAAGTAGGTCCCATTCCATCGAGTTCCTGCAAGTGTCTCTTCCCTCTCTCAAAGGATGGTAGATCAAGATCAAATGGTGGACCTCTCTCTCTTGGACTGAGATGCTGGATGGCCAAAATATGAGTCATTCCAATCCCTATGCTGCTAGAATATGCAAGCTGGATTTATATGACGCAATTTTTCCATCATAACAATGTGTCTCCGTTTCTTCTTCTAAAGGCTGGTCTATATAGATTTTTTTTGAATTTCTCCTCCTTGTCTTGGCCCAAGATTGATAGTGACTCAAGAGTGGAGGAGAGATTCCTTTGTGGGGTGCACTTAATACTCAAGGTGGCTCAAATCTGACTATCCTTGACATTACTAGGTGGAGAATCATCCTAACCAAGCGTGCCAAGGGGTCCCAAATGGTGAAATTTCACCATATTTAGGACCGTGCAGCTATCGAAATAAGAGTTGCGCTTTGCGAAAAATTCCTTTGATGATAGTGAATTGTCCCTTAATTGTCATTTTAACCTTAGCAAAAAATAAAATTTTGGGGTTTCCTAATGTATTCCTTCCCTGAAAAGATTTTTCTATACCTTCTACTTCACATTTTTAATGTCTTTTTCCTGTACGATTTTTTGGTGTTAACAATAGGCACAATTTAATTCGATAATGGATCAAGGTCGGAGGTGACACAGATCATTATCCCATCTTTTTATAAATAAAGGGAAGGTCACAGAAGCCAGATAACCCCTTTAAAATAAATGTTGTTTGGTTACAAGAAGAAATCTTCATAAACTTTGTTAGTAATAACTGGAGACACTATGATAAGGATTAAGGCATATCAACAATGCAACAATTTGAGGACAATCTGAAACAAATTAAGAAATTTTCAAAGGAATGGACTTCTCAGAAATGAACCAGGGAGTAAGAGGAGCTTTATAACATTGAAAGGTAGTTGGGCTTGGTAGCTGTTTCAAATGAGGAATAATTTAAGGACCAAGAGTCCAGTTAGGATCTAGGAGACTTATATCTAGAAGGAAGGAAATCTTGGCCAATAGGGAGGCTGAAGGGAGTCTGAAAAGTAGTGCCATATCAATGGAAATTGGAGATGAAAATAATTTTTTTTTCTAGGCCTTCGATAAGAGCTATAAAATGATAAAAATACTATGGAATATGAAAGTTCATCAGGGAAGGGAAGTCACAAAATTTGAAGGAGTAACAACTATGGCCATAGATAATTTCAAAAACCTCTTGAAATCTCTAGAAGGGATAACGACAAGAGATATTATTAGGGTTGCAAAATTCTTCCCACAATTTGTGGAAGAGGAAGAAAGTCAATCTCTAATGGAGGAGCTATCAAAGGAAGAACTCAAATCTATCCTTTCCATCCTCCATAAATACAAAAGTCCAAGTCTATATGGGTGGACTATCGAATTCTTCATTGAACTCAATGAACTTCAGGGGGCAGATCTTTTGAAAGTGATAAATGAATCTAGGGAGGAGAGTCATATTCTCCGGGCCTTTAATTCCATATTCACATATTTAATTTATAAAGTATATGAACCCTCCTAATTTGACGAGTTTAGGCCCATTTCTCTATGCAAATATATCTATAAAATTATTTCAAAGGTGATAGCCCAAAGTGTAATATTCCCAAATGGGAAAAGCAGGAATAGAGTGCATAACATGAAAGCAACAAAAAGTATTTAACACATGAAACCATGAGACAAATATAGAGCCATATTATTGATCATATATGCAGAAAATAAGTACAAAAAAATGAGGCACAAATCATAGAATGTGATCACACAAGCCTCCAATACATAAACACTCTCAAAAGTGAGATGTTACTGTTATAAAAAATGTCAGAGAGAAACTAAAGCGTAGTCATATTAAGCATAAATATAGATGGAAATGATACAATGATATAAAAATACTGATATAGTCCCCAATAGAGTCTAGATATACAGATCTGGGCACTAGATCAGCTTTCCAAGACAACCCAAGACGGTTTCTGGAAAATGCACACCATGTGCCAATGTAAGCTGCAACCCTAGGGCTAAAGATATGCTGCAACAATAGAAATGAGAAGATATGGTTGAAGCTACTGTAGAAACCTAGAAATCTTCTCCAATAGATCCCCTAGATTAAAGAATGGCTCCTCCACTGAAGAAATCACCTCCCAAAACAACTACTGCAACTACCCCTGCAACTCCTCCCTAAAATAATGCAGATCTGGACTGAAACTGTGTTGTAGGGGATAAATACTCCTTGGAATGATGCCAAATGTGTCAAATAAGCCCAAGGGGCTTCTTTACAGGCCTTCCAATGGATGTAAGTCTTCATCCACTGCAAAACTAACTCTGAAGACACCCAAAATGATCCTCCACTGCTGCACCCTACAACACAGCACAATATTATGCAGAAAATACATTGATGAAGAAAGTTGAAGCTTGGCCCTAAGCCTAAGTGTGGAAAATGAAGTGTAATACTCCTCCAAGAGGCCTCTCAAGGAAAGAGGTGGGATTCTCGTTTGGGAACACTCGGTGCTAAACAACACAGTAATCTCAACTAAACAACTGAAAAATGCAAGAATTCTAAACATACCACATACAAAATAATAATCCAAACAATAACCCCATATGGCTTCCATCCCATTCCTTATATAGTTTATGAGCTTCCTTACCCTTGGCCCCACTCAATTAGGTCACATCCTCAATGGAATCAATCTCCCTCCAAAACTATGTTATTCCTCATTAAATGTCCACTCCTCCATAACAATGCTATTGATTTGGTCAAAGTTGACCTATTCAACATGTTTCATTCCCTGTTCACACTCAAAGGTGCTTTATTTAGCTTTTTAGAGGGTATCCTTTCACACTTGAAGTGTTTTTATTGTTTCCAAGGAGATTTATGGGCCTCCCTACCCACTTATTCGCCTACCAAGTGACAAAATAATCTATAATATTCCATTTAGCTAAAAGCTAAATTTTAGGAATATTACACAGAGGATGGAGTCCATTATATCAAAATCCATCTCTACTAAAAAATTTGGATTTGTGGATGGGAGGAAAATTCATGAGGCTATAGGAGTAGATAAAGGAGGAATCCACAACATAAAGACAAAAAATCACAAAAGGGGTTATCATTAAGCTCAAATTGTTAAGGGCATATGATCAAGTCAACTGGCTATTTATCTGTCTCATCCTTACACATGTAGGATTTGAGGTACCATTCATAAGTTGGGTAATGAGCTGCATGATTTCAGTGTCTTTTGTGGTCCTCATAATGGATCAGCCTCCCCATTCTTCAATTCAAAGAGAGGTCTCAGGTAGGGCTATCCACTGTCTCCCTTCCTCTTTCCAATCATTGCAGAAGGCCTCAATAGAATGTTGGTTGCGACAAAACGAAGAGGGATTTTCAAGGCGTATGTATAATCTGTACTCTTTCTATTAATCATTTATTATTTTTAAATGAAATTTTAATATTATGCAATGGTGCTTTAATAGACATACAATGCCTTCATGAAATATTGGAACTTTTTATCAGAGTAACTAGAATGGTGATCAATGTGTTCGAAAATCAACCATAACTACTCATAATCGGGTAGATTAGGATATAAATAATAACAGAAGGTTTTTTCCATATGAACTATGGAAGTTTTATTTGAGGTTAAAATACTTATGATTTCACTTAAAACCTGAAAATTATAGGATTGGAGACTAGTTTTGTCTTCTAGCAAAGCTAGAAAAGACACTCTCATGTTGGATCCATAGATGGTTATAGAGAGTTGGGAAATTAATTGTTCTAGAAAAATCAGTCATATAAGCAATTCAAGTTTACATGATGGAATTGGCATGGATCCCTAAAGGAATGATAGAAAAGGCGTTGATGATCTGCTTAAAATTCCTTTGGGAAGGGACTCAGGAAAAAATTGTGTTATCATGGGTTAAATGGTTAAGAATAGCAAACCCAAAAATGTTGGGTGGATGGGGTTTAAAAAAATCTTTCTCTTCTCTCAGGCCCTTGCAGCAAAATCAAGTTGGAGGTTTTTATCTACAAAATAATTATGGATAGAGGTTGTATATCATAAATATATCAGAACTCTATAGTTGGATAACTTGATCAAACTTTATAATGATCTAAGGGGAAATATCTCAATAGTGTGGTGGTCTATATTAAATTGTTTTGATTTGATAGCCTTTGGCCTTGCTTAGAGAATACGAAATGGTCAAAGAATGAGGCTGAGATGTGACTCTTGGCTAGGAAGTGGTGCATATAAATTACTTCCTCATAACCTCTTAGTTTACCTGTGTGATGAAGGGTTTACTAACATCCATTAAATATAAAATCCGCATGATACAACAATATGGTCTTAGGGGTGGAATACAATAGAGGATATGAATCTTCAAGTGGAATTTAAGGAGGAATGGAGGAACTATTTGAAGGCATTATCCATCATGCATATAAGGTTAAATGATCAAGATGATGAACTAGTTTGGGCCTTAACCCCACATGGAATTTATACTCCTAAAATGGGTTATATCCATTTAATGCCACATAATCATTTGGAAGGCCCAAAATGGTGGTGGAGTGTTGCATGGAATGAAAAGTTCCCACCAAAGTCTAAGTTATTAACATGGTGTATAATGGCTAAGAAGGTACTAACTTGGGAATTCATGCAATGATGATATGTAGTTGGAACTGACTGGCGTGCCTTATGAAAGGGCTACAATGAAACAATAGACCATCTCTTCATAACATGCCCCTTCACATAAAAAATATAGAAGGAATGTAGAGATACTTTGGGTATGCAATGTAGATGGGGGGGAAGCAAACTTTGCAAATTCTTGGCTAAATTGGGAACATAACTCGGCTAACATGCATATTGAAGCACTTGCTCTAATAATTAGTTCAGGGATATGGATAGCTAGGGATATGGAGATTTTATGGGGACTCTCCTCGTTTTCAGCAAATATAATAGTTGAGAGTATAAAAATCCTTAACCATTTTCTACAGATAAAAGCCTCTACCCAATTCATAAACATTAGAGAGGATACTATAGATAAACCATTCCTTGGGTATACTTCAACGGGGAATCTTAGGAAATTGTAAACCAAGAAGGCGAGGGTTTTGTTCTCTATCTTTTAGAACAAAACTACTATTTGGTGAAATTTTGTTCTCTATCTTTTAGAACAAAACTACTATTTCGTGAAAGTTGGTATAGGAAATGTCATAAATAATTGGGCTGAATCCATAGCCTATAGATCCCTATTGACATACGCCCTTGAGAACGAATGTGAAAAAATTCAAATATTTGATGACTCAATGTTGGTGATAAACTGGGTCAATGTAGTTCAACAATGCAGAAGCATTTATTTGGGAAATATTGTGGCTAATATTAGAAGTCTATGTCTTAAATTTGTACAATTTTCTTGCAAGAACATCTAAAGGGAAAGGAACAAGGAAGAAAACATGCTTTCTAAGGAAGGCCTTCTTCTATATAGGGTTTTATGGCATGTGATATAAGGGCATGGATCGTAACATTTTTAGTTCTATCATAGACCATATGTGGACAATGCACAAATTATCTAAGGCTTTGACAATGCCTGAGCATTGACATTGTTCTTTTTTATTTAAACTTAGGATGCAGCAGACAACTTTAGATAGTTGATGACAACTCACAGCAGTAATGGTCCCCTTGGCAGTACGATTTTTGTGGTGTCTCTCCCTTAAAGAGCCAATGTTGATATAGGTATATGTGCATGTATTGCTTCGGCTCTATGACATTATGTGAATTAGAAATAAACTCCTAGTTTGATTTTTATAGTAAACCATGACATATGGTCATTGACTATAGTGTATGTTTTATGTTGCTTTTTGCTGATATGAGCTCTTCTCTACTCACACTGTGATAAGACAAAAACATATATAACTAATGCACTTAGACAATGTATATGTTGAATGTAATTTCGCTTTTAATAGTAATGAAATTACAATTTTTTTCTTTGGAAAAAATAGTAATCAACATTCCTAAATACCCAGATTCATGCTAACACTAAATTGGGTAGAGAACAAACTTGTCAACTGAAAAAATATCATATAATAATCACATCTATCTTGTAAAACGATTTATAGTTCTACATACTAAATAAATTTAGTTTAATACACATTAGACATTAAAAATAATGACTACCATTAACTACATGAGGACCTCATGTATGATATCATCTCAAGGGATGCTTGAAGTTATCTTTCTTAACTATCTTACTACTCTCGAGGAAAGAATAGAGATGGGATATACCTTCCCTATCTAAATTCAAAACAAGACTTGATTCTTCCTGATATTGGTCATACTACACAACTCCAATCATTAAGCCTTGGCCGAACTTATAAACTGCTTGCACTATTTATCTTTCTTCATGAATTTATATTTCGATATGGTTGCCTAGATTCATTTATATTATTTTCTTCTATAACTTTTAGTTCACATAGGAAAATTACTTTGCCTCAATGGAAGATGGAAGCTCCTCATAGAGGGCATGGACATCTCTTCCATGCACATAATCATGACTTGATACAACAAAGTTGTTCTACGTGAAAAAAAATTACAATAAACCCTAGTGATGTTGATAATACTACTTTTTCCATGGAGTAGCGAACTCTAGCCATTGTATCATTCCATATTCTAGTTAATATGATCCCATGTCCAACATAGTCCATCCGCTAGATGGAGTCTTGATGGACCCTTGGTTGCCCCTGGTGTTCCTCCAGCAAGTTTGATCCCGGTGATACTCTTTTTCAAACGAGAGAGTGGATGTGATAGAAGATACTGCCAAGTAGTGGGAACAAAGTTACTTGATGTTACTACGATGGGTGGCATAGGCATAGAGAAACATAGTTAAAATGCAGAGAGGGAAGAGCTGATGATGGAAGAGAGACGAAACCATGGGTTTTTCAAGGATAGTTAAGTTCCATGAATATACACAGGTTTGAGTGGGGAAAAAGGATTTACACTAAACAACATAATTGCTTATTTGGCTCTGATATCATGTCAAGATTTGAGGTAACTCTTGAATTGATGCACTCACATTAGTGTGAACATAATTATATAACATGGAGGTGTGACCTTTGGGATTCTTCTTCTAAGGTAATTTCTTATTCTGATTGTTCTTTTTGGCATTTTCTATATGAGAATTTTTGAAAAGTTCAAAAAGTTTTCTAGTTTATTTTCTGATCGATTTTTTTTAGAATTCGCAATGGATTCATTGAAATCACAAGTTTTATGGGTGAAAACTTCACATTCAAAGTTACCCAAGAGTTTTTGAGGGTGTTAAATCCATATATGTAGTCAAAAAAATAGTTTAAAAAAACCAAATCTCTCTCAAATCCACGTAAAGTACTTTCTCTTATGATGCCTTGCATACACACACATCATATCTCAATTTTAGTATATTTATTATAATATGGACCTTGCTAACATTTTGAATCATCAAAGTTATGGCACTTTAGGACTGATTTTATATAAAATTTTCAAACACAAAATAAAATCTTAAAAAAACCAAGTAATTCCTTACATTTATTTTCTTAATGTCAAATAAATTAAAGTTGAACTCAATAAACATTAATAACCATCATCATCAATATTACAAATAACTAATTATTAAACATTATAATAAAAAGACTCATATATAATTAACTTATTTTAAAATATTATAATGCATATAATTACTAATTAGGTTACAAATAATTAAAAAACATATAATATTATAAAGAATTACAATTATAAAATACATAAAATTAGAAATATTATAATTACATAAGAAAATAACTACTAATCTTAAAAAAAACAAGTAATTTGGATTCTAGTTGAAGGGATTTCAGAGTGATGTAGAAACTCTAGTTTTTATGCAATGCCAATAGACTTCATGCCTATGGCCACACCTGGTCTTCTTCTTGGACCCTCCTCACCATGACAGATCTCACCCTTTCCATCATGGTTTAATATGACCTAGGCTACTCTAAGGATCTGCAAGAGGCTATAATATATGGCAGAGCCCTCTTTAGAACCTTCCACCTTCAAGGGAATACTACATATGTTATCCAGATATGAAATTGACACATCTAAAATCACATGAAATCAAATTTGGAATGACTAGGGAGTTAAGGGAAATAATACAAGCCTTGTCTGACTTTCCTCTTTCTGCCATGATATCATGTTTACATTACAAGCTAGAGTTCCCCTTAATGGCTGAAACATCCACACACATTCCAATGTAAACTTGTGAGCATGTCATGCTCCTTTCTCCCCGATTGTAATGATCCCTTTTCAGGAATTTCAATAAGGTGCTCAAGAGAAATGCTGTATATGTAAAACTGTGTAAAAATAACATAGATAAGGACTTGTTTCTTCTTATTTATGCTCTATGGGACATATATGTGGAATTTCATCTAAACCAAATTAGTTTAGACACATTAAACCGATCTCCCAAAAACTAGACTAGCTAAAAAGCACCCAAAGAGGGAGGATGCAGCCAAATGCAAACACTGCTTCAGAAATTGCACAGTTTTATGAGATGTTCGGTGGAGATCAGCAAGGAGATTTATATTTCAATAATACAACAGCAAATCAGCATTAGGAGCAATCTCTTTCACTCTACAGTAGAATACATGAGAAAATACATCAAGAATCTTCAGAAAAGAGAGCTATAACACATGTACATTTGCAGAAATGGGTCAACAACATTATTTTTAAGGAGCTTCAACAGTTGGAAGTTACAACTCAGATCTAGGATAGATATGTGGACAAAACATCAGATCTAATTCAGATCTGGAAGCTAGATAGTCTTCTCTTCAAGATCCACTTGGAATTTTGACAAAAGCATGCATAAATAAGAGTAGATCTGAGAAACAAGTTGCAGATATGGAAATTGCTACAGTAAATTTCTGAATATAAAATTTCATTACAATGGATCAGATCTAAACAGAACATTGATCAACAAGCTAATCCATGGATCACCAAGTGGAAGGCAAAGCCCAACACTAGAGATCTCTGATCTAAACTATGAGCAAGACACCATGAAAACCCTCATACAGAAATAACACAGTCTACTCATGGGAACAACGTTGTAGCTCAAATGACATAGAAAAATACTGTAAAATTGCAGATTTGAAGCACAAAGAAATGAGACACTCTTCCAGGAGGTCAAAGGACCCACTCCATGGAATGAGGCTTCCACATTACACTAGATCTCTGCAGATCTAGAACCCCACTTGCTGCAGCTTGCAGAGACAACAAAAACCTCAATGGATCAGCGTTGCCAATGTAAGTAGAGCTTGGCCTCAAGCCTGATAGTGGTTCAATTCAAAAAACTTTCCTCCTTGAATCATCAAAGTAAGAGGTGAAATCCCTGCATAGGAATTCCAAATACAATCCTCCACTAAACAATAGAGAATGGTATTTGTCTAAGTAGACAAATACTCAGAAATATGATCAATCAACAACCTTCTCTTGCTTCCCTCCTTTTCCTTTTATAAGATGAGAAAGATTTTGTAAACCCTAAACCATCTGGATGAGTTATCCCTTTTCACATGAGAGGCTTCCTTCTAGAACTACACTATCCCTTTTGGAGATGCAATGAACCTAGACAACGTTGTTGATTTGGTCAAGGTTGACCCAGTCTTTAGCTCAAACCTCTTTCACACCTGCAAGTGATTATTTACATGGCACTGATTTGTCTTTTTTCACATGGGCATTGATTTATTCAGAATTTTTAGGATTTTTACATGTCCTCCTTTATTCATTTATTCATGAAACATAAATTAAAACAAAATTGAATGTTCCTCTTAGCTAAGGCTAAGTGGGAACATTACAGTCCTCCCCTCCAAAATGTTTCTTGTCCTCAAGCAATTGATAGGGTGAGAGTTGTAGTTCTTCTCCTTCTCCATTGATGGCACCATCAAGGATCAAGATTTCATCATGGGCCAAGTGCTTATTAAGCCAATACATCAGAAATTGCTCCTCCAAGGCTAACATGATAGGGGCATGGTCCATCCCTCCAGGAGTGTAAAACTCAACATAAATAAACATGGGTGAAGCAATGTCACATCTAAAACATGTATCATGAAGTACAAGATGAAGTTCCATCCCATGTGTTACATATACACCGCCCACTCTTTGCTCATACAAACCCACAAACAATACCAATATATCATCTATGTATGGAAGAAAAATTACATATATGCAAACTGAAATTTTCACTTGAGGAGGTGGGTCACAATCCCACATAAGATACCAATGCAATGCACTCCTTGTCTTGAGTAGATCTGAGTGTGGTAAGTGGTATTCCCACCACACATTTGCTGCATGGGTCACTTTGACATGGATGAAAGTGATACCCAAGTTAGGTGCCTTTGGGAAGCACCCATCATGATAGAGAATCTCCCTTTGCACCTCAAGGGAGTGACCAGATTTAGAATTTCTATTGGCCTCACCAATGCCATGAGATCTGCATGTAATATCACTCCTTGTAGGAGCCATGGCCTGCATACATATGGTAAGAGAATATGTCAAATCAGAAAAATAAACATGCTCCATAAGATCAGCTTCTTTACCATTCAAGTCTCCCACACACATGGAATTGGGCATGGGCATTTCTCCTCTTTTAAGAGAAGGAAGAGATGGCTGAAATGACTCCTACATAGAGTCCTTTAGCTGTCCCAACTCCTCATAACTATTTCACTCTTGTAAGTGCTGATGTAGTTCCTCCCAATCATAGTGCTAATGTAGTTCCTCCTTCATACCCTCCCAATCAAAACTCCTCATGATTAGGGATTAGATATTTGTTGACTGCATATAGCTAGAAAGGAAATCTTTGTGTGCTCTTTTTAGTATCTCTTGCTTAAGCTTGGAGGTTTGAGAAAAGAATAATTTACCAAGATGATAGATGACCCCTTCATGGACCAAATAGCCTCCCCCTTGCTGTGACCCCTCCTAGGTCCATCATTCCCATCTTCCTCCTCAAAATCTAAGAATACTTCTATATAGTGTACCCTTCCAGCAACACATCTATGTCCCGGTACCCATGGCTCTTGGCATGTGAAACACAATCTATTTTTCCTCAGCTCCCTCCAGAGATCAATGTCAAGAGGTTTCTTCAGTGAGCTCTCCTTGGGTGGAGCAACTTTCCGTTCTTTCCCCTTAGAAGAGTGAGGGGCTTTGCTTTGGAAAGTTGCCTTTGCTCTTGGCAAGGAATCTTGGAGATCTCTAGCTCTCTCAATGGAATCATGCAAAGTGATGGGGTTGGTAGACTTAACCAACCCATGCAAAGGTTCCTCCAGGCCATCAATGAACATGTAGACTCTCCTTGCTATAGATAGATCAGGGACCATTACTGACAATCTCAGGAACTCAGAGATATAGGCCTCTGCATCTCCTGTCTGCTTCAGCTTTGCAAGGCTTAGAAAAGGTGCCTCGGGATCCTCCCGATCAAATCTCTCCACTAGTATTCTAGTGAACTCAGCATAGGTAGACACATTTCTGTGTACTAATGTAGATAGTCCATGGAACCACCAGTTGTGGGCTTCACCCTCAAAGTGCAGCGCAACAATCTTGATGGCTTCTACTTCGGGGGCTTTGTTCACGTTAGGGGAATTTTGAGGTCTAAAATGGGCCTCCTAAGGAAATAATATAATAATAGCTAAATCAATAAAATAAAATTTATGAATTTTCAATTCCCTTTTTGCACCAAAATCCATGTAACCATAGTTAAATTCAATTCAAAAGTTGTAACAAAATAAAATTAATAAAAAATTTGTATTGATGTGACTATAAATAAGAATGATCTTTTCAAGAAAAATTCATTATCATTGAACAACTAATGCATTTTTCCTTTGTACTTAAATAAGTTAAAATAAAATATAAATATAAATTTATAAATTCTTAATTATATTATATGCTATTAATTAAAATTTATATTATTTAAATTGTATAATAACATGTAATTAATATACTATATAGAAATAATATAATATAATATAATAAATGTATAGGGATATGCATTGTTTCTTTCAAGAAATATGAAATGACAATAATATTATTTTGTTCAAAAAGTGTGAAATGACATTTATTATGAGTACTTTACTTTGACTTTCAAAGTACTTAGAGCACTACCATGGTTAACCATGAGTTTTTATCCACCATTGAGAATGTGACAAGTAAGTACCTTTAACTCAAGAAAAGCCACCTCAACCATTAGGGATGATGTCATCCCCTAAAATGTGATTGGTTCTCATAAAGTGAATTTTGATTGTACATTTTTCTTATGAGGCCCATTTTAGACCTCAAAATTCCCCTAATGATTGGAAATATATATCTAGCTTTTCCACCCATGCTTTGGCAGAACAAGAGGATGATCCATCGAACTTGGGCAAAAAGAACCTGCCCATAGTGTGGTGTCTCCCATGAAAGAAACCACCATCTATGTACTGCTGCCATGGTCTCCTCCGGTCCTTGAGATGGAAAAATTCTTGGAAACTCAAGTTATCCTTGAATCTCTAACTTTGTGAGTCATATTCCACAAAGTAACCTTCTAGGGAGGTTGGCTCTTGCGGTCCTTCATTCTCTACATCCAAGAAGGTAGGCATAGTAGAGCGTTGTGAGGCCTATGGATCTTGTGGCAAGCTCACAGGTTGACCAGTCCCATAATGAGACATGTCAGAACTTTCTCCTTGATGGAATCTCCCAAGGGATTCCCTCATTCTATCCACCCTCATCTCTTTTATCTCCTTGGAAAGATCTTGCGTAGTCTCTAAGAGATTTTTTTAAAACTCCTCTGCTTCCTTATCATTATCATTCACAGATTTAGGGGCTTTCCCCTTGTCTTGACCCTTGTCAGGGTCATCAGTGGTGTAGTCATATTTTTTATGACCTCTATTTTGGTACCTTCTCTCCCTCTTAGTGAGAGGATCCTCTTATTTGAAATGCATCATGACTGGTGCTCCAAGGCAAGCATAGGTTGTGCCAATATTGGAGCTCCGATACCACTATAATGATCCTTTTTCAGGAATTTCAACAAGGTGCTCAAAAGAAACGCTATATAAGTAAAAATGTGCAAAAAATAATGCAGATAAGGACTTGGTTCCTATTATTTATGCTGTATGGGACTTATATATGGAATTTCATCTAAAACAAATCAGTTTAGACACATTAAACAAATCTCCCAAAAACTAGACTAGCTAAAAAGCACCCGAAGAGGGAGGCTGCAGCCAAATGCAAACATTGCTTTAGAAATTGTGTAGTTTATGAGATTTTCAATGCAGATCAGAAAGGAGATTTATATTTCAATAATATAGCATAAAATCATTATTAGGAGCAATCTCTTTCACTCTACAGTAGAATGCATGAGACAATACATCAAGAATCTTCAGAAAAGAGAGCTATAACACATGTACATTTGCAGAAATGGCTCAACAGCGTTATTTTTAAGGAGCTTTAGTAGATGGAAGTTACAACTAAGATCTAGGATAGGTTTGTGGACAAAACATCATATCTAATTCATATTTGGAAGCTAGATAGTCTTCTCTTCAAGATCCACTTGGAATTTTGACAAAAGCATGCATAAATAAGAGTAGATCTGAGAAACAAGTTGCAGATTTGGAAATTACTGCAATAAATTTCTGAATATAACATTTCATTACAATGGATCAGATCTAAAAAGAACATAGATCAGCAAGCTAATCCATGGATCACCAAGTGGAAGGCAAATCCCAGCACTAGAGATCTCTGATCTAAACTATGAGCAAGACACCATGAAAACCCTCATACAGAAATAACACAATCTACTCATGGGAACAACGTTGTAGCTTAAATGACATAGAAAAATACTGTAAAATTGTAGATCTGAAGCACAAAGAAATGAGACACTCTTCCAGGAGGTCAAAGGACCCACTCCATCATTAGGGGAATTTTGAGGTCTAAAATGGGCCTCCTAAGAAAAATGTACAACAAAAATAAAATTTATAACAACAAATAGGATTCAAGATGATGATGTCAACCATGGGGGATGATTCACCATTTTTTAAATAAAAGGGTAAAAATATTAAAAAATAATAAAATAATAAAACTACTTTTTCAACTCGTATTTTCAACTTATCTCCCAAACTTTTTACTCAAATTTCGAGTGGGAGTACTTGTTGGATGCGAAATTTAATTCCTCATCCAAGGAGTACCCATGTTGCATACTTTCGATGAACTCTACTACATGAAAAATGAGAAATGCATAAAAAACGTGATTGTAATCACGTTTTTTTTATGTATTTCTCATTTTTCGTGTAGTAGGACCCATCTAAAGTATGCAACATGGGTACTCCTTGGATGGGGAATTAAATTTCACATCCAACGAGTACTCCCGCTCGAAATTTGAGTAAAAACTTTGGGAGATAAGTTGAAAATATGAGTTGAAAAAGTAGTTTTTTCATTTTTCCCTCTAAATTTTGATGATGTCATCAAATCTTATTTGATTTTTTCCACTATTATTTTATAATTTCCTTAGGAGGCCCATTTTAGACCTCAAAATTCCCCTAATGGGAAACAGGCTTCCACATTACACTAGCTCTCTGTAGATCTAGATCACCACTTGCTGCAGCTTGCAGAGACAGCAAAACCCTCAATGGATCAGTGCTTCCAATGTAAGTAGATATTGGCCTCAAGCCTGATAGTGGTTCAATTCAGCAAAATTTCCTCCTTGAATCATTAAAGGAAGAGGTGAAATCCCTGCATAGGAATTCCAAATACAATCCTCCACTAAACAATAGAGAATGGTATTTGTCTAAGCAGACAAATACTCAAAAATATGATCAATCAACAACCTTCTCTTGCTGCCTTCCTTTTCCTTTTATAAGATGAGAAAGCTTTTGCAAACCCTAAACCAACTTGATGAGTTAGCCCATTCACATGGGAGGCTTCCTTCTAGAACTGCGCTGTCCCTTTTAAAGATGCAATGAACCTAGAAAACATTGTTGATTTGGTCAAGGTTGACCCAGTCTTTAGCTCAAACCTCTTTCACACCTGCAAGTGATTATTTAAATGGCCCTGATTTGTCTTTGTTCACATGGGCATTGATTTATTCATACTTTTTAGGAGTTTTACATGTCCTCCTTTGTTCATTTATTCATGAAACAGAATTTAAAACAAAATTGAATGTTCCTCTTAGCTAAGGCTAAGTGGGAACATTACACCAATCCCCACTGGAAGACTCAAACCCTGATCCATTGCTAGCGTTTCCCAATCCTCTCCTTTTTTGTTTGTTTCCTAGTCCATCTTTTAGTTTCTTGTGCAATCTCCTCACCCTAAGAATGTTTAATGGAGGTGGTCACACTTTCGCTCCACTCTTCCCCCACCTTCACATACCAACAACCTACTTAAAAAAAATCAAATTTTATTAACAAAAAAGTGGAAGAGCCCTCACTAATATTGGTAAAAGACATACAACTAAAAAAAATACATATAATGGAGAAATAAGTAGTGATAGTTTTTTTTTCTAGTAAAGAATGTTTACGAAAATTATTAGAATATGGACATAGTAGAAATTTTAGAAGATTCTTAGGTATGCTCCAAAATTCCTGATTCTCACCAAAGGTTGGATGGGTTGGCTAACCAACTTAGAAGAAGACATCCAATGAATGCTAAATGGTAGGTGGTTGCGGGGCTCTTGAAATTTTTATATTAAGCTTTGGTCTATCGATTTTAATACTCATTAAAAGAACATGGGCCTCATACCTATTTGGGTGTGACTCCGAGGCCTCCCCCTAATTCTATGATTGAATGATATGTTTAAATAAACTAGGAACACTCTATGTTTTTTCTATGAATCAAACTACTCCTACTAGTAGAATATCTACATGAGAATGATGTGCATCATTGTATGATTGAACCTCTCAAAAGGACTTTGACCCTTGATTTCCCTAAGCTTAAGGTCTTTGAAGAACTTCTAAATCGTGGAATATGAAGGCGTCCCTTACAAATGTGGGAGATTCCACACCCGTAGCCACATGAGAAAGGATTTCCCCTTTGGGAACTTAAGCAAGATGTGTATAAGGAAGGACATGTTTTTCTTTTTATCCCTCGTCCTTACCCTCCAAAAGGAATTAATTGACCTTGTTGAAGAATAAGGTCATTCTCAGGCATAAAAGGAAGTGACCTAAGACCCACCAATGACATCCCTAGGTCCAAAATTTCATCTAAAATAATTTTGGGTCGAAACTAGAACCCCCTCTATTTTTTTCTCAGGAGATTCATCCCTCCCAAGCTATACCTCATTTTTTGTAGGCCTTTGTTAGTCTAGAATTTGGTTTTTCTTCGAATCCATCTCTTGTATTGGAACACTATCCCCCTCCTTCTCTTAATGACTTCATGAATCACCTCTTTAATCATTCCCTTCCCTTTTTCCTCTACCATGTTTTCCACCTCATTAATATGCCCACTTCATCCCTTCTCCCTCCCTCTTTCCTTTGTTTCCTTCTTCTCACCCCCTTTCCCAAAACACAACCCCTCGTATCTCTCACCAAATCCCCTAGGTATAATATCTACTCTTCGTCTCTTTCATCCCATTCCTTCTCCCTGGAGCATATTGAACATTTTGTCTTCGAGCGAGGAGGAGGCTTGGGTTTTTCCATTGGATCTAATTGAAAATCAATTTGGGTGGGAAGGAAGTATTCTATTGCTATTGCATAGGATCAAGATCACTCTAAAATTCACTCTGGTAAATAGAAATATATTATTTGGGCCCTTAAATCATTTGGAATTTCTTTCAAACCTAAATTAATATTCTATCCCTAAATTGCAGGGGGCTAGCCAACCCGACTAAAATATTGGCTATAAGGAGACTAGTGGATACACACTTACCTCACATATTATTTCTCTAGGAATCAATGATGGAGGGTGATAAGAAAATTTATCTGCTAAAATCCATTATTACCTTATGGAATTTTCTTGATCTTGAAGTGACATGTCATTTTTTTTTTTTGGGGTGGGGGGGCGGGGGTGGGGGGGTGGGGGTTTAATTTCAAGGTGAAAAGCTAGATGGGTGTGATTAAATTTATCATGGTATTTCAAACAATTCCTCTCTTTAGATATTATTTCTTTGGAACTGAATAAGCCCCTTCTTTGCATAAATGTAGACGACCCTTTTTTAGATCACTATTATTATTGGAATTTGTTCTCCAATCTCCCCCTTTTGGACTAGGGAAAGGTTATTATGGGTGGGGATTTAAATTTCTCTTTGGGAGTTGTAGAGATTGGGGTCCTTTTGCAAGAATTGACCCTCTTACAATTTTTTCATAATTGATTAAAGATTTAGGCGCCTGTTATATTCTTCCATCTAAAATTATATCTACTTGGGAAAATAATGATTGGATTGTTCTCAAATTGTGAAATAATTGGATTGTTTCCTCATATTTGATGTCCTCATTGATTCTTCCAAAATAATCATACAATGGTATTTATTGGGTGGAGAATTTTACCACAACCAAATTATATAAAGTCTATACCCCAATCCCTATAAACCACCCAGGCCTTTCAAACTAAACCCAACCTAGTTTGATCACCCATATTTTCACAAAGCATTAAAATCAAACTAGGTTCCTTTCTCTCCCTTTAATCTTGAATCTCCTCCCATCAAATTCCATCAAAATTTAAAAAGGTTAAAATCCCTTATAGAAAATGAGGCAAAGGAAAAAAAGGAAGCATATACTAAATCTATGGTGGACATTGAGGCCAAATTGAAAGAGATTTATGAGCATGGATTCTCAGAGAATGATTTTCCAAACCAAATTAACATTATAAAAGTATTGGAAGAATGAAGGAGGAAAATTATTCTATATAAGGAGAAAGAAAGGAGAATGAAGAGAAAATCCATATGGCTTCAAGTAGGGGGATGAAAATACCAAATATTTTAATAGGATAGAAAATCATAGGAAGTTAATAAACTCCATCTGGTAGATCAAAAGGGATGATGGATCCCTAGTAAACCTATTTTAAAGAAATATCCTTTGAAGGATGCATGTATTTCAAGGATATATACTCTCATCAAAATAGTGTGACCATTCAACAAATCCTAGATGTATCCAGATTGTTTCCTTGCTTCATAACTCAAGAAGGAGATTCCTCTCTAATGGTAGAGGTCACAAAAGAAGAACTAGAAATGGTTATGCATATTTTCCAATAAGGGAAAAACTCAATATTAGATGGATTGCCAATTTAATTATATCTGGAATGTTATAATTTCATTGTTGATGATCTACTTGTAGTCATGGAATACTCTATAACCATAGGAAAATACTGAGCCCTTTCAACTCCACCTTTGTTTCCCTTATCCATAAATCTGACTCCCTGGGTGCCTTTGAATTATTTGATATGATATCCATTTGTAACTCCATCTAATATTATCTCTAAAGTAATTTCTCTTCAGCTAAAAGGCATTATTTTTTATAATATTTTGTCGTAATATTTTTTTTTTCCTTAAAGGTTGTAAAATTCATGAAGCCATTTGCCTAGCCCAAGAAGGTCTTCATTCCATCCATTCAAAAAATTAGAAAACTTACCTATCTAAAGTTTATTTATCAAAGTCCTATAATCGAGTAAACTAGTTGTACATAAGATTTATTTTCATTCAATTATGATTAGGATTACATCACTCCTTTCTCATTTGTTTATTGAAGTGTATCAACTTAGCCTTTTTGGCTCTTTTGATTAATGGAGCTCCCTCTCCTTTCTTCAATAGGTAAATAGAACTAATACATGGATGTTCCCTTTCTCCCCTACTTTATATTGTTGTTGTAGAAGGTCTAATAAGATCAATCAATGATGCAAAATTGAAAGAAGGATTCAAAAGGGTTTCCAATTCCCAAAAATATTTTTTTATATTTTATTTCTATATGATACTATGATATTTTCCTAGGGGAATTTATCCTAGCTATATACTCTAAAAGCTTTGCTGGAAATATTCTCTTAGGCTACATGTATGACCATAAATTCTACAAAATACACCATACGTGGATGAGGGATCTCAACCAGAGAGAGAATGATAGTGGAAGACCTATTTTATACCACGAATTAAAACTTGGGATTTGGTCTTAAATATCTTGGTTTCATCTTAAAACCTAAAAAAAAAAAAGACTGGGGATGGACCCAAGAAAAGGTGAAAAAATTAGTGCGAATATGGTTCAACAAATTTCTTTCGAAGGTAGGGAAACTAGTAATGCGTAAGTCGGTCCTAGAAGCAACTCTAGTATTTTGGGCTTCTCTAACATGGATCCCTCTTGGTATCCTTCATATAATAAAGAAAATAAAGAAAATGTTTTTATGGGTAGGAAAGGAAGAAATTAAATCCTTTTCCCTCATTGCATGGGAATATATAGCCATTCCAAAAGTTGAAGGAGGTTAGGGTCTTAAAAACCTCAAATGTTTATCTAAATATTTTTCCACAAAGGGAGTATAGAAGCTAATATAGGGACGAGTTTTATGGACCCATGTTATCCATCATAAGTACATCAGTTCCCTTTCCATTCTACACTAGATCAGAACCCCACAATATTGAGAAAAATCATCAAATATTTTTGACATCCCTTTTAATTACCTTTTTAATTTATTAGAAAGGAAACCAAAGGTTTGTACATTTAATTTTCAACCTAAGGCTTGTATGGAACTTACGAGTTACCATGCACTATATATACATATCCCACTTTATACTTTCATTGGTTTTTTTGTAGTTTTGGTATCAATGATTACTATTGCAGATGGAGTATAGGTAGTTCACAAGATTGGAAAGGTTTTAAAAATCCAAAAGGAAAGAGACTAAGGCTACTTGCAGGAAAGTACGCATACTTGTAGGGAATTGAAAATAGATGCAGGGAATTAAACACACTTGTGGGAAAATGAACATGCTTATAAGAAAGCAAACACACTTCTAGGAAATAAATCACATAGGCCAAAATAAATGAAAGGACTAATCCTTGCCCATACCATCCTTGTTTTTATTACAACCAACAAATGCAATAATTGTGTTAGGCACATTTATTCACCAACTTAAATGAATGAAAAAAAATATGAAATGAAAACATGTAAAATAATCAATTCTGTAAATAAATTGATGCATGAATAATTAAATGCATAAGTAGATAAAGGGTATATGCATGGATCTAGGTTACACTTTTTGGCAAAGAGAGGGAACATTTTGGTGAAAAAATGAAGCTCGATCGAGCTATTTTGAGTGATCGATTGAGTAATTTTTAATCTCTTGATCAATATTATTAAGGGCTAAAAAATATCTCAATTGAGCGTTTAAACAAACCCTCGATTGAGAAAATATGTAACATGAGTTAGGAGCTCGATAAATATTTATGGCTTGATCAAGCATTAGGGCTACATCAAGCGTTAGGTCTTGATCGAGCCCTTGTTTCTTATTTAAAACCTGACCACGGTTGGTGCGCAATTACTTTTTAAATGGCTCAATCGAGCTTATAGCTCGATAGAGACACTACTTACCGCGTTCATGGCTAAATCAATGGTTTCTTTAATGCTCGATATGGATATTTTAATTTAGAACTCAAGCGCCTGATCAAGTGTTTTAAGCACTCGATAAAGCTAGTCAAGCGCCTAAAAATCAAGCGCCTAAAAAATCATAGTTTTTTCACCTCTTTTGCAGATTTCTTTGCAACATCATTTTGTTCCCTAGTGGATTTAGGGAAGAATTTGTCCTTAAGGGGTAGAGTTTATCATGTTGGATTCATGAAATAATCCTCTATCCAATGGCACATGAGTTTGACACTTTCAAATTCATATAATATTTTTCATCTAATTTCTTTTAAACACAATGTTTGAATATTTTTGGATAGTTTCAAAGGGTCTGAATAAAAAATAAATAACATAAAATATACATGATGAAAAAATTTCAAAAAATACCACTATCTTTGCTTACGAGTCCACTTCAAAAGGGTACTCTTGGTTTTTCAATTTATTTAAATAGTTGAAAAAATATTACACAAACATGTGTCTAAAAAATGCAATTTAAATATTACTTTTCCAACTTCAAAAAATAATAAAAAAATATAATTTTGCATAAAAAAATAAATTTTTAATATGAAAAGCTTAGTTCTCTTCGTGTAGAACATGCCAGACTAAGTTATGCTATGTGAATACACACATACCTCTTAAGATGTGCGGAAATTTTCAAGGACAAGCATTTCATTTAATGGAAAATTGACAGATCTAAATTGTTTTGCAAAAAATATCTTTAGGACAACAACATAATTCTCCACAAATTATATTTTTACTCTGAATCAAAATTCACAATTCCTATATGAATTTTGAGGGCTTCAATTCGATGAAAGAGTAGAATTTTGAAATTTCGTCAACACATTTGGCCCAAAAGTGTAACCCATCTTCATACATTCACCCTATAATCAAAATAATAAACTAATAATAGAAGTAAATAAAAAAATTATACACGAATAACAATTGATGAGTTAAATCACACAACCAGAAAAGAGAAATACTTAAACATTATACAACACTTTGTTATATTCAATTGGGATTTTCCTTTATAGAACAAAGTGTTGATATTTATCAACACTTGTTACATTAATATCATGAATTAATTTAATTGAATAAGCTACTAAAAGAAATTAATATTTCATAAGTATGTAAAGAAAATAAACATGCAAAAAGAAATAAATTAAATCGATTAATTAAATAAATATGCGTAAATAATTCAATTAAATTAGTTAATCAAATTCTAAACTATGGAAATTATAAATTACAATTACAATAAAAGCTTAATAATTAAATTATTTCATTATTATTTGCACATTTCTCTAAGAATACTCCCTCATGAAATGAAATGCTTTTTCTATACATAACATTGTTCAAAAATAAAATATCAACTTATAAATGAGTTCCACAAGTTTTTCATATGGTTTAGAAAATAATAAATATGTCTCCAAAAGTCTAGCATGTGGTTTGCTAATAATTAGAAAACAATAAACAACTCATACAAAATTCCAAACTAACTATTAACAATTCAATTAATCATGTCTAATACTGATCCAAATTGAAATAATGAAATATCAAAATAACAACTTGTTGTTGGCCAACAACCCCCCCATATTTTTTCGACAAAATTATGAGGACCCTTCTTCCTTTTTCCAGCCCCTTTCTTTATTGGCGTTAGGTGAATTTTGACTTTTCCTATCTTTATAGCTTAGCTCATGGATTTTTGATCTTGTTGCTTTTGATCATATTTTTGCACATCCTTCGTTTTGGCCATTACAGTTAGAAATATTTAATTCCTACTTGTCTATGGTTGTAATTCTCCATTTGAGGAGTTTGTTCCTACATAATAGGAAGTAGCTAGAATATAGTTTCTCCTAGTTTAGTGTGTGGTTGAGAGAATCTCTCAACCACATTACTATACGTCCAAGATAGAATTCCTATCTTGAGACTATTGCTTGTATAAATATGTGTGTAATTTCCTTGATTCATAATATAGAATTTATATAGAGTGTGCAGTGTGCTATTTTATCTTGGTATCAGAGCTTCAGAGCCCGTAAGGGCCTCTGGCCCTTCCTGGGCATAGGAATATAAATCTCTCTATTTACATTATTTTAATTCTCTGTTTGTTTAGTTTTTGGTTGTCCATCCGGAGCTAAAGCGCTGTTGTTAGGTGAATGTGAGTTGGAGGTTTAGCTGTGGTGTTTTTGGTATGACAGCGTACAAGAATTCGAGAAGTCTATTGTTGTGATCGATTGGTGGCAGCGTCACTACGTGATATAGATCTAGAATTGATATGGTTGCATTTTTTTTTTCTGAAGGCGCAAGCTCTTTGTCAAGAAGGCTGAGTCTGAATTTAATAGGATCTGCGTGTTGGTTAACTTGACGTGTGTTGTTCAAATTCTCGTCAAGAAGCAGAGATCGTGATATTCGGCTGTATTCAAGATCTGCTGGAGAAAACTAGCATTGCTGTTAGTGAAATTGGCGTCCTAGTTGTGAATTGCAATGTGTTTAATCCAGTTCCATCGCTGTCATCCACGATTGTGAATAAATCTGGGTTTGAAGTAATAGAGGGACGATGACGAACAATCGGATGCCTGCATGCAAACTTCTGGCGAATGTGGAGGGTTCCCTGTTCTATTGGTACTCCGACCCCTACTCGAGGAAAACTACTGTAAAGCATGTGAGAGAATCAGAATTGCGAAGCTGGAAACTTGAAATGTGGACTAGAAACTAGCAAGACCAAATCTCTCAAGGTGATGAATTGTGATATATGCTGCATCGAATTTGGTTTTTGCCGCGAATGCTCTTGTATTCTCTGTGGGAAGGCTACTGATCAGAGTGTGGCAGACTACTGTTCTATCATATGTGAGGGAAAGCTGAATGAAGAATTTGTTTGCGGGCATGTTGCTCACCTAGAGTGTGCTCTACTTTGTCATATGGCAGGTGTGGAGCAAAGCATTGGTTTAGATGTGGAATATTATTGTAGGCGCTGTGATAAAAAGACAAATCTGATGATGCTTGTTTCCAACATACTTCATGCATCTGAATCTCTGGAAGTACGGGCTGATGTTGAAAAGAATTTGTGTCTTGCTTTACGTATCATACAGGGTACAAGGCAGATTGTGGGGAGAAGCCTGCAGAATAATATAGAGTTATCTCTAAAGAAGCTTCGCAGTGGAATGAATCTGGTAGATATTGTGGAGTTACGTCAAAATTCAATAAAAGGCTGATGAAGAGGAGAGAAAGAAAATGAAGAGGAACTTGAAGAGATTGTAGAATTTTTTAGATACAGGGAGAGGTATCGCAGGCGAGGAACAAATATTCCAACTCGCATCCTTTTGTGCGGGGAACTGAGAATGGAACTGATTATTGGCTGGTGGCAAACTCATGATATCGCATTTTTCTGATTTTGTAAGTTTTCCAATATTTATTTGTAACAGCTGCTATTTGAATTTGACCACTCGGTTGTTGGCAAGAAGTTGGACGAGGCCACTGAGAAGGGCCAAATCCTCGAATGCTGAAGTTTTTTGTTTTCGGTTTCAATTCATTTTTAAAATTTTTCGTTGGAACCAATCGGTGTTGGCTTTATCTATATGCTCAAGTTGAACAATGCAGCATTCAACAAAGAGGTAGATAGATTGTTGTGTCTTGTGCAGGGGTCAGAAGAGGTGCAGAAGCACGTGGAATTGCTGGGAGGTTTTTTAGCTTGTTGTGTTTGGTGTAATCATCTTCGGGCAGAGACAAAGAAATTTATGTTTTATTTAGTTTCTTCGAATCATGTTTAAAGATTATTGAGCCTTATTGAGCCTAGCTAACTCAATGTAGGTAAAGTTATTTTGTTAGAATTCGCGACTCTAACAAATGATAGGTTAAGCATGGGGTTCCAAGAATTTATTTAACAAAGACAAGGATGCCCAAGATGTGAACTATGAGAAGATGAGGTAAAGCAGCAACAACAATTATTATGATGGACAACAAATTAAATGTTTGTTTGAGTTAGTATGATTTGTGGAATAGACTCCCTAGCATGTTATAAGCAAGTCCAGTTGTTGTAATGGTCATTGTATGTACCCAGAAACTCCAAATGTTGAAGTATGAAATGTAAGCCTTGTAAAGGCATTTGAAAGTTCGTGGTGATCTTAAAACCACTTTGTAGTGCCTTTGTGGCCGCGTGTACACGAAGAGTTGTGTGCTCACAGAGCTTTGTGCTCGATCGAGCAGGTGGACTGCAGTAACACCTGGCTCACAGTCTCAGATGATTCATTAATCTCTGAGCAGAAGGGGGTTGGCGCGCTTTCTTAGCTGACAGTCGTGCTGAGAAGTGCAATTGGTGCAACTGTTCAGTACATACTCGTGCCAACACGCCAAATCACGGGATTGGTGCGAAAGTGCACGATAAACCTGCGTCAAGATTTTACCTTGCAAAGTTTTTGTTCTAGGCGTGGATTTTTTATTCAAGAAGACACCACCTCACCTTCGCTGGAAGATCTGCGGGAGTTGCAGATCTGAGAAGTTGCGGATCTGTCCAGGAGAGGCAGATTGGAAGATCCGTGGGAAGCCTCACCTTCGCTGGAAGATCTGCAGGAGTTGCAGATCTGAGAAGTTGCGAATCCTTCCGGGAGAGGCAGATTGTGTTTTGGAGATTCTGCACATGCAATTCGCCCGATGGTGGTGGATTTGTAGGTATATATATGCAGTGATAATGGTCGATAGAATCATGTATGCGAAGGACATCCTACAGGACTAGTGGTTGCAGCGGTTGGTACCCATGCATTCCGGTGGATGATTGCTCTTTTATATGGACGTCGACATATTCTTTGTTATGTTTGACCACAACCAAACTTTGTGAATTAACATCATGACAAGTAGTCATTAAGGGGGGGAGTTAGAAATATTTAATTCCTACTTGTCTATGGTTGTAATTCTCCATTTGAGGAGTTTGTTCCTACATAATAGGAAGTAGCTAGAATATAGTTTCTCCTAGTTTAGTGTGTGGTTGAGAGAATCTCTCAACCACATTACTGTACGTCCAAGATAGAATTCCTATCTTGAATTACGATTGACGCTTTTGGGATTTTGGCACCTCTTCACTATATTTTGAGTTCATAAAAGAATTTTAATGAAAAGGCGACGTGCAAACTTTGGTTGCCACATCACCTTACATTTGGACTTTAGTTTCACTAATGCATCATCAAAAAGTGTAACATTAATTATTTTTTAATTACATTGAAAATACATATTATATATATATATATATATATATATATATATATATATATATATATATATATAAAATAAATAAAAATCTAAATATTTATGTAATATAAAGTAATAGCTTAAATGTATTCTAATTGTAATGTTAATTGAACATAATATAATAGTTGTAAATATAAATTATTAAATAATATAAATGCTTTAAATAATAATAATTTTTTAAAATATTTGTAGATATTGTAACATAAAAATGTAAATATTCAAGTCAATATACCACTTTTTAATAATTTGTATGTGTATTGTATCCATTACATTATATGTACATATATAAAACAAATAAAAGTAAGAAAAAACAAAGAAATGATAAAAGTGCAAAATATGTAATATATTATTTAAAACATCCACAATGTTTTTAATGTAATAAAGTTAAACAAACATATATATATATTGTATTGAAAATTTATAACAATTTTTTTTACAAATATAAATTCATGTTAAATAGAATTAACAAGGAGAGTTACACAACAACTAGTCCCTACCGAAGAGCATGATGGCAGAGCAAAGTCTCATTCTTAAGTTTTTAGGTTTTGGCAGCGACTTGGGTTCATTCCTGATTCTATGGTCATTATTGAGATGAAAAGAGAAGCTAGAATTGGTTTTTAGAAAACTGATAATTAGTCTAGATTGTACCTCTTCTTCAATTTTGTTATCAAGACTCTCTCTACTATACTTATCAATCATTCAAATGAGGTGAATTGATTGTGGTATGAGTGGTTTTGCCATCTTACATTACCAATATTTGCATCAGTTCAGCAAGCAGATCATGTTGACAGGATTACCATTTTTTATGATGGTGTTTGTGAAGGCTGCATTTCTAGAAAGCATCTGAAAGAGAAAAATGACAAAGAAAAAGCGTGGAGAGCATGTCAAGTTCTATAGCTAGTTCATAGCGATCTGATGGGTTCATTTCCATAGCCTTTGATGAGTAGGCAGTTTTGTTTTACCCTTCAGACACTAGGAGGACGTGAATTCGGTTCCAGAAAACTACATATGCACTCGCTGCTACAAGACCATTTCTATCGATGCACTACTACATTGCTACTACTATAGATCGATAGGTATTTCAAGAGTGCAATGGAATATATGAGTGGGAAACAGTTATCTAAGAGGATTTTAATTCACTGACGAGGAACCACACATGGTATCTGGTTCCTCTGCGACCAAGAAGAAACAAATTGTTTGATGTAAGTGGATTTATTGAACAAATTTGACAGTTGGACTAGTGAAAAAACACAAAGCTCAGCTAGTTGCAAAGGGCTTCTCACAGGTACTTAGAATTGATTACAATGAGACATTTTTATGACCATTACTGCTATGATCCGATTGATTGAGGGAAGAGGGTCGTTTCAACACCATCAATTGAAGCCATTATATGTTTATTAATAAGAAAGGAAGTTCATGGAATTGATAAAGTACGTTAAGTACATAAAAGATAGAAGGTGAAAACAAGTGGCTTGTCTTGCTGGAGGGATTAGAGCGGGCCCTATGACATCAAATTTCACATGGAATATTGCATAGAAAGCAACATGTACATGGCAGTAGAAAACTGTAATTCCTTTGTGGACCCGCTCTTCAGCTCTAAACTTGTCGAAATTTCCCGGTATCCTTATGCGTCGTTTTTAGATGTCTAAACTTGTCGAAATTTCCCGATATCTTTATGCGTCATTTTTAGATGTTGAACGAATGACATCAACCATATTTACCCTAGATATATGTGTTGGAATTAATTTCCAACTGCCCAAGAGACAGGGCGGCAGTCCATGTCCGCGGGGGTCCAAGAGGCCAGGCAGGCAGATGGGTGAACCCCATCGGAACGACTGATGTCATATGCAGCCGGGCCCATACCATGCACGCACATAACAATCCCGCAGGGGTTGATAAAGATTTGTGGCTGGAGTTGTGAACCCAATTGGACATGCTGACATCACCTGCAGCGGGGTCCACATTTGTTTTAACAACAGACTTGCGGTTAATGTTTTATGTTGCAATATTATTTGTTTTAAATATGGGTTATATATATATATTTTATGTCATAATGTTATATATATATATATATATATAAGCCCAGCACATTGTAAAAAGCCGTGAGGTGAATGTTTTATTTTTATTACACAGCAGTGTAAATAAAAAAAAGGAAAAGACAGCAGTGCGAGAATGTTGTAATGTTATTACACAAGAATGCTTTTTTATGAAAGCACAGCAGTGCGGGAAGATGAAATATCACAGTGCCACCAAGTCAAAGCTGTGATCAATGCAAACTGTAAGCGATGCTGATAGAAGTAATGAAGCCATAAAGATTGTCAAGTGGTGATATTTTTTTGGTTGTATCAGTTAATGACATTAATTGAACAGCGCTGAGATATTTTTGGTTAATACACAGAACAGAGCCATATTGTTTAGTTATGTTTTTTTTTATACACAACAGCATATTTTAAAAAAAACAGAGAGACAGAGAGTTGTACTTTTTAATTACACAGAACAACAGAGTGTTTTTAAAATTACAGAGCATACACGGCAGTGTTTGTTTTTATTTTAGAAACAGAGTATTTCTCTGTGTGAGACAGAGAAGAGTGATTTGGATGCTGTGTGTGAAGCAGTGCCATATTTTGTAATCTCCCAGCAGTGGAAAGCTATAAGAATTGAAACAACATTTTTTTTTTAATAGAAATTTTTTTTGTGAGAACTCTGTCTGTGAGTGAAATTTTAAATAGTTTATCTATGTTAAGAAAAGGGATTTTTATTGTTTTGGAATTCTAAAAATTCCAACATGGTATCAGAGCTAGTCCAGGCTATTTGAAGGTCAAATAAGCTGAAGGAAAGGAGTTCTTTGTTGCAGCAACTTCTCCAGCAGTGTGAAGACTCAGACAAGAAGAATCCAAAGGTATTTCTCTATATAGTTTTGTGTTACTATTGCAGTACAGTTGATTAGTTTTAAACACACAATCAAGTGTTTTTTGAGATCATAGTTAAAAGTGCAGAATGGCTGGAGCCAGCACAGGTATGAGTTTGGGAAATATCCATCTCCCACAATTCAATGAAAAAATTATGACTACTGGTCAATAATTATGAGAGCTTTATTTGTCTCCCAAGAGTTATGGGAATTAGTTGAGGATGGCTTTGAAGAGCCAGCAAATGAAGTAGAGTTTCTTCTTTTAACTCAGGTAGAAAGGGAGTCACTGAAGAACAATAAGAAGAAAGATGTCAAGGCTCTTTTCTTCTTGTATCAAGCAGTGCATGAGAGTGTGTTTCCAAGGATAGCAGTAGCCAAGAAATCCAGTGAAGCATGGGAAACTCTCAAGACAGCTTATCATGGAATGGAGAAAGTGAAGACAACAAAACTTCAGTTGCTGAGGAGAGATTTTGAGACTCTCTCTATGAAGGAGTCAGAGAATATTGACTCATTCTTCACTCATGTGATTGGAATGGTCACACAAATCAGATCTCATGGAGAGACTCTTGAGGACAAGAGGATTGTTGAAAAAATCTTGAGAAGTTTACCCTCAAGATTCGATGTGATTGTCACCACCATAGAGGAGACCAAAGATCTCACAAAGTTTTCAGTGGATGAACTCATGCATCACTGATGACCCATGAACAGAGATTGGGTAGGAGTGAAAACTCATCTCTTGAACATGCTTTTAAGACCCAGATGTCTTTCGGAAGAGGAAGAGGGCAAGGCAAAGGAAGAGGAAGAGGCAGAAGCCAAAACAGAGGTGGAAGGAACAGCCCTTCACATTCACATGGAAGGTGCAACAGTCAAAGTCACAGCCACGGCCAAGGAAGCCAGCAAAGTGGACAGCAGAATGCTCAAGGACAAAGGTATGACAAATCCAATGTCCAATGTTACAATTGTAAAAAAAATGGTCATTATGCTAATGAATGTAGAAAGAAGAAGCAGAATGATATGAGAAGTGAAAATAGTGCAAATTTCACAAAAGAAAATATCAGTCAAAGTAATTTGTTTTTAGCTTGTAATATGGCTGAAGAAAAGAGTGAAGACTTATGGTTTCTAGACTCCGGTTGTAGTAACCATATGACAGAAAAGTTAGCAATGTTTTCTATGTTAGATGAGAGTGTGCAATCACAAGTCACACTAGGAACTGATAGCAAAGTTTTTTTTATGGGAAAAGGAGATGTAAATGTTTTAACAAGATTAGGTGCAAAGAAAACCATAGCAGATGTTTATTATGTTCCAGGAATGAAGTGTAACCTCTTAAGTATTGGACAACTTGTCCATAAGGGGTATAATGTTTTCTTTGATAATGATGTTTGTACCATCATGGATAAACCACCCAGCAAACTATGTATTGCTGAAGTGAAGATGACAAGGAACATGATGTTCCCTCTCAGAATGAGAGCAGATTTGAAGAATGGTGAAGAGAAAGCAGCAGTTGCACAGGAGACTTTTCAAAGCAAACCAAAGGATGATAATTGGTTATGGCACTTGAGATTTGGACATCTCAACTTTGGAGGTCTTAATTTGTTGAACAGAAAAGGAATGGTAAGTGGTTTACCATTGATAGAGAATCCGGACAGCCTTTGTGAAGGTTGTATTCTTGGGAAACAACACAGAGAAAGTTTTCCTTCCGGGAAAAGCATAAGGGCAAAATCACCCTTAGAGATTGTCCACTCAGATGTGTGTGGACCGATGCAAACTCCATCACTTGCAAGCAGCCACTATGTGTTAACATTCATAGATGATTTTACAAGAAAAACTTGGGTTTACTTTTTGAAAAACAAAAGTGAAGTGTTTGAAAAATTTTGCAATTTCAAAGCACTTGTTGAGAACCAGAGTGGGCTGCATATCAAAGTCCTAAGGACTGATAGAGGAGGTGAGTATATCTCTAAATATTTTCTACGTTTTTGTAGAGAAAATGGTATTCAAAAATAGTTTACAACTAGATATACTCCGCAGCAAAATGGAGTAGCCGAAAGGAAGAACCGAACCATAATGGACATGGCGAGGATCATGTTAAAGGAAAAGCATTTGCCGAATGATTATTGGGCTGAAGCTGTACATTGTGCAGCGTATATCTTGAACAGGTGCCCTACAAAAGCAGTTATGAACAAAGTGCCGGAAGAGGCATGGAGTGGCACAAAGTAAGGTGTCACACACATGAAGGTTTTCGGATGTGTGGCGTATGCACACATTCCAGATCAGCTAAGGAAGAAGTTGGACAGCAAGGGGGAGAAATGTATTTTCATTGGATACAGTGAGGAATCCAAGGCATACAGGTTATATAACCCATCCAGCAAGAAGTTTCTTGTGAGCAAAGATGTTCAGTTCATTGAAGAGGAAGCTTGGGATGGAAGCATAGAGAAAACAGTGAATGTTAAACACTGTTTATCTCATGATGAGAATGATGATGAGTTGGCTGAAATACATCCCCAAACAGCAACACCAACAAAAGAGCAAAGCACACCCTTGAGGAGAAATGACAGTGCTTCTCCAAGCACACCACAAGGAGGAAATTCAAGTACTTCTTCAAGTACTTGTACACCTACTGAAAGAGGTAATAAATTCAGAAGTTTGAAAGATATTTATGAACAAGATATAGCTAATGAAAGTATCAATTCTTTGTTTTCTTTATATTTTCATGTTGATGATCCTGTTCATTTCGAAGAAGCTATCAAGGATAAGAAATGGATAGAAGCTATGGATGAGGAGATTAATGCCATAGAAAGGAACAAGACTTGGGATTTGGTTGAACTCCCAAAAGGTAAAGATGTCATTGGTGTTAAATGGGTCTACAAGACCAAGAGTAATGCTGAAGGAAAGATATAGAGACACAAGGCAAGGCTTGTTGTCAAAGGCTATAAACAGAAGCATGGGATAGATTATGAGGAAACTTTTGCACCGGTTGCCAGAATGGAAACCGTGAGAGCAGTGTTGTCCATAGCAGCACAAAAAAAATGGAAAGTTTACCAAATGGACGTGAAGTCAGCATTTCTGAATGGAGTGTTAATGGAAGAGGTTTACATTGAACAACCTCTCGGCTATGAAAAGAAAGGCCAAGAGCACAAAGTGTGCAAATTGAAGAAATCTCTTTATGGGCTGAAGCAAGCGCCAAGAGCGTGGTACAGTAGGATAGATTCCTATCTACTGGAAAATGGTTTTGAGAAATGTGAGGGAGAACCCACCCTCTACATCAAAGAAAAAGATGGTAAAATCTTGATTGTAGTCTTATATGTTGATGATGTTATTTTTACAGGTAATGATGATTGCCTTATTGAACATTTTAAAACAGTCATGAAAGAAGAATTTGAAATGACTGAAATGGGTTTGTTGAGATACTTCTTGGGAATAGAAGTAGAACAAGATGAAAATGGGATTTTTATCTCATAGGCAAAGTATGTTAATGAGGTGCTTGAAAGATTTAACATGCAGGAAAGCAAAGCAGCAATCACTCCCACAGTGATGGGATTAAAACTCAGCAGAGAGGACAGCAGCAAGGATTTTGATCCTAGCTTGTACAAGAGCATAGTTGGCAGCCTCATGTATTTGACTGCAACTAGGCCGGACATAATGCATGCTGTTAGTTTGATTTCTAGATTCATGGAAAAGCCAAAGGATGCACATTGGCAAGCAGCAAAAAGAATTTTGAGGTATGTTAAAGGTACTAAAAGGTTTGGTATTTTTTATACTACTTCAGAATGTTTAGATTTAGTTGGATACACTGACAGTGATTGGGCTGGAAGTGTAGATGATCGGAAGAGCACTTCCGGTTATGTTTTTCATATGGGTTCAGGAGCCATTTCATGGGCTTCTAAGAAACAGCCCGTTGTAGCATTATCTACAGCAGAAGCAGAATATGTGGCAGCTACAGCAGCAGCGTGTCAAGCAGTTTGGATGAGAAAAATGTTGAGAAGCTTATGTCAAGAACAGGTAAAAGGGACAATGATTTTTTGTGACAATAGTTCAGCTATTGCATTGTCTAAAAATTATGTTTTTCATAAAAGGACAAAACACATTGACACCAAGTTTCATTTCATACGGGAATTGGTTAGCAATGGCGAGATTGTTTTGCAGCATTGCAGAACAGAGGATCAATTTGCAGATATCCTCACAAAGCCACTAGTGCAGAAAAGCTTTGAACATTTCAGAAAATGCATGGGTATGCAAGAAAACCCAGCAGTTGAAATTAAGGGGGAGTGTTGGAATTAATTTCCAACTGCCTGAAATTGCCGCGCAGAGATGGGGCGGAAAGCCAAGTCCGCGGGGGTCCAAGAGACCGGGCAGGTAGATGGGTGAACCCCATCGGAACAGCTGATGTCAATTCAGCTGGGCCCACACTTCATGCGTTCACATAACAATCCCGCGGGGGTCGACGAAGGATTGTGGCTGGAGTTGTGAACCCAATCGGACCTGCTGACGTCACCTGCATCGGGGTCCAAATTTTGTTTTAACAATAGACTTGCGGCATTAATGTTTTAACATTATTTGTTTTGTTCTTAATATATGTGAAACATATATATTAAAAAGCCCGTAAAGTGAATATAAGAGTGCTGTTGTATTTCAATACACAGTAAATGTTTTTTTTAATACACAGTGAATTATTTATGTAAGCACAGCAGTGCGGGAAATAAAAAAATAAGAATACATACAGCAGTATGATCACTGGTAAAATTGAAATTGACGGTTAGAAGTGCCAACAAGCAGAACTTGACATCAATGCAAATTGTAAGCGGTGTTGACAGAAGTAATGAAGCCATAAAGATTGTCAAGCGGTGATATTTTTGTGGTTGTATCAGTTAATGACATTAATTGAACAGCGCTGAGATATTTTTGGTTAATACACAGAACAGAGCCATATTGTTTAGTTATGTTTTTTTTTATACACAGCAGCGTATTTTAAAAAAAACAGAGAGACAGAGAGTTGTAATTTTTAATTACACAGAACAACAGAGTGTTTTTAAAATTACAGAGCATACACAGCAGTGTTTGTTTTTATTTTAGAAACAGAGTATTTCTCTGTGTGAGACAGAGAAGAGTGATTTGGACGCTGTGTGTGAAGAAGTGCCATATTTTGTAATCTCCTAGCAGTGGAAAGCTATAAGAATTGTAACAGCAGTTTTTTTTTTAATAGAAATTTTTTTTGTGAGAACTCTGTCTGTGAGTGAAATTTTAAATAGTTTCTCTGTGTTAAGGAAAGGGATTTTTATTGTTTTGGAATTCTGAAAATTCCAACAATATGAACAAATTCCATATTATTAAAATATGAAAATTTACATGAATTACACGTGCCCTCACCAGTGAAGCAAAGGAGATCCAGAAAATTAGATGGAAAACAATTTTACTCAGCATCTCGAGTAACCATTCCAGTTTTATCTATTTGAAAAAAAAATATTTTTGTCCTATGCTTATGCACCTGGGTCCTGCACATATGAGAAGGGCTAGGAAGGTGGCCTTCATAAACCTAGAACGATGTGCAGATTAGTCTATAGGAAAGCCCCTGTGAACATAACTTTGGCTTCAGATATGAATATAGAGGTCGAGGAACTAACAAAAGCAGTGATAATGAAAGAGATGAATCCTAAACGGGAAGGAAGTCATATAAGAAAAGGTATGGAGAATCAGAATCCTGCAGCTAAAGGAGAAAGACCGACACCCGATTCAGTAAATTATTAGGATATCATGCACAAAAAATTTGAACTGTGTTTACTGAACCTTACCTGAGCCCAGATAATATAGGATCAACTCAGGAGACTTTGAGCATAGCGTAAGGAGGGTCGGGACCACTCCCCTTACCTGCTCTCGCCTACTGGTTGTATGGAAGGCCTACCAGTGGACCTGATCTCGTTTGTGTTGCTGTTAAGCATATGTCCTCCGTGATCCATGGATCTCCGATTGAGATGCCGTATCCAAGCCACATGGTTAGTCAATGCTCCTTGGACTTGAAAGACTTAGACCAGTATAATTGGTACGTGCCCTTGCTTTTGAAAGGCAATTCTTTTCTTGGCCCCCATAGTAATGTTAGGTTCTAACCCCCAAGAAAACATGATCCCCGATTCTGACTTAGCCACAATCACTATATTTTTGTATTTACGTAATATAACGAGAGTGTCATTGTTGGGGCCTAAAAAATAATTCGGACCGGCTCGTTCCCAAACTAGCTCCATCTTAAATTACTAATATTTGCATCAGTTCAGCAAGCAGAGAATGTTACAGGATTACTATTTTTTATGATGGTGTTTGTGAAAGCTGCATTCCTGGAAAGCATCTGAAAGAGAAAAATGACGAAGAAAAAGCATGGAGATCATGTCAAGTTCTATAGCTAGTTCATAGTGATCTCATGGGTTCATTTCCGCAACCTTTGATGAGAAGGAAGTTTTTTTTTTTACCCTTTAGACACTAGGAGGATGTGAATTCAGTTCCAGTAAACTACATATGCACTCGCTGCTACAAGACCATTTCTATCGATGAACTACTACATTGCTACTACTATAGATCGACAGGTATTTCAAGAGTGCACTTGAATTTATGAGTGGGAAACAATTATGTAAGAGGAGTTTAATTCACTGATGAGGAACCACACCTGGGATCTGGTTCCTCCATGACAAAGAAGAATTTTTTTTCGATGTAAGTGGATTTATTGAACAAATTTGACAGTTAGACTAGTGAAAAAACATAAAACTCAGGTAGTTGCAAAGGACTTATCACAGGTACTTAGCATTGATTACAATGAGACGTTTTCACAACCATTACTACTATGAGCCCATTGATCGAGGGAAGAGGGTCGTCTCAACACCATCAGTTGAAGCTATTGTATGTTTATTAATAAGAAAGGAAGTTCATGGAATTGCTAAAGTACGTTAAGTACATAAAAGACATAAGGTGAACACAAGTGCCTTGTCTTGCTGGAGGGATTAGAGTGGGCCCAATGACATCAAACTGCACGTGGAATATTGCATAGAAAGCAACATGTTCATGGCAGCGGAAAACCGTAGTTCCTTTCTGGATCCCCTCTTCAGCTCTAAACTGTCGAAATTTCCCGGTCTCCTTATCCGTCGTTTTTAGATTTTCAACGAATGAAATCAATCATCTTTACCCTGGATATATGAACGAATTCCATATTGTTGAAATAAGCAAATATGCATACATATTACATGTGCCCTCACCACTAAAGCAAAGGAGATCCAGAAAATTAGATGGAAAACAATTTTCCTCAGCATCTCGAGTAACCATTCCAGTTTTATCTATTTGAAAAAATATTTTTGTCCTATGCTTATGCACCTGCACATATGAGAAAGGCTAGGAGGGTGGCATTCATAAACCTAGAATTATGTGCAGATCAGTCTATAGGCAAGCCCCTGTGAACATAACTCTAGCTTAAGATATGAATATGGAGGTCGAGGAACAGACAATAGTAGTGATAATGAAAGAGATGAATCCTTACCCGGAAGGAAGTCATATAAGCAAAGGTATGGAGAATCAGAATCCTACAGCTAAAGGAGAAAGACCGACACCATATTCGGTAAATTATTAGGATATCAGGAACAAACAATTCAAACAATGTTTACTGGACCTTACCTGAGCCTAGATAAGATGGGATCAACTCAAGATACTTTGAGCATAACGTAAGGAAGGTTGAGACCACTCCCCTTACCTACTCTCACCTACTGAGTGTATGGAAGGCCCACTGCTGAACTTGATCTCGTTTGTGCTGTTGTTAAGGATATGTCGTCCGTGATCCATGGATCTATGATCGAGAAACCGTATCCAAGCCCCGTGGTTAGTCGATGCTCTTTGGACTTGAAGACTTAGACCAGTATAATTGGTACGTGCCCTTGCTTTTGAAAGACATATTCTTTTCTTGGCCCCTAGAGTAACGTTAGGTTTTCACCCCCGAGCAAACGTGATCCCCGATTCTGACTTAGCCACAATCACTATATTTTTGTATTACGGAATATAATGAGAGTGTCATTGCTGGGGCCTAAAAAATCATTCGGCCTGACTCGCTCCCTAGCTAGCTCCATATTTTAGAGGGAATAAATAGAATTCCAATCTAGCTATTTCCCCCCCACCAACAACCAACCGTCTGCCGCTCTTCTTAATAGTACAAGACCTCAATTAAGCTATTCATTTCCTTTCCTATTCAAGTTTTACTGAAGCTTTCTTAATGAAAAAGTGAGATATACTCAATTCGTAAGTCAAGAACTAGCGGCTTATATGTTCTGATGTAAGGTAAGTTATCTGTTTGGCAGTTCGAGCAAGAGATTCAAGAGATTCCGGGGGTGGGTGGTAAGCAAGTGGGCCACTCATAATGTAGTATAGGCCGAAGCGCTAGATCTGCTATAGAATAGAGAGGGAGAGGGAATGACGGGTGCCATATCACTTGTAACAACACTTTTGTTTAGCTTAGTTCACTCACCCTCAATTTTAGGTAGTGCTTGATTGCCTTGTTTATGATTTTTCCTTGCGAGAAAATCTATTCACAAAATCGTCTGTTTGGTGTGCAACAACGAGACCAAGTAGACGCGAAGAAGCCCATCTAGCACAAATCAGTTGCCTCAATATAAATGATGAGTGCGTCAAAGATTTGAGGACTCAATATTACACCAAAGGTCCCTAGTTTGAACCTGGGTAAATTTGTTTCAAAATATAGTTCAGACATTAAAGATTGAATGTTGAATCAAAATTTACTCACAAGTCAAATTCATAAACAAAGAAAATATATTCTCTATGATGTGAAGAGAATCACAAAGACTCTAGAGCTATTGCAGGCAAATAAATGAAAATTATTGTTGGCATACTTACCATCTTGCATGTAAGGGAATCTGCAACCCCAAGAGCCCTCCAGCTCAATTGCAGCTCATCTTAGGAATAAGTGTTGCAGGAATAAGTGCAATTTATTATAATAGTGATAGAGGAATAAGTACTTCCACTGCAAATTCTGAGCTATTCAGCATAGAGGAATAAGTACTTCCACTGCAAATTCTGAGCTATTCAGCATTCAATAGCTGTGAACCAGCACCTACTCTGCTTCCATACAACCAACGTTCACAGGAAATATCTGCTTTGCTTCCATATAACCAAGGTTCCATACAACAAACACCTTCTTTGCTTCCATACAACCATGGTTCCATAGAACCAGCATTAACAGGCATCACACTTGCTTGAGGTATGCTTGCTTGATTATGAAGCAAAATTGTGAATGCGACCGAGACAGGTCTCATAATAAAAAAATCTGATAAAATACCTCTGAAACCAAAGACTGCCACTTTCATTCTCATCCAGGCCACAGGCTACCTGTTTTCAACCGCATACTCATGTAGGTCACACTTGTTTTCCTCATGCAAGTCACACTTGTTTTCTTGTTCATCATTCGTTTCCTATTGGTCTGTCTCCACAAATTGAGTGAGATATTTGTAAACATTAAATGTGTGATAATTAATGCTAGCATTAATCTAGCATTACCCTTTTCTGTAAAAGTGATTGAGATGTATAATTTATGAAATATATCCTTATCGCCTCGAGTCCAATAAGACAGTAAAATGTTTAATTAGATGACGAAGAATATTCTTCTCAATATAAAATAAAAATTTTGATTAAAACTTTGATTATTTGTCATAGTCATCATGTTAACCCACTAAAAATAATATTAAGGCTTCCATGCCCTCCCTTTCGATTACTATAGTCCCAGCCGTACAAGCACTAACCAGACAAAGCCTTATAAATCATAACACCATATAGCACGTACTTATTTAGAAGTTCCCACCCACTTACAATTCTCAAAATTGGAGGGCACTTTAATTGTGGAATAATTTCTTTAGAATATGAAAAATAAAGTGCGACTTTCATGAACCACGACGTTGGTAACCCTATGCACCCAATTTTTCAACGAGAGGTTATGTTTTGGTGACCTATTAAACAATATTTATTCCATTCTAACGACAAGATTGTAACCAACGACGAGCTTTGGCATGCTATGACCATTCTTCATAAGATTTTCCTAATCTATTGTGAGTACAACGCTGAGTAAAATGATTACGAGTTTTTCTTTTAAGAAGATTTAAACTAATTGCATATTTTTGTTTGCAGAAATTGCGTGGAAAGGAAAGGCGACTCTAGTCCTTGCTCGACGACGTAGCCCTAAAAAAACGATCCCAGATTATCCTTGGAGGAAATGTTGTAGGAGGAGACTGCGATAAATATAGCACAATCCAAGAGACACCGAACAAATATTTACAAAAAATTTCAAGAAGGTTTTCTTGGCACAATTCTTGATCTACCCAATGCACAAATAATGCCATACCATGTAGAAAACGTGTAATTTCGGTGGTAAATTCTTCATTGTCTACATCACAACGCGATATGCAACCACAGAAAACCCATGCGGCATAATACTGAAATTTGCATTATTTCGACTAGCGTTGAACTGCCTAAACGCTCGTAAGCAAGAAGGAATAATAACAGTTATGAAGTAAAATTGTGACCATAGAAGTGGGGGATTACAATCTTTAGTTGGTAGTCAGTTGATTGCGTGAAATAAGGCAAAGAACGAAGGGATCAGTGCAAGATCCTCTCGATGGTGAAATTAGAAAACTGAATTTCCTCACCTGCTTTTGAGAGGACTTGTTCTCATTTGACCGTAGGAGGAAACAAATAATTCTTGGATAGAAAAGATTGAGGATATTGGAGCAAGATGAGACATCAAGAATTTTGAATTTTCCTTCAAAAGAGAATGCAATCGCTTGATAAATAGGGTCGCACCGAAATTGACCTCTGTAGCATTGAATGAGATGCCAAAGAGTAACACAAAGAAAAGCGTTGAACCCACATAAGTTTATGCAGCTTCAATTTAGTTTTGTTTAGTTTTTCATGGCCCGGTTTGGTTTATTTTAACTTTTTCTTTTGTAGAAATTTGAATAAATGATATATTATTCACCGAGATTCTCTTCATCACACACTATTTTAGCTTCATGCTTAATACAGAATATCTTCTACCATTGATCATCACATGCGGAAATAAAATCAATTGCATGCATACATTAAAACCACAAACAATCACACATATGAACACAGTATTTAATGGGAAAGCCTAAAGTTGAAAACCTCAAATATCTGTATATTATATGTCATGGAGATCATGTAACAATCATAGTACAAAAGCTCCTCAAAAGCTCTCATGCACACCCTCAATTGCTACACACTATCAAGCTAGATCTAGCAAAACACATGCTCCAATCTTTTGCCACTTGATAGCCAGCCTCTATTGCATTTTCAATGCTATGGGATGGCTTCATTAAATAGATAAACCACCTGGCTTGTACTGCACAATCCTCATGGGCTTCTCCACCTATCTGTGTGTTGCAAATAACAACTGTATAGTCACAACTGATAGTTAACCTGCTCTTTCACCTATTTCTGCATTGGTCTCCACTGAAACTGTCCATGCACTGAAGTTAACTGATGCATTCTTTAGTTGATTTATGAGTTTATAATTAGTGAATTAATTTATAATTAATTCACACCACTCTCACTAATTGTATCAATTAGTTAAACTGAATACAAATAGCTCAACTATGTTTAGATTAGTTAAACTGAATACAACTCCACTAACTTCCTCGATCAACTCCACCAAACTCTGTCACATGAGTTCTAACTGAAGTATCCATGCAATAGCTCCACTTAACCCTCAGGAATAGCGTAATTCCTTCTGTCAGCTCTTGTGCCACATCTGTGCACTTAACTGAAGTGCTCCAAGGGAATAAGATAATGTTTAGAGTCCAAATATTATTAAGAGCTAATAATATTCGACATATCTATTTTTAGACTGGCAATCTAAAAATAGATTCCGCCTAATATGTCTAAAAATAGAAGTCCATCTATTTTTTCCAACTTGACCAACCATCCACAAATAGCATCCTGCAACTCATAGAACATGATCCATATGTCTAAAAATAGACATAGTCTAAAAGTAGACTTTGCGCCAAAAATAGCCTGCGGGCCCACTTAGTGAAGGCGACTTCTTTCCACTAAGCTCATCATCTTGTTGCAATCTCAACACTCCCTCTCAACAAGATAAGGATTATCTGCCACCCCTATCCTACCCCTGTGGTATTCAAATTTTCTCCTGGTGAGCGCCTTCGTCAAGATATCAACATCCTGATCCTCCGTGGGAATGTATGAAAGTAACATGATCTTCCACTGCACACAATCTCTGATATGATGATACCAATCTGTGAAGCCATACGCCTCAACTCATCCCTCCACCAATAAATACCATAATCCATATCCCAATGTGCCTCTGAGATATCGCAATACATGCTTTCCTGCCTTCCAAAAGAGCTTGGTAGGCTTAACCATAGCTTGTGAAAGCTGGTTAACAGCATAGCATATATCGGGTCGTGTATTGACTAGATACATAAGCAACCCCACCAACTGTCGATAGACAGTGGCATCCACTACCTCCGCTGAAGTAGCATCCTCCTTCCTCCAACCACCAGGAAGAGGATTGTCAACAGGCTTGCAGCCTTGCATGTTGAACCTCTCCAGAATCTCCCGGGCATACTTTCCCTGAGAAACAAACAGTCCTCCACTGCGCTGCCAAATTTCCAATCCCGGGAAATAATGAAGGATGCCCAAGTCCTTCATCTCAAACTCTCGTGCAAGATCCTCCTTGCATGAAAGTATCAACTGCTCATCGCCAGTCAAAATCAGATCATCTACATACAGTACGATGATCAACAGCTTCCCCTCCACCACAATCTGGTACAGGTTAGGATGCGCCTCACTCTTGGAGAATCCAAGCCCGGTGAAGTAGCTGTCTATCCGAGTGTACCAAGCACGAGGTGCTTGCTTCAGCCCGTACAGTGCTCTCTTGAGTCGGCACACATGCGACTCACTGCTGAAGATCTCGAAACCTTCAGGCTGCTCTATGTACACCTCCTCCTCAATGAATCCATTGAGGAACGCAGTCTTCACATCCATCTGATGAATGTGCCACCCCATCTGCGCTGAGAGAGCAAGAATCGTCCATATGGAAGAATACCTTGCGACAGGTGCAAAGGTCTCCTCATAATCGATCCCCTCTATCTGTGAAAAGCCTCGGGCAACAAATCTTGCCTTGTACTTCTCCACACTCCCGTCAGCTGCCTGCTTCACTTTGTAGATCCATCTCGAACCCACCACTGATTTCCCTTCCGATCTCGGGACAATCTCCCATGCACTATTTCTGACAATCGAATCATACTCTTCCACCATGGCATCTACCCATGCGGGATCCTCCACAGCTTCCTCGAAAGAGGATGGCTCCGTCACGATACACTTGCTCATAAGAGCCATGTATCCAGTATACCGGTCAGGTGACTGTCTCTGTCTGCACTGTGATGTAGGTGCTCCTACAACCTTCTCTGCATCTTGAGCCAGTCGCTCAGCTTCTGTAGTGCGCTTCCGCCCTATGATGGTTGGCGCTGCCTGAGTGGTCTCTTCCACTCCATGAACCTCATCTTGTGGCTGATCCACATCCTGAGACTCATCCTTAGGAACTAATAGCTCCTCCTCTGCATGCAAGTGTGGCTCCCTCTCAAGTGAATACTTCATGGCTTTCTCCTCATGAAATTTGATATCCCGTCGCACAACAGTCTTGCGATTGTCTGGAAAATACACACGATAGTTGTGGGGCGTATCAGTGTACCCCACAAATATCCCAACCTCCGCAGTCAGCTCCAGCTTCTTCTTGGCATCCTTCGTCACATGAATGTAAACAGGTGAACCAAAAATCCTCAAATGGGAAATATTAGGCTTCTTACCAGAAAACGCCTCCTCGGGTGTACTCATGCCAAGTATCTTGTGAGGACAACGGTTCTGCACATATACTGCAGTATTGCATGCCTCCGCCCACAAGTGAATGGGTAGGCCCTGATCATGCAACATCGCCCGTGCATCACCCACGATCGTTCTGTTCTTCCGCTCAGCAACCCCATTCTGCTGTGGGTTATGAGGTGCTATGAGCTCTCTTCGAATTCCTTCTGCGCTGCAAAAGTCCTTGAATTCGCTAGAGATGAATTCACCACCATTGTCGCTCCTTAGAGCCTTCACCTGCTTCCCCGATTCTTTCTCAACCAGTGCCTTGAACTCACAGAACTTTGAGTATGTCTCGCTCTTCTTCTGCATGAAGAAGATCCAGCACTTACGAGAAAAATCAACGAGCAAATATCATAATATCCCAGGTAGCACTGTTGTCGAAGCTGCGAGAAAGGTCCACACGAAATGCGTAGCGAATTCTCTCCCAGAATCGTCGTGGCTTGGCCTCCTTCTCGTGAAAAGGTGGCTTTCACAAATTTTCCCAAGGTACATCCCTTGCACTGATCTGACTGCGCAAGAGTACCCTTAGGAAGCCCAATAGAAATCTGCTGCAGTATCTTCAAAGCTCCATGGTTAAGGTGGCCCAATCTCCGGTGCCAAAACTCACCATCATCCCGGCTCACCACTCCTTCTACCTTGCCTGCCATTGTTGCACAGCCATCTACTTGCAATTGATAAAGGTTCTTAACTCGAACCCCTATCCTCCGAGTCTCACCAGTTGCCTTACTGCGCCGGAAAGCCTTTCCCTCGCTAAAGACAACATCATATCCCTTGTCTTCTAACATTGCCACAGAGATAAGATTCTTCTTCAATCCTGGAGCATGCATCACTTCCTTCAATACGAAGGGTTTACCAGACTCCCTCTCAAAGGAAATGGTACCGATACCGGTCGCACTGTATCTACCATCATCGCCCATCTCGATGTGCACTCCAAGATCTTTCTCATCCAGATCAGTAAAAAAATCTCGATCTCCTGTCATGTGAAAAGACACACCACTGTCCAGAAACCACACTGAACCCATCACACTTGAGACCAAGCATGCGATCAGCGAAAAATCCAGCTCAAACTGCGAGGCTAAGGCCTCTCCAGCTGCAGATCCAGCAACCTACTTATTTTTCTTCTTCTGTGGACAATTCGTGGCGTAATGTTCGTGTTGGTGACAGTGAGAAACACTTCACCTTGGACATAATCTAGCTTCTTACTTTTAAACACTTAGGATTAACAAGCTTTGTTGCTCTTCCCCTTCTTTTCTTTGGCGGCCAAAGAAGTGAAATTTTCTTCATCGAGTTCTTTGATGAAGATCGATCTGGTACTTCGCCTTATCTCCTCTTGCACAAGATCCGACCAAAGTCGCTCCCATCCTGGAAATTTCTCCCGACCATTGACAGAGTCCTGATAGGAGTGCTAACTCTTCGGAAGCCCTAGGAGAGCCAAGCTCACCAAGTCCTCATCATCAAAAATCGCCCCCACACTTCCCAGCTCATCCCTGCATTGGATGAACTTCGTGAGGTACTTGGGCATACTGTCGCCTTTCTCCATCTTTATGTTTCTGAGTCTATCCTTGAGCGCCAACTTCATCTGGTCACTCTTGCTTTGGAATAAATCTGTCAAAGCTTTCCACATCAAGAATGGAGAAGTCTTACCATGAAGTCTGGACACTATGTGATCCTTCACACCTTCCAATAGAATCCTTTGACACTTTTTTGTCTTCTTTTGCCATGCATCAAGTACGATAGCATCACTAGAAGTAGGCTTTGGAATTTCTGCATCTATGAACTCCTTCAACCCATTGTCATCCAGCACCGCATCCATCCTGTCCTTCCATGAAATATAATTCGATCTGCCCTCAAGGGCATACTCCAATCACAATCCGTTGAAAGACATCTCAACTTCGACACCAAGAAAACACTGCTGCAAATTCGAATACCACCAGCACAAAACTCAACCGCTTCAATGTTTTGTAATTGCTCCAATGATCAATAACCCTCTGATACCATGTAGAAATTTGAATAACTGATATATTATTCACTGAGATTCCCCTGACCACACACTATTTTAGCTTCATGCATAATACAGAATCTCTTCTACCATTGATCATCACATGCGGAAATAAAATCAATTGCATGCATACATTAAAACCACAAACAATCACACATATGAACACAGTATTTAATGGGAAAGCCTAAAGTTGAAAACCTCAAATATGTTTGTATATTATATGTCATGGAGATCATGTAACAATCATAGTACAAAAGCTCCTCAAGCTCTCATGCACACACCCTCAATTGCTACACTATAAATAGATCTGTGAAACACATGCTCCAATCTTTGCCACTTGATAGCCAGCCTCTATTGCATTTTCAATGCTATGGGATGGCTTCATTAAATAGATAAACCACCTGGCTTGTACTGCGCAATCCTCATGGGCTTCTCCACCTATCTATGTGTTGCAAATAGCAACTGTATAGTCACAACTGATAGTGAACCTGCTCTTTCACATATTTCTGCACTGGTCTCCACTGAAACTGTCCATGCACTGAAGTTAACTGATGCATTCTTTAGTTGATTAATGAGTTTATAATTAGTGAATGAATTAATAATTAATTCAAACCACTCTCACTAATTGTATCAATTAGTTAAACTAGATACAAATATCTCAACTATGTTTAGATTAGTTAAACTGAATACAACTCCACTAACTTCCTCAATCGACTCCATAAACTCTGTCACATGAGTTCTAGCGGAAATATCCATGAAATGGCTCACTTAACTCTCGGGAATAGCATAATTCCTTTTGTCAGCTCTTGTGCCACATCTGTGCACTTAGGCGAAGTGCTCAAGAGAATAGAATAATGTTTAGAGTCACAAGAAATATTATTAAGAGCTAATAATATTTGACATATCTATTTTTAGGCTAAAATCTAAAAATAGATTCCACCCGATATGTCTAAAAATAGAAGTCCATCTATTTTTTCCGACTTGACCAACCATCCATAAATAGCATCCTGCAACTCATAGAACATGATCCATATGTCTAAAAATAGACATAGTCTAAAAATAGACCTTGCGCCAAAAATAGCCTGCGGGCCCACTTAGTGAAGGCGACTCCATTCCACTAAAATCATCATCTTGTTGCAATCTCAACATCTTTCGCTTTCGATTATAATTATGACAGTATTGTTTTTATTTTATTTTTATTTTTAATATTAATTCTAGTTTTGTTTTACTTGATTTAATTTTTAGTTTTGGTTCCACTTAATATAAGTGCATTTTATTAATTAAGTTAATTTGAAATTTATTTTTTGAGTTTAATTTATTTCTATTTTAGATTTAGTAATTAGATTTCAATAAGATTTAGTTTAGTTATTTGAGATTTTAATTTTAGTTGTTAGTTTTCAAATTTTATTTTAGATATAATCTTTATTTAATGGTTTGGATTTTCGGTTGTAAGTAGAAAGTACAATATTTGATGCATGGAATCAACTAAGTCAAACAAACCTAAACAAGCTTATAAGAGAAGTATGTTTTTCATTTTGCACTATTGTAGTGGGTTTTAGGTCTCTTTTGTAGACATAGATCAAGTGGTGGCAACTAGTTATTTGCACTATTGTAATCTTTCAAGGTTGTGTACTTGATTCAATTTTTGTAATAAGATTTGTTTAAGTGATGGTTGTACAACACTATAGTTTACATTTATTATTGAAATGAATTCTTTCAACTTTTTCAAATGCATCTATGTTGTATGAGTATTTAAGCTGGCTTTAGCACTAGTGTTGAATGTTTAGCTTTTAGCTTATTTAGAATTCTGACCAAGCTATCTTGCAGGATTAATCATGAATGTGTCTTCAAATCTGGAAATTTATATAGGAACAAGCTTCTATTTTTTTAGGCTAGCTAGCTATCTAATGGTTTATATTTATAGATGTTTTGCTTTTTACATGGCATTTTATTTGAACTACTCTAATATTATGTCATGAATTTCTTGTTCTTATACATATGTTTATTAGGAGTTGGAGCTATTTACAGTTAAGTGTCTAGTAATTACTTATTAGGCATTTAGTTTTGAATAATTTTTTTAACAAGGAAATAATCTTATGAATTATTTCCACATTCTAGTTCCTTCACTTTATTTCAATTCCTACATGCTTCTTTTCCTGTCTCATCATCTTGCTCTCGATTGAGAGAAATACAATTATTTCCTTCAATCAAGATAAGTCTAGGATAATTTCATCTTAGGTTAAGTTTTGCATGTTAGTTCTAGTTCTTGCATCTTAAAATTCCTCTTCTCAAAGGGGCAAATTTTAGAGAAGCTTGGTTGATCCCCAGACCAACTGAAGGATCACTTTCTTGCCATATCAACAAGAGGGATGATCTAATTTCTCTTCTCTATTGGTAGATGAAATTCATACTTTAATCCAGTAGAGTTAGAGAGAAGGTAACTGGACCTAGTTTAACCAGTCTGGACAACCATTTCAATTGAAAAGGAGCTTCTTTAAGGTCCGGGTGGTCTCCCTTATAATGTTGAGGCATACAATTTTGAGTCTTCAACATTTTTGGCGCTAGAAGGAGGGCCTTGAGATAGTTGTTATGTTTGAATTTTTGTTTTATTTTTTTTAACTAATCATGGCTCCTATATGCATTCCTACATTGGGTCATGCTTTCAGCTCATCTAAACCTACCATGGGCATGACCAAGAAGCAAATTGAGTCCTTGTATAATTTGAAGTTCGATGGTGAGAGTAAATTTTCTGCCTTAGATCATCTTTGTGATTTTGTAAACAAATGCGAATATTTTAATATTATTGTTAACAATGAAATATGCATGTTTTTTACTCTTACATTCTAAGGAAAAATCCGTAAATGGTTCAAAGTACTTTCAACAAATTCAATTCATTCGTGGAACCATTTTAGGCAGGTATTTCGTAAAGCACATCAAAATTATAGTTATGATAATTTGTGTTTAGAATTATATAATATTTTCATGTACAAAAATGAATCTTTAGAAGTTTTTTCTAATATATTTTGGTGACTTTGTTATAGATATTATTTATGTGCTTTACCTTCGACTGAATATTTGATTGAACATTTATCTTCTCTTGTTTCTCTTAATTCTGAAGAGTTAGAATTAAATAATGAAGAAAAAGGCACATCTAATTCATTTATTAGTCTTGAATCAGAAAATGATTATATTGAGCCCGAGCCTAAGATTAAAATGAGATCACAACCTTTATCTTTAGAAAATTTCAATTCACATTTTCTCTTTTCTCAAATGAATATTTCAAATATAAATGCAGAATTTGAAAATGTAATTGAAACAATTTATAATGACTCTTGTGATCAACAAGTAGGCCCAATAGAATCCAATCAAGAACAAGATTTAAATAATGAATACATCAATCTCTCTTCCCCTAAGGAAAATTATGAAAATTCATAACACATTTCTACAATTGAAATAATTTTATTAAGCCATAATTATGATAATACAACGAGTTCTAAAGATGAATTTATTCAACCAACATTATATTCTGTTAGTCATTATTTTCTTTATCATGATATATTTTCATATTAGATTTCATTAAATAATGACTATTTTAATCTTTCAATGGAAATTTTTTTTATCTTTGGTTCTAAAAATTCTAAAATTATCACTCATTCAGATGATAATTCTTTGATCATCAGTGACATTTCAAAATCTTCCTCACATATTATGTGATTCTATTATAGTTAAATCATTTGATTTCCATGAGAAGGAGGTAATTTATGATCAATACCATGATGATGATGACAAATATTTTTATCCTATACAAAGTGCACTAATATTAAAAACCGAGTTATCTCATGAAGATTCATGTGCAATGATTTTGTCTCCTCTAGTTGAACACAAATTTAATCTTGAAATTTTTAATGAGTCAACCTTGCAAGTTTCTAATGCTTTTCATTCTTATTTTCTTTTGGAAATTTGCATCTATAGTATTATGTTGGAATGGACTTTTAGTGGAAATTCGATCATTGAATTTAATGATAGGTTCCAGAGTTCCGTGTAACATTATGTTGTAATTTTAATGTCCGTAGAAATTTATTTATGATTTATTTCTTTCGATTATTTCACTATGCTTTATTTTCCGATTTTTTATGCACGCATGTTTAATACATTAGCATTGAATGCCCTTGATATGGATTAAATAAGGATAATGAATACATTATTTGAAATTTTAATCCTGAATATCAAAAAACTTCTCTTTTTCAAATTAATGAGATATTCATTTCATTTCAATTATCTCATTGTCGATAAAATTTAACTCTTGAGAGTGTTCCCTCACGATTTTCCTTGCTACTTTCTCCTTTGGTTAGTTTTCAATTTTTGATAAATATATTTCCATGCTTTTATGATCCCATGAATATTTTCTTGGAAAGATCTTTCCAAGAGAGATGGTTTATAAATAAGTTATTTATAAATAAGTTGATATCTGTACATACTTTCGTTTTAAATGTATATAATCAATTCAAATCTATTTGTGTTGTTTCAAATTTTCTTTTGTTACCGATATTTGACTGATATGTGTACATGCAGTAAACAAAGCACTTGAATGGTTACATTGGAAGTCTGACTATACCTAGTCACGTTTCCTTCACGTAGTTAGAATAAATAATAGATTAGCTTAGATTTAGATTCCTTTATTTATTTCATTATTGCATATTTTTAAATAAGCATATAATGAGCCTATTATGTTTCATCTTCTTCATTCTCTAACAAAGAGTGTTTGATAAGTAAGATTACATAAATCATGCTTACGTTGTGCTTGCTTATTCTTATTGATGAAGCTTCACATATTGTTGAAATTTAAAAAGGAAATCATAAAAGGTGAAGCTCTAAAGAATATATACAATCAAGTGTTCTTAGAAAATTCAATTTTCAATTTATAAGAATTTATATATAATCACTTTCACCACTCTTGTCCTTCAATGTAAATATGAAGCTGATGAAAATTAATAAGCTCATTACTTAGAATTTTAATTTATATTGAATAAGTAAATGAATTTGAACATATGCAAATTTTGAGAAATACACGGAAGAATATGGAGACCCATGAGGTAAACTTATTATCAAATTATTTTAGGTATGCATTTTTATGTTCATTATCATTTGTTTGTGCGTTTTTATTTCAATTTGTTCTTTTCTACTTCAATTTTTCTTTCCTATATCCATCTTTTCTGAATAAGTCAGTTGTGATAAACATAAATGCTAAATGGAATATTTTTCAAGCCTTACTCAGGGATATTTCTTTAGCTTATTTTTTTTTTCTTATCATTCTTGTGATATGTTTTAAAGCAAGATTTGATTAAGAATATAAATCCATGTTAAGCTCTCAAATGTAAATTTTAATTAAAGATCTTCATTAGTTAGTTTTTAATAAACTCATTCATAAAAAGAAGATTTTGATTTTATTTTTTCTTCAAAAATTAAGCAATTATGTTGTTTTAATGAATAAGGAGGAGACATTACCATTCATTCAATTGGCGTCTTACTCATTCTATGTTTTTCATTTATAAATAATTTTAATTTTGTTCAATTAAACAACTCATATGGTAAGAGGCTAACTCAAATATAAGTGCTCATTTCTACTTTTACACACATAATTTCTATAGGATTAGAATTTACTCACAAGACAACTTCAAAAATTTTCATGCAATGTTTTTATCATTTAGTATTCACATGTCAAGCTTTATTATGTCTTGTTGAGATTTCTTGTAGCATATTGCTTAGATTTTAGATTCAATAATTGATGATTGTCAATATATGCAAACTTAGAGATACATGTAACTAGTCTTGCATATTTTTAAATACTCTTCATACAAAGATGTCAAGATTCACAAGGTAATTTGGTATGCATTTCTCTCATGTATGTGTATATGTTAATCTTCATTCCTACTTAGTTCTTTGCTTGTGTTTTTGCTTTTTGTTTTCTTATCCTTTGCTGCTCTCTTTTGCAGGTTTTCACGAGTGCAATTTGAAGATTTGATTTTGCTAGAAAAAGAAATTGAGAAGAAAATTCATCATAATGAATTTGAGGAATTTCATTTTCCTTATTCCAAATTTTGCTTATTGTTTTACTTCATACTTTTTAAAACTGATTGTTGGTCTATTTCCTCAAAACTTGACCTTTAAAGGCCTGCAAGTTAAGTTTTAAGAAAAAATGGCAAAAGAAAGAAAATTCCTATTGAAGCATTTGAATACAAACTTTAAATCACATCAATGCTTTAAAATAAGAGCCTCACTTAACAAATATATTAAAAGATAAAATCTTGAATTTTAACATATTCATCACTTTGTACATTTTTTATCTTGTAATATTTCTCTCATTGGCTATGCTCTTGATGGCGTTCTTTCTGGTTCGCTAGCATTTGTTTTAAAATATTTTATTTTATTTTATTTCATTTTTATTTAATTTTCTAATAAATAGGAGAATATTTTTATTTCATTCAAATTGGCGTAGTCTTTGGGAAAGTGGTTCGATTCTCTATTTTCTATTAAAAAAGCATTATCCTTAAGGAATATTTCAATGAATATTATTTCATTATGCCCATTTTCAGCTTTCCTAACGAGTGAAGTCCTTGGTTTTAGTTCTTTGTGTTTAAGTCTTTCCGCCATTTTCTAATGAACTATATTTTAACCCCATTTTCATGAAAGAAAAATATATTTATCAATATTTACTTAAGTCCCTTATATTTTTGGGAGAAATTATAATCAAGTAAAGATTAGTTTCCTTAAAAAAATTACGCCATACCTTGCTCTTAAAGAATAATTTCCCACCCCATCTATTAATTAATATCTATGAGATTAACAATAACCATAGTTAAACCTAAAAACAAAAATGGTCAATTGAAGGATAGGAGGTCTCATCACGAGTCGACCTACCATGATGATAGGTTTTAACATTGTGATATTACCATTTTTGGTCACCAAGCCAACATAATGGATTTCGACCGCAAGGTTGAAGGACAAGAGGTCTCATGATGAGCCGACTTGTTCAATGTGTTAGATCTCACGAATGGCATTTTTCTTAGATGGTTACCAATCCGGGACAATGATCTTCTATTGACATCCAAATAAGTTTAACATTATATTTTGGAACTATGCATTTAAACCTAATAGATGGGACACTGGAACCTAAACGGGTTAAAAAGGTATCCCTATCGAGGCTATGGACGCCTGCTGGTAGTAGTGGCCATGCCTATGGTATGGAAGTTAAATTAAAACTATGTTTTACTTGATTACCTTGTTTACTTGGAAAATGATGGCCAATGAGGTAGAATGTTGCATATACAATTTGTTAGAATACACTAGATTCATGGGGTAAATTTTTATAAGTTCATGAATAATGATGTATTTATTTATTTATTCTGTTAACGGTGCATGACAAGGAAGAAACTCCTAGGATATATGAATTTGGAATTTTAAATCATTTTACCATAATTCCTTCATTTTTACAAGTTCTGTATCTTTAAATCAGGGATAACTGCTTCTTCCCAGTGATTCACAATTGTTGTTGGTCAACAACCCCCCCATAATTTTTTGACAAAATTATAGCAACAAAAGAGTTTGGAATTGTAGCAATTATAACCAAAATATCCCCTATTACAACATACAACATAGAGTTTGAAATAGAACATAATTTATGTCTGAATCCCATATAAAAACGGTAAAATGGACTAATAAGGGGTCATAGGAAAGTGAAAAGGAGTCAATAATATGAAAAAGAGGTTGTAAAAAATGTCAATTATGAGGTCCATCACTTTTCCCCTAATTGTGGACTTTCTATGTTGGAAAATTTGCGATGGAACTCAAATTCAAATTGGAAAAGGTCCCTGAAAAGGAAGTAAACTTTAGCATCAGCTACTAGAACCTCTAATCCACTTCATCAATGAAGAGTGTTTCTATACACTTGATCAAATAGAAGTCCCTAATACCCTCAATGGGAAACATGAATGGATATTTTCAAAATACTTGCATCTAGAAGAAAATCATGTAGAACCTTGGAAAATATTGCTCCAAAGGCTAAAATTCTCAAATGTCTCCAAATCTAATAATGAATATAACCTGATATGGGATCCATGACCAAGCAAAGTATATGACCCAAAATTCAGATACCTAAAAATTGGCTCATCTAATGTTTCCTTGGATCCTCCATGGTGGAGGTACAAGGTATTAAAACTAAATTACACTCCCAAATCTAAACTTTTCATGTGGCTACTACTAAAAAACAAAGCACCAACTTGGGATAATTTGATGAAAATAGATTTCAATGGACCCAATATTTATCCCTTATGTAGGGCTAAATCTGAAACCACAAATCACATGTTCATTTAGTGCCCTTCACACAAGTTTACTGGAAAGAACTAAATAAATGAAAGGAAAATTTTTAGCTTTGATGCATTATCCATCAAAGAGAACCTAAAAAGATGGCTTCAAATAAAAAAATGAAAAGTATAGAGTGGTACTAATTATGGTAGTCGAAGAGATTTGGTTCGAAAGAAACCATGCAAATTTTGAAGGGAAAATAATGATCTCCACCAAGTTAACCATAAATAGCTTATCGATAACTAGTGCATCAATTCCTACTTCTAAAGAAACTGATCACTCCCCTCCACAAGAAGTAGAAATTAAAATAGATAGACCTGGGGCCTTTTTTGATGGTACAACCCAAGGATTCCCCCCTATAGGAGGGGTGAAGGAATTCACAACTTTAATTAAAATATCTCTTTCTCCATATTTTCAAACATCAACCATGCTACTAAAAAATATGCAGAATTATTTTCTTTAAAACTTGTGCTTCAACTCGCTAAAAACTAGGGGATTTCACAATTGCACATTTACAGTGACTCTGAAACTATTACAAGTGGATGTTGGGGGGAATTGTTTTGGTGTATTTTTTAAAGTGACCTTTTTAGAGTAAGTGTTCTGGGCTGAAGTAAATATTTTATAATTATTTTTTAAAGCGAGTTTTTGTCCAAATTTTTGAAGTGAGATTTTTTTGTAGGACTTTGAAGGAAATATTTCGAGCTTTATTTTTAAAAGACATTTTTTTGGCAGAATTTATAAAGTGATTTTTTTTAAAGTAAGTGTTTTGGGTTGAAGTATGTCTTTTGTGCAAAAATTTTAAAGTGACCTTTTTTGAAATTAAATCTTTTGTGATGATTTTTTCAAGTGAGGTTTTTTCTAAATTTTGATAGTGATATTTTTTTGCATATTTTGAAGGAACATTTTTGAGCCTCATACTAAATTATAATGGGAAATCAAAGAAATTGCAAGAGAAAAATGTGATCTAACAAGAAATCTTTAGGCTTGTAGAGAATATGGGAGTGAATATCGCAAAAAAAAGAGAGAGAAGAACACTCAAATATTGGAAGGGAAAATCATCCTCAACTAGAAGTTGAAGCATGTATGTAAATGTAAATATTATAAATGATATTTAAAATTTAACTAGTGTATTATAAAACTTACTTTTTATTTGATGAATTATTTTGAAAAATATTTTGCAATGTATACAAAGAGAGATATTCCTCCTAACATTGATGATGAGATAGAAAATGTTGAAAGAGAAAGTGAAAAAGATATTGAACCAATGATTGAAGATGTTGAAAATGTTGAAAGAAATTCAAGTGAAGAAATTTAATCACCAGGTATATATTTGTCATGTGTATTATTTAAATTATACATATTTATTTATTTTTCAATTTCATTCAAACATTATTTTTTAATTTAATTGTTTATTGAATGTTTAAAATCATTTCGTACATTTAATTCTCATATGTACATATGAAATCAATATCAACAATGAGATGCTAGAAAATGTTGACACTAACAAATATGGAGATAAAAAATCTGACCATCTTATACGATATTTTGTTAAGCGCATTATTGATATGTTCTTCAAAGATGACATTGTGACAGTTCAAGCCCAAATTTTGAGAATTTTCGTAACATCAAAGAAATTAAAAGAAGCTATGACTCTATTCGACATTCAAAATTAAACGAAAGACAAAAAAATGAAGGAAAATGTGGTACAAAATATAAATAGTGCTCTAAAGCCAATTGGAATATCTAGAAAGAAAAGTGATTTAGATGTATGCAGAACAATAAAAATGGCAGTGGTTTCATCAAGTACTAAATAAAATCATTTGATAATATCTATGGCACAAGCATTAGGAACCTCATGAAAAAGATTGCACAAACATTGGAAATTTCGATTACAAATAGATGTAAATGATGAGCTCGCTTATTGGACAGTTATTTGTAGGAAACCATACAAATATGGACTTGAAGAAGATGTTAAAAAAATAATATATGAATATTGGATGAAAAATACACTTGTTTAACTAAAAGCAAGGGATGTGATGCGGAGAAGAATAACACAAAATCAGTACAAAGAACATACAAAACATATCTTGGACACCACTAAGATAGAGTTGTTCAATAAGTTCATAGAAGAGAGTCATGGAATTAATGTCTCAATCAATTCTTTTGTGCAACAGAAACCATGGTATGTTAAACCTATCACTGTACGTGACACTTGTTGTTGTCGTTATCATGTGGAATTTCAGTTATATTATGACACATTCCTTAATTTTCGTAATTTTTTTTTTGGAAAAATTCACCTCCTTCCACTATCCATGATTTCATATCCCAAATTCTACGTGCAAGACAAAGCCATGAATTCTTTTACCAAAAGAAATGTGTTGGTGGTAAAAAATGAGATCATTGTGGAAATTTGACTTTATTTCACAACAAATATCCTATTGATATAAATGATCAATCATTGTCCAACATAAAAGTGAAATGAAAGAGATATGAATATATTCATACATCGATTGGTTCAAGTAGTACTACAAGTGCTAAAAGGATTGATTTACAAGAAGAAGAAATTTTTGTGGTAGATTTTTTGAGAGAGTTTGAGACAAAAATCTATAAATACAACAAGAATTCCCATAGAGCTCGATGGCATGACTTGCAATTCAAAAAATCCCATGAATTTTTTCCACTAGGGACCATTTTGTCAATAGTTGATTTTACAAAGAATTACACATTTTTTGCACAAAATGAAATACAGAGTGAATGCTATCATTCCGACCAAGTCTCTATGCTTTTCCATATTCTATATAGACACACTGAACAAAATTTTGATCATATAGAAAGCATGAGTGAAAATCGACATGTTATTAAATAATAACAATTTTATATTAGTGATGATCATACACATGATACACATTTTGTACAACATTGTTTTGATAAAATTTATGACTCATTGAAAGGTCATGGAATAAAATTCAATGAACATTGGATATGGTTAGATGGATGCGCATGTCAATTCAGATCTTCACAATCATTCTTTTGGTTGTGTCATCTTCATATGAGAGGCCACATTAAACATTGTTGGAATTTCTTTGAGACTAGTCATGAAAAAGGAGAACATGATGGTACAGGGGCATGTATAAAATGAGCACTTCGAAGATATCAGATGGACCATTCTGCAGATAGACTTGTCTCAGCTAAACAAGTTGTTCAATGGTGCATTGTTTCACTAAGCCATGAGATTAATCGGTCAAGGGAAGTACGAAGGTACATGTACATATACACAAATTAACTGGCATCTCTCTCTCTCTTTCTCTCTCTCTCTCTCTCTCTCTCTCTCTCTCTATATATATATATATATATATATATATATATATATATATATATAACTTTAATATATGATCTAAATTTTATTAATTTTTTAATTTTAAACATTATTTATCACAGTGTTTATCATTTATCATATATAAACGGTATTTTAAATAACATATTTATATTCTTGTTTGAATTTTCCATATAGTTTTTTTGGCATATTGGGATCCAAGATGTAGATAGATCGATTGGAAATGATGTTGAAACAAGAAAAGGCACTCAAAAATTGCATTTAATTAAAACAAAGGAGTACCAAAATGTGTTTGAATTTGATAAAAGAAAACATTATTGTTTTTGTCATGTTTGCATAGATGACATAGAATCCAATGATGTTTGTGAAAACAATATGTATGTAAGAGATTGACAACATACATAACTAAATACAAAGGGGAAAATGTCTGTTGCAAACTTTGAAGAGATCCAATCAAAGGAGACTATAGTATCATCTGAAGGTGATTGAGTTCCTAATATTGTTAAAGAAGTTAACATTTCAATTTCTTTCAAACAATAGAGATCTAGAAATAGATAACAAAATCAAGTACACATGTTAATTTTAAAGTTAATTTTTCATCTATTCTCTTCTTAGCAGGTTTTTCCTGGAGATGAGTCTTGATTTAGACTCGAAACATAGACTAAAAATGGAGACTGTGGAGATTCCGAGTTTTGCATCTAAAAATATACACCACATAAACCTCCAATCTTAATTTTTCATGTTAATTATGATCTAAGTTATGTAATTGTTTTATTTTGTAGGAGATGTTTTTGCTGTAGGTGCACCTGCTAACAACGTAGAAAATGTCAAGTATTATTTGATGTGTTGCACTAAATGAAAGAGGAAATTATTGGAATACTATGATGATAACATGTTTATATATGAAAGAGGGTCTATTATACTTATAGGTTATTTTTTCCAACAAAATCATCAAAGTTAGAATATTGTTTACTTTCAAGACTATTAACCTGATGTCATAAGTTGTGAATATAGTCACTTGGTGTGTGCAGCGCGCATAAAGTAGATAGAAGTTCAATCAAACAAAAAATTAAAAGTTAAGAAATGGAAAATGTCAAAATCTAACCATGAAAAGATCATTGAGGATGGCATTCCATTAGAATTTTTTTGATTGAACCGCCCAACAATTTCTTCTCCTTGTTTTCATGTTTGAGAACTTATAGAACTCAAGTACAAATTGTTAGCCTTTTTTCTGTGCATTATTAATTTGTACATTCTTAATAATGTATTAAGATACTTGAAGTTATGTGTATATTGCATGTTATGTACAAGTGTATTGAGGATTTGATTACATTGACATTATTTTTGCACATGCACACAACAAGTAATTTATACATGTACACATACATACATTCTTTCGTCTTAAACGATTTCATACATTCTCTGGTATGAGCTAGTTAATTTTATGTCATTAATGCAAAATGTATGTATCTAGCATATCTGATATAATGCAAATTGTAAGTTATGATCGTTTTAGACATCTAAAGAAAATTATAATATTCATTCAAATGCAAAATGTGTATCGTGTTTTGTAATTTCGAGTTTTATTATATTAAAAGTTTACTATCAGCTCACGTCCATAGTATTCTTTCTATGTACATTAATGCAAAATGTTTTATACCATTTTTTTAAGGAAATTTTAAAATTTTATCATTGTTTTAGACACATCTATGTACACCTAGAATTTTAGGATTGTTTTTAGATGTATCTGTATGTATTGTATATTATTGTATATTAACATTATAAGAATGATTTCAAATGAAAAATGTATGAATTAAATGCAATTTTTCTTTCATTTCTACATATTCATGAACTTAAATATATGTATTTAACCTTTAAAAGCATCAAACCACACTCACACCATGCAATTGTACATGGTCATGTTTTATAACTTATATGTTTATGCACATGTTCATTTACAACTTTATATTAAAATTTAACTATCACTTTTAATAGACATCTACACGTAATTATATAACAAATTCACACATTGTTCAAATGCATAACATGTACCACATGTATTTTGTAATTTTCAATTTTAATCTAGATTCAGTTTAAATAACAAGTAACAAAGTTTTAAAAAAAATATATAATCTAAGATCATGTAAGTTAAAATTATAACAACATGTGATCACATGAAAAATGTAACAACTAAATGCAAATTTACTTCAATCGTTGTTACATATTCATCAACTTAAATATGTAAAACCATCCATGATTTTTTTAAATAACTCTTGATCATGCAAAATGGACCTAAATATCACCTTTAATATCTACATCCTAATTATATAACATTCACGCATGTTCAAATGCATAACATGTACCACATGTGTTTTATGATTTGCAATTTCAATCTAGATTTATTTTAAATAACAAGTGACAAAACAACTTGAGTTAAAAAAAGAAAAAAAAAGAAAAAAACATAATCTAAGATAATCTAAGTTAACACTATATAACAACATATGATCATGTATGCAAAATGTAACAACTAAATGCAAATGTACTTCAATCATTGTGATGGAGCCCAGCCCTCAACCAAATCTGCGCTCACAAAATATTTTAAATAAAACTAAATCAAAATACAGAACATAACATACATCATGCTATGTCACAAATACTTTAAGAGTTTGATAAGTTCATATATTTATTGCTGCATAATTGTGATGGTTCGTATGGTACTTGGCAGATTTAGTTTGATTATTGTGTTCCTCTGTGAGTAATGAACTTGTCCTTGTGAACTGGCACGGTACTCGACACCTGTCTTGAACCTCGAAATCTTCTCCCGCGCTAAACAACCCAACACTATCGCCCTTTACTCAGTTGTTCACTAGCTGAGCTTTGGAGAGGGTTTCTATTTTTCAACAGTTCCGCTAGACTTTGTGAGGTTTTCTCCGGTGATTTCTCTATTTCTATGAGGTCATTTCATGTCTTTGACCTCTAATATGGTGGCCCTTCGTTTCTCCCATTACACTGGTCACTATGGCAAGGGTTTTAACAAACCCTACGATGACATTCAATGCTTCCCCGTCGATTTGGTAACTCTGGTTGCTAATACCTATTGTATATGCCTTAGTTTGTCGCTCTAAAGCTTCCACCCTCTGTTTTCAGCTGTGAATTTAATTGGTGTCTTTCGTTCTTGCAGGTTGAGGTCGCCAATGGTTCTTTCATTCACTTTCAGTTTGAAAAAGAAAAACGCAGGTAAGCTCTCCCTCTATGACTTCAGTTTCTTCCACGTTTTTATGATGTTGCTGATCAGCTTGGCTCCTTGTGAGTAGGCCCTTATCGGTTTCAACCAGAGTTTTATTTTACTTGGCCTTCTGTCTTTGTTGGTAAGTTACCCAGAAACCCTCCTTCTCTCCATTCTCAGTAATTCGTTCCTGTCGGTTTTTTTTTTTTAAAGAAAAACATTATGGCATTTAACCTTGAAACATTTCTCTTAATCTGCAAGCTTCCTCTGTCTCCCAATGCGTGGCTGCTTCCCTCCTTCAACTGACGAGACCCTAAAGGGTAGGGTCGTTTCCTTAAGATAACTATGTTAGTGTTAGGTTTTTATAAGTAGACTCAGACCTTCGTGCCGTCATTCCCTTTAATGGGTTTTGTCAATGTGGTTGTAATACGATTTTTTTCTTCCCGTATAGTAAAGAAATTATACAGTAAATGACTATACAGTCATTCCAGTTTGTTACTCCGTTCTGTATGATCTTGCCCTCGGGTTTTCGCTCTTTTTTTTGGGGTTTCGAAACTGAAAACACAACTAAGCCTAGAACTAATTTATTTATACAGATATCCAGAAATGTATGAAGGTTTCTTTATCTTAATTTAAAAACATGAGAAAATATAACTTCTGTGATTTTATGTTGGACAAATTACCTGGCATTGTTCGTAACTCCATGCTTATTCTGAAGTGTTTGAGAAAAGAAAACAATCTTTTTTTATCTGTGCAGACTCGTTATTAGTTCTAGAATTCTGTTCGTCAATGTGATAGTTGCTCCAACACCTGGGTGCGATTTTACTTCAACTTGTGCTTGATTTAGTTCACAATCTATAAATATTTGGCATACAACAACATAACTATAATGATAGATAGTAAGAAATAATAACACAGTTTGGTTGTAGAATGCTTTTAGACTCAGATGGTTCTTCTTTATAAAAACTTCCGTTACTGCTCTCTTTCTTTTTCTTTCTGATGGAAAAATGAATCTTACAATAAGTGTTTTTTCCCCTTTTGTATCATGGTAGGAAAAAAAAAAAGTTTCCAGTTTGAAACTGTCAGCCGCTTGGTTACAACTACATCCTTTTTTACGTTCTTTTAATAATAGAACGAGTTTTTAATATAAATTTAAAAGAAATAAAAATTTTCATTAAACCTACAGAACTTAATTAACTTCTTAATCCTAATGAAAATCTCCTAAGATTAAATTAAAAGTCACAGGTTCAATGACCTTTTCAGAAATCAAACGTAACAGTGAGACAAAAACCTATTCTTTTTGTCTATGCTGAGTTGGATGCTCCTGCATCAGATTCTCGGGGTAACAAAAATTCATGGCTTTGTTCCATGAGATCTTCAACAGAATAGCTTGCCTTCTGTATTTGCATTGCGTCAAGCCACGAACTGTCCTCAATGGGATGATTCTTCCACTTGACAAGGTATCGTAAATACTCCTTCTTGCGAGTGCGCTTGGCTACTTGTGTGTCGAGAATGCTCTCGATCTCAAGGGGTTGTGCCATAGGCATTTGCCTCATCCAAGAACCACTGTCAAATTGGGTGTCCCATTCTGGCCATGCTGCCCTGTTGTCTTCAGGACTGGCAGTATATGGAAACAGATCTGCCACATTGAAGATGGGTGAGATGCCTATCCCGGGTGGCAGCTATAATTCATAAGCATTGGCGGAAAATTTTCGAAGAATTTTGTAGGGGCCAATCTTCTTAAACTTCAGTTTGTTATATTCTCCCTTAGGAAAACGTTCCTTGAGTAAGTGTGCAAGAACTTCGTCCGCTACATTAAATTGAACTTCCCGCCTCTTCAAATATGCCTGTTGCTTGTACTTTTGACTGCTGTCCTGCAATTTTGACTTCACATGCTCATGTAAATCACTCATTTCTTGGGCGAAATCTTCCCCATCAACACTTCTTCTTTCAATTTTTCCAAAATCCCGCAGTTCATGCACTCTGCGAGGATGCATGCCATACAGAACCTGAAAAGGACTGTAGCCTGTGCTGCGATTTGGAGAATCATTATAAGAAAATTTCGCTTAAGCAAGTACACGATCCCACATCCGTGAATTTTCACCAATCAAACTTCGTAGCAGGTTTCCTAAGCTCCTGTTCACCACCTCCATTTTCCCATTAGTCTGTGGGTGATAAGTGGAGCTGAAATTCAACTGAGTGTCCAATTTCTTCCACAAGGTATGCCAAAAATGTCATGTGAACTTCACATCCCTGTCAGAAATAATGGACCTCGGCAAGCCATGCAATCTGACGATCTCTGTGAAAAACAAGTGTGCTACATGAGTGGCATCACTGGTTTTCCAGTAAGGTATAAAATGTGCCATTTTTGAGAATCTATTTATTACCACCATCACCGAGTCAAAACCGCGCTGCGTTCTGGGCAGACCCAAGACAAAGTCCAATCTGAATGAGTCCCATGATCTACTTGGAATAATAAGTGGCATGTAAAGTCCTGTATTCTGGCTGTAACCCTTCGCCAACTGACACATTTTACATCTGCTCACATATCTCTGCACGTCCTGTTGCATCTTTGGCTAGTAATAAAAATATCTGGTCTGTGATAATGTCTTGTCTATGCCGAAATGTCCAGCTAGACCTCCACTGTGCTTTTCTCGAATAATGTTCTCCCTCATTGAAAAATCGGGAATGCATAACTATCCTCCCCTGAATAAAAATCCTTCCTGCAAATTATATTCCAACCATGGACTATTGTTTCTCAGCAAAGGATTTTGATAGGCTTCATAAGGCTCTTTAAAATCTGTGTCTGTTTGATACAAGTCTTTCAAATGCTCAAAACCCAGCACTTGTATCGTGCTCTCCTGTAAGAGAAAATCTCTTCTACTCAACGCATCTGCTACCTTGTTGGCCTGTCCACTAATGTGTTTCAACACAAATGTAAAACTCTGCAAATACTCAACCCATTCTGCATGCTTATGGTTCAACTTATGCTGCTGCATAATATAATGTAATGCCAAATTATCAGAAAATAAAACAAATTCATTACCTAATAGATAATGTATCCAATGCTTCAGTGCTTGGACGACAACATAAAATTCCTTGTCATAGGATGAGTATTTTTGCCTACTTTCATTTAGCTTTTCACTGAAATAAGCGACCGACTTGTCCTCTTGGCTAAGTACTGCTCCAATGGCTGTACCGCTAGCATCACAACAAACTTGAAAAAGTTTGTTAAAATCAGACAACCTCAAAATCGGTCTTTCAGTGATCTTCTTCTTTAAAGTATGAAAACTTTTCTCTGCTGCTTTTGTCCAAAAGAAAGGCTAATTTGCCTTTTTTATTGCATCCAACATAGGTGCGCAGATTCCACTGAAATCTCTAATAAATTTCTGGTAAAAACTTGCCAACCCATGAAAACTTCAAACTTCAAACAGATTCTTTGGGGATGGCTAGCTAACTATAGCTGCAACTTTTTCTGGGTCCATCTTCAGCTCATTCTCTGCAATCAAAAAACCCAAATAAACTAATTCTTTATGAAAAAAGTTACATTTTTTTCAGATTTATCAGCAGCTTGTTCTGCTGCAATTTCTCCAATACTCTTCGAACATGTCGAAAGTGTTCTTCTTTCGTCTTGCTGAAAATTAAACTATCATCTAGATAAACGATCACAAAATTCCCAATGAAATCTTTCAGCACTTTGTTCATTAGGCGCATAAATGTACTAGGGGCATTACTCAAACTGAATGGAATTACCAGCCACTCATATAGCCCTTCATTTGTCTTGAAAGTTGTTTTCCAATCATCCCCTTCTCGAATTCGGATCTGGTGGTAACCACTCTTTAAATCGATCTTTGAGAAATACACTACTCCACTCAAGCAGTCCATCATGTCATCCATTCGTGGCAATGCTAACCTGTATCTAATAGTAATTTTATTGATATCTCTTGAATCTGTACACATCCGCCACTCTCCACCCTTCTTAGGAGCTAAAACTATTGGAACTGCACAGGGGCTCATACTGTCCCTGATTAGCCCTTTGTCTAGCAGTTCCTACACCTTCTTCCTAATATCTTCATTGTCCTTAGGACACATTCGATACGATGCCTTGTTTGGCAGACTAGCTCCTGTATAAAATCAATATGATGACTGGTGCTTCTCTTAGGAGGCAACTCATTTGGTAAATCATCCACTATGATATCACCAAAATCTTGCAACATATCCTAGATTTCCTCTCGTAAATCTGTAATTTTTGTATGCAATATCATTGTCTTTGTCCTCCTTACAACAAAAAACTTAATTTCATTATCCTCGATCTGTTTTAAGAATTCTTTTCCTCCCACCAACAATGCTTTGACTCCATTGGTCTCTGCTGTCTCTTCTTCCTTGATGGGTACAAGCGTATGCTTAATCCCATCCTTGACAAACTTGTAACAATTTGTCTTTCCATCGTGTACCACTTTCCTGTCATACTGCCAAGGTCTCCCTAACAGTATATGACAAACGTCCATAGGCATAATATCGCAAATAATCTTGTCCTTATACCTGCCAATATGGAACTCCACTTCACATGTCTGTTCACCAACTAACAGCTGATGTCCCTTTTGTAACCACGACACTTTGTAAGGAGTGGGGTGTTTCAGCCTCTTCAGCCCCAAATTCTCCACCATTTCTATAGCTACCAAATTGTCTGTACTTCCACTGTCAATTATCAGTTTGCAGCATTTACCATGTGATTTGCAAACTGTCCGGAATAAGGCTTTTCTTTGATCCAGTTCAACCACTTCTTTTGCTAGTTTCAGCAACACTTTATTCAGCACCAAGGCCTCCCCTGTTTCGGGTACATTCTCTATCTCTTGGGTTGGTGCTTCTGCTTCCTCCATCTGGGCAACATATGTTCCTCTACCTCCTGCTGGTTCACCCTCAAGACATTCATAAGACTTGTGCCCCCACTTATGGCACCTATAACACTGGACAACTCCTCTGCCTCTGCCATTACCTCTTCCACACTGGTATGGTCTTCCCCCTCTAGTGTTATTGTCTCTTTTTTCTATTCCTAGAGTCTTGGAACTGCTGCCTTCATCACTAGGATTGGTAGCTCTACCTCTGCCAAAAGCCCTTCCTTTTCCTCTACCAGATCCTCCTCCTCTTCTGGCATTCTGCTTCCTGTTTATTTTCTCGTCAGCTTTTAAGGCACACTGATATGCCTCATCTATAGTTCTGGGTGAGAGAATACTTATTTCATCTAGTATTTCTCCCCTCAAGCCATTTACAAACCTTGTTGTCTTTTCAGGGGTGTCTTCTACATAACCAGCAAATTCACTCTGTAGAATTCTTCCATATACTCCTTAACATTCAACCCCCTTTGTCTCAGATTTTGCACCTGTCTGTACAACATAATCTGGTAATCCTTGGGCAGGAATTTACCCTTCATTTTGGCATCCATCCTGGCCCACTTCTTTATAGGTTTTTTATTCAACCTTTTCCTTTCCTCCTGAACACTATCCCACCAAAAGGACGCGTGCCCTTTCAACTTGGTGGCAGAAAATTTTACCCTCTTATCTTCGCTGATTTCTTCATAATCAAAGTACTTGTTCAACTAAATAATCCAATCTAGCAACACATCTGCTAACAAATTTCCATCATAAGTAGAAATTTCATGCTTTGGCTTACTACTTGCTAACAAAATTGACCTAAACATTATGAGTTCAGGTCCTTCTCCATCAGAACCATCTGTCGTCTTGGTAGCTTCTTCATCACTGTCATCTCCTCCCTCAGGATCCCTTCTTCTTCCTGCTTCTATTGCCGCTAATCGGGCGTTAAGGATCCAGATCTCTTCCCTCAATCCTTCATCTACTGCCCTGCGTAAACCTCTTCCTCGACCTAGTCGACCAACCTCCATTTCTTCTAATCACAGCCCTGCTCTGATACCAAAAATTATGGGGCCCAGCCCTCAACCAAATCTGCACTCACAAAATATTTTAAATAAAACTAAATCAAAATACAGAACATAACATACATCATGCTATGTCACAAATACTTTAAGAGTTTGATAAGTTCATATATTTATTGCTGGATAATTGTGATGGTTCGTATGGTACTTGGCAGATTTACTTTGATTATTGTATTCCTCCGTGAGTAATGAACTTGTCCTTATGAACTGGCACGGTACTCGACACCTGTCTTGAAACTCGAAATCTTCTCCTGCGCTAAACAACCCAACACTATCGGCCTTTACTCAGTTGTTCACTAGCCGAGCTTTGGAGAGGGTTTCTATTTTTCGACTGTTCCTCTGGAATTCGTGAGGTTTTCTTTGGTGATTTCTCTGTTTCTATGAGGTCATTTCGTGTCTTTGACCTCTGATATTGTGGCCCTTCGCTGCTCCCATTACACTGGTCACTATGACAAGAGTTTTAACAAAACCTACGATGACATTCAACGCTTCCCCGTCGATTTGGTAACTTCGGTTGCTAATACCTATTGTATATGCCTCAGTTTGTCGCTCTAAAGCTTCCACCCTTTGTTTTCAGCTGTGAATTTAACTGGTGTCTTTCATTCTTGCAGGTTGAGGTCGCCAAGGGTTCTTTCGTTCACTTTCAGTTCAAAAAAGAAAAACACAGGTAAGCTCTCCCTCTATGATTTCAGTTTCTTCCACGTTTTTATGATGTTGCTGATCTGCTTGGCTCCTTGTGAGCAGGCCCTTGTCGGTTTCAACTAGATTTTTCTTTTACTCAATGTTCTGTCTTTGTTGGTAAGTTACCCAGAAACCCTCCTTCTCTCCATTCTCAGTAATTCATTCTTGTCGGTTTTTTTTTTAAAAAGAAAAACGTTATGGCATTTAACCCTGAAATGTTTCTCTTAATCTGTAGGCTTCCTCTGTCTCCCAAGGCGTGGATTCTTCCCTCCTTCGACTGTTGAGACCCTAAAGGGTAGGGTAGTTTCCTTAAGACAACTCTGTTAGTGTTAGGTTTTTATAAGTAGACTCAGACCTTCGTGCCGTCATTCCCTTTAATGGGTTTTGTCAATGTGGTTGTAATACGATTTTTTTCTTCCCGTATAGTAAATAACTTATACAGTAAATGACTATATAGTCATTCCAGTTTGTTACTCCATTTTGTATGATCTTACCCTTGGGTTTTCGCTCTTCTGTTTGGGGTTTCGAAATCGAAAACAAAACTAAGCCTGTAACTAATTTATTTATACAGATCTCCAAAAATGTATGAAGGTTTCTTTGTCTTAATTTAAAAACACGAGAAAATACAACTTCTGTGATTTTATGTTGGCGAAATTACCTGGCACTGTTCATAACTCCGTGCTTGTTCTGAAGTGTTTGAGAAAAGAAAACAACCTTGTTTTATCTATGTAGACTCGTTAGTAGTTCTAGAATTCTGTTCGTCAATGTGATAGTTGCTCCAGCACCTGGGTGCGATTTTACTTAAACTTGTGCTTGATTTAGTTGACAATTTGTTAATATTTGGCATATAACAACATAAATATAGTGATAGACAATAAGAAATAATAACATAGTTTGGTTGTAGAATGCTTTTAGACTCAAATGGTTCTTCTTTATAAAAACTTCCTTTACTGCTCTGCTTCTTTTTCTTTCTGATGGAAAATTGAATCATACAATATGTGTTTTTTTTTCTTTTGTATCATGGTAGGAAAAAAATAGTTTCCAGTTTGAAACTGTCAGCCATTTGGTTACAAATACATCCTTGTTTATGTTCTTTTAATAATAGAACGAGTTTTTAATATAAATTTAAAAGAAATAAAACTTTTAATTAAACCTACAAAACTTAATTAACTTCTTAATCCTAATGACAATCTCCTAAGATAAAATTAAAAGTCACAGGTTCAATGACCTGTCAGAAATCAAACGTAACAGTGAGACAAAAACCTATTCTTTTTGTCTACCCTGAGTTGGATGCTCCTGCATCACATTGTTACATATTCATGAACTTAAATATGTAAAACCATCCATGATTGTTTTAAATGACACATGATCATGAAAAAGGTACCTAAATATTAATTTTAATAGACATCCTAATTATATAGCATTCATACATGTTCAAATGCATAACATGTACCACATATGTTTTGTAATTTGAAATTTTAATCTCGATTCATTTTGAATAAAAAATGACAAAACAACTCGAGTTTTAAAAACAAAACTAATCTAAGATTGAATCTAAGTTAACATTATAACAACATGTGATCATGTATGAAAAATGTAACAACTAAATGCATATGTACTTCAATCATTGTTCAATATTCATGAACTTAAGTATGTAAAACCATGTATGATTGCTTTAAATGACATGTGATCATGAAAAATGTATCTAAATCTCATCTTTAATAGACATTTACACCTAATTATATAACATTCACACATGTTCAAATGCTTAATGTGTACCACATGTGCTTTGTAATTTGCAATTTCAATCTAGATTCATTTCAAATAACAAGTGACAAAACAAAAAGTTTAAAAAATAAAACATAATCTAAGATCATCTAAGTTAACATTATAACAACATGTGATCACATGGAAAATGTAACAACAATCCAAAATTTAAAAGCATTCAATAAAGGTAAATGTAGTTCAACTATCCAAAATGTAAGTAAAATATGTCCAAAATTTATATCATACAATAAAAGTAAATATAACAATGTATCAACTATTACAAGTATCAAGGTATATAGAAAAGTAAATATAACATGTACTATAAAAAGACTAGATCAAATAAAATGTTGTGTACAATCAATTAAATAGAGAATTTGGTTGTAATGCATTTTCCAGTAGCCTCCTTGTGCTATCATCTGAAGAATGGGGAACCTACACAATGCTTAATTGCACACACACTCACACACACACACACACACACACGTATAAGAAATTTATGTACATGTATTAAAATTAAATTGCAATGTTTTAAAATTGAATTAGAATGTATAGAACTTCATAAAAAAATAAAATGAAAAAAATTTAAAATTTAATGTAATACCTCATGTAGTTCCCTCTCCATTGTCATAATGGCCCTAATTGCATATATATATATATATATATATTAAAATTAAAATTTAATGTTTTAAAATTGAATGAGAATGTGGAACTTCAATAAAACAAACAAAATGAAAAAATAAAATAAAATTTCATGCAATACCTCATGTAGTTCCCCCTCCATTGTCCCGTGTTGGTCCTCCATCAATGCATACTCCAGGATAAATTGTATAATATATATATATATATATTAAAAATTTCAAATGAAAATGCATAAAATAATGCAATAATATTAAAAAAATGTTTGACAACTTCTTCAAATAGTGGGAATTTTCCTATCCCCATCATCGACTCAATCGCTAAAGTCCTTGGAGAACACAAATCATCTCCACAAACCTAAGGTATATCTCATTTTTCATTGAAACTTGCACTTCAATTTATAACTTGAAACATAAGTGAAAAATTAAATACTTGTGATGGTAGATTATTTGGCACATCTCCTAACAGGGAAGAAGAGGGTGACTCCATTGTGAAAACATCAGACGGAAGTGGAATATGTTAACATTTAATTATATATATGTGTACACATAATTGTTTCTTTTAAAAATATACACATCATGATTGATCTGAAAATGGGTGGATAACTTGAAATGCATATGCGCAAGCACCTCCCACTTAGTTAATCAAATAAATGATTGTGCTTATACATGACTATGCGGAATTGTATACTTGAAACATGTGTATGTTTTTAATTGTTTAAGTGCTTTAATAATATTTGTTTTTGTTGATATTAAGCATGTGAAATAACCATATAATGTAGCAAATAAGCATCAACACATAATAGAAAATTTAATATAGGATTTCACCCAAATATTGTGGGCTACGTCTCCTTGAGCCTATGTCAACTGACTTGGCTCTTTGGGATTATGATGTGAAATTTCTTTTACAAGTTAATAAATCAACTCCAATGGTTATTTGGGCTATACCATTGGGTTTATAACATCATCATACCCCTGTCATGGTTGTCATCACTCTGAAGAAATAAATAGTTTCCCTTAGACTTGATTTCTAATGTCGGTGCTTTAAGCTTCCCTGAGCTTCTCTCTGGCACTAACCCTTTAAGAAATAATTTCTTGTTCTTGAAAAATTATCTACTGTCTCCAGAATACATCATACCTCCAAAATAGACTGATCATTTGTTTAAAATGAGCACTGGCTCCCAAATCTAGGCCTCCATCCACTGTTGGCCCTCGACTACCTGAAAATTTGTTGTGGCTCTTCATCCTTCAGAAGTCTTCAAATGTCTCTAAAAATCCCGTCATTGGATTCAAAATGTCCAAAATAGTCATATTAGACCACTTGTAGAAATTGGCCTCCGGCTGCTCCGGTTTCGCCTCCAACACCTGGTGGCACCCTTTGGCTCTAGGTTCACTGAAAACTTCTCTGAAGCATATCGACTTTCAAAAGTCTTAAAAAGCTTATTAAAATCCCTCCATTAGATTCAGAAGACTCATTACAGTAAAAAACGAGTATTGGTTTGCTGAGAATGAATACTGGTTGCTCTAGATAAGCCTCATTCTCCTGCTGGTACTTGATGGCCCTAGTGGCCCCTGGAACTTCTTTGAAGCATATCAGCCTTCAAAGGTCCTCTATGGGCTCTAAAACCCACACAATTAGTTCCATAATGTCTAAAACATCCAAAATTGACTATTGGATTGTCGAGAAAGGCCTCTAGCTGCCTTGGCTAGGCCTCAAACTGCTGCTGGCCCCTGGTGGTCCAATAGAACTTCTATGAACCAAAAACATACTCAAAAGTCCTCTAATGACTCTGAAACCCTCACCAATGAGTCTGGAATGTCTGAGTTAGTCGAAATTGACTATTATCACTCTAAGAATGGTTGAATCTAGCTCAATATAGATCCTAAACAAATTTTGTCCAGTTACACCTTAAACAACTCCTAATTTTGGGCCCATTGTAGTTAACTCCAGAAAAATTTGGCCAAATCCCCAAAATTTGGGGGCGTGCCATTTTATCCACCAGCCTAACTATAATAGTTAATTTTTGGTGGTTAGCATTGGACACATGCCCCAGACTCCATGTGGTTACGTTAAATGCTGGGGTAATGTTTGCGAAACCGTCCGTAAACCTTGCGGATGAATGTCATGTGATAGTTGTTTAAAATGTTGGCACTGATGGTTAGGGGCTTAGGCCCTTGGACTTGGGGTCATGGCCATATAGGAGGGGCTGGCCCCTTCAAACCCCCAAATATCATTTCAATACATGTTAAATGAAACGCGTGAACCATATGATTAAGAAACAAACCATAGCTCGAGCGGTAAGAGCGTGCACATGCAGGCGAGAGGTCTTGGGGTCGACTCTGGTGGAGTCCAACCAAAATTTTAATGTACCAAACTTGGGCCACGTGGCGGCCTCTGGGCTTGCCATGTGGTGGCCTTTGATTGGCCAAAATCAACATGTTCAATAAACCGTCGAATGAAACAGTGCCACTCGTCAACATATGACTGGCCTTTAAGGAATATTTCAAGGAATATTCCAAGAATATTCCTTGGAATATTCCAAGAATATTCCTTGGAATATTCATTTTTCTGAACATTCAAATGCCCAGTCAAACTTGGTCAAAAGCCAAAAATTTCAGTTTACTCGACTTTTCAAATCACAATAAATTCTTCATACGGTGTGGGTTTTTAGAATTGTTCACGGCACCAGAATCAAGAAGACGAGATCTATCCGGTTGCTCAGGTTCGACACACTTTCAAACACTTTGAAATTTGAGCTATCAGTTAGGTCCTTGATCCAAATCTGATGAATGATAGTTTGGCATAATAAAAGAAAATAATTGTACATCAACATCATGAACTCTTTAAAAACACTAACATTTCCTAAAATATCATTTGGATTGAGAGAACCTGAACCTTGGACTATGATATTATCAAAATTTAACATGCATGTAAACGGAAAATGGTGAACATACGATACATTTATGTTAGAATAACACATACATACAAACATGTATATATATATGTAAATTACAAATTCCATTAAAATATCCACCCTAACCATTAACACATACCAATCCCACGCCCTCTTCCTCATGAAGGATTAAGTCATGCCAACCATTGAGACAGTGCTTTGCATATGTTCTAAGCTCTTCAATACTAATGTTGTCTATCTCATCATATGTACTATACAAAAAATTAGAACGTGCATTATCTCGTGCTCTTTTTTTATTCAGACCAATATCAATTCTACCAAGTCCAGTATGAACATTGTCTCTGATAGCATCCCTTGCTTCTCAACTAATTTGAGAAGTGGCATCCATCTCAGACCGCAAAATTTCCACACGAGGGGGTCAAATCACCAAAGGTTTCTCAGGGCGAGGCAACTTAGTATCATGCTTAGCATGCTTACGGTCACATAATCAACCTTTCCTAGGACCAAAAAAATTGAAAGGAAGGTCATTATAATTGGGTTTCATTCCCAAAAATAATTTTGTAAAATAAACATGAATCTCGTCATTTCATGGTAGTATTCCATGGGCTGCAAGGTGCATATCATAAAAATGGTAGGTTATATTAGGGTTCTTGAAATATTTCACCTTCAAACCTTTCTTTTTGGCCCTTCTTTAAATTAAACATAGATTTTGTCATTTCTTTTGTAACTCTGTTTTCAACATCATCCCATATATCAGGGCCCATTACTGTTTCTTTTCTTTTCCTCATCACTTCTACAAAAGTATCAGTGGTTGGACCAAGATTTTTGTAAACATTTACAAGTGTGCTTAGAGAGTGTGTAACTATTTGTAAGCTTTCTCGACTCTCTGTAGGGAGTTTCAAAGACACAAGATCTTTCTTATATTTTGAATAAGGATGTTCGCACTTTTGTAATGTGCATTATTGGATGTTTGTTTCCCAAGGTAAATAATCAGGAATTTCAGAAGGATAAGTCATGGTTGGTGTACAACCTTCTTCTTGAATTACGCAATCTGGCCAACGTCTTTCTCGAGCAACATTTTCACCCTCTGCATCAATATATAAAATTATGTATAAATAAAAAAACATGTGAACAATTTTTACAAATTTTCTTTTTAACCATAAAAAAATTATAAGAATAATTTAACAAATTAATAATTGAATGATAATAATATCGATATTGATGGCCACCTCGAGATGGCTGAGCAACATCATGCCCACCTGGATATGATTGAGAACCAACATGACCACCCATTGATTGGCCACTAGGGGAATGTGTACCACCACCCTCATGTGATTGTCCACCACTTATTGATTGGCCACCAGGGGAATGTGTACCACCACCACCACCCTCACGAAATGAGAGCGAAGCTTCATAAAAAAATATGAATTTCTAATCAATTCAAATATACATGCATGTACATACATACATATGATTGAGTAGATTGTGTGAACCATACCATGATTGCGTGAACCATGGACATACTCCATTGATTGAGTAGATACTCTTTTCCTTTGAACTCCTAAAAAATAAAATTTATTCAAAATTAATTGAACTCATTAAATTGATAAAAAATAAATTCCATATGTATACATGTATGTATGGGGATAATATTATATATTCAATAAAAAATCAATTCCATATGTATACATGTATGTATGGGGATAAGATTATATATTCAAATGTCATTTAAAAACTTTCACATTTAATATAAATACCATGAACACGATGGACATCCCACGATCCATGATCCCCCTCTCCCGTAGATGTTCGCCTCGAAGAATCACATGGCAAATGATCATCCTCCGTGCTATATATATGGATATTTATATATACATAGATACACATGATGTTTAAAGCCTATAAGAATCATGTGGAGAATAATCATCCATGATATATATGTATATCTACAAATACATAGATACATGCATTTACATTTATTTTTAAAATTACTATTTAAATTTTTTTCAAAAGAATTAAAAAAATTGATGTAATTTACACAAATGTTGGAGCACAACTTGAACACAAATTATGTAAAACACAAAAATTTCAAAGCACAAATTGATGTGTAAAACTCACTAGACTATTTAAACAAAAAAATGTTGAAGTCATGCACATTTTGAAAATTAAATACAAAATTTTCTAAAACATGAAGTTCACCAATTTATGCATACATAGTGGGTGCACATTTTGAAAATTAAATACAAAATTTTCTAGAACATGAAGTTCACCAAGTTGTGCTTACATGGTAGGAGCGCACTTGTTATATAATTGAAAAAAACACATGGTCATTAAAAATGACACATTTATATCTAAAAAGCACACACATATCAAAGATATCTTACTATTTCCATCAATAAATTTTGATGGAGAGTGTTGTTGAGCCTCTAGACTACCTCAATTTTGACATCCATTTCACTACCTTTTCCTCCTTTTTGTTAAACTCCATAAGCTCAAACAATATTGATTTGCATATTTTCATCCTGGTAAGGTATTTTTCATATTTTAAATGTTTCTTATTATTTGTATAAAAATTGTATTTAGCTACAAAATTCATGCAATTCTGCAGCTAATCTCCGTTTTTGCAGCCACTGCCATGGTTTAACAAGTTCATAAGAATGAATGATGGAGAAAAGTACATGGACAGTTAGGAAATGATCCATTCACGGATTATATCCTATCTACCTATCCAGAATCAAGAAGGAAAGAGAATAGGATTGCGGTCAAAGGGTCAATCAAAGCAAAGAATTGAAACAAGCGATCGAGAAGATTAAGCTTCACGATTTTCTCTCCAAGTAGCAAATAGAGAAAGTAACAAAAATCACATTTTTGTTTAGAGTTTTATGCCTAGTTTGATTAGTCTCCAAAGGAGTGATAGCCTCAAACATCTAATTCAAATATGTTCTAAATACCAGGCCGTGTAACCCTAAAACAAGCTCGATTTTTAATGTAAAAATTTCATACATTAAAACTCTGTTTTTATCAATCAAAGGAGAATGTGTTTCTAGAATCATCGGTACATAGTTAGTTGTGAATAAGTTCAGAACCATTCTATTATGGAGGGCCCTTTTACATAAGAGGTTTAGTAGTTTAGTTTTCAGTCATTTCATAGTTTAATTTATTATGCTTTTTGTTGTGTTTTCCGCATAGATAGACACTATGTTTACCTTTTTTTCTTATTACAATTGATAGCATAGATACTCTGTTTAAATTTTTTAGATTAAAAATGCATTTCATTTTCGTACAGTAGACATATGCTCTATTTTCATTTTTATTGCAAATAGTTTTCGAAATTCCGTAGTATAGATGCTCAGTTTTGATATCGTTACTTCACTGTATGTTATTTCCATTTGCAGAATTTCGTTACGATTAGAATAGATGATTTTGCTTCATATTTAATAGGCTTAGAGTTAATTTAGATAGATACTATTCTATATAGAGATAATTCATATTGATGTTTTGTTTTGTAAATTAGAGATAGTTTAGATATATAATTTGCTAGACTTATGAACAATTTGGATTGATGTTTGGTTTGTAATTGAATAGACTAAGAGATGGTTTAAATAGATGTTTTGTTATTTGATTAAATAGATTTATAAGTATTTTTGATAAATGTTTTGTTATTTGATTAAATAGATTTAGAATTAATTTAGATAGATGTTTTGTTATTTGATTGAATAGATTTAAAAGTGATTTAGATAGATGTTTTTTTATTTGATTGAATAGATTTAAAAGTGATTTAGATATATTTTTTTGAGATAATTTATCATAGTTTCCGGTATAGGTTGATTGCAAATTGATATATTAGATGAATTGAAGAATCTTTGTATCAAAATCCCTTTGTTACAAGACAATAAATAAATTTCAATCCTTGCAAAAACAATAAGAGAGTTGAGTATAAAGAAATCTGGAAGAAAAACAAAGGAAGTAAAAATAATACAGTTAGTGGGAAAAATTGCAGATATCGTGATGGGAAAAATAGCTATACATTGGATCTAGGAAGTCCCATTGTGAAAACACACATCAATGGTATTGAGATCCCAAAAAAATTTACCGACTTAGGAGCATCCATAAACATCATGAGTAAACAAACTATGGAACAACTAAAACTTCCAAATCTTCAATATACACAAACATTGATATCGAACGGATAGATCCATTAATATAATGTTGAAAATGCGGCCAGATGATGGAGCTTAGTGAAATGAAGTCGCCTTCACTAAGTGGGCCCGCAGGCAAATTTTGGCGCAAAGTCTATTTTTAGACATATGGAGCATGGTCCAGGGGTTGCGGTATGTTATTCTTGGAGTATTGGTCATGTTGGTAAAAATAGATGGACCTCTATTTTTGGACCTATAGGTCGAAGTCTATTTTTAGACTGCCTATCCTAAAAATAGGGAAGTCAAATATTATTTACCCTTAATAATATTTGGACTCTAAACAACAGTTTACTCTCTTGGAGCACTTCAGTTCGAGCCTTGGAAGTGGCTCATTCATCTGACAGAGGAATTACGCTATTCCCAAGGGTTTGATGGCATCATGCATGGTTGACTTCAGTTAGGACTTCAGTGGCAGAAGTTTGGTGGAGTTAATGAGACAGCTAGTGGAGTTGTGTTCTGTTTATTTTAGTTGAACTAGTTGAGATTAGTTTAACTAGCTAATCAATTAGTTATGAGTGGAGTGAATTAAATATTATTTAATTCATTAATTAGTAACTCATTATTCAACTCAAGAAAACATCAGTTCACTACAGTGCATGATCAGTTCAGTGGAGACCAGTGAAAGAGGTAGATGAAAGGGTGGAGTTAGCTATCAGTGGCGACATCAGTTGTGCATGAGATTTGCACCACACTTGGAGGAATTGCCCATGATTATTGCACTGTCAAGGGAAGGGGATTCGAACCTTGAACCTCTTCATATACAGGCCATGATTGCGCAATAGAGGCAAGGCAATTGGCGGGGAGTTTTGAACCTCAGACTTGTTCAAAACTGAGTCAGATTGTGAGTAACTTCATGAGAGAGTACTGATTACTTGTGAGGAGTATTGTACTTGTTTGGTTACTTGATTTCTCCATTATAATATACACAATAGCTGCGGGGTTTTCAGCTATAGGCTTTCCCCATACATACTGAGTTAATGTGTGATTGAATTGATGTCTTATCAACTTGTTTATTTTCTGTGTGATGATACGAGTGGAAGAGATTATGTGTTGCATATAAATTCGAATTGTATGTGATCGGAATAGTCTCGGTGGATAATTAATCATTATTGACAAATTTCTACTCAAGCTTGATGGTGTATTAGAAGACATTTATGTATCCTTAGATTCTTGGTACTATCCAATTGACTATATGATCTTAACTACCAATAATAACTTAGGAGGCCATCCATTGATATTAGGAAGACCTTGGTTAGATACAGCTGATGCTTTCATCAGTTGTAGATCTAGTGATATGTTTATCTCTAATGGAAGTTCAACAAAGAAATTCACTTTATATCCTCTAGCAAAATCATTGATAGAAGTAGAAAATTAAGAATGGATGGATGATGAAAATGGCATACAACCTATTTTTACCATCTCGCACATTAGTGAAGAAAATAAAATTCTAAATTTAGTAGAAAATCATGAATCATCTTCACAATGTGAGAATAGTCAAAATTTTCAGGAACAATGTAATATTGAATACTTATCATCCAGACAAATGTATTTATATTCTATGGAATAATTTGGTAATTCTACAATTGAAATATTTCCAGGTAAAACTTTAAACATGAACAAAAACCTAGAAGAATTTTAAAAAGAAGAGTTAATAAAAACATTGCAAAAACATTCTTTTGCATATGCATGGGAATACACTGACATGAAAGGAGTCAACCCTGAAACTTGCATACATCATATCTATATTGAGGAAAATTCTAAACCAATAAGACAACATCAAAGAAGATTGAATCCAAATCTTAGGGAGATTGTAATGGAAGAACTACAAAAACTGTAGAATGTAAATTTTATTTATCCAATATCAGACAGTCAGTGGGTTTCAATTTTTGTAATTGTCCCTGAAAATAATTGAAAATGGAGAGTGTGTATTGATTATAGGGATTTTAATAAAGCTAATTTAAAACATCACTTTCCATTACCTTTCAAAGATAAAGTTTTAGATACATTATCAAGGAATAATATTTTTCATTCTTGGACGGTTTTAGTGGGTATAATAAAATTCATGTAGCACCCGAAGATCAAGTCAAAACCAACTTTACCTTTCCATGGGGAACTTATGCTTATCGAGTACTTCCTTTTGGATTATACAATGGACCTGCAACATTCCAAAGAGAAATATTATGTATTTTCTCTGATTTAATTCATAACTGTGTGGAAGTGTATATGGATGATTTTACAGTCTATGGAAATTCTTTTGAATAAGCCCTTGAAAATTTAGAAAATGTTCTCATAAGATGTAAAGACGAAAAAATATCATTGAGTCATGCAAAATGTTTTATGATGTTTACTACAGGAATTGTTTTAGGACACCATATTTCAAAAAACAAAATTAAGGTGGACCCATCTAAAGTTGAAGTTATTTTCAAATTAGCAATCCCAAAATGCAAAAATATGTTAGGATTTTTCTTGGTTTTACAGGATAATACAGAATATTTATAGAAAAAATTCACAAAAATTGAATCTCCACTCTTCAAATTTCTCACAAAGGATTGTGAATTTAGCTGAAACCCTGAGTGCCAAAAGGCATTTGACTATTTGAAAGAAAATATTTATGAAGTACCCATCTTAAGAGGAAAAGAATGAAAATTACTTTTTCATATCTCAACTAATGCTTCAGATACAACTCTGGGAGCTGTAATAGGACATAAATACTTGACCCCTTATGCCATCTACTATACAAGTAAGAATTTAACTCCGGCTGAGTTAAATTATATTGTTACTAAAAAATAGTTTCTATAGGTTTTCCATGTTATTAACAAGTTGAGACATTACATCACTGGCTATGAAACTTTCATTCACACAAATCATTATGAAATTAGATATCTAATGGTAGAATCACAAGATGGTTACTATTATTGAAAGAATTTAATATCACCATTTTAGATCGACCTACAAAACAAAACACAGTTGCTGATTTTTTGTCTAGAATTCAAAATGGTAATAATGATACACCACTAGAAGATATTTTTCCCGATGAATATATTTTTGCAATATCTACTAAATCTCCATGTTTTTAAGAGATTGCTAATTATTTATCCATAGGAAAACTACCATCAGATTTTTTTCCTATAGAAAAGAGAAAGATAATTCAAATGAGTGCATATTATTCATGGGTAAATGAGGAATTGTACAAGACAGGTCCATATATCATCATTAGAAGATGTGTACGAGAGGATGAAATACCTGAGATACTGAAGGCATGCTATGATGATCCATGTGGAGGACACTTTGCTGACAAGAGGAAAGCCTACAAAATCCTTCTCTTAGGATATTTTTGGCCTTCCCTTTTCAAGGATGCCAAGGAATTTGTTTAAAGATGTGAAAGTTTTCAGAGAATGGGGAAACATGTTCCTTCAGATGAAATACCCTTACAACCACAAGTACTCATCGGACCCTTTAAAAAATGGGCTCTAGATTTTTTGGGCCAATCAACCCACCATTAAGACAAAAGAGGTATATTCTTGTGTGCATTGATTATGTCACTAAATGGGTAGAAACTAAAACACTTTTCTTTCCTAATGAAAATATTTTATTTGATACATGTTTATTTGATTGAATAGATTTAGAAGTGATTTAGATAGATGTTTTTGAGATAATTTATCATAGTTGCTGGCATAGGCTGATTTGATATATCTTTAGACTTATCATTTAGATTAATTTCTTTTTTTATGCAATATAAGTTTATCATATATCAATTTCCTTTCTTAGATAAACATTTCCTTTTCTTCCTTCTTGCAAGTTTTATCTTTCAGTCATTAGAATACTTTCTTTAAGAGTGATTCATAGGTTAATTTTCTTTCTTAGGTAAACATTAAACATTTCCTTTTCTTCCTTCTTAGTTTTATTTTTCAATCATCAAAATATTTCTTTAGGTGTGATTACTTTCTAGTGAATTCTTTCTTTTAATTTCATTTACATAAAAACTCCAAAACATACAAAAAAATTGAAGTTTCTTCTTGTTTCTAGTTTCGTTGAAGTCAATTGTTCATTTTTAGATAAGCTAAAGTAGAATTCTCATCATAAGTTTTGATAGTTAAATTTTGATTTCATTTCACAAATCAGTTCTTAGTCTCTCAATTTGATTTAGACATTCTAGATAAACACAAAATCCTAAAAACAACATATAAAACCAACATAATGAATTAAGTAAGAAAAAAATTCTAGCATATATAGTGCACCTGCACTTCATAAAAGTATTAAATCCGATCGATAATTTATCATAGAAATTTAAGACATTAAATTGACTAAAAAAGTGTCTCAACACTAATTCTTCTTTGACAGATGAATCTTGAATTTTCATTTCCCCATACAATAGATCACCAAACATCTTATTCAAATTTGCACAATGTCTTATACTAAATGATTGAAATTGTCTAAAAATATTTTTTTCTTTTCCATGTTGTTGTTTTAGCCTCTCCTTCTTAACTTGGTACACGAGGTTCATCTGGTTGTAAACAAGTTTAGAATTGGTGAAAACTACAATTCCAATGGATCCATACTCCCTAGCTATTCCCAAGCCTTCTATCAATGCAATATAATATACTTCATTGTTTGTTGTTCTTCTAGGTATATTCATTTTTCATTGGAGGACTTTGTTAGTCGTAATATTGCATAGTACATATGTAATCACTGCTTTTCCTAGATTGGGATAGAAAGAAACATCTATGAATAATTTCCATTTTTCAACCATGTTTAATGGGGATTTTGATCCCTGAAAAAAAAAATCAATAAAATATTAAATGAAAATTTATTGCAAATTCCTTAAATTTTATGGGAGAAATGACATGTACATGGTTTCCAAAAACACTATAACCGTCCTTGTATTTAGGGAAATTTTTTATAATAGTTTACTGCCAAGGAAAATGAGTAACAACACATCCTAGCCATTATGGTTGGTGAGGTGATAGTGGACCCCAATGAGGTGATAGACAAAAATATGGTATTTTATTGATTATAACCTACTATAATTTTTTGACATTATTGAAGCAGTCATAAAAAGTGGAACACAAGAAGTGGGGAAACCACCAATATTTTCCAACTAAGTCTCCTAAGTGTGATGAAGAGCTTGTTGCCTCGGAGCAAGGAAAAATATACTAGCATGACACATGTGATTTTGAAAGAATCCTTCTTGTTAAAAAGGAAAAGGACCATTGGGAATCCTTAATAAAAATCCAATCAAACTCCTTCAGGACATTGGATCTCACCAAATTAAAGAGACAACGTGGAAGATGATGTCCCAAATCATGATAATAATGTTGCTGCTACACTAAGTGATTTTTTATGCCTAAAATTCAAGAAGAACAAAATTTATAGCATTGTTGAAGAAGGTATTGCAAATCTGAAAGAAAAACTCCACATCAAACCTGATTCCCAAATAAATTTGGATATGTGCTTTAGCAAAACAGATTTAGATCAGAGGCAAATAATAAATACTATGTTTTAAGAACTAACCAGTTTATGATAATTTTCATATCTCCCTTCCCAAACTTGAATTGGGTTTGCTAAAGGTATGATCAATCAAGCAAGCAATGAGGTTGGGCGTAACATATTTTGTACTCAGATTTTGAGAAAAATACTATTGATCACTTCTTAATTGCACCATCCGCTAAAGACATGGTTTTTAACCATTGTTAAGATGATGATGACAAAGTTGAAACCATAAACTGGCAAGCATGTGTGACAATTATGAAAATGATAATAGAGAATGTGGTGTTGTGCTTAGGCCATGAAATACAAGATCTGGGAGTGAGGCATTCCAAAGAAATAACGCAGCCAAAACTAAAGTTTAAATCAATGGAATATGTTTAAAAGAACAAGACAGATGATGCACAAAACAATGATACATATGCAGCCGATGGCATTATTGATGTCAACAATGTAAATGGTGTTGTTGGGCAAAGGAGGCGATGAGCTTCCTGAGGTAGATGATGGAATTTTACAGTCACCCATTGATACAACTGATGACAATCTAGGTTTGTGCCTACAATTCTAACAGGGTAGCAAAGATTCCAAAAAAATGGAGTTGTCACCAAAGAGGAGAGTCCAGAAGTCCTGCATACCTAAAATGTAGAAGAGGAAGTTTGCAAGGAAAACGATTATATTGAATATCATGAAAATTTTTCCTTCTGTGAAATGGACGTTAACTTTGTCAACTTCCAGTGTTTCTTAGAGTCCAAAGAAAATTTTTAAATGGATGATAAGAAGAAGAAAATGTAAATTTGTGTTGTATGTCAAATGTGTAAATCTAGGCATTGTAAATAGAATTATGGTCTGGATGATTGACAGGAAAAATGGCACTGGTTAATGGTAAAATTTTTAAACAACAATAGGTGAATTATTTATGCAGAGTAATAAAATTTAATTCTCGATTTTAAAGAAGTAATTTAATAATTTAGCAAAGTTAAATTAAAGAAAAACAATTTAACATTTTAACAAAAATCAGAGAAATTTAACAAAAACAAATATGCATACATATAAATGCATTTTTTAAACAACAGAATAATTGACTTTAGTTGTAATTTTTTTCGAATTGCATTGTTAATTCTGATTTTTTTCTGTCAAAAATTAAAAGCAGAAGAATAGTGTGGTTTGGAATGGCACTGAATACTTCTCAACTTTCTGACTATGAGGATGCAAAAGCATAACAAAGTATCAAAATGTGCTGGTTTTTTAGTGTATTATGTTTTTTAAGTCGTCATTAGTGGGGTACTTATTCGACTTTGTCAATTCCAAACACAATCGAACCTATTGGGTGAATTCCTATCAATTTAGTAGGTAGTTTAAATTTTCAATTCCAAGCACAATCAGCCATGTAAAGTTAAGGTTATCGATTCAGTGGTTGGTAGAATTTTCATTACAATGTGATATCAATTTTTCAACCAATGAAATGATAACATTATTCAAACTTTTTTAGAGTAAAAAAATATATATAATCTAAGTTGTTATATAATGATGTAGGAATTGAATTTAGAAAAAAATATTTAACTTCAAAAAAACATATGTCCATTGTCCATTGATCAACAAAGGGGCATTAGCTGATCAAGTAACATTATATATATTGATGCAAACCATACATGTATGAATTTTTCATGCCAATATAGCATGTGAGCTGAAAGGAATTGGGTAAGAATTCCTTGACTTATGCTTCAATATCTCAATTGATATGTGTGTGATGAAATATGAATGCATGTATGTGAACTGATACCAAGGTAGGGGAATGGAAAAGGAAGAAAGCCTAGGAAATTTCAAAATTGTGACAAAATATTTTTTATGCATTCATATGATAATTTGTCATGTTGATTTGGTTAAGAGAAGGAAGAGTTTCCTTAGGGACTATTCAATAGAAAAAGGAAGGGCTCTTTAGGGATTGTTGAGAAGTGAAGGGAAGGTAAATTCCTCGCATGTAGTGATTCAAGAAGAAGGTGTCTAGATGTGTTGAAGAGTTGAGTGAATTTTGAAGTTGGTCAAGGAGGATGGTATGAAATGGGATATATTGTAGTTATTATAGAAGATGTAAGTCTATATGCCTAGAGGATGTGTAAAATTTATAGGAAAAGAAGATGATGAAGACAATGATACAGAGATGTAAGTCTAGATGCCTGGAGGATGTGTAAAATTATAGGAAGTGAAGATGATGAATACAATGATACAGAGTTAGCTAGGATACATATATCAAGATGGATTGAGTATGGAATGCAGCATGGGATGGTATTCAATGTCATTAAAGGGTGTAGTGAGTGAGTGTGGTGAATGTGCATGAAGTATATTACGCAGATGTGAAAAGTTTGATTGTGTATAAATGAGTATTAGCGCATATGTTTGAATGATTTTCTATTATAGTAATGCATATATAGTTAATGAAACTTCATTTCATTTAATATGTTTATAGCTTAAAATAATGGAATGATCATTATGTCATAATTCTAAGATCATTTCAAAAGCTGCTGGAAATATGGCAATGCAAGTTTATATGCTTGAATCCTCATAGTTGTTTGGCTGAATGAAAATTTTATTAGCGAGGACAGATTACAAGTAGAAATTGATTGGATACGTAATCCCATAGTGAATATTGGTTTCTACAACATCCAAGCGCCAAACATTATGATAATAATCTCATAGTTGTTCAATCTGGTTTCTAAATTATATAGATTTCAATTTCTTATTTTAACATCTCGTGGTGACTTTATGTTTATCATACAAGTGATATGATGGATCTGTATAGTAGGGACAAATGATGGCTGCTATAAACTAGGAAGCACAGGGAGAATGTTACTATGATGGCACTAGAACCCTGTGATATGCCTTGATTTTGATGAACTATTGAGTGACTAGAGGCTGCTGGTGGGATGACTTGATAGTAAGATTATATAGGTGCCTCCACTTCATGAAAGGGTGAATAGCATGCCTTCCCTTGCTCTTCTTGGCTGAAGCAATAGAGTTTCAAAGGCTTACAAAAGAACCCTTTTGTAAAGGTAGTTTTATGTAGATTTTAAAATATTACAGGAATCTCATAAATATTAAAAAAGTTAACTATTTATTTAACTTCACTTATAAATCAAAATTTTTAAATATTCTAGAATTTAAAATAAAATAACATAAATACTAAACGAACTATCCTTGTGTACGACAATCAAGATAATTTTGTATTCCTACCACAGTTTTGTTTTGTTATTTTTGGGGAGGCTTGACAACTAAATTACTAATTACATGTACATCTTCTTCTATTTCCATAAAGATCATATACTAATTCTCGAGTTTTCTATGTCATAAATATCATACACTAATGTTTTTTTATTATAGTAATGCATATATAGTTAATGAAACTTCATTGCATTTATATGTTTATAGCTTAAAATAATTGAGTGATCAGTATGTCATAATTGTAAGATCATTTCAAAAGTTGTTGGAAATATGCAAATGAAATTTTACATGCTTGAATACTCACAATTATTTGGTTGAATGAAAATTATGTCAAGGAGGGACCCGTCTTTGCTGCCAGAATCTTCTTGAACTTGGCCTCAGGTTAAAAAATATAATTAAAACATCAATTTACATAACACCTATAAAAATTCTAGTTATCTTTTTTTCTTTAAAAGCCATACTTCTTTTACATATGTAAAGGACCCCAAAAAACAATAATATCATGCTTGCTCTTCATTCCATTTCAGATAAAGGAAATGGGACTCATTACAGTTTTCGAGTCTTTAAAAGCCAACAATTTACACCTATAAAAATTCTAGTTATCTTTTTATCTTTAAAAGCCATACTTCTTTTACCTATGTAAAGGACCCAAAAAACAATGATATCACACTTTCTCTTCATTCCATTTCAGATAAAGGAAATGGTTTGATGTTAGTTACACAACAATATCTATCAATATCACCTTTTCTCCTTTAATCATTCCATTTTATTTTGAGAGAGTGGTTAGATGCTAAGTTTCACATCATCTTTGTAAATTTCTTATTAAAAAAAAACAATTTCAACCCTTGCATTTGAAAAAATGGAAAAAACAAAACCCAAAATTGTCACGAGATTGACGCTCTTAATAAGGTACGAGACCCAACATAGTTTCATTTTTTGATGAGATTTGACCATATTGTAATTTGCAATTAACTTTTTAAAGATTTAATAATATTTAAAATATTATGAAATAAATAAAATTTAAATATCTGAATAGTAAAATTTTTAAATGGGAATAAAATATATATTATATATAATATATTAAATAAAATAAAATGTAAAATGATTTTTATATAAGTATTATTGTAAATAATATATATGAAAATTATGATTTTAAAACACAAGCTCGAGCCCTAAACACACAAGCTCCAAGGCACATTCAACTACAATCCAACACAACAACATATAACCGTGTACAAGATTCTATAGATTATGTGATTACTTATTATTATGAATAAGTACTATTTCCATATGTTGTTTTTTTCCCTCCCACCAATAGGTATTGATTCGATATGCATACGGTCTGGGGACTATACATAGTGAACCTGCCCTATTGAGGGTAATTCCTCCTTCATTTACCTACCCTGCCGGTCGATTGAGTCAAAGGTAGCAATAGTTCCAAAGCCTATAACAACAAAGCAAGCATCAAACCGGTGGATCATTCAGTTGCATCCTCGCTCTCGAAATGAAATTAGTATTATTGGTAATGACGCTCAATATAGAAGAGATGACGCAAGCTCTCGATATGAATATGAATTTTCTTCTGCAAAGCTCACTTTGAAAGGAGTTCTTCTTCTGTCTTATCCTTTGGTAAATTCGGGTGTAATATAACCCTCCCAGTTTTCATTGATTCATAAGTTTATCGTGCAGAAGCATCACCAACAACGGGAAAGCACAAAGAAAGTGTTACACTTGCTTTTGAATTCTAGGCTATAATAGAAGTGGCGATAGTTATTTTTCATAATCTTGGTTGTGCCAAAATTCCCATCGCGCATGGTGAGGTGGGTCCCATGGAAAAAATCTGGTTATCGTTTCGGCCGAACTTGTGGGAGAGTGAAACTTTCGAATGTGTTTCTCACGAAAGTGTAACTCACTTTCATACATTCACCGAGATGCGAGAACTTTGAAGCATTTTCCCTCTAAAAAAAATGCACTGGATATGGATTGAAGCTCATGCAAGGTAAAAAAAGTAGCAAAGAGTTTTTTCTCAACATATGTACAGTAATATTTTTTTTTAATGCTTTCTTATTGTTTAAAATTTTGATGATGCAAATGATGCTCGTCATCAAGGATGATAAGTTTTTTTGAGATAGTCCACTATTGGACGAAACATAGAACAATTTTTTTGTATATGTACTATATGGATGATAAGATGGAGAGATGATATATATACTTTTGGTTTTCTAGTTAGAGGAGATCCTCCTTTCTCGAGCTACAAAGCATTGGAATATTGAATTCATTTTCTTATGTAATTTTATTTACTTCTCATAAATAAAAAAATAATTCTTTTTTCCTTGGAGGAAAAGAAAAAGAAAAGAAAAACTCAACTACTAATCCAATAATAAAGCAGTAGTAACAATATTAAAAAAAAAATACATGTATGATTAACTTATTTTGAAATATTATATATGTCGAAAAAAATTATATTACAAATATTTAAAAATCAAATAATATTATAATAAATTATAATATTAAAATATAATTAATTAATGCTTGTAGTTATAACTATTTTAATAATACAAATAAATATTTAATAATATCATATGTAAAGAGTATATAAGAGTAAATCTTAGAGTTTTTAAAGTACAAGGTGAATTAAAAAATATGGCTTGAAAAACTTTTACATAAATAACTTTTTCTTTTAAATAATATATATATATATATATATATATATATATATATATATATATATATATATATATATATAATTTTAAATAAATTTATATAATAAAAAATAATGCATATTGATATAAGAAGGTATTATAAAAATTCTAAGATGCTTAAACATTCCTATATATATATTAAACCATGTATATTTGTGAATGTTATTGTTTATTTTGAAAAATTCTAAAAAAATTATGGGATTTTTTTTTGAGAAATTATCATTTAATTTGATTATATAATTTTGGATGAAATTCAATTTTTCATTGTTGAAATTCAACTTTTGAAAACATAATTAGATTCAATGTCTTGAAAAATCCATCTTACCCTCAAATTATATGATCTCAAACACTTATATTTACAATTCCATAAATTCTTTTAAATTTTTGACAAAAATGGTAAAATAAATGTGATGAGAAAAGGTTCAAAATATCACATGTTTAGACTACACTATCTATTATATATATAAGGGAATAGATATTATTTGGGCACCACACAAGTTCAAATTCAACTAATTTTCACTATAAACCTTATGTTAGTGTAGACTATTTATTACTTGAATTCTTTTCAAGATCAAGGGGAATAGGGATTATTTGGGCAAGGTAGAGGTTCAAATTCAACTTATTTTCACTATAAGTATTGGGTCAGTGTATATCATTTATTACTTGATTTTCCTTAAGATTTAAGGGAATATAGATTATCTAAGTAATGAGAAGGGTCAAATTCAACTAATTGTCACTATAAATCTTAGGTTGTAAAACTTAGGTTAGTGTCAATAAGATGCAAGCTAGTTCCAAAAAGAAATCTATAACTTATCAAGGAAGTGGTGGATAAGGATAAAATATTCTTCAAGAATCAAGGCCCTACAATAATAAGACTCGAAGTCATTACACCAATATATTCATATTTACTCTATATAAACTCAACATATTAGGAAGAATTGAATTTGTGCAAGAAAAATAACAATAGTTATTTTTAACCATTCAAAATAAACTTAATTTAAAAATAATTTATTATAACTATATAAGAAATAACTATACAACTAATATAACCAATTTAATTTAAAAAATATATATAGATCTCAAGATGGAATCGCAAATCTAGCTACCCAGACGTTTTCGTATGAGGATTTAACAAATAATTAATGATTAAAAAATTGAAACTAACAATGAACAAATAATTGAAATTTCAAAAGATGATGATTGATCACTTGCTAGCTTAGAAAATATTATGCATAGAAACAAGAACCATAGGGCTAATATGATCGATTAGTTTTAAAATTCATATGGGTCCGGGGATGGAATTATGAGGCTGTTTACCCAAAAGTTTCCCTATGAGAAGTTAATAAAAAAAAATGATTAAAAACAATGAAACCAACAATGAGATGAATTATTGAAATTCCAAAAGATGATTGTTGTTAAGTTGTTAACTTAATAAAATTCTATTGGTAATTGGGGTTGTATTGTCATTATAGATTAAATTAGTGTAATTATATAAATTAAATGAGTAGTAAACACTATTAGATATTAAGACATTTTTTTCATGATACATTTCATATCGTCAATTTTTTTAAAAATCATAAAAATTAGTTAAATTATAACTTTATTATTATTATTTATAAAAATAATTAAAAAAGGAGTTAAACATATATACATTTAAAAAAAAATGTAACAAGATTCTTAACTATTGAGATTCATCCCTATTTTTCCATGGAGATTCTTAATTTGTGGATAGGCTTTATTACAATACTATGAGCCAATACCATGGTTTACTAGTACCACATTCCCAAAAAACTATAACTCATGTTCATATGACATTTTCTTTTCTAATTAATCAATTTAATTAAAAGTGAAGAAAGGGCATAAGTACTTTTGAGATAAATCTCAACCTTTTATGTGTCACTTTTATTAAGAATATTTTAAAATATATGGTATAGATTAAATTCTCACCATCCACCTAATAAATATTGTTAATTAAATTAAAATTCTTAAAATCCTATTCCAAAATAAATGCACATATCAACATAATAAATGCAATGATATATACAACAAGTAGTAGATACCTATAGCAAATTGAAATTTATTTCAAATATGACTTCATTGTACTATATTTCATAGCTTTCTTGCCCAAACCAAGGATTTTTTTTGGCTCTATTTAAGCATTACTAATTGAAGTAAATCTCCTTTCCTTGCATACCTAAAGTTTGGATCGATAAGAGTGCAAAAACAACCATAGATCATACTGTAAGATCTAAAAGCCTTCTACAAAGAGATCAAGAAAATTGAAAAACGAAGAAAATACTTCATTGCTTAAGGGAAACGTTGTGCATCAACCTAATTTATAGGAGTAATGGAAGCTTCTAATAATGTTTAAAAGATAAGACTTTCAATGCAAGAGATATGTATACTACATATGATTACGAGTTCCAATGTTTCTTTATTAAAACTCTAACATACCCCCAATAAAAAAATTGCTGGGAAGAAATAAACAAAAAAAAAGGGTCCCAACAATGAGGCATGCTTATGAGCCCATATACAACCTCGCATAAGAAGAGAAAAGGAGGAAAACCTGTAGGAAAAAAATCCCCCCCAAAAGAGAGTACATAAAAAAAAAGAGAAAAAAGAGGAGGTGAAGGAAGGAGGACTCAAGATGATCCCCAAGGACAACTTCCTTCACTCCAAAAATTAGAAGTAACTAAAGAAACCTTAGTCATGCCAAGGAATTTGTGAAAATATTTTCTACTTATTCTTGAGTATGCACATAGTCTAGGCTATGATACCATGTTGAATTTTTCCATTACAACAAAACTCGCACACTAGTAAACTTCCAAACCATTACCATTACCTTGAGTGGAAAGTTAGTCCTATTTTCCCAAGGTAGAAGTTAGTCCACATGACCGATTCCCAAAGGTGTGGTATTTATTCCAACACCCCCCTCCAATGTAACTGAAGGGAATAAATCATGGGCCAGTGATTTGATACCATGTAAGAGAGAAAAAACACCCATGTATCAGACTGTAAGATCTAAAAACCTTGTGCAAAAATTGAAGAAAATTGAAGAACAAAGAAAATACTTCATTTCTTGAGGAAAGCCGATGTACATAACCCTATTTTATAGGAGAAATGGAAGCTTATAGCGATACTTGGAAGACAATATTTATAATGTAGTAGATAAGGATGTGACATAAGCTTACGAGTTACAAGGCTTCTTTATTGAAACTCTAACAGGATCCACAAGAATCTGAATGGATCGTCATTTTACGGACGGGTAATGTTTATTGTGTAGGCCATTTATGTGGTTAGGGAGGTTTTTCATGTCCCTTAGGTAGCTTAGATTTTTAAAGTTCATAGACTAGGTATTAATAGAACCAAAATGAGACAATAACCAAGCAACAAGGTTTGTGATCAACAAATTAATGTAGAGACAGTCAAAATATAAAGACGGTTAATCCATTTTAATTTTGAATTTATTACACTTTTTTAAGTGTGATGAATAATATGGTTATATATATATATATATATATATATATATATATATATATATATATATATATAGATATATATATATATAGAGAGAGAGAGAGAGGGTTTAGTGTTGATTAAAAGTTGATTTTTTCAATAAAAATATAATATGTCAACCACTAAAAATATAAATCCATTTCAAACAAATGTAAATATGTACATTTAATGAAATATCACACAAGTAGAGGTATACTGCCTTAGACTACCAATAGGATATTTTAAGTGTTTATAATTTGTCTACACAGTTACATTTTATTATCTTTATCAACAAAGGCAAGGTAGATAGCCTTGAGTATTATTGAGTTTCCACCCTTTGAGAGATGAAAACAAAAGACACATTGATATATTTATAATTGTGTTGTATAGGATTGAGTTGGTTTTAATCAAACTTAATTGATTGAAATACCTTTATTTTACGTGGAGAGAAATAAGGTGGATTTAGTGAAAATGTGAAGCCGGGTTACACTTTTTGCCCTTTTTTGAGAAAAAAAAATCATTTTTTTCGGTTCTTCAACTTTCTGCACACTATAACAATTTTTCTGTGTAGAATTTCATTTTGCGATAAAAATAAAAGTTGTGAGAAATTTTGTTAGCTTTCTATTACTTATTTTTTGAAATTTTTTTATGCTGATTTGATATGTCAACTTAGCGTTTCTTTGAGTGTGTGTTTCTTAACAATCAAAGAATTCATAAGAAGTCATGTTATGTGGCAACGTTGTATTCATTGAAAATTTGTGTTTTTGAAAAAAAAAATGTGTTACAACAATCTAGACAAAGTCTACTTTGTTTTAGTCATATTTACAAAGCCAATGGATGCATATCATAATTACTAGAATTTTTTGAACTGGTCCAATACGAAAAACTGCATATTTTGGATATGTTTTGTGACGCAAGAAAATTCTTAACATATAAGTTATAAACTAAAAATCTAAAAGCTACCCATTAGAGACGACGGACCAATGTAATACCCCATAATTTTCAATTTTAATGTGTTGCAGGAGATACAAAAATTTTGATTTCACTGAATCACAATGACCCTCAGAAATTGTTTGCACCCATTTTATTAGAAAAATAATTAAAATTAGTAAACGTTTATGAAATTCCATAAAAGTTATATTTCCTGAAAGTAGATTCAATTCTAAAAAATTCTTGTCTTGGTTCCGACAGTTAATTAACAACTTTTCATGGAGTTTAATCAGTCCAAAGTTGCAGAACCGTATTCAGAGCCTGGTTTTGCGTAATTGGTGACGCATTAGTTCGGCCGAAATTTTAATCTAAGTTCGGCCGAACTATGTTTCCGCCGACGACTCGTTAAATCCAACGACACAATAGTTCAAACTATTGTGTAACTTTCCGTCGGCCGGAAAGTTTTGCGGAGCCCCTACTAAAACACATTTCGCGGCAATATAAATTGCCGCGAAATCATTCACAATTTTTGCACATTCGCACACCTTTATTTTTGTTATGATAGGTGCTTCATACATCTAGTGGTTATCTTAATGAGTGGGCATGCATGTAACCCATGCTATGGTAGTTTGATTTTAGAAAAAACAAAAAGTTTTTTTGTAGCTAACTTTTAGTAAAATCAAAAATTGTTGTGACAATGACATTTTTCCTAGATAAATGCATCACAAGAAAACCTTGTGAACTTACCCTCATTCCAGCATCGTATCCAATATTAACTAGGCTACATAGGCTATTGTATGCAAGCTCGATGGGGACATCGAGTGAGGCCCACATACACAAAGGAAACCAATATTGGGACTTGATTTGAAGACCTAATTGTTTGCTATTCATATCTTTCAACCAAGCAACCTAACCTACTACACTAATGAAATAGTGATATCATGCATAGTGTAATGTTATTAGTGAAACCAAAAACATTGTGGCAATTATCTCATTCTTGCAGTAATGATTTTTGTAAAAATTAAAAGTTGTCAACAATTTCTTCCACTAGGAATTAGACACTGTAATTGGTTTTGGCTTAATTATGTTTATATATTGAATGCTTATGTTGGGTGTATGTTATTAGGTTATTGAAGGAATCATTATGTTGTCGATATTTTTCCAAGCCTTATATATTTTTTATTACTCATTTTAAGAGCAAAATACTTTGAAAGTGTAATGCAACATTTGTTGAATAATACAATAAGGTTGACTTGGACTGTGGATTTTTTTCTTGAAAATATTTTCCCCACGAAATCACTATGTGGAAGTAAAATGTTTCTTTTTAATATTTACTCATGCAAGTAGTTGTTTAGGTTTTAAGCACATTTTTTTGTAATTTATTATAGTAGAAAGAATATTCCACACTTATGCTTCCTTTCATTTGGTTTTAAAGCTTGATCACCTTAGATATTAGGTGTTACTAAGGACAACGTTTTCTAATTTAATATTAGTTCAAGTGGGAACTTTCCTATAAGAAAACATTGTTGCGGGAAAGTGGAAAACATATCAATTCTAGAATTGGAAAAGTTAATTGGTGCTAGCTTTGAGTTGTGGTAGCTCAAGATAGATTATTTTTTCATAAATTGAAATATATGGGTTGCAATATTTAGATCTAAAACCTTTTATATGAAATAGAAACGTTGGTTAGTGTCACACATAAAGGAAATATGATTTATTAATATTTGTTTATTCAATTCACTGTTATTGAATGTTTCTAAAAGAAATCATGATGGTAAGCCTTTAGAAAAGGTTGGGAGACTTGTACTAAGGTAAATCCCTGGTTAATAAAATTTTTCAATGGAAAAAGTTGTACTTATTAATAATCAGTGATGGTAATTCTATATCCAAGAGCTTAAATTCATTTAATACCATTGTTATCCATTTGAAATCAGTTGGAATAAGGATGGATGAGGAGGAACATTGTATGGCCTTTTTTTCTTCTTTTCTAGATTCATGGAATAAATTTCTAATGGGTATTAGAAGCATTACAAAGAAAGTGATTGTTGATGAGTTCTTGGTTTATTTTTTCTCATAGGAAATGAGGCTAAAGGATTATAAACCCACCAAGAATGTTTTTTTGTGAAATATTTAAAGAGAAAGGAAAAAATAGAGAGAAGGGAATTCCAAATCCAATGGATGGGAGATCTAAGTCTCATGGGAAGTCCAAGGAAAAATGTTGGAACAATGGTAACGTTTACTTGTTTTCAAAACACATTACAAGAAAGAGAATGAGAAGAATAAGAAGAAAAAGAATGATTATGATGATGAGTCTAAAAAAAATCTTAAGAGAATAGTGGTGGTGTGCCCTGGTATTGCACCAAGAGTGCTGCAACTCCCAAGGGCTACAAAACTCTATTTATCAACTTGGGGTTCGTACAAACTTAGAGTTGATAGTTCTATATGCACACTAGATAGATTCCACTAATACGACCCTCAACTAGTTCTTTTGATCAATAGTGATACTAGGCCATTCCTTCCACTGAATTAGAGTGAAAATTAGATGTAGATGAAATGTTCAACTACTCCTAATTGAAAAAAAAAGGAATGATATCAATTTAAACTTGAAAATTCTATTGAAACAAATCATGAATAGGCAAGAGGTAACCTAATTTGCAGAAAGGAAATTACACTATCTTGCAATCATCTATCTAGTTCTCAAACCTAATTTCAATATAGGAACTACTTTATCTTGCATAAAAATAAATCAATATTTTATCTACTTGTTAACTTACTCGCACTTGCATATTAACGTTTCCCTATGAATTATATGATAAAATGCGAATGGCATTTATGTTTGTGCAGCAAGGGAAAGGACAGTTTGGAGTGGCCTAGAAGTCTTTACTGGTCATGAAACCATAGCTAAGGGAAAATAACATCCTAACCGAAGCTAAAATGGAAAAAAGGAGAAACACTGGACCAAGAATGAGGACCTACAACTATGTTACAGGAGCCTTGTATTGCTACAGGAAGCCTTGTAATGCTACGGGTAGGTTGTTGAGAAGGGTTAAAGAATGAAGAAGGTGGTTGCAATGTGTAGTAAGGTGAATGGAAGTGAGGGAAAATGGTTGAAGGGTGACCAACACTTCTATCCAAGCTTAGTGATGAACCCTTAGTTAAACTGAGAGGGGGGGTGAATCAGTTTAATACATTCATGGACATTTAAAACTTTTTCATTCAACTCATTTACACCTTCATTTCATAAGCATCTTACTACATAATGGATCAACAAACATAATGTGTGGACAACAAGTAATTAAACAGATTAAAACATCACATCAACACTTAATCATCAAGCACATAAACAATAGATATAAGTGTAAACCCATAAAGGGAGAAAACCACATCTTGTTATTGTTGCGATTCAAAGGCAAGCTCCAACTCCCTCCCACAACTGATTTTCTGTAGGCTCCAACCTACAGGAGGCTACTACCCCAAATTCTGCAAGCTACAACTTGCAAGGAAGCTCCAACTCCCATATATTTTTTGCAGGCAACAACCCACAGGAGGTTCCTACCTAAACCAGTTACAATTGGACATCTATCAAGCTGCAATTTGATATGGAAGCACCAACTCCCTCACACTAAAATAAAATGATATGCTGATTTACCTGGATATCAGCTATGTTTTCTCCTTCTTCAATGTTGCCTTTCCAACCTTCAAATATTCTTCATGTCAGCTATGGATCTGCACAACATCTCTATCTGCTCTCTCTCATTCTTCTACTCTCTAACCTCTCTATGCATATTACAATAACATCATTTATATAGATCACTTCATGGCTATTTGGATTCTATATGGGAATATGAAGTATGCATGACTCTTGCATTCAACCCACTCATTTCCTCACTTAGTATATTTAGGATGTTACAACAATATATGCACTCGTTTAAGTATTAATTGGAGTTTTTATTTTCCTTCAAGACTTGCCTTTGCATCACAAACAATATAAAATAATTAATACATTTACAATTACAATAAAATATTTCACTCAATGCTTTTAGCTTTTTAGATTTGTTGTGTGTGTCCTCTTCTGCTTGTTGTCCCTTTGAATTTTGTTTTTCTGCAGTTATATTTCCAACTGTGTTGCAGCATTACTGTCTTAACTCGACTTGACCCATGCCTTTATGTTTTACACCACCTCTTCCTATTGCTGATGTAGCTCGAAATTGCCATTTTAAACAATACTGTGAATCAATACTGTGGCATCAATGCCCATGGGCATTGCTTCATGGGCATTGCTTCATGGGCATTTGGATTCTATACTGTGGCATCAATGCCCATGAAGCAATGCCCATGAAGTAATCACTATACCCTACGATATGCAATGTCTTCATGGTTGCAATACGATCTTCCACCGTTGATCTTTGTAAGATCTACGGTCCTCGTTGCTGCTTGCAAATTTGATTGCTTTATGCTATGTGATTAATACGATATTCAATAAAACAGAGGATAGTGTAAGATATATGGTCCTCGATGTGTCTTGTGTTGGCCACCTATAAAATTTTGTTATATCAAAAGGTGGCCAAAACATTTTGGAGCCTTCAAGAAACAGTTTTATTGCAAAAAATGTTATCTCTTGAAGCCTCTTGAAGACATCATACTTTTGTTTCAATCTTCACCACTGTTTCCATCTTAAAAGCTCTAAAATTCTGTTGATTTCATTGAGGAAATACTGCTCCAAATGCCATTTTTCCCCTCCTTCCACTTCCAAAACTAACCTTCATTTTCTCCCCTTTTTCTCCATAAAATTCCTCTATTTTTCATGATTCCCATTCTTCCATTCATGAAAATCATCTTTACATAGTTTAAAACTCATTTTTAAACTCTATTGAAACCCCCAAATCCATTGAAAAACATTGAAAAAATCATAAAAAATACATATTTTTGTATTAAGGCTTAAGCCCCTTGGGCTAAGTCTTAAAACACTTCCTCTCCATGTTCCCCAGCGCTGGAACCAAGTGATAAAGGTCACAAGCACTTATCGCATCAGAGCAAATCACAAAGCGTTGTTGTTTGCGTTAAACAAAAACTCTGATTGCGATGGCCCGATCGCGCAATCACATCGGACTTCCCCGATCGCGCAATCGCATTGGCCTTCCCCGATCGCGCAAATTGCATCAGCCTTCCCTGTGCATTATCGCATCGCAACTTTTTCATCGGGCGCGTTAAAATATTTCTCCACCTCCAATTGACTCCTCCCGATTCATTTCCCGTTGTCGATCTGATCTGCAGATCGATGGTCCACATGTGATTGCATCGGAGTTTTCCATCGGGTGCATCTAATTACTTTACTTTGCCTCCCTCCGATCGTCGATTCTCGATTTATTCTCCACCATTGATCTTGTGGGCCGATCTCATCCGGTGGCCCATGATCATCCTGAACCCCCAACTTCAATTTAAACCATATTTTCCTCCGAACTAAGGATTTTTACCTTATTCCTTTGTGTTTTGGCCATTTCTCTATTATATGTCCCAGATCACTCTCGACCATCGATCTCTGCGCGATCAACAGATATGACATATTCTCTCCCTCTACTCTCCTTTCAACCTCCACAAACATATCTACACCGTTGGATGATGCCATCCAACGGCTAGGCTCTTTCCCCACACCCTCTACAGCAGTTAAACCCACAAACGCAGGATTTCTTAATTCTTTTCGTATTTTGCAGGTTTGAATGGTTTGTTCTGTCATATTAAAGAGAAAGCCAAAGGCCGAGAATGACGATTCCCACACCTTTGATTTATCAAAGGGAACCATCAACGGGGCTCTACTCCATGTCTCGTCATTGCTTCATGGGCATTGATGCCACATGAACCCTACGTGGCCTGCACATCAACAAGACACAGTGAATGAAATCACAATCAAAGAGTATCAGTGTCGAAGACAAAACGTACCAGAACATAAGATGGAAGACAAATTTGTGGGGATTACGGCTAAGAATGATTATCAAAATCCTAATCCTCCAAATTAAAATAGAATCAAAGGAAAATCAAAAAGATCTATCAGACGACAAGGCCTCCATCGCCACAACAGAGGCAAATTTATTCCTCTCATCTACCACAGTGCCATCTATAGCCACAAGCTTTCAAAAATAGGTCGAAGTTATTGATCAAAATCAGATATTTGCCTTAGCGCAGCCAGAGAGTTAATTCTGCCAAAAAACTTAATGACTAAATATCTGCAGAGTTACTCCAACATGACACAGAGCCTCAAAAGTCAATAAGAGCTCTCACTGAGCTTGAATCTTAAATGTAAAACATTAATACAGACAGAACACCTATAAAATTCTCCATCGAGCCCCTCAAAGACCAAGAAATCATCAATCTGTATTAATTATCTTGGGAGATCTTTTATCAGATCTCACCTCCTCATTCTTCTATAAATATTGTTGTAGAAGATGAGAAAATTTTGGTTGCAGAACTTTGAAATATACTTGAGCTCGAAACTTCTACTTGTAAATAGTGTTCAAAGGCTCTTGAAGCTCTGTTTGTGATCTAATAAGTTCGGCTGAGAAGTGAAGATGATTGTTGAACTGAAACATTGGACTTGAAGATGTAACTGGTTTGACTTCAATATACAAGCTGTTTCTTGGGATCCTGGTCTATGTCATTGGTGAAGTGCCTCTTTCTCTGTTATTCGTTTTCCCTTTTCATGTATGCCACATTGTCCATTATTCTCTGATAAAGAATAGCAAGCATAGAGTTAGGATTTACTATTTACCAGTGCCCTCCTCTGATTGATAAGCTTTATCTCAATGTTTTCCTCCAATTTTTTTATTTAAGAATGATTCAATACAGTCTAAGAAGTTAGGAATGTTGGTGTTCCCTCGTCCTACTTTTTTCTTTAAACATTGTTCTTGAATGTGATTTCCATTGTTTGCTTATTAAAGTTGGACTAGAAAAGTGATGGTGAGCCCTGTTTTCTAGTTTCTTGCTCCAATGGTAGATTCTGAAAGTTTCCCTAAGTGTTTGCTGAAAGCAGACTAGGTTTAAAAGTACCTTATCTGATCTTAAGTTACATTTTGTTTCTATTAAGTGTTTTTCATCCTTTCTGAAGGTAATTATTCAGATTACTGGATTGTTTATCTCTTGAGTTATCTTTAATACAAGCTTGTCCAAATAGGTTTATGGTGAGCCCTTCCCTTTGGTTGGTTTTAAACAGTTGCTTAAAGGCTTTTTCTTGTTTGGACTGACTATAAATCCTTGTTGGAATTATTATCAGTTTCCACCCCTCTTACACTTTATTGTTTCCATTCCATCATTTTATCTCAAAATATCTTGTGATATAGATGACTTTCCCCTTGGATCACTCTTGAATTGTTGCGCAATTAAAAGCCCTATTATGGCTCCATAGCCTAATGGACTAAAAACCAACGTTATATCTATCTTTTTAGCCAAAGCTTGTTTTGTTCGCTTGCAACTTCTCACCTTTGAAATTCTTTCGATTTAGGATTTTCCCTCAAACAATAATCATGCTCAACCATCCAAAAACAAACAAAACCTTTGGCCTTCATAACTAGCCTAATATCATTACACAAAACCTTAAAGATAAATCCATATTTACACTTATTGGAGAGATCCCTCTCCGGATTCAGGAGGGATAGATCCTAGAATCCCAAAGTGGTTGAAATGATGTTCTCCCTGCAGTTGGACTTTTCTAATCTTTCTGATTACAGGGTGCTAACATTTCTGGTGACTTCGCTGGGGAATTTTTGAGTGTTTTTTAGCCTAGGTACTTTTAAAACCTCAGAAAACCCTTCATTCAAGAATATTTTGCAATGAGTAAAAAGCAGCCTTTTCAAGCACTACCAAGTAATGGTAATCATGGTAAAACTTGTTTGAATCAGTGACAAACTAGGAAAACCCTAGGGTTCTCATAAGAATTTATCTAACCTTGACAAATTAGCTGGCTTAGCCATAAGAGTAGACTGTCTTTGTCTCATTACCGTAGCTAAGTTTTGAAACAGATTTAGGACACTCTTAACAACCAATAGGAATGAAAAATAACTCATAAAACCCAAAAATATTTTAGATTGGTATTTAATAAACATGGTGGTGGACCATAAAACCTTTTACCTCCAAACGAGCTAAAAAATTCCACTTGGCGACTCCACAATCCTTAACATACCTTAAGACTCCACTGTGAAGAACCCTTATCCTTATAATATCTTTTAAACTCAGTTAGAGGACTGTAGGATTACAATTTGTGAAACAGACTAGTTAACCTCTCAAATATTGTCATATCTGGTTGAACTTTCTTATTTGGTTGGGTCTAAAAAACACAACATAGTGGCTCCTAGGAAGATTCATACTAGAGCCTAACCTGAACCAAACCCACCTGAGATAGTTGAAAACCCAGAAAGTATCCTTAGGAAGTCTCCTAAGATAAAATTTTCAGCTGTTTTCAGATCACCCTTGAGAGCTAATTCAGTTCCTGAAAATATTTCAGCTCTACAACAATCACAAGCTGACTTAGTAAATCCATTTAGAACTAGGTCATTTGATGATATAATTCATCTAGACTCTGAGTCTTCACTTTCATCCCCAGAAACAAGTGAACATCATGGTAGTAGAGAAACAACACCACCTGATTTACATTTCCTTCACAATTTAGGTGTCTCTCATCCAAGATCAGCTCAACAATCTACTACTGTTCCATCCACATCTGTTCCCAAACATTCACTATCCAAACCACTCCACTTCAGCCCACTTTCCCTTTTGTTAATCCACCTCTTGTAAATCCACCTCCACCACATATCATGGAAACATGGTATGCTCCCTTAGTCCTTCCTGTACCATTAGTCAATCTTCCACAGGACTATCAGTCCAAAATTCAATTATATGATGCTAGCAATGCTACAACTGCATCACAACATGTGGATAAGATGAATGACTACTTTGACAGAAATGAAATAGACGATGATTTTGTCAAGCTTAGATTATTTGCTCAGAGTTTGGGGGGAGAAGTAAGAAAATGGTTTAAAGGCTTAACCCCCCATAGTATCAATGATCTCCAAGACTTCCACCAAACATTCTTAAATAAATGGGAAGTGAAGAAGAATCCTCTCCAAATTCTCTCCGATTACAAGAACCTCCACAGAAACACTGGGGAAAGTGTACAAGCTTACTGCACTAGATTTAATAGTGTGTACAATGCAGTTCCTCCAGTTCTAAAACCTCCACAAGGCTTAGCGTTAAACAAGTTTCCTGAAGTGTTTGACCCTGAAATGGCCTATCAAATGAGAGAGAGAGACCCTGGAACTCTTGAATATATAAAAAAGGGGGCTCTCGCTGTGGAAGTTAATTTAATGGAAAAGAGAGCGAGAATGAAAAATGAGAAGAGAGTATCCTTCAGAGAGGAATCTACACCTTCTACTTCCAACTCAAAGATGGAAATAATGATGGAGGAAATGATGAAGGAAATGAGCATAATAAAGAGAGCACAAGCAAGTCAAAATCAAACTGCTCCTCAAAACAGAAACTAGAACTAGAATCAGAATTTTAGAAGAAACCAACCTCCAAACAGACCTAAGGAAGAAGATCAACAGATCACTCTTCCCTTTCACCAAAATTATGTGAGTGAGGTTGAGGAAACATATGAGCAATTAGAGGATGATGATATCAATATGCTGGGAGTAGATAATGATCACTTTGAGGTTCATTATGATAGAAAACAAGGTCTGTACACACCTTATGGTGACAAAAGAGATAATGACGAAAGTTATTATCAAGACATGTAAAATTTTATCATAGAGTCTCAAAGAGAATATGACCTTAGATGTAAAACCAATCAAAGAACTCCCAACACCAAAACCTTTGACAAATATTCACAAAAAGACACTGTAAACAAGCCTAAAATTGTCAAACATAGTAGCTGTAAATTCTGATAAAGGTAGAGAGAAAGGCACTCAAAACATTACAAAACAGAGTGCAGACCTTAGTAGTGCTAACACTTTAGCTAGTACTCCTGTGAAAACAATTTTGTCAAATGTAAGTAGAACAAATCAGCAAGCTGATGTTGCTGATAGACTGGCAACTAATAAGGATGAGACAAGTTCTTCAAAGAGTCAAATTCCTTTCAGCCTAGAGCAGGAAATTTCAGAGATTAAAATCTATGTTCTCTTGACCGAGTTAGCTGCCCAGAATGTATATAGGACCCAAATTTTGAAGGCTCTAAACATTGAGGATAATAATGACATAGTCAATCTTAACGATGACCAACCATAGCTTATTTTTGGTCTGAAGATTGAAGGTAAATATCAAGAGGGACTTGTTCCTCCCTTTTATGTAAGTTTAAACGTTCATGACAAAATTTTGCACAACGCTATGCATGATTCCGAGGCTTCTCATAATTTAATGCCTAAAGCTGTGATGGAGAGTCTTGGTTTAGAAATCACCAGACCTTATAAAGACCTTTACTCCTTTGACTCAAGCAGAGTAAAATGTTTAGGATTAATCAAAGACCTCTGCGTTAACTTAGCCCAGATTCCAGCCAAATGCTTAGTCATGGACATTGTTGTGGCTGATGTGCCCCCAAAGTATGGAATGCTATTATCAAGATCTTGGAGGGCTAAGTTACAAGGGACTATGCCGATGGACATGACCTACGCGACCATCCTTGTTTTCAATCAGACAAGGAGACTGTACAAGGAATCCCATATGCAATACATGGTTACTAGTCAAGATAGACCAAAAAACTCTCCTTTATACTCTGTAAACATAGGCCTTGATTCATTTATCCTTTTTAATGAAGAAATATTAGATGAACACATAACTTTAATAGAGTCAATGGTGGATAGAGAGGAGGAGAATGACACAGAACTGCCAAAACAGTTTGTTGAACCTCTAAACTATAGTAAACCAAACATAGGTCTTGAGCTACAAATCATGTGTTCATCGCTTTTTAACCTTGATGGTCAAGAAAAAATTCCTCATCTTAACGAGAAACCAGAGGAATTAAAACAAATTCAACTAAGTGCTGATGTTCAAAAACAAACCGAAAGCACACTTGTTGAGGAGGATAGTGACCCAACTGTCGAACCCGAAACTAATCCTCTGTGGAGTATGAACTTCGACGGATCCTGCACTAGGAACAATGCTGGTGCAGGAGTCTGGATTCGCCACACTGAGAATAACCACACAGAAAGCCTTTCCTGTAGATTAAACTTCCAGTGTTCGAATAACATAGCGGAATATGAATCCCTTCTCTTAGGCTTACGTTTGTTGAAAAAATTAGGAGCCAAAAGAATTGAAGTTTATAGGGATTCATAATTAATCATTAGGCAGGTCAAAGGGGAATACAACACTAATCACCCCAGACTTAGGGCCTATCGAAATGATGTCGTGGATTTATTAAAAAATTTTGAAGAGTCCCAATTGATTTTTGTCCCAAGGAAAAGAAATATTACGGCCCACAACTTAGCCTTTGCAGCCAGAACATGCTTAACGCCATATGAAACCAAAGAGTACACAACTCAGATAAAATTCAGACTAGACGTTCCTGATAACGAGAAATATTGGCAGGTGTTCAATGGGGACAAACAAATAGAAGACTTCATGCAATTCAGAAATGAATTCGAACTACACAGTTCGGATTCAAATTATGAAATAGATTGCAATAGTGAATAAAATTTTCTTGGTGAAGAAGAGCAGTCTCCTGAACTTTTTAATATTAATATTTTTTCTAGCAAAATTGAAAACAAAACAAATTTGAATGCAAATTTAGAAACAGAGGAGTTAGAAACCCTGCACTCTAAAGATGAAAGTTTGCCAAACGGTCTGGCACCTTTAGAAGAGTTGTTTGATTTTAACGATGTGGCCAGGAAGCCAAAATTGGAACCAGTAGAGACTGAAGTGGAAGAGTGAAATATAGGCAATGAACTTAAACCTATGATGATTAAACTGTCTAAGACTTTACCAGCTCACATTAAACTCAAATACATAGAGTTGTTTAAAGAATTTTCTGATGTTTTTGCATGGAGTTACGAAGATCTGAAATCCTATGACACTAAAATAATACAACACAAAATCCCTCTCAAGGAAAACCAAAAGCCCTTCAAATATAAACTGCGCAGAATAAACCTTGTTCAGTTGCCTTTGATTCAGAAGGAGATCATGAAAATGTACGATACTGGTATTATTGTCCCTATTAGATATTCTGAGTGGGTGTCTAATCTGGTGTCGGTCAGGAAGAAAACAGGAGAGATTAGGATTTTTATAGACTTTAGAGACTTAAACAAAGCTTCTTTGAAAGACAAATACCCTTTGCCCAATATGGACCATATTTTACAAAGGGTCGTAGGGTCTAGAAGAATTTATTTTCTTGATGGCTATTCAGGGTACAATCAAATCTTAGTTCACCCTGATGATCAATTAAAGATAGCTTTTACAACACCATGGGGAACTTTCATGTATGTGAAAATTCCCTTTGGTCTAATGAATGTTGGAGCAACTTTTCAGAGAGCCATGGACATAGCATTCTCGGAGGAACTGGGCTTCTTCATCATTATATACCTTGATGATGTCACTGTGTTTTCAAAAACAGATGAAGAGCACTTAGAACATTTAAGAAGAGTTTTCGAGAAATGCAGAAAGTTTGGGATATTTTTAAACCCTAAGAAGACACTATTCAGTCTCCAAGAAGGTAAAATTATTGGGCACGTTATTTCAGAAGAGGGTATTAGAATAGATCCAAGGAGTATTGAGGCCATATTGCAAATATCTCATCCTCGAAACATCAAGGAGTTGCAATCTTTCATTGGAAAGATTAACTTTTTGAGAAGGTTCATCCCCAACTTGGCTGAGCTCCTTAGAAATATCACAAACATGTTGAAGAAGGAGAAAGGGGTAAAATGGACCTTGGAAGCAAAGAAGTCCTTTGAGCTGGTGAACAAGCGTTAACCAAAACACTGGTTCTAATAAGTCCTGATTTTTCAAAGTATTTTTATATTTTTTCATTTGCATCAGAAGATACCATAGCTGCTGTCCTTTTACAGAAAAATCCACAAGGACAAGAGAAACCTATTGCATTCTTTAGCAAGGCTTTGAGAGATGCTCCTTTGAAGTATAACATTATGGAAAAGCAAGCCTTTGCTTTGGTTAAATCTTTGAAAGACTTCAGAGTATACATCCTTCACTCACACATCATTACCTTTGTCCCAAATTCAGTTGTGAAAGACATTCCAACACATGACCCAGATGGTAAAAGAGGTAAGTGGATTGTTGTTATTCTTGAATATGATTTAGAGATAAAACCCACTAAACTTATCAAAGGCCAAGGTCTAGCTAGGTTGATGGCTGAATCCAATTTTGAAGTTCTTGATATTAATATGATTAATGCTTTAGATGATCAAGAGGAAATTTCAACTCCCATTGCTGAAAATCATTTTATGAATTCCTCTTGATATGTTGATATTCTTTATGTTTTGCTTAATTTAAATACACCTCCTGGTTTGACAAAAAAAAAGGCAAGGTTCTTAAAGTTGAAAGATGTAAACTATTGCATTATAGATAGATGTCTTTATTGGAAAAATGCAAGTGGTATTTTGCTTAAATGTTTGCCTGAGTATGATGCAGAGAAGGTTAAGCACGAGTTCCATGAAGGAGAGTGTGGAGGCCATTTATACTGGAAAACAATAGCCAACAAAATCTTTAGGGCTGGTTACTATTGGCCTACTCTTTTTCATGATGTACAAAAAATGATCATTGCTTGCCATAAGTGCCAACTTTTTGAAGGAAAAAGGAAGCTATTACCCTTGCCTCCGCATCCAATCACTTTTGAAGCCCCTTTTCAATAGTGGGGACTTGACTTCATAGGTGAAATCCATCCATCATCTTCAGCTCAGCATAGATGGATTCTCATTTCCACAGACTACACTAAATGGATAGAAGCCCATCCCTTGTAGGAAGACCAATGATTCTGTTATTATAAAATTTATAAAGAATAATATTCTCTCTAGATTTGGCTGTCCTACCAAGATCATCACTGATAATGCAACAACATTTGGATCAAAGAGGATGGTTGAGTTCTGTCACAAGTATCAGATAACATTGGGGCATTCCACGACCTATTACCCTCAAGGTAATGGACTTGCAGAATCCTTAAACAAGAGTTTAGTGAACATAATCAAGAAACTGTTGGAGGACAACAAGAAGTCTTGGCACACAGAGCTTGTGCATGCACTTTGGGCTGACAGATTAACATTGAAGAAATCTATTGGAATGTCACCCTACCAGCTTGTGTATGGCGCTGATGCAATTTTTCCAACCAGCCTTGGTGTGCCAGTTATGAAGTTGATTCAAGAGTTGCAAACTGAAGATAATGATATGATCAGAAGGATCAATCAAATAATTCATCTTCAGCAAACCAGGGAGGAGGTATATAACAAAGAATTACAAAATTAGAATAGCATCAAAGGGCTTTTTGACAGAAGAACAAAGGCCAACAATTTCGAAGTTGGGGAAAATTTTTTAAAGTGGGACTCAAGGAGGGAAGACAAGGGCAAGCATGGGAAATTTGATAACTTATGGCTTGGCCCTTACTCTATTCATTCAGTTTGGGGGTCCTGTCAATGGCAATATGCTTAAACATTACTTCTCTTGATCCATGTCATGTTCTGAAAGCATTTTTATCTTTTTTCTCATTATAAATATCTCATCCACCATTGCACTCAAAGTTACAAAAATCAAAAATACAAAAACAGTGAAAGAAAGAAAAGAGGGCAGATTGTAAAAACAAGAAAGGTATAGCCCCATACTAAAAAAGAGAAACAAATCTGAAAGTGTGCAAGCTTAAATGCCACTCCTGAAAAAACACACTTCTAATTAGTCATACAGCCTAATCTTGACTAATTAGCTTTAAATTTTCTGCTGATAGGATAGTGAATTCGATTTTCCAAACTATTTAATCTTGGCTTATCAGTAGATAGATTAGGATAGAAATTAAAGGTTCAAACATGCTCAAAATCTGAACCTAAGTTTCCATAAGAGATGACTCAAATATGTTTAAATTCTGAGTCAAAACAGAGGTAAATCTGGTTCTAATCAACTCAAAATCTTAACCAGTCAGACAAAGAAGGAACAACTCAAACAAAAGTAAAAACAGAGCTGTAAAGAAAAGAGAAGGCCATGATGAGAAAATTTCAGATCTGAAGCCTTCCATTTTGATTTAATTTTCTGTAAAATAATGTCTATGTGTAGCTTGTTTTTTATGCCATAGATCAGCATCAAGTTAGACTGTCTAATCCTGACTTGCATGCTTTTAAATTTCTGTTGTAGAATTTAGAAAAATAAAAAATCTGTTAGACTGTTTAATCCTAACAGATTAGTAGATTAGGTAGAGAAGCATATGAACTCAACTGTTTAATCTGAGTTCATGGAGAAATAAGGAGTAGAATTAGATTAGTTTTATGCTTTTAAAAGAATAAAATGTTGTGAAAAGAGTTTTCCAATCCCAGTGCACTCTGATGAAGAAAAAATGTTAGATCAGTAGGATTGGGTAGATAGAAAGCTTGTATTAATGAAGTTCCATTGTTTTCCATGGCTGCTAACTTTTTCCAGAGCAAAAGAAGAATATCCAAGAAAAGAAAGGGAGCCCAATGGATGAGGCACTGATCAGCCTCCCTTAGAATGCAAGTCTGAAGTTCTTGATGCATTCAAGAAGGCACCATCCCCAAGTGGAGCCACTGTTGGCCACCTATAAAATTTTGTTATATCAAAAGGTGGCCAAAACATTTTGGAGCCTTCAAGAAACAGTTTTATTGCAAAAAATGTTATCTCTCGAAGCCTCTTGAAGACATCATGCCTTTGTTTCAATCTTCACTGCTGTTTCCATCTTAAAAGCTCTAAAATTCTGCTGATTTCATTGAGGAAATACTGCTCCAAAGGCCATTTTTCCCCTCCTTCCACTTCCAAAACTAACCTTCATTTTCTCCCCTTTTTGTCCATAAAATTCCTCTATTTTTCATGATTCCCCTTCTTCCATTCATGAAAATCATCTTTACATATTTTAAAACTCATTTTTAAACTATATCGAAACCCCCAAATCCATTGAAAAACATTGAAAAAATCATAAAAAATACATATTTTTGTGTTAAGGCTTAAGCCCCTTGGGCTAAGTCTTAAACCACTTCCCCTCCAAGTGCCCCAACGCTGGAACCAAGTGCTAAAGGTCACAAGTGCTTATTGCATCGGAGCAAATCACAAAGAGCTGTTTTTTGCATTAAACAAAAACTCCGATTGCGATGGCCCGATCGCGCAATCGCATCGGCCTTCCCCTATCGCGCAATCGCATCGGCCTTCCCCGATCGTGAAAATTGCATTGGCCTTCCCCGCACATTATCACATTGCAAGTTTTTCGTCGAGTTCGTTAAAATATTTCTCCACCTTCGATTGACTCCTCCCGATTCATTTCCCGCCGTCAATCTGATCTGCATATCAACGGTCCACATGTGATTGCATCGGAGTTTTCCATCGGGTGCATCTAATTACTTTACTTTGCCTTCGTCCAATCGTCGATTCCTGATTTATTCTCCACCGTTGATCTTGTGGGCCGATCTCATCTGACGGCCCACGATCATCCTAAACCCCCAACTTCAATTTAAACCATATTTTCCTCCGAACTAAGGTTTTTTACCTTATTCCTTTGTATTTTCCCCATTTCTCTATTATACATCCCGGATCGCTCCCGACCGTCGATCTTTGTGCGATTGATAGATCTGACATATTCTCTCCCTCTACTCTCCTTTCAACCTCCACAAACAGTTCTACACCATTGGATGATGCCATCCAACGGCTAGGCTCTCTCCCCACACCCTCTGCAGCAGTTAAACCCACAAACACAGGATTTCTTAATTCTTTTCGTATTTTGCAGGTTTGAATGGTTTGTTCCGTCATATTAAAGAGAAAGCCAAAGGCCAGGAATGACGATTCCCACGCCTTTGATTTATCAAAGGGAACGATCCACGAGGCTCTACTCCATGTCTCGTCATTGCTTCATGGGCATTGATGCCACATGAGCTCTGCACGACTTGCACGTCAACAAGACACAGTGAATGAAATCACAATCAAAGAGTATCAGTGTCGAAGACAAAACGTACCAGAACAGAATATGGAAGACAAATTTGTGGGTGTTACGGCTAAGAATGATTATCAAAAGCCTAATCCTCCAAATTAAAACAAAATCAAAGGAAAATAAAAAACATCTATCAGACGACAAGGCCTCCATTGCCACAACAGAGGAAAATTGATTCCTCTCAGCTACCACAGTGCCACCTGTAGCCACAAGCTTTCAAACAGAGGCCGAATTTATTGATCAAAATCAGATATTTTCCTCAGCGCAGCCAGAGAGTTAATTTTGCCAAAAAACCTAATGACTAAATATCTACAGAGTTACTCGAACGTGACACAAAGCCTCAAAAGTCAATAAGAGCTCTCATCAAGCTTGAATCTTAAATGTAAAACATTAATATAGACAAAACACCTGTAAACTTCTCCATCGAGCCCCTCAAGGGTCGAGAAGTCATCAATTTGTATTAATTATCTTGGGAGATCTTTTATCAGATCTCACCTCCTCATTCTTCTATAAATACTCTGTAGAAGATGAGAAAATGTTGGTTGCAGAACTTTGAAATATACTTGAGCTCGAAACTTCTACTTTTAAATAGTGTTCAAAGGCTCTTGAAGCTCTGTTTGTGATCTAATAAGTTAGGCTAAGAAGTGAAGATGATTGCTGAACTGAAACATTGGACTTGAAGATGTAACTGGTTTGACTTCAATATACAAGCTGTTTCTTGGGATCCTAGTCTATGTCACTTGTGAAGTGCCTCTTTCTCTGTTATTCGTTTTCCCTTTTCATGTATGCCACATTGTCCATTATTCTTTGATAAAGAACAAAAAGCATAGAGTTAGGATTTACTATTTACCAGTGCCCTTCTCTGACTGATAAGCTTTATCTCAATGTTTTCCTCCACTTTTTTTATTTAAGAATGATTCAATACAGTCTAAGCAGTTAGGAATGCCGGCGTTCCCTCATCCTGCTGTTTTCTTTAAACATTGTTCTTGAATGTGTGTTCCATTGTTTGCTTATTAAAGTTGGACTAGAAAAGTGATGGTGAGCCCTGTTTTCTAGTTTCTTGCTCCAATGGTAGATTCTGAAAGTTTCCCTAAGTGTTTGCTGAAAGCAGACTAGGTTTAAAAGTACCTTATCTGATCTTAAGTTACATTTTGTTTCTCTTAAGTGTTTTTCATCCTTTCTGAAGGTAATTATGCGGATTACTGGATTTTTTGTCTCTTGAGTCATCTTTAATACAAGCTTGTCCAAAGAGGTTTATGGTAAGCCTTGCCCTTTGGTTGGTTTTAAATAGTTGCTTAAAGGCTTTTTCTTGTTTGGATTGACTATAAATCCTCGTTGAAATTATTATCAGTTTCCACCCCTCTAACACTTTATTGTTTCCATTCCATCATTTTATCTCAAAAGATCTTATGATATAGATGAATTTCCCCTTGGATCACTCTTGAATTGTTGCGCAATTAAAAGCCCTATTATGACTCCATAGCCCAATGGACTAAAAACCAGCGTTATATCTATCTTTTTAGCCAAAGCTTGTTTTGATCGCTTGCAACTTCTCACCTTTAAAACTCTTTCCATTTAGGATTTTCCCTCAAACAATAATCATGCTCAACCATCCAAAAACAAACAAAAGCCTTGGTCTTCATAACTAGCCTAATATCATTACCAAAAACCTTAAAGATAAATCCATCTTTACACTTATTGGAGAGATCCCTCTCCGAATTTAGGAGGGCTAGATCCTAGAATCCCAAAGTGGTTGAAACGATGTTCTCCCTGTAGTCGGATTTTTTCCAATCTTGCTAATTATAAGGTGCTAACATCTTTCAAATTCAATTTCTTTCTCCTATGTTATTAATACGATATTCAATCAAATAGAGGATTGTGTAAGATCTATGGTCCTCGCTATGTCTTGCAAATTCGATTGCCTTCTCTTGTGTGCTGAAGCAGTTCGCTTTGTCCTTTTTTAAAAGAATTGATCTCTCGTGAGCTTATTCTTCTGTTTGTTATTCACTCTGACTTGGGATTATCACGCTTGCTGCACGTGCACGAATTTTCCTAGCACGTTCACGATTCTGCCTTTGTTGTTTTGCTGCCTTTGCTCCTTTTCTGACTTAACTTCCTTTGTTGCCTTTGCTTCTTAGTTGCCTTTGCTGCCTTTGCCTTTTTGCTACCTTTTCTCCTTTGGTGTCTTTGCCAATGGTCTAATGCTACTCCTTACCTCTCTGCTGCTCCTTTGTCTCTCTTTTATGTTTTCTTACTGCATTATTTCCTTATCTGCTTCTTTGCCTTATTTTTGCTACTTCTCTGCTCCTTTGCCTTAATGATAGTTCAAGTGCTACTCCTTTGTGCTCCTTTTCCATCAATGACAATATTTCCAACAATCTCCCCCTTTGGTGTTGATGGCAACACTTCCTCCAACACTCCAATACTTCCTCCAAGACATCGTCCCCCTTTCATTCTGAGAGGTGTCTTTATTCCTCTGCTTTATTTTTAGAAGAGCCTTTCTTCTTCTGCTTGCCTTTCCTCCCCCTTTGACATTAATGGAAAAGGGTTGCACATTCCAGTGTAGTTCCTATCCTTGCATTTTTTTTCCCACTTTATAGGCCTTCTTCTTCTAACTTTATACTTTGTTGCTCTAGGCTGGTGTATAATAGTTGTTGGGAGAACACTTTGAAAAGTATTGAGATTGCATGAATGGAGGGCATGTCACCATAGAATGTTTTGTACTTATATACATTCCTGCTTGATAGAGGTGATATGTGCCAGACTTTTGATGTACTTATATCATAATACTCCGATCTTGAGGACCTGTACCATACCATACTCTGTAGATCTTTACCAGCTTCATAGCTCTAGCTCTTCTGTGACAACTTTTATGGGCTGCTCTCCCCCTGGAATGATTCTTTCTTGTCTGATACTGACTATCACTTTTCTAATACACTGTTTATGTTCCTTATATTGAAGCCTTTGCTAGTGTATTTCCATCGTCATTTTTTTTAAATTTCTGATCATATAAGAGAGTATCATCTGCAGACACTACCCCTAGTTTGTCTTATAGATATTCGAATGGTTCTCTAACAATAGGTTTTTTGAATATGTCTATTTTTTTTTCCTTTTTTGGTACACACTCCATCTTTACTATTTTCTCTGCTACTTGATCTTTGAGGAAGTGGTACTTTATTGGGATGTGCTTGGTTTTCGAATGAAGTACTGGATTTTTTGATATACTTATTGCACTTGTATTGTCACATTTGATAGAAATAGGTTTAGTGATGCTTACCTTCATGTATTGGAGAGTTTGTTTCATCCACATTACTTGTGTGTAACAAGGTGTTGCTGCTATGTATTCTTCTTTTGTTGTAGATAGAGAGACAAATGTTTGCTTCTTGCTTAACCATGCCACCAAAATTTCTCCCAAATAAAATGCACCTCCACTTGTGATTTTCCTGTTGTTGGTGTCCGGATATGAATAGAATTCAACCCTTTCCTCCACATAAACTATCAACCCAGGATGTTAGTTATTTCAAGACTAACGACAAGGTATATGCAGATACAAGCACATGGTCTGCTGTAAATCACGGGTTTAATCTATAACACACAAGTCATTGTAACAACAATGAAATGAACTGCAGAAATAAAAGACATCCACGGAAATTAAACGTGACTGTAACAGTAGTAAGGAAATCACACTAAAACACAACACTGCAAGGAAAAAAGGAGAACGCAGAACCTGATCAAAAGAGTGAGCCCAAATCTCTGATCAGGGTTGTAGTGAACTTACAAATTACAGGAGAAACAATAGGTTGTTGTGCATTCAATTAATGATAAAAGAAATTCATTACAAAATTTGTATGTCCAAGGGCTTAACCTCGATTCACAGCCCACAGGATTCTTTATACAATTATCCTGAAACCCCCGATCCCTCTCAACAACTTCATTGTTACAAAAATACATCTTGTTAAAACGAAAACCATATTGCCTAGCAAGAAACCGTGAAAAGGCCTAAGATAGCACTAATACATCCAAGTATGTCACATTGTAATAGAAAATAAGGAAGACGTTGGAGATGATGGGTTGTGCCTTGACTCGCAACTACAATGCTCCCGTTTTAGCTATATCTGAAGAAATATCGGAGTTAATATGTAGAAAGGTAAAAACTCCATGAAAAATACTTCATTAATCAAATATCCCATGAAAGATAGGAAGAAGGGTTTTACCTCATGCATTTTAAGAATAATAATGGTAGAAATAGATAGAAAAATAGGGTAAAATGGGAGAGGAAAGTATACAAATCCTGTACCCAACATCTCCCTCCAACTGATCTATCTGCATGTCCTCATGCAGCTCGTCGTTTCCTCAGGTCTGGGTTGAACCGACTATGATCAACATGAAGCTGTGGGAGGTCATATTCTGTAGCCATTTCTATTCCTGGTGGCTTATATCATTCTGCCAAAACAACATCCTTCCACCAGTCTAGGTCAACGTTATATGCAGGAGTATATTTCTCAGCTGGCAACCATAGAAGGGGAAATTGAAACCTTAATCCCATCCATCTGACCCCACAGGTATGAATGCATGCCACGTAACGTGGAATTATCTCTAAAGCATGTGAAAATTTAGGTGCTCCGGTTCTCTTTCCCTGATGGTTGAGGAGGACAACATCCATCTCTTCTGACAACTGTCCAGTGCTTCCTTGTGAGACGTCATAATCTGGCCGACACATAGGTCAATGCACCATTTCTGGGTCGCCATCATGTGTTCCTTACGACCCTTAATCTGTAAAATTTATAATGCTTGTTATAAATGTTTGAGGACTGACCATGCTTTCTTCTCATCATTAACGGCTTTCCGGCTTGATTTTCTTCAAATGTATCCCAGGCCTTTCTCCATTTAATATGACTGATGGTATAGGAGGTGAAAGCCCTTAAATGGATTTCCCCCATGAATGGAACGGGGTTAAATGATTGATCATGCTTTAAGTAATACCCATGCATATAGAGCTTGCACATTAAGTGTTGTCCAATAATGTCATGAATTTTTAAAATACAGAGAAATTGAATGGGGTCCTCAATTTCGTACCAAACCTCCTTATATATAATTTCGAGACAAAAGGAAAGAAATTTTTCATGAAGGAATAAGGCATAGCTATGTGCAGGAGGTCTGCAGGCCATTACCTACTGTGCCAAGGAGAACATTTTCTCCTTATCTGTCTTCAGCAACTAAACTTGTTCTTCCAATGCCTCTATTCTGGCCTTCTGTTTAGCCTGCTTCACCCGCGCCTTATATAACTGATCTATGTACCCTGTGATGACTCTGGAGGCATGTTCTCAAACCCTAGCTGTTTCCTTCTTATGGTCGCTCACTGCAGACTGCCACTTCTGAATTTCAGCGAACAATACAAATTCTCGACCTTCAAACAACTCTTCGATCGGGCCAGTCTGGGTAGCTGTCGTGGAGACTTCAATATTCGGCTTTATTGCCCTCTATTTATAGATTTTTGCATTCCTTTTTAAACGTGAAACTTGTTTCTTCGAATCCCAAACCTCCCTTTTTAGTCTCATGGTTTCACTGAACTATAGCTGATACCTTTGCTTGAGAGGTATCCTTCTTTTCTTGCACTATTCAATCCATTCCCGTTTAACAATGAATTTAGTTTTTGGGCTTGTGATAGGCTCAAAAGGCGGCAGGATTCTGCCGACATTTTCTACAGATTCTCTTGTCAAGCCCTTCTGGCTGGGCTCTCTATCTCCAGGGGCTTCTTCTTCTATGTTTCCCCTGAGAACTTCCACTGTCTGGTCAGTAACTCTCGAAAACCGAGAAAAATCATGGAGAAATATGGTAAATGTGGTAAAATAGAAATAATAATTGTTCGTATAGGGTAGATGAGACATTTTATGGATCCCAATAGGATTTAAATGATGATACGACATATTGATGGGAATCGTAAGGTGTACCATGAGCGAGTTGTCATACTTAATTTATGAGGTAATTATTACGTCGTCCTTGTCATGACGACCCCCCCCCCCCCCCCAACTTAAATTTTTGCCATCCGTGGCATTAAAATCTCCACATGGGATATTTAACTAAATGAGTAAAAGTCACGTGGAGGTGTACCTAATGGCCTACCTGGAAGATGTGACAGTTGGTGGGATGACAGTGTAGTAATGATGTGGATGGTGTAATAGCAGTGGTGTAACAACATTGGGTTAACAAAATCAGAGTAACAACATCAGTGTAACAACATCGGTGTAACAGCATTGGTGTAACAACATCAGTGTAACAACATTAGTGTAACAACATCGGTGTAACAGCATCAGAGAAACAACATTGGTGTAACAGCATTAGTGTAACAACTTCGGTGTAACAAAATCAGAGTAACATCAACACAAGTAGCAGCATCCAAAGTAACAGCAATGCGAGTAACAACAACCAAATAACGGCACCATGAGTAGTAGCAACCGAGTAACGGCACCATGAGTAGCAGCAACTAAGTAATAGCACTATGAGTAGCAGAAAATGAGTAACAACACCATGAGTAGCAGCAACTGAGTAACAGCACCATGAGTAGCAACAACTGAGTAACAACATCATGAGTAGCAGCAAAAGAGTAACAACACCATGAGTAGCAGCAATCGAGTAACAACACCGTGAGTAGCAGCAACTGAGTAACATTACCATGAGCAGCAAAAAATGAGTAACAACACTATGAGTAGCAGTGTATTAATGATGTGGATGGTGTAATAGCAGTGATGTAACAACATTGGGTTAACAACATCAGATTAACAACATCAGTGTAACAACATCGGTGTAATAGCATTGGTGTAACAACATCAGTGTAACAGTGTAACAAAATTAGTGTAACAGCATCAGAGAAACGACATTGGTGTAACAGCATCAGTGTAACAACATCAGAGTAACATCAACACAAGTAGCAGCATCCAGAGTAACATCAATGCGAGTAACAGCAACCAAATAACGACACCATGAGTAGTAGCAACCGAGTAACGGCACCATGAGTAGCAGCAACTGAGTAATAGCACTATGAGTAGCAGAAAATGAGTAACAACACCATGAGTAGCAGCAAATGAGTAACAGCACCATGAGTAGCAACAACTGAGTAACAACATCATGAGTAGCAGAAAAAGAGTAACAACACCATGAGTAGCAGCAATCTAGTAACAACATCGTGAGTAGCAGCAACTGAGTAACATTACCATGAGCAGCAACAAATGAGTAACAACACTATGAGTAGCTGTAATCGATGCTTTGAAAATTCTTGCTATGTTTTTTACTCCTTAGTAGTAGCTCCTGCAAAAAGACAAGAAAATAAAACATAATTATTTTTTCTTTTTTACATATTATTATTTTTTTTTTTTAATTTTTACATCAAGGGTGTAGAGGAAGGATTCTCTGCACTGATGACCTTCAAACCAGATTTCTTAGAGAGTTGTTTAATAAAAGCATCCTTAGAGGCTGACCTGTGGTATAGTCTTAGGCGATGTCCATTGACTATAAATGAAGTGTGTATATCATCAATTGTGACTAGCCTGACTGTTCCATTATCAAATACAACGTCCACCTCATAAGGTCCCATCCAACAAGTGCAAAGCTTCCTCTTAAAATCCTTAAAACGAGAGTTGTAAAGTAGTGCCCAATCTCCACTTTGAAACACCTTATTTTTATTAAACTTATCGTGCCATTTCATTCTCTGCTGCTGGATAACAGTAGTTCGCTGGACAGCCATTGAATGAATTTCATAAAGTTCATTAAGATGAACCAATCAGTGTTTCTGAGCATCTGATAGATCTAACCCAACTTCCAGCGCTATTCTAAGTGTACTTATTTCAAATTCTATTGGAAACAACAGAAATTTTCCATAAACCAACTCAAATGGTGAAAACCTGGTTGTATTTCACCATGTTGTTCTATACGCCCAGAGAGCTTCTGGGAGTTTCCGAGCCCAATCCCAATGATGGTATGCCACAGTTTTTGTCAAAATGTTTCCAATGTCTTGTTTGTGCTTTCCACTTGTCCATTCGCCTGGGGATGGTATGGGGATGTCACTCTGTGCTTGACCCCATATTTTTGCATGAGATTTGCTATCTTGTGTGATGTGAATTGTGCTCCTCCATCTAAAACAATCTCTCTTGGAGTATCGTAACAAGCAAAAAATTCTTCAAATAGAAATTTTGAGACTACCTGCTCAGTTGGTTTCGCGACAAATTTGGCTTCCACCCACTTAGTCACGTAATCAGTATGGACCAAGATGTGGACCTTCTGCTGGGAGGGTGGGTTAAAGGGTCCAACAAAGTCAATAGCCCATTTCTCAAAAGGCTCAAGGGCTACTTGTGCTTGCAAAGGCATTTCATTAGCTTTACCAGGCTGTCCCATATGTTGGCAACTATCACACCTCCTAACATAATTTTGAGCATCATGAAAAATGGAAAGCCAGTAATCTCCCATTTGTAGCACCTTATGGCCTGTTCTTCTATCTGGAAAATTCCCTCCACAAGGGCCATCATGGGAAACTTTTAATACCTCATAAATATCCTCTTCAGACACATAGCGCCGAATTTTCTTATCTGCTCCTGTATGAAAAAGGTACATTTCCATCCAAGAATATTGGGCACTATCATGAATAATCTTCCGTTGTTCCCTGTATGAAAAATGAGAAGGCACTTTCCTTGTAGCAAGATATTTAGCAATATCTGTTGAGATTCAAAAAGATGATGAGCTTAGTGAAAATCAGTCACCTTCACTAAGTGGGCCCGCAGGCTATTTTTAGGTGTAAGTTTATTTTTAGACTATGTCTATTTTTAGACATGGTGATCATATTTCAGAAGTTGCAGGATGCTATTTTTGGATGGTTTTTCAAGTTGGAAAAACATATGAAATTCTATTTCTAGAATATTAGGTGAAGTCTATTTATAGATCGTCGATCTAAAAATAGAAGTGTCGATTATTATTAGCTCTTAATAATAATCCGACAATAAAAAACAACTTATTCTCTTGGAGCACTTAATTTCAGTGTACAGATTTGGAAAATCAGTGGGTTGAAGGAATTACGCAATTCCTAGGGTTTACTGGTGGTTCATGCATGGAGGACTCAGTTAGAACTAAAGTGGAAAAGTTATGACAGAGTTGGAAGAGTATTTCATGGAGTTGTTATTCAATTTAACTCAGTTAATGGAGTTAAAATCAGTTGAGATAGTTGTATCTAGTCTAAATGAATGATACACTAGTGAGAGTGGAGTGAATTAATTAGTTAATTAATTCAAAAATAATAATTCATTAATCAATTGAACAATACAATAGTTAATTACAGTGCATGTCAGTTCCAGTGGAGACCCAGTGGAGAGATAGGTGAAAGGGCAAGATGGAATATTCGTTGTGACTATAGAAATGCATTGATTGCACCACACACACATTGGAGTTGCCAATGAGGATTGTGCAGTCAAGGCAAGAGTAATTTGAATTCACTCAGAGATATTCTTCAACAGGCATTGCGTAGTGGAGGCAGGCTATCAGGTGGCAAGAAATCAGTGCATGGATTTGCAGATTTCTTTTGATTAGTGTGTGACAATTGATTTTACTGAGAGCTTGATGTACTAAGATTTGTACGAGATTATTACATGATCTCCATTATACATAATATATGATAGTTGGGGTTTTCAGCTTTGGGCTTTCTCGTTAAACAACTGTGTTATGTGCGATTGTTTTTATTGCTTCATGTGTTTGCAATTGATTTTAATTTCTGCAAAATATTAACAGTGGAAGGATTATGTATTTAGCAAGAATTTAAATAGTGTTAGATTAGCAGAATTTGGATATATACATGCATATTGTATATAATTTCTACATGGTATCGAAGCAGTGTTAATTCTTGAAGATTGCAATTGTGAAGAATTACTGAGTTTGTGCTTGTGGACAATTTGAATTTGCTGCAGAAAATTCTTGGTGCGACAGTTGAATATACATTGAAATGTATTTCAATGGGTTGCAATTGGAGTATGCCTTTGATGGGAGCTCGAATTACATAGCCTGGAAGGATAGGATGGAGGCAGTGTTGGAAGATAATGGACTGAAGGAGTTCATCGATAGCAATGTTCCTCAACCAGGATCTAGCGATGCTGCATTACTTGATGCATGGAAAAATAAGACAGCAAAGACAAGAAGAATTCTATTGGAAGGTGTGAAGGGCCATATTATGTCTAGCCTTCACGAGAAAGCCACTCCATTTGCAATGTGGAAGGATTTCACAGTTTTTTTTCAAAGCCGTAGCGACCAAAGGAAGTTGGCGCTGAAAGATAAGCTCAAAAAAATAAAAATGGAGAAGGGCGACAGTATTCCAAAATATCTCATGAAGTTTGTCCACTGTAGGGATGAACTGGGAAGTGTGGGGATTACTGTTGATGATGAAGACTTAGTGAGCTTGGCTCTCCTTGGGATTCCAAAGAGTTGGCATAGCTACGAAGACTCTGTCAATGGACAGGAGAAACTGCCAAGGTGGGGGCGACTTTGGTCAGATCTTGTGTAGGAGGAGATAAGGCGAAGTACCAAGGATGGCTCTTCATCAAAGAATGAAGATGAAGATAATTGCGCTTTGGCTGCCAAAGAAAGGAAAGGAAAGGGGAATAAATTTCCTTCAAAGTTCGAAGCTAAAGGCAAGAAGCAGGATTTGTCCAAGGTGAAGTGTTTTCACTGTCACAAACATGGGCATTTTGCCACTAACTGCCCACAGAAGAAGAAGAACAAGAAGGTTGATGGAGCTGCAGCCGGAGAGGCCTTAGCCTCATAATTTGAACTTGATTTCTCTTTTATCGCATGCTTGGTTTCAAGCTCAATGGGATCGGTGTGGTATCTTGATAGTGGGGCGTCTTTCCATATGACGGGAGACAAGGAGTTGTTTAGTGACTTGGAGGAGAAGGACCTTCAAATTCATATAGAGATGGGCGACGATGGTTGATACAGTGCGACTGGAATTGGGACCATTACCTTTGAGAGGGATTCAGGTAATCCATTTCTGTTGAAAGATGTTATGCATGTTCCAGGTCTGAAGAAGAACTTGGTCTCGGTCGCAATGTTGGAAGACGAAGGTTATGACATTGTTTTAGCGATGGAAAATATTTCCTATGACATAAAACAATGGGTCAAACCAAGAGGATAGGGATTCGAGTTAAGAATCTCTACAAACTAGAGGTATATGGTTGTGCTGCAATGATGGTCAAAGAAAAAGAAGTGGTGAGCTGGGATGAGGGCAAATTATGACACAGGAGATTGGGTCATCTTCACCATGGCGCTTTGAAGATTTTGCAGCAGATTTCTACTGGAATTCCCAAGGGTACTCTTGCGCAGTCATATCAGTGCAATGGATGTACTATAGGTAAGTTTGTGAAGGCCACCTTTCATGGGAAGGAGAACCGTGCTTCGCTGATCCTTGAGAGAATTCACACAGACGTGTGTGGACCTTTCTTGGTTGCTTCAGCAACAAAACACATGTATTAAGTTATATTTTTTGATGACTATTCTCGTAGATGCTGGATCTTCTTCATGCAGAAGAAGAGCGAAACATTCTCAAATTTCTGTGAGTTTAAAGCATTGGTGGAGAAGGAGTCGGGGAAGCAAGTGAAATCTCTACGAAGTGATAATGGTGGTGAATATATCTCGAGCGAATTCAAAGAATTATGTAGCAGAGAAGGAATTTAAAGAGAACTCATAGTGCCTCATAACCCATATTAGAATGGGGTCCTGGAGAGGAAGAACAGAATGATCGTGGGTGTTGCACGAGCGATGTTGCATGACCAGGGCCTACTGATGCACTTGTGGGTGGAAGCATGCAACACTGTGGTTTATGTGAAAAACTTTTGTCCTCATAGAGTACTTGGCATGAGTGCACCTGAAGAAGCTTTTACTGGTAAGAAGACTGATATTTCTCATTTGAATATTTTTGGCTCATCTATTTATGTTCATGTGACAAAGGATGCCAGGAAGAATCTGGAGCTGACTGCAGAAGTTGGGATATTTTTGGGGTACACAGAAACACCCCATAATTATCGTGTGTATTTTCCAGATAGTCGGATGAATGTGGTGCGACGGGATATAAAATTCAATGAGGTGAAATCCATGAAGTTGTCGCTTCAGAGGGAGCTACACTTGCATGTATAGGAGGAACTTCTTGTTCCCAAAGATGAGACTCTAGATGTGGATCAGCCACAGGAGGAGATTCATGGAGTGGAGGAGTCCACTCATGTAGAACCAAACATTAGACAAGGCATAAAGCGTACCACAGAAGCTGAGAAACTGAAGCTTGATGCGGCACAGAATGTAGGAGTCCCTACATCATAGCGTAGACAGAGACAGTCACCTGAACATTTTACTAGATACATGGCTCTTATGAGTAAGTGTATCATGACAGAGCCATATTATTTTGAAGAAGCAGTGTAGGAGCCCACATGGGTAGATGCCATGGTGGAGGAGTATGACTCCATTGTTAGAAACAATGCTTGGGAGATTTTTCCAAGGCTGGTGGGAAAATCAGTTGTAGGATCAAGATGGATCTCCAGGGTAAAGCAAGCTGCTGATGGGAGCGTCGAGAAGTATAAGGCAAGATTTGTTGCCCGGGGCTTCTCAAAGATCGAGGGGATTGATTATGAAGAAACCTTTGCACCTTTCGCAAGGTATTCTTCCATAAGTACCATCCTTTCTCTCTCAGCCCAAATGGGTTGGCACATTCATCCGATGGATGTGAAGACTACGTTCCTTAATGGGATCATTGAGGAAGAGGTGCATATTGAGAAGCCTAAAGGATTTTAGATCTTTAGCAGGGAGTCGCATGTGTGCAGGCTCAAAATAGCGTTGTATGGGCTGAAGCAAGCACCTCGTGCTTGGTACACACAGATCGACAGCTATTTCACTGGACTTGGCTTCACCAAGAGTGAGGTGGATGCAAACCTGTACCAAATTGTGGTGGAGGGTAAGCTTTTAATCATTTTTCTTTATGTTGATGATTTAATACTAACGGGTGATGAGTAGTTGATACACTCATGCAAGGAAGATCTTTCAAAGGAGTTTGAGATGAAGGATTTTGGCCTTCTTCATTATTTCCTTGGATTGGAAATATGGCAGCGAGAAGGTGAACTGTTTGTGTCTCAAGGCAAGTATGCCCGGGAGATACTGGAGAAGTTTCACATGCAAGGTTGCAAGCCTATCGAAACTCCTCTTCCAGGAAATTGGAGGAAAGAGGATGCTACATCGGCAGAGGTAGTGGATGCCACTGTTTATCGATAGTTAGTGGGTTCGCTCATGTATTTAGTTAATACAAGACCAAACATATGCTATGAAGTGAACCAACTTTCACAAGCAATGGTTAAGCCTACCAAGCTCTTTTGGAAGGCAGGCAAGCATGTCCTCAAGTATCTCATGGGCACATCTGAGTATGGCTTATGGTACAGATAGACGGATGAGGTGAAGTTGCATGGCTTCACGGATGCAGATTGGGCAGGCAGCCCAATAGACATAAAGAGCACATCAGGAGGGATTTTTAGTATCGGATCTACGACAGTTTCTTGGTACAACAGGAAACAAATATTTGTGGCACTCAGTTCAATGGAAGAAAAATACATGGCAGAGAGTCAAGCTACATGTGAGGCTATCTGGATGAGGAAGATCCTGGTTGTTTTGTTCAATTCACATTTAGATGCTATAGTGATACATTGTGATAATCAGAGTTGCATTAAAATCTCGATTAATCCTGTGTTTCATGATAGATCTAAACATATTGATATTTGTTATCATCATATCAGAGATTGTGTGCAGCGGAAGATCATGTTGCTTCAGTACATTCCTACAGAAGATTAGGATGAAAATATTTTGATGAAGGAGCTCACCAGGAGCAAATTCGAATACCATAGAGGCAGGATCGGGGTGAAGGATAATCCCTATCTTGTTGAGAGGGAGTGTTGAGATTCAACAAGATGATGAGCTTAGTGAAAATCAATCACCTTCACTAAGTGGGCTCACAAGCTATTTTTAGGTGTAAGTCTATTTTTAGACTATGTCTATTTTTAGACATTGTGATCATATTTCAGAAGTTGCAGGATGCTATTTGTGGATGGTTGTTCAAGTTGGAAAAATAGATGAAATTCTATTTTTAGAATATTGGGCGAAGTCTATTTATAGATATTCGATCTAAGAATACAAGTGTCGATTATTATTAGCTCTTAATAATAATCCGACAATAAACAACAACTTATTCTCTTGAAGCACTTAATTTCAATGTACAGATTTGGAAAATCAGTGGGTTGAAGGAATTATGCAATTCCTAGGGTTTACTGGTAGTTCATGCATGAAGGACTCAGTTAGAACTGAAGTGGAAAATTTATGACAGAGTTGGAAGAGTAGTTCATGAAGTTGTTATTCAATTTAACTCAGTTAATGGAGTTAAACTCAGTTGAGCTAGTTGTATCTAATCTAACTGAATGATACACTAGTGAGAGTGGAGTGAATTAATTAGTTAATTAATTCACAAATAATAACTCATTAATCAATTTAACAATACAAAAGTTAACTACAATGCATGTCAGTTCTAGTGGAGACCCAGTGGAGAGATAGGTGAAAGGGCAAGATGGACTATCCGTTGTGACTATAGTGATGCATTGATTGCACCACACACACATTAGAGTTTCCAATGAGGATTGCGTAGTCAAGGCAAGAGTAATTCGAATTCATTCAGAGATATTCTTTAGCAGGGATTGTGCAGTGGAGGCAGGCTATCAGGTGGCAAGAAATCAATGCATGGATTTGAATATTTCTTCTGATTAGTGTGTTACGATTGATTGTACTGAGAGCTTGATGTACTAAGCTTTGTATGATATTGTTACATGATCTCCATGATACATAATATATGATAGTTGGGGTTTTCATCTTCAGGATTTCCCGTTAAACAACTGTGTTATGTGCGATTGTTTTTATAGCTTCATGTGTTTGCAATTGATTTTAATTTCCGCAACATATTAACAATGGAAGGATTCTGTATTTAACAAGAAGTTAAAATTGTTAGATTAGGAGAATATGGATATATACATGCATCTTGTATATAGTTTCTACAATATCTGCATACCACGGAGGTTTAGTAGATACTGCAAAAAGATGTTCATCGGGAAAACTGTCTTCTATAGGTGTGCATTCATCATTGTTATTCATTCTAGATAGGAAATCAGCTACTACATTATCTTTTCCCGGCTTATCTACTATTGTAATATCAAATTCTTGAAGAAAAATTATCCATCTCATAATACGGCCAGGAGTAATAGGTTTATTCATCGAATACCTAATTGCTTGGTGATCAGTATGGACAACAGTAGAATACCTGGTGATGTAGTACCGGAACTTATTGACAGCATAAATGACAGCTAAGAATTCTTTTTCTGTCACCGTATAGTTTAATTCAGTAGGTATGAAATTATTGCTAACATAATAGATTGCATACGGTTTTTTTTCTACCTGCTGTCCTAGAACAACCCCTATTGTTGTCTAATAAGCATCCGTATATATGTGAAATGGTAATGCCCAATTAGGTCCTCAGAGGATTGGGGCCGTGCACACCAGGCCCTTAATTTTCGTGAAAGCTGTCTCACAGTCTCCAGTCCACAATAATTTTGCATCTTTTATCAGCAATTGAAATAGTGGATGTGCTATTTTAGCAAAATTTTCTATAAAGTGCCTGTAATAACCAGTACAACCAATAAAGCTACGTACCTGTGTAGGTGTTTTGGGTACCGGGAAATGTAATATTACCTCTACTTTAGCCAGATCAACTTGAATTCCAATGGCTGAGAGAAAATGTCCTAATACTACCCCTTCTTCCCTCATCATATGGCATTTGACTGTACTCAAAGATACATGGGCCAGTTTACATCTTTTGAGTACTTTCTCTAAATTTGCCAATCCTTCCTCAAATGAGTTTCCAGATGGAGTAAAATCATCCATATATATTTCGACTCTATCATCGACCAAATAAGAAAAAATTCTCAAGATTTCCCTCTACAAGGTAGCAGGAGCATTACACAGGCCAAATGGGAGGACACTGTATGCAAATGTTCCCCAAGGACATGTGAAAGTTGTTTTATCCTAGTCTTCCGGGGCTATCTGAATCTGGTTATATCCACTGAATCCGTATAGGAAGGAAAAGAACTTCTTCCCAGCCAAGGTGTCAAGGACTTGGTCAATGAATGGCAAAGGAAAATGGTCTTTTTGAGTTTCCTTATTTAGTTCCCTGTAATCTATGTAGATCCACCATTTACCATTATTTTTAGGAACGATAACTAGCGGGGATACCCATTGGCTATCTGAGATGGGATAAATGAACCCTACATCCAACAATTTTTGTAATTCTTCTTTAACAATGTTTTTGAGAGCAGGATTAATTCTTTGTTGACGCAGTCTTACAGGGCGACCATCTTCCTTAATATAAATATGATGAGTGCATAGGCTGGCAGGGATACCCTTCATGTCGGTATAATCCCAGGCAAAATCTTCCTGATGATCTTGAAGGACTTTCAAAAGCTGTTTGGTTTGAGATTTAGACAGGTTCGGGTTGACATTAAGTGTTTTCCATGGTTCAATCTCTATTGGAGTACTGTCGTGAGATGAGGTTACAAGAATGTCTTCAATGTCATCTTCCAATTCAATGTTTTCCTGTGTCTCACAATTCATGGAAATTTCTAGAATATGTCAAGTTGAATCAGAAATAGAACTAGAATCATTAATGAAAGCATTAATGACATCATCTTCAGTTTCTGTTTTAAGTTGAAGGGCATGTCCAATAGTGAGAACTGGTCTAACATCTTCGTTTTCAGGTGTGGGCTCTTCTACAGGTAGAGGTTTCTGATAGGGTAATGATTTTTTAGATGGGCTAGGTTCCGCAGGAGGATAAAGCTTCAGATTATTCGTAACTATCCCATTTGATATGATCATATGCCCAGATCGGCATCCTATGTAGGCATCTGCAGTTGCCAACCAGGCTTTTCCTAGGATCAATGGGTGACCACCTACTAAATATCGAGTCTGCAATATAAGGAGGTTTACAAGGTAGTGCCATGAGTCTACTTAAATGATCATGTATTCTAATTTCCATATTGGTTTAATTGTGGATCAATCTGCAAGTTTTGGGATAGTAGGGGTTGGTTTAATGTTTTCAAGTCCTAATGTGTTCATTGTTTCAACAATAATAATGTTAATGGCCGCTCCCAAATCCACCAACACATTTGGGATTTCCACCCCATTAATATGTACTGTTAGAATCAAGTTCCTTGGGTCTTCGTATTTTATAGGCTTGATTTTTCCTAACATGATACCAAATAGTCTGCCCACCACATGAATGGTCAATGGATCCTTAGATTTCGTCCCCGGTTTCTTTGAGCAGTATTCTTTTAGAGTTTTTGCGTATATAGGTACACCCCTCATAGCTTGTAATAGGTGTATTTTAACAAAGAGATTCTGAAATTCCCCTAGAAATTCAAATTATGCTTGATGGTTTGGCTTGTTCAAGGCCAATCTTTCAGGATATGGAGGGGAAGTTAAATCACTTTGATTAGGGACAGCTTGTGAAGGTGTCCGATTGATTATGTTTTGTTCTAAATTCTGCCTAACTGTTTCTTGTTTTGGTTCTGTATCTCCACCATCAAATTGTTTTGTGATAATGGGTGAAGTAGGTCCATTTACTATCCAGCCAGACCGTAAATTTATCTCATTGAGCCCCGCGGTAGAAATGTTGTAAGATGGCCGGTTCAGGGTGTCTATTTTTTGGACCCCTTTGTTATTTGGGTTTGGGTTAGGATGGATAGGAAGCTGAGGTTTAATGGCTAGGTTTCCTGGGGGTACATTAGAAGGCAACTGAAGTTGCTGTTGAGGAATAGGCTGAGGAAAATGCCTAGTGGGAGGGGGTCCACGCCAGGTCTGATTCCATGAAGGATTTGGATTGGCTTGAGGAACCCATTTTTGCCAAGGGGGATACTGATATTGAGGCCACATGGCTGAAAATGGTGTAGATTGGGGGTCCATACTAAAATTGTTAAAGTACTGGGATGGGTCCTGAAACATACCAGGATTCACTGCTGGTGGTCGAGGTTGCCATGGCTTCCTCTGCCCCATAAAGTACAGCTGGTCCACCATGCTTTCTTCACTTGCTCCTTGGAAAACTGATTTCATCCCAGGCAAGGAAGGACATGCGTTGGTCATGTGAGTCAGTTCACAGATCACGCAAGCTTCCACCATGTTCAGCGGACATTCCTTCAAAGGGTGTTTCTTTCTACATTGAGGGAAGATTATGGCCATGGTTTTTTCCAACTCCATCTGCTTCTTTTTTTCATGTAGAGTGTCCATTTGGGCTGATAGCATGCTCAGAATATTGGTCCTTAGATTGTCCAGTATATTTCCAATCTCTGATTTTGTGACCCCTCCACCGGAAGTCTTCGATGACTGAATCCCCTGTCCACTACTTGCAACCCCCCGTGAACACTTGATACAGTAATCACAGATAGTTTCAAAGTTTTCTTTTGAAATATCCCCTTTTCCCACTACATTGAGGAGTTGCAGAGAGTCTTCTATGAGTGCTCTGAGAATAATTATCTTTAAAATGTCCTTGTCCAGGTCACTATGTCCAGACCTTTGAAATATGTATTTAAATCGCTCTACACATTCCTCCATATTTTCATCCTCTTTCTGTGAAAATCTAAAAATTTCTTCCTTAATGTCACAGGACTTACAATAATCTTGGTATTTCTCCAATAAAGCTTCTTTCACTCCTTCCCATGAGGTAATCGTACTCCCTCCTGGACCCATAAACCACCTCAAGGCTGTTCCCTTTAGGGTAGCAAGAAATATCTTCAATTTCTGGGTGTCGACGATATAGTCATATCCGCGGAAAACAATATCAAACTCAAAAAGGAATGTATCAGGGTCTTCAAAAGAGAGCCCATGAAAACTAGGCAAGGCTCTCAAAGGTATGGGTTTCATTGGTGCATCACTCGTAACATTTCCTATGGGAAAATCAATGGAGGAACTTACAGGTGCCATAAATGCTTTCCAATACTCACTTGGAATTTCGATTTGTTTTGTAGCCGATACCTGGAGTGATTCAACCGAAGAAGGTCGCACCACACTCCCCTGGTCCCTTGGTGACTCAAACTCCTTCAAAAATTCCTTTACCGGATCAGAATCACTTAATTCAACAACGGGAATTTTTACAACACTACCTTGGTCTCTTGTGGACGAAAACCCTTTTTGAGGTTCTTCTTCCCAGTTAGAGTTGCTCAATTCTTCTGATCCCTTGCTTGCCACTTCTTCCACTTCTGTTGCTGATAAGGATATCTCCTCCACTGATACCTATTTATTAAATCTTCCGCTATAGAAAGAACACCTTCTGGTACTGTGGATGGCACTAGTTGCTCCACAGACTGCCCTTCAGACTTCGTCTGAACCCTAACCCTAACAGCAGCATGGGACGATGCCTTAGATCTATATTTTTCAATAATTTCCTGAATTTACGTCTTCCTTGCCAGATCCTTCCCTTTCTTTGGGGGTCTTATTCTGCCCCTCTTATTCAGATATTTGTTCATACAAATTGTGAAGGGGGTTCATCAAAGAAAATTAGTCAATCGCTTAGGACCTGAATTAGGACAGATAACTTCCTCCCCAGGATGAGAGAAAAGATTCAAAAGAAACAAAACAAAAAGAAAAAGAAAAATCGAAGTTCAAGACCTGAAGCAGATTAATAACATACCCTCCCCAAGATGAGAAATTGGCCCCTAGAAGAAAACAATGGGAAATAAAAACAGAAAGACTGGACTACACCTAGGACTTACGACAAGGTTTACAAAACACCTTCCCGAAGACGAGAGATAAATTCTATAGAAAACAAAATAATAAAAAGAAGCAGGAAATAATGAAAGAAAAAAGAAAACACAAAGCACTTACACTGAGGACTTGAAGCTGGGAGATAAATTCCCTCCTCAAGACGAGAGATCGACCCTGAGATATGTTGCAGATCCTGCTCTTGCACCTGCTAGCCTTCCCCGGCAACGACGCCAAAATGTTGGTGTTTGGATATCTGTAGAATTCAACCCTTTCCTCCACATAAAATATCAACCCAGGACGTTAGTTATTTCAAGACTAATAGCAAGGTATATGCAGATACAAGCACATGGTCTGATGTAAATCACAGGTTTAATCTATAACACACAAGTCATTGTAACATCAATGAAATGAACTGCGGAAATAAAAGGCATCCACAACAATTAAACGTGACTATAACAGCAGTAAGGAAATCACACTAAAACAAAACGCTGCAAGGAAAAAAAGGAGAACACAACACCTAATCAAAAGAGTGGGCCCAACTCTTTGATTAGGGCTACAGTGAACTCACGAATTACAGGAGAAACAACAGGCTATTGTGCATTCAATTAATGATAAAAGAAATTCATTACAAAATCTATATGTCCAAGGGCTTAACCCCGATTCACAGCCCGCAGGATTTTTTATACAATTATCCTGAAAGCCCCGATCCCTCTCAACAACTTCAATGTTACAAAAATAGATCTTGTTAAAACGGCAACCAGATTGCCTAGCAAGAAATTGTGAAGAGGCCTAATATAGTGCTGATACATCCAAGTATGTCACATTGTAATAGAAAATAAGGAAGACGCTAGAGATGATGGGCTGTGCCTTGACTCACGGCCGCAATGCTCCTGTTTTAGCTAGATCTGAAGAAATATTGGAGTTAATATGTAGAAAGGTAAAACCTCCATGAAAAATACTTCATTAATCAAATATCCCATGAAAGATAGGAAGAAGGGTTTTACCTCATGCATTTTAAGAATAATAATGGTAGAAAGAGATAGAAAAACAGAGTAAAATGGGAGAGGAAAATATACAAATCCAGTACCCAATACCTGTCATCCACACAACTAGCGCACTCTGCATCTGTACATGATGTCAATGTGAATTATTTTATTTTTGGATACCATAGGCCATAATATGCAGTTCCTTGCAGGTATCTAAATATCCTCTCGATTGCTAGCAAATGATTTTTTTTGGTGTTGCTTGATATCTTTCCACAAGTCCTACTGCCAAAATAATGTCTGGTCTAGAGGCATTTAGGTATAGAAAACTTCCTATCATAGATCTGTAAAGTCTTTGATCTACATTTGTGGATCCATCATCAGCACATAACTTGTATCCAGTGATCATGGAAGTTGAGACAGTTTTGTAGTCTTCCATTTGGAAAAATTTTAACATATCTCTTAAGTATTTTTCTTGTGAAATGACTATGCCTTTGTTCTTTTGTAGAATTTGAAGTCCTAGGTAGTATGTAAGCTCTCCAATCATAGAAATCTCAAATTCTGACTTCATCTCTTCTAGAAATCCTTTTACTAAGTCATCCTTTTTGCTACCAAACATGATGTCATCTACATATACTACTACAATTAAAAGTTCATTTTCATCATCCTTTATATACAGATTGTTGTCTACTCCTCCCTTCTTGAAACCTTGTTTTTGAAAGTTCTTGTCCAACCTAGAATACCATGCATGTGGTGCTTGTTTGAGACCATATATGGATTTCTTTAATATGCACACATAGTTGTGTTTATCTGCTAAGGAAAATCCTTAAGGTTGTTCCTGTTAGGGTCCTATAATAATAGGATTCATAATTTTTTAATTGACTTTGATTAGTCTTGTAATATGTACATACTTTGCTTTCTGCTATAAAAATAAAATAAAAAAATGTAAAGAGGGTAAAATTCCTAAACGAAAAATCAAAAGACTTGAAAGAAAAAAGATAAAAAAGAATAGAAAAATGGACCCCAAAAAAAAAGAGATAGAAATAAAACATGAAAGTGATGCAAATCCAAATGCCACTACTATTTTCTTTTTCTGCAAAATAAATATTGTGTGCAATTTGTTACAATACCATAATCCATGATAAGTCAAATAGCTTAATCTTGACATTTCATGCTTTAATGATCTATCCAAATAGTTTAATCTTGGCAGATCAGTAGTTAGGTAGAGAAATAATAAGGAGCTCAACAGCTTAATCTGAGCCCTTGGAAGAAATAAGGATATAATTAGTTAGTTTGTTGTTTTTAAAGAAAAATGAACAAGGGTTTGCAAGCTTAAATGCACCCTGGTAAATGAAGAAAATTTTTTAGGGTAGCATATGGGTAGGCAGAAGCAGTTTTTACAATCATGGATAAGCAGAAATTTGTTAATTCAGTCACTAACTTCCTTCAAAAAGTCATTCCCTTGTAAAAATACTTCATCCCCACCATTTTAATTCTTTCCCCTTCATTTTTCCTTTTCCCATCATCATTCAGTTTCACTTACAAAAAACCCCTTTTCTTAAGTGTAAAATTCATTATACTTAAGGAAAGTAAAACCCTTTAACTAATTCCCATTTTACCCAAAAATATCCAAAAATACCCAAAAAATACTTATCCTAAGTGGGAATACAAAATTATTATGTTGGGACCCACAAGAATGAAATTCATCCCTATATGATGTTTTACACTAAGGCATAACGTATTTTCATCTCCTTCATCTCATTCATTACTAAACATTAATTTATATCTTAAATCCTATATTTCACCTTTTAGCTCGTATTATATTAATTCCTTTTAAATATTATTCCCACCCATATTATAATTTTAACTTATGGCTTATTTTTCCCACATGATATATTATTCCCGCTCATCCCATAGGTTAAAACTATTCCCACTATATAATAACCCCGTCGAATGTTAAAGTTACATGCGCCCAAATTTTATTTGTTAAATAAAACAATACATTCACCTATCATATTTCATGCTAAACTATGTATTAAGCCTATGTCTTAATACATTTTACACATCCCATCGCATACATATCCCGGCCCCATGCCATTCCACCCCGTAACTTCATCACATGATTCGCATCGTTCACTCCCTATCTCCCAGATCCAATGATGGAGATCTTGCATCACACATTTCATTACGCCAACGTTAAAGAAACCAAAACCTTGCGATAAAAGCTGATTTTGGGTTTTCTCTCACCTCCACGCGTCTTATTTTCATTCTATCGCATCGATTGTTTCAATCCCGCTTACCACCTTTCGACGTTGTGAAAACCGCTTAGCGGTTATTCCCTCCCCTGTGCCCAAACTGCTTACCTATTTGAATTGACCGGCATTGAATGCACTCACTGTTCACTGAAATTATTTATAAAATCACCCAAATGGATTCATTTGAACCCTTTTGTTATTTTTTTCTGCGCAAAAGAGAATTCCAGACCAAAAAGACCCCTTTCGCCTCTATTTTTAGCCCAAAAAAAAATAGAATTCACTGAATTTGACTACTACAATTACTACATAAGCCATCAGAGTGCATATAAAGATCATAAAAATATTTTGAAAGCTTTCCAACCCCCAAAACCCTTCTTCACAGCAAAATTCTGAATTTTACAGGTATTCTTCAGAGAAAAAAAAGACTCATTCATCAAATCCGAAAGAGTTATATTGTTAAATGAATCATTTAGGAGCCTATGTACCTCAAGAATACCCCTTTTCTTCATAAATCCTTCAATTATACAAACCCTGAGCATTTAATTATATATTCTGAAGCCTTGAACTATTTTAGAACAAAATTTGATTAAGTTTGGCCATTTGTAGACCTAAGAAAGCCTCTTAGACCTTCAAAAAGCCTTTCCTACAACTCTTAAGTGTCCTTTGATGTCTAAAGATTGTTTTATCATAGAAAATGTACTGTAAACCCTTGATATCATTTGTTGAGGCTATAAGGTCATGAAGTTGCTATTTTGATATAGAAAATACAGTTTGAGTCAAATTGATCATAATTATTCCTTTTGCAAACAAAGATAAAAACCCTGTCATATCTAAAAAAAATTCTATAAACTGTTTAAACTTACAAAAGTGTTTAACAGGCCTAAATCAGTGTTTTAAAGGTCAAAAGTATTAAAATTTGATAAATCAAAAAAATATATGTCTTCCAAATGCACTCTTGTGATCAACCCTCTACAACCCCCTGTTGTAGATGTAGAGCATATTCCCTTGGCAGATGTAGACTTCAAAATCACTGATACTGTAACTAAATTTAAACTTCTTGAGCTCCACTACTAGAGCCAAGAGAAATCCTTAGATCAAGCAAATGAAGTATTTATTTGGGAATCAAATTTGCCTAAATATGTTGTACCCCATACTCACCAATGCCCAGCATCTATCAAAATTTTCCAATCATGCTATTCTCCTGATCAAAGAGCCATTGTGAACCTTGAAAATGAAGTTTTGTTTACTATTACAGCTCGGTATATCAACAAAATGCTTGAGTTACAGCCTGGGCCAAATGAATTTCCTTTATCTATTGAAGCCCTTACTAAGTTCTATTTGGAGTTGGATTTTCCCAAGAGATTCTAAAATTTTCAAACCTTCATGCCATCCTATGTGGAAATTCCCAAACTCAATCCTCCATATTCCTCTGCAAAATTCTCAGAAAGAACTAGACATATTATTTCTATGTTATCCTTTATCCTTGGATATTTCACAGATGAACATGTTGATGTAGCATTACTTGGTTTCTTGTCCATTTTTGTGCTTGGTCAGCCTTCTGTAGTTATCTTTAACTTTTCCCAATATATTTCTGATAACATCCAATGAGCAACCAGTTAAACTACCTACTTAAGGTGTTTTTAGGTATTCTTCATTTATTTTCCACATGTTCCTTTATTTTTAGTCTGAAAAGTTTCCTGTAACTCTCCAGAAGCTTGATGTGGAAGGAAATCCACAATCTGTCATACTCTGGACTTCCTTAATAAGGAAGGAGTCAAATGAGTTTACCTATTCAAATTTCACAGATTATTTCATCCATCCCTTTGTCAATTTTTTAAACAGTAGTGTGCAGCCTAGGATTAGCAATGAAATCAAGAAAGTTTTGCAACTGTCTGAGCACAATAGGTGATCAGAACTAGATCAAGGACCTAAGGATTAGCTCAAAATTCAAAGTTACAGGACTGGGTTGAAACAAATATGGTTGCATAGGTCTTGTCTTCCTGATTCTGGTGCCACAAAAGGTTTGAAAAACGGACACTGTATGAAGACGTTATTGCACTTTGAATGTCGAGTGGGTCCGACGGAGCAAGGAGGGGCCAACCCTCCTCCCATGGAACCTCATCATATGACTAGTGTGGGAGCTTAATGTTAAGAGTGCTTAAGGAGCCTAATATTAGGTTCAATATTTAATTAAGCTTCAGTTAAGTGGAGTTTAAAATAGCGGAGATTCTGGAGGTGCTCCCAAATTTAGGCGGACTTCCACTTTTAGTGGAGTTAACTAGCAGTTGCCCCACATTTAGTAGAGGAAATTGGGGCAAATTTGTTTTGGTCATAACTCTCTCATTATTGAACCAAATTGGATGAAAATTTGGTCAATTTTCAGTCTCTTCGACCTCCTGAACACTTTGGGATAGGTTTAAGGTCGAATGGAGGTGATTGTCAGTATATTTTTCTTCAAGGAAGATGAAGGAGCCATTAGGGCCACCATGAGACAAATACAGTGTGAGGCCTAACCAGGGGAGTTAGAGTCCTTTTCCAGAGTTCCAATAGGCTAAATTGGATAATTCAGATGTTATAAATCTAATGAAATTTTTTTTAGAGCCTGTAGAGAGCATTAGAAAGCTGAAAAGCTTCATTTAAGTTCCAGAGGCCATTTTTGCCTGCTTTTGCAAGTAGCAGTGTAGGGCCTAGCCAAGGGAGATAGAGACTGTTTGCAGCGAACCAGTGGTCATAATTGACTGAAAATCTGATTCTGGATCTAATGACAGAGGTTTCAGAAAGTTTGGATAACTTATAGAGGTCGAAAACTCAGCAGAGAGGTTTTCTTTGACCCTAGTACCAGGGGGTGCCGATAGTGTATGGAGGCAAAACCGGAGTAGCCGAAGGCCGTTTTTGATGAAAAAATAGTTTAAATTGGCTATTTCAGACATTTTGTAACCAATAGAAGTGGTTTCAGAACATTTTTAGAACTTCATCAGCTCGATAAGTCGATGGGAAGTTTTGGGCAGCGCTAGGCAAACCGTGGAGGATAGCCTATTTTGGGAATGTTGTGCTTGATGTAAGAAATTTATCAGTTTAAATTTTGTGTTTGATGTTTCTTGGATACAAAATTAATGGTTTCAGTGATTTAAACATAATTATGAGGGAGTTTGTGCCATTTAGAAGCTCAGAGAAGCTTAGTGCACCGAAAGAAGGAAATGTGTTAACAGGAGCCTAAAGTTGTTTGCAGAATTTGGACAGCCATTAGAAGGATGTTAAATGGTATTCTCAGACCTTTGAATCATTTTTGTATTCATTGGTGTTAAACATGAAACTTTTAAAAGATCCATTACTTTAATCCCAAAGAGTCGAGTCTAGTTGACAAGACTCAAGGGAGACGTAGCCCACGAGATTTCGGGCGAATTCCTATATTATATTGTTGTTGTGTTTAATTTTTTTATTGATGAATTATGTTTCTTTTATACATGTTAAAGTACATCAAGAAAAAATACACTTAAGACACATAAACAGTAAAAAAAACATACACCACTTTCAAGCAAAAATTCCACAAAACGTCAAGTTCAAGCAAGATCATTTTAGTTAAAACTGAGTGGTAGGTTCTTGAACTCCATACAACTTATCCACACCATTTTTAGATCAATAGGGCAGGTGATTGGTACTTATACCAAAATCACACTGAAATTAGAGTTTATGGGTCAAGCCTAATTCCTTATAAATTGCCAAAATACCTCCCTATGAGGTTATTTTCTCTAGAGTATATAAGACAATTTTGAATTCAGATGTTGTAAATTTCTTGATGGCAAAGAAGAAGACACAATTAAAACTGAAGAAACAGATTGGTCCATTCATATGTAATAACAGAGAAGCAGGTCCAGAGGCAGAAAATAAGTTGCAAGAATTCAAGTTCAGTCATAATTTTCTTTGGTATTATCAACAAAATGAGAGTTAAATGTAAATTAACTCCATACATACATGAAAAGAAGCCTGATATTGAGAAATTCTCAAACCAATCAGAATGGTTAGAGAATACAATGGTAGAGGTTGATAAGCAAAGTGATACTAGTCAAACTTTGTAGACTCCAGAGCAGGAAGACAGAAATGTAAAAAGAAACAGGGAAGAAGGGTCTTATACAGCTGAAACCACTACAGAGATCAAATTCAAACTAAGATACAACAAAAAGCCAAAGATTAATCCTGAAAGAAAAGAAAAAGAGACAGTATAAGCCATTGACATAGAGATTCCAGAGAAAGATATTGTACCTCCTACAGTAATTGAAGAGGAATAGTAGCCAACCACTTCTGATACACAATTAATTCAGAAACAGGACTGTATAGAAGTGTCTTCATCAAATAAAACATAAGAAAAATACATGGACATCAAGGAAAGATACAAGGAGATTAAAGCTAAAAATGAAGAAATAAAAAATGAAATATATTATCAGTACTTAAAGCAGACTCCTAGCATACAGAACAGGCTGTTTTGAGCCTTTGATTACAAGAAAAAAAATATGTTGATGATAGTTCTCGAGCCCACAGTACCAACTCCTAAATCATCCTTTGATAATAAAAAGGTTGATTTTGAAGTTCTAATCTAGGATATTCATCCTCTGGAACAAATTGAATTTCATAAACAAGCAGGAGAGATGATTTATTCCACAATGACTACTAAGGAAATGAGTGCAGAAAAGCTTCAAAACACTTTTATAAATGTAAGAGATAAACTCAAACTGGAGAAAGCATATTCATATGCAAAAGATATCAGAATCAAATCCTTGGAGGAGCTAGTGATTGAGGTAGGTTATGATCCTCAAAACATAAAAAATGCAGAGGAATTGATTAAAAAGAATAATGTTGATATTTACACACTTAAGAAAAAATTGAAGGTGCCCCCTACAGAGCATCCACATGCCAAGAAGGTTTTACAGGATTCTAATAAAAAATATGAGATGATGAGTCTGATTTTTTAGCTTACAGCTCAGATTAAAGAAATGGAACTTGAAATGGACAAATTGGTCCAAGGAAAAGAAGCCAACAAAGCACAGGAAGTTCCTACCACTGTGATTCCTATGGTTACAAAAAGTGTACCATCTACTCTGGTAGAAACATTGGCTCTTAATCTTCCAATGGCCACAGTGGTTCCTGTAACTTCATCAACAACTTCTGCCACTAAGTCTTCAACAACAACAGTCCAGCAATCAAATGAGGCAAGTAAATTAGTAAAAGCAATGAAAGGCATGCCTATCGAGACAAAGGAGATAAAGAAGTTAAAAGAACAAATTAAAAACCTTGAAGATGCTAAGAAAATTGCACAAATTAATGCCAAGAATGAAGAACAAAAGGCCAGTAGGTTGAATGAACAACTCAAGAAGTTGGAAAAAGAATTAACTTTGAAAGAACCTATGGCACATGTTTAGAAGAAATTATGGTCCAATATCATTGAAGCAGTCAATGATACTTGGCCATCCATAAAGGTAATATATGAGTAGAAATATTTATTGAAAGCGGCAAAAGAAGCAATACAGAAAAAAAAAGAGGAGTTAGGTAAAAAACCTGAAGAGGCCTTAGAAATTATCAAATTTCTCAGTTCCAAAAATAAACAAGAACTAGATGAAATTGGAATTACAGATAGAACACAGACCATCCTTGAATTAAGGAAGGTAATATCCAAAAAGAACTTGATGACACAATTAGAGGAAAAGTGTCAAAACATGGAAATGGAAATCACAAGATTTATGATCAAATTTGATGTTTTAAGGCAAAAATGCCTTCCCAATCCTCTGGTGATCAATGACAGATTAATGAAACAGGAGGATTATGAAAAAAAGATGAGAGAATTTGCTAAAGAATAGGTAAATAAATTAGCTTTGCAGGGAATCCCAACAGGGAAAGTATTATATAAGAATTTTGAAAATCGGTTTTACTTACAGCGTGAAGTAAAATACCTATTTGTGAAAAAACCAACATTTTCAAAATACACTGAAGCTAATGAAAACTTCAGAAGGCTTATGAAGATAAAATTTCCAGAAGCTAAGTTCTGGGAGAAGTTGACTGACCTACTGTAAGATCAGATTACAGTGAGCACAGAACAATAAAGGTAAAAAAATAGAGTTTTCTGTTTTTACATCAGTAGTAATATTTTTTGTAGTAAAGAGTATCAGGATGAAAGAGTATCAGTTAAAGTGTATCAGATGAAATATTGAAGACAAAATCAAAGTAAAGATAAATCTACCAGCGTAAAGGACACCTCGGTCCAGCTGCAGCCTTGATCAAACAACAAAGAGAGAAAATAATGATAAAATCAAAACGTCATGCTATTTTATTTCAATAAAAAGGACAACTAGCATTAGTTAAGGAGATATCAATATCTTCTTGCATGAAGATATTTATTTTTCATAAAAAATTCCTAAGTTTATTCTAGGATATTTTGTACAAGTTTTTGTATAAATACTTCAACATTTGAAGTATTGAGTGTGATGAATTGCTGAACATTTATGTAGTAATGCTATTCTCAACCTAAGGGTTTTTGTATCAATTTCAAGTCAGCAGACTGGATCATAGGAAATAAAGCATCATATTACAGGATTCATGTGTTGGGCCACTGCAGTGAAATATTTCACTTGTTATCTTGTCAACTTTCTTATGTTTTCCATCTATTCATGAATGTGTTCTTAATATTAATGATAAATCAGGAATTGTTATTTCAGAATTTGTTAAAAGCACTCTGTTTTGACTGATTATCATTTATATGTTTTCAACTAATATCCAGATTAGGGAACCCTTAATTGCTCCCTGATTTCGATTGACCTCTGCATTCTCACTCAGAATCCGGATTTAAGAACCCATAATTTCTCTTTTATCCCGATCAAAACCATTTCACCATCAACCATGAAGATCTGAAGTAACTCAACTATCTTGTCGTGCAAAAATTTACCTTTAGACCATGATCCTGATATGACTGCTTGACACATTAACTCTATTTTCCCAATGGGATATAGATCTATAGCTATCCATCTAAGTAAGTGATTTCACCACCAAATAAAATCAAAACCCCAAAACCAATTTTCCCTATATAACTAGCCTAAAATCAAATATAATCAACAAAGTTAAATCATATAGAGAGAGCCCTCTCTAAGCATTAGGAAGGCTATATCCTAAGGTGTTATGAAACTAGCTCCAAAAATAGAAGAAAAGAGAGACCAACACCTTAGAAATCAACCACTTCGAGTGGGAAATCTCCAATACATTACATAAATGAACAATTATTGGATGCCACAAATGACCAAAACCTCCTTCTATAAATAGGAGTCCATGGGCCCACAATATAATCCTAACCGACCTAATAATAACAATGTAAAGGCACAATAATAAAAATATTGAGGTTACAGGGGTACAACAGTAACAATAAGGGGGCTACACTAATAAAAATAAGGGACTAAACTAGTAACATAGGGACCTAAAATGCCCCTCTCCTTCAAAAAAGCGTTGTCCTCAACACTTGAGTAGCTCTGGGTTCTTCTGTATAAAATTCTCATCCTCCCATGTAGAATATTCAGTGGGTAAGTTCTTCCACTTGATGAGATACTCTGAAATTGATCGATTTCGTAGCTTTCGAGTTCTTGTTTCCTTCCTCATCAAGTTCTGGAAATATTTTTTGAACTCGAATATTTTCACCTATAACCTTCTTTAAGCATGAACCATGGAAAACTGGATGCACTCGCGAAGAAGCAGGAAGCTCCAATTTGTATGCCATAGTACCAATCTTTTGCAACACCTTGTAAGGACCATAGTACTTTGGCGATAATATATTATCCTTCTTAGCTTGCTTGAGGAAAATTTGTTTGTATGGTTGTAGCCGTAAAAATACATATTCTCCTACATCAAAACTTCTCTCGCTGCGATGTTGATCCGCCTGTTGTTTCATTCGATTTTGTGCCAAATTTAGGTTATCCTTTAAGGGTTGGAGAACTTCTTGTTGATGGTCGATGTGATCTTCCACTGCTTGAACCTTAGAATTTTCTCTTAAAGATGATGTGATGGATGGTGGATGATATCCATAAAGTGCCATAAATGGGGTCATTTTTGTTGCAGTATGGAAGGAAGTGTTGTACCACCATTCAGCGAGAGGTAACCACTTGACCCATTGTGTTTGTTTATTAGATACAAAACAACGAAGATATCCTCCCAAACATTTATTCACTATCTCAGTTTGACCATCAGATTGAGGATAATAAGATGAGATATGAGCTAATTGAGTACCCAAACAAGAAAATAACTCCGTCCAAAAATTTCCAGTAAAAATGGGATCTCTATCGCTCACAACAACCTTTGGGTTTCCATGTAGCGTTTGAATTGTGTCCATAAATGTAGTAGCAACTGTACTTGTTTTAAATGGATGAGATAACGCATAAAAGTATGCATACTTAGTAAGTCTATCAACTACCACCATGATGACACTCTTTCCTTCGGACTTAGGTAAACCTATGATAAAATCCATTGAAATCTCCTCACAACATTGACTTGGAATGGATAAAGGTTGCAGAAGACCCAAGGTCTTAATTGTCTCAACTTTATTTTGCTAGCAAACCAAACATTCTGCCACAAACTTTTGAATATCAGATTTAAGGCCATCCCAAAAAAAAAATTCTTCACCCTGTGGTAAGTTTTTAAAAATCCCGAGTGTCCTCCCAAAGGAGAAGTGTGCAATTCCAAAAGAATCTTTTGTTTTAGTTGGGAATTCTTACAAATATATAAGAAATATTTGTACCATAAGGAATCATTTTTCCAAATAAATGTATTAGATGTACTAGGATCTTGCTGCAACTTTTGAATGAGTGTCCACACTTCTTCGTCCTTCTTCCATTCATCCCTTGCTTCGTTTATCCAATCTAGTTGGATAATATAAACGGCACAAAGCAATGCTTCCACCTCTTCACTCTTTCTTGAGAGTGCATCTGCAACAACATTTAGCTTACATTTTTTGTAGATTATTTCAAAGTCATAACCCAACATCTTTGTGACCCATTTTTGCTGCTCTTATGAAGATAGTCTTTGCTCCAAAAAGTGTTTAAGCTATCATGATCAGTTTTTACCTTGAAGTGTTTTCCCATTAGGTAAGGTACCATTTATTTAGTGCATGCAGTATTGCTAACATTTCCTTCTCATAAATAGCTTTCTGTAAATACTTTCCTATGATTGGACGACTTTCAACAGCAATGGGTCTTCCTTCTTCTATTAAAACAACACCAATTCCATTTCCTAAGGCATCACATTCCACAATAAAGGTTTTTGTGAAGTATGGCATAGCTAAGACCGGTGCTAGGCACATTGCCTCTTTAAGATGTTCAAAGGCCTTAGTTGCTTTAGGAGTCCATGAAAATGCATCTTTCTTCAATAATGTTGTTAGAGGTGCTGCTATTCTCCCATAATTATTAACAAACTTGTGATAATACCCTGTTAACCCGAGAAATCCTCGCAACTTCTTTATTGTTGTGGGGACTTTCCATTCCTTAATGGCTTTAATTTTGTTACGGTCTACCTTAACACCCTCGTGAGATACAATATGACCCAGATATTCCACCTCTTGTACTCCAAAGAAACATTTGGATGTTTTTGCATATAATTGTTTCTCCTGCAATAGTTTGAGCACCCCGTCAACATGTTCAACATGATCCTTCCAAGACCTGCTGTAGATTAGTATATCATCAAAAAATACTAGCACAAATTTTCTAAGGAAGGGTTTGAAAATGGAATTCATCAACCCTTGAAATGTATAAGGTGCATTGTTAAGGCCAAAAGGCATGACCAAAAATTCATAATGACCCTCATGAGTTTGAAATGTTGTTTTTGGAATATCTTTAGTCTCCATTCTAATTTGATGATATCTTGAGTGAAGATCCAACTTCGTAAAATAAATTGCTCCATGTAATTCATCCAATAATTCATCAATCACCGGAATGGGAAATTTATCTTTAATGGTGAGTTTATTGAGCTCCCTATAATCCGGACACATGCGCCATGATCCATCTTTCTTGTGCACCAATACTACTGGAGCAGAGAAAGAACTTTGACTAGGTTGAATTATGCCAGCCTCTAACATTTCTGTAATCATACGTTCAATTTCACTCTTTTGGACATAAGGATATATATAAGGCCTGATGTTTGGAGGAACACTTTCTGGAATCAAATGAATGGCATGATCATGATCACGAATAGGTGGGAGTCCTTTGGGAGTTTCAAACACCTTGGAATGATTGTCCAAGAATTTTTGGAGATCTGCAGAAATAGATGATTTTGATGTTGGAACTTCTAGTGAGCATAATTGTGCAATTACGCCTCTTTTTTCTTTCTTCAGAATCTTTGTCAAGACATTAGAGCTTATTATCTTTCTTGGCTTCCCCACGATACCCTGTAATTTGACTTCCTTTCCTTCTGAAAAAATTTCAAGAAAATTTCTTGAAAATTAAAAGCTACCGTCCCCAAAGATTGTAACCATTGTACTCCTAGTAAAACATCAGCACCTCCCATAGGAATGGAAAGCATTGAAATTTTCAATAAATATTCACCCATGGTTAGCTTGATATTATGCCATTTTCTAGAGAAATTTATAGTTCTTCCATTTGCAACCATCACTTGAAATTCTGGTGCTGGGTATAGGAAACAATTCAATTCCTTGGCTACCTTACAATGAATAAAATTATGGGTACTACCCGAATTAATCAACACTATTACCTTTTTCTTCTTGATATGTCCTTCTATCTTGAGAGTTTCCGGAGTGGTAATTCATGCCAATGCATTACATGATATGGTCGGACTCATTTCTTCCTCTTCTAGGGTTGGTTCCTGGTTTATATCCTCTTCTTTTGAAGATACTTGTTCATTTTCTTCTTCCTCTTCACAATCTATGTAAAATAATTTCTTCTCAGCACACTTATGACCTTTAGTGTATTTTCTATCACAACTGTAGCAAAGCCCTTTTGCTCTTTTTTCTTCCAATTTTTGTGGTGTCAACCTTGTAGGTTGTGGAAGTATAGGAGTAGCAACACTTCCATCTTTATATATGTGAGTAGTAGGCTTCCTTGTTGCCATAATTGTACATTCAATTTTTCTTGCCAACTTGAATGCCTTTTCCAATGAATCAGGTTCCCAAACTCGAACTTTAGGTTGGATGTTATCCTTTAAATTCCCTATGAAGACATCAATCCTTTGTTCCTTTGGAATATCGGTTACCCTTATATTCAATTTTTGGAAGTCCATAATGTGCTCTGCCACTAACCCTTTTGTTTGAGATTTATCAACTGGCTAAAGAAGGTATTGCTTTTTGTATCCTCATAATGTGCTACCATTTCCTCCGTAAAAATTGACCAAGTGACAATTTTTTTACGAGAGAAAGGCCATCGATACCATACAAATGTATTTTGTTCTAAATGTAAAGTTGCAATGTGTACCTTTTGTGTGTTTTGCACATTATTGAGATCAAAATATTGCTCCATCTGTAGTATCCATGTCACGGGATCCTTGCCATCAAAATTCCTCATATCCATTTTTGGAATATGGTGGTTCTTCCCGCCAACATTAGAGTTTATGAAATCGCGATTAACATTTATTTTGTTCTCATCATGAGGTTCTTCTACTATCTTTTCACCATTAGGAAACATTTCTTGTATCAACTTGGTCAAACCTTCGATGTCTACTTTTACATCATTCTTCATGTTTTTCATGTTGTTTTCCATGTCGTCTTTCATGTCATCCATCTTAGATTCCATGTCAGCTTCCATGCCATCCATCTTAGCTTCCACGCCTTTCTTCAAAACTTCCATTTCATTTTTTGTTGCTCTTTGCGATAGGTGCACTTGCTCTTGTAATTTTGACATCTCATGTTGCATTTCTTTGTCTTCATGAGTCATAGTAGAGCCTTTTGAAGGCTTAATGGATGTTGAATTTTTTTTAGGGGGAATTTTAGAACCCAATACTGATATCTATTCTTCAATATGCTCTCAGAATCAATTCAAACTAATTTTTTCAAACGAGATTTATGTAATTCGAAAAACAATACACACCTTTTTCTTGCTTTTGAGGAGCTAGATATTGAAACTGAATTATCTCTGTGATATCGGATCTTCAATATCTGAAATTTAGCCCTAAGGTAGTCCTCTAAATCCTCTTTTGAATGCCACAGGTCTAACCTAATTTGGACTCTTCAAGGCAAAGTTATGTCCAATCTCCCACAATGACATAATTATGGACTAGTTCAGTATAGCGAACTTGTATGCCTTGCCACGTGTCACTATTTCCTCCTTTAGCTCTATAATTTATAGACAGGAAACTATAGTCCGTGTACTTGCAGCCACGTTTTACAGAATCTCAATCAGATTCTCAGAGAGAGAGTTATGACATTTTTCCCACGGTCACCTCTTTGAGAAGAAATTCAAGAGCCTGAAAAAATCCTAACTTCCACAGATCATATTTCCAAGAATATTGTGAACCAAGATCTACCTAGTTGCTGTGAGGTTCCTTCATGATTTCATCTTCGCTCTATTAAAATTTAAGCTTCTAAAACCTCATAGAAAAGTATTTATAGTGAAAATTCCATGATGACCTATTTAGGTGAAATTCAAGAGCCTGCAAAAAATCCTAACTTCCATAGGCTATCTTATGTAACATTAGAAACAAGCTCTAAAATTTTACAAAGATGTTTCCAGATTTCGGCTTCGCTTTTTATAAATTTCAGCTTTTTAACCTTCGTAGAAGAAAATTTATTGCGATAATTCCATGATGACCTATTTGGAGCAACGAAACCCTAGAGTCCAAAGCTCTGATACCAAATGTTATGAAACCAGCTCCAAAAATAGAAGAAAAGAGAGATCAACGCCTTAGAAATCAACCACTTCAAGGGTGAAACCTCTAATACATTACATAAATGAAAAATTCTTGGATGATACAAAAGACCAAAACCTCCTTCTATATATAGGAGTCCATGGTCCCACAATATAATCCTAGCTGACCTAACAATAACAATATAAGGGCACAATAATAACAATATTGGGGTTACAGGGGTACAACAATAACAATAAGGGGGATACACTAATAACAATAAGGGACTAAACTAGTAATATAGGGACCTAACATAAGGCTTAAAACTAGGTTTGTGGTTACCTATGATATTCTTCAAATTAAAAATCTCACAACTTTTGAGAATTATTAGAGTGATAATAGTGCCATGTAGACTTTTTCCTCTAGATCTCCATTCAAGAAGGAAGACTTCACATCCATTTGATATACCTTGAAATCATGATAGCATGAAAAATCCAAAAACATTATAATTTCTTCCATTCTTGCTACAACGGAAAAATTTTCATCATAGTCAACACCTTGGATTTGAGAGTATCCCTTGCATACAAGTCTGGCTTTATTTCTGATTACCTGACCTTGTTCATTCATCTTATTCTTGAATATCCACTTTGTGCCAATGACATTTTTCCCTTCAGGTCTTGGCATTAACTCACAGGTCTTGATTTCTCAATTTGTTCTAATTCTTCATTCATAGCGTTTACCCAATTTTTGTCTTTGTTGGCTTCATTGAAATTCTTCTGTTCTATCTCCGATAGCATGGCTAGGTACACTTCCTCAGTTTCTTCAGCTAGTTGTCTTATAGTTTGGACTCTTGCACTCTTGTCTCCAATGATTTGATCTTCAGGATGGTTCTTCTGAGTGTGTCTCGAGGGTCCTTTTGAGTTTATTTCAGTATCTTCTGTTGTCTTACTATGTTCTTCATTTTCTTGATTCTCATATTCATGATCATCTAGAGGATTGGTGTAGTTTGTGCTTCTAGTTCTGTCTGGTAGATCTTTGTCGAATCTCACATCAATGATTTCCACAATTTTATGTAGTCTTTTATTGTAGCACCTGTATCCCTTAATCTTGGATGCATATCCCAAAAATATTCCTTCATTAGCAGGCTTGCATCATACTTCCCCAATTTTTCATCATTATTCTTTATGAAACATTTGTTTCCAAAGACTGTAAAGTCCTTAATTGATGTCGGTTTCCCATGCCATTATTCATATGGAGTCTTGTCACAATTTGGTCTGAGATGATCTTTGTTGAGAATATGAACAGTTGCGTGTACTGCTTCTACCTAGTAGGTTTGGGGAATGTTTCTTTCTTGCATCAATGCTCGGGAAATCTATTATACTGACCTATTTTGTCTCTTTGCCACTCCATTCTATTGAGGTGTACCTGCAACTATAAATTGTTGCTTTATCCCACATTCATTGCATGGGTCTGCAAAATAATCGTTTGTGAATTCACCACCTCTGTCTGATTTGATGCATTTTAGTTTACATCCAGTTTGATTTTCTGCCAGTGCCTTGAATATCTTAAATTTATCAAATGCTTCGGATTTGTATCTGAGAAATGCCACCCATGTTAATCTGGAAAATTAATTAGTTATTAGCATGAAATACGATTCTCAACCTGGTGCATTTTTTCTTGAAGTTCCTCACACTTCCATGTGTAAAAGTTGAAGAGGCTTACTTGTAGATAGTTGGTCTTTAACTTTAAACGTTGTGCGAGTTTATTTTCCTAGATGGTAGGACTTACACATGGTATTTGGGGGATTCTTTATTATAGGAAAATCTCTGACAACATCCTTTTTTCTCAGTTTGATAATGTGGTCAAAATTTAGATGTCTCAATCTTCTATGCCATAGCCACGATTTGTCAAGTTTGCTGATGTGGCATGCTTCATTCTTTTCTTCTAATATATAAACATTACTCTCTATTTGAACACCTTTGACCAAGGTCTTTTCTGTGGTGATTGACTTTACTTCACAATATTGGGCTTTGAAAATGACCTCACAAACTTTATCACACATTTGACTAACACTTAGCAGATTGGATTTTAGACCGTCTACAAACAATACATCATGAGCCTCTCCTCTTCCATTATTCAAGCTAACTGATCCTTTTATTAGAAAATTGTATATTACAGAGCAATGCAACACATAAAATATGCGGAAAATACAAATACAAAAACACATAAAACCAAAGAGACACAGATATACGTGGTTCACCCAGTTTGGGCTACGTCCACCCCTGAACATCCAGTCCTTCCTTTCTATTAACCAACAAAATGAAGAGACACAACCTACAATAGATCCATTGTAATATCCTTTGTTCTCTCTCACAGTCTCCCTATCTGTTTCTTGCTCTGAGAATACACATACAATACACAGCCACAATACAATGCCGTCATACAAGTGAGGGGTTGCCTTCTAGGGAAAAAAACCCTAAACTAAACATAAATTCTATCGTCAGATCATCCGCCTAATGAACGGCCCAGATTGAATAGAAATTACTATACTTTTACAAGGAAAATTTACATTTGTTTTTAGCTTCAGGGGCGCTGCCCCCGAAACCTCCGCCAGGGGGTCAGCCCCCCCGGACCCCCCCGCTACAGAGGTGTACAGTTTTCCTGTGGTATACATCAAGATAAAACAATTATCTCTGAATCAGGATGAAAATCAAGCTCCACACCCAACAATCTCCCACTTGGAGACTGATTGTAGAAACTCCACCATTGCTTCATTTGCTGGACAATGACTCCTCTTTGGACCTGGCTGTTTCTCATCTTTATCGTCATCCTTGAAGACCAATTGAAACTAACCATATTCTTAGTTTCTCCCTTGTTACAACTTTTGTTAGCATATCTGCAGGATTCTGGCTAGTGTGTATCTTCTCCAACTTAAACTGTCCATCTTCCAATACTGACCATATGAAATGGTACTTGAGTTGTATGTGTTTAGTCCTGGAATGAAATGATGAGTTATTTGCAAGATGAATGGCACTTTGGCTATCACTGTATAACGTGCCCATATCATGATTCTTACCCAATTCATCCATAAACCTTTGTAACCAAATCATTTCTTTACTAGTCTGTGTAGCAACAACATAATTTGCTTCTTTTGTTGAAAGTGCAACAACACTTTGGATTTTTGAAACCCAACTAACAATTGTTCCACCTATAGTAAATACATATCTTGTAGTGCTCCTCATGTTATCTCTGTCACCTACCATATCTGCATCAACATATCCCTGTAGAGCAATGTTTGAACCACCATAGCATAATGATTGATTTGTGGTACCTCTCAAAAATCTGAGAATCCATTTCACTTCCATCCAATGTTCTTTTCTTGGATTGTTCATGTACCTGCTTACAACTCCCACTTCATGTGCAATATCAAGCCTTGTGCAAACCATTGCATAAATTAAGCTTCCAACTGCTAATGCATATGGAAATTTAGACATATAGTCCATTTCTTCTTGGGTCTTGGGGAACATCTCCTTACTATGTTTGAAATGGCTAGAAAAAGATGTACTAACTGATTTTGCATTCTGCAAATTAAATATTTTTAATACCTTTTGTATGTACTCATTCTGAGACAATGTTAATTTGCGATTTTTCCTGTCTCTAGTTATTCTCATACCAAGGATTTGTTTTGTAGCTCCCAAATCCTTCATTGCAAATGAATTTGCTAATTTTATTTTGAGCACATTTATTTCTTGCATGTTAGACCCTGCAACAAGAATGTCATCTACATACAATAACAATATAATATAGTTGCCATCATTTTTCTTTTTCATATAAACACAATGATCAGAGTGAAATCTAGTATAACCTTGTTCAGACATGAACCTGTAAAATTTTAGATACCACTGCCTTGGAGCCTGTTTTAAACCATACAAGCTCTTCTTTAACCTGCACACTAATTTTTCTTTCCCTTTGACCTCATATCCTTCTAGTTGCTCCATATAGATCTCTTCCTCCAAATGTCCATGGAGAAATGCTATCTTTACATCTAACTGTTAAAGATGTAAATCTTCCGCTGCTACAAGACTTCAAATAGTTCTAATTGAAGTCATCTTAACAACAAGAGAAAATATTTCATCAAAATAAATACCTTTCTTTTGTGCAAACCCCTTCACCAAAAGTCTAGCTTTGTACCTCTGTTTTCCTCCATCTTCTTCCTTCAGCCTGTAAACCCATTTATTCTGAAATGTAGTTTTACCTGCTGGCAACCTGACTAAGTCCCAAGTCTGGTTATGCATTAAGGATTCCATCTCTTCTTCCATGGCTAGCTCCCAGTTCTTCCTGCTTCCAACCTGCATTGCTTCTTCATAACATTCGGGTTCACCAGAATCAGTCAACAATAAATAATATAATGAAGGAGAGTATCGTTCAGGGGGTCTACTTATCCTGGTAGATCTTCTGACAGCACTTTTAGGAGTTTGAGGTGCCTATTGTTGTTGTGGTGGTTTTTGTTGTTGTGGATGTTGATTATTATTATTTTCAGGCACCTTTACTTTTTCTGTGATCTCATCAAGAACTGTGTATTCTTTGTTTTCCTTTTCCTGCAACTGATTCTTATACAGGACCTTTTCATTGAATATTACATCTCTGCTCCTAATTATTTTGTGATTTTCATAATAATATAAGCGATAACCAAAATCATTAACACCATATCCAATAAAGGTACATTTATTTGATTTTGCCTCAAGATTTGTTCTATTTTCTTTATTAATATGGACAAAGGCCTCACAACTGAAAGGCTTTAAAAAGGAGTAGTTTACCTTTTTACCTATCCATGATTCCTCTAGAATACCACCATCCAAGGAACTTGAAGGCCCTCTGTTTATTAGATAAACAACATTATCTACAACATCTGCCCAAAATTGTAAAGGCAATCCTGCATGCAATCTCATGCACCTTGCATGCTCCATGATTGTTTTGTTCATCCTTTCTGACACACCCTTTTCTTGTGGTGTTCTTGGAACTGTCTTATCTCTACGAATTCCATGCTATGAACAATACCTATCAAACTATTTGCTGCAATATTCTCCTCCATTGTATGATCTGAGACACTTCAACTTCTTTCCTGTCTCAATCTCAACCAAAGCTTTCCATTTCTTGAAAGTAGAAAATACATCAGATTTATTCTGAATGCAATAAATCCAAGTTTTTCTAGTTGCATCATCAATAAAAGTAACATAATAATGAGAGCCATCGAGAGATGATACCTGAGCAGTTCGCCATACATTTGTATGCACAAGCTCTAATTTTTCGCTCTTCTTTTCTTTCCCAACTCTGAGAAATATGACTCTATTTTGTTTTCCATAAATGCAATTCTAACAGAAATCCAAATCAATATTCTTCAAACCCGAAATTTTTTTTCTTGAGTGAAGAATATTCATCCCCTTCTCACTCATGTGTCCAAGCCTATGATGCCATAATGCTGCATCTGCTCCTTTGGAAGTTAAAGCATTAACAGAGTTAGAAATACCATTGCATAAATACAATGTACCAACCCTTTCACCTTTTGCTATTACCAGCGCTCCTTTGGTGACCTTCCAAGTTTTATCTGTGAAAGTTGTCACACAACCTTCACCGCCTAACTGCCCTGTTGAAATCAGATTTTTCTTCAGATCTGGAACATGCCTTAACTCGTTTAGTAGCCATTGGTTTCCATTCTGTTGTTTTACAAGAACTTTACCCATTCCAACCATTTTACATGGTTTATCATCACCCAAATGAACTTGTCCAAAATCTCCTTGAACATAGTCATGAAAATATTTCTTATCAGGTGTGGCATGGAATGAAGCCCCAAGATCTACAACCCAAGAATCAGTAACATTTTCGAAAGAAAGAATCAAATAATTTTGTAACACATCACCTATCATATTTGCTTCATGATTGTTTTCTTGCTGTGTGTCTCCTTCTTTTCCCTTCCGAGATCTACAATATTTCTTTAGGTGTCCTCTCTTTCCACATTTCCAGCACACTATCCCCGATCTGGACTTGGATATGCCTTTCCTTGATTTACTACGATAACCCGAGCTCTTTCCTCTTTCCATTCTTCTTCCCCTAGACTCTGCACTCAAAGAATTACCCGATGTCTCACCAAAGCTTTTCCGTCACATTTCCTCACTAAGGATAGCACCGACAACATCATCAAACTTTAAAGTACTAGATCCAGAGACAGAGTTACTAATGGCCATAACTAAACCATTCTAGCTTTCTAGCAATGAGCACAGAAATAAAAGAGCCTTAACTTCATCATCAAAGTTCCCCCCTACAGAACTTAATTGATTGGTAATTGTATTAAAATCATTTAAATGGTCTGCAGCAAATCCACCTTCCGACATCTTCATATTAAATAAACGTTTCATGAGAAATACCTTGTTTGAGGCCTCTAGTGTCAACGAATATACCGCCACTGATAAAAATTGCTCTTTTGCATTTTCATATTAGGAGTCCCATACCATAAATTTTCACCATTCCATTAGGTCATGGATTCATTGATGGTAGTGGTCTTTCATCAGTTTTCCCTCATGTGAAACTTGCTGATTCTCCTCTCTATGGTCTTTAGTCTTGAGTTACTTTCACTTTATGAGTCATGTTAGTAGGTCATAGGATGGGTCTCATTAGGTTCTAGGATCTCGCCATGGTCAAATTAATGAGCCAAGTGTCAATAAATATCAACAAAGTCATGAGGAGGTCTAATAAACTCAAAGTCACAGCACCTGGGAAGATAAAAGAAATGTTTTATTTAGCTTGATGTCATTTTCACCTCAAAACCATGTTTTGAGGTGAAAACATGATACTTTACTTTTATTATCATCTTTATGTAATTTTATGTCATCATATGTAATTAGTCACACTTTAGAAGCTACTATCTCTACAAAGTAACCACCTTGCCTTTCAGAGACATTTTCCACAACATTTTCAGTCCAGAAATGTGTTCTAAGTATGTTGATTAGAAAGAGCTCAGAAAGAACTTTCCAACGGTATATTACTCTCTCAAAACTGACTCCTGGATTGAAATCTATGCCTAAATGAAAGAAAGGTCCTCTATAGCCTAACCCTTCCCCTTTTCCCATTTCTTCCTTAAACTTTATTTTATTAAAGTTTTATGTTTTTCTTTATAAAACCCCCCTTTTTCCCCATCCGATTGCACAAATCGCATTGTTAAAGTCTTTTAAACCCATAAAATCCGATGTTATTTCCCCACATTACCCCTTAAACTTTATAATAAAGTTGTAAAAGTTTTATATTATAAAATCCCCCCTTCGATTGCAATTGCACCATACTTATGCGCGCTCCGATTGACCCTTGTGTTCACAAAAACTCCGATGCGATTGGGTCCCTCCAGATTGACTCCGCCCAATTACTCCTTCGTCGTCGATCTGCCCATCCGATCGGACAGTCCACATCCAATCGCACCATCGCAATCGGCACTTTCAAATGATCCCCTTTGATTGACCCTTCCCCATTTCTCCGATTGCAATGAACTCTGCTCCCCCGATTACCCCTCCACCGTCGATCTGCCCATTCGATCGAACGACCCACATCCCATCGCTCCATTGCAATCGGCAAAATCCCTTTGTGCCATACATTTTTCCTCCGCTCCCTTTCCGATTTCTGATTCTGATTGGTCCGGTCCCACCATTAAACCCTTCTGTCTTTTCAACGAACAAATGGGTTTATCCTTTGTAAATCCCAAATTCATTTTTTATTTAGTTTTATAAATATTTCCCCCAATCGCTTACTCCAATCGCATCGGCGAAATCCCATGGTGTAACACACCCGCCCCAAAGCCCCAATTGCGATTGCGATTGACTCCCCGGTCCCACCTTGATCCTTTCCCCATTTTGAAATGAAATTCGGTCTTTTCCCTTTGTAAAAAGTGGAAAACCATTTTCATTTGTTTTAAAGGGATTTCTTCGCTCTTCTATTGTGCAACCCCATCGGACCTTTCCAATTGCATCGGATTTTCTACGCCTCGCCCTAAATACACATTCCCCTTCCCTCTGATCCCCGATTGCGATTTTCCTTGATGCACTAATCGCATTAGAAATTTTTCTGTCACTCCCTTGTGTGTCACGTCCTCAGATCTTCCGATTACGATTGCGATTTGGGCACACATCCCTTTCCCTTCACTCTTTTTATCCAGAAAGGGGTCTTAACTTCATTTAAGGCATAATTTCATGGTTTCAAAAGAATTTCCATTAAAAGTTGGTTTTCTTCAAAGGAAAAAGAAAGAGAGACAGTCAAAGGCCAAGAGCTAATTATGAAACAAAAAATTCTATAGTGGTAGTAAAATAGGGATCTACTCTTCAGTTTTCCTATTTTTCATTCATCCAGCGTATCAGTGAATCTCCAGATGGTCAAAAACGTATTGTTGTTCCTCCCTTTTAGGAGCAGATTGTTGGTTCTCTTTCCTATGTTCGAATTTTAGTTCTGAGTTGGTAAAACAACTCCCTTTTTCTGTGGATCTATTTCCCACATTTCTGGTCTATTTAATGTAATTTTGAATCATTTTTAAATAATTCTATAAGTCAGTAAGTAGGGGAATAGTGTGGAAATCAAGGAGGACACTCTGCACTCCATTGTAACAGTTTGACAGGGAATTAATAGGAAATGCAGGTCTAATTTTTGTGATCCAAGTGGTATGAATTTTAGCATTTGTTCTCTCTTTTGTGTTCATATGTAAATTTTTATGTGTACCATTCATTCATAAACATCTCTGGTTGAATGTTTTCAATATAGAAAGGTAGAATCCATTTTATTAATGCTCTGCCTTCAGAAATCATTCAATATTCTGTGTTTTCTTATGTTTGAAAAGGATCTATCTCTTATGCCCTTTTCAGCTCCTCACCTGTCTTACCATCTCATCATTATTTAAACTTAATTGCTAAAATTTCCTGCTTACCTTGCCCCATGAAATACCCTGTATCCCTGATTTAATTCCCTAGTTTCAAACTGTCCCATTTGTTCCATACATCCCTGAAAAATTCATTCATTAAAACATTTCCCATCATTATACCTAGCCTAATATCAGTTTATAATTGTACTTTATTGAATATATTTTATGGAGAGAGCCCTCTCTTGACCTTGTAGGGCTAGCTACAAGGCTGAGCGTGGTTTAAAGGTTACCCTGATTTGCCTTTTTCAGCCTGAGGTTCAAATTAGGTGCTAAAATTTTCTGGCAACCATACTGGGGAAGTTGTTTTGTAACACAAGATTGATCACCCCAGTAATATTTTCCTTGTAAATTCTTGGAATCTCGGTAATGATGTTCAGAGTTTGTTAGGCTAGAAATAAAATTTTGTAAAGTAGAAGTTTGACCAAATTGGCTTCAAGAAGATACAAAAGGGCCAATCCTGATCCAAATCCTCCCCCTGTGTTTGAAAATCATAATCTCATTCCAAGGATAGTCAAAAGACAAGAAGGATCACTAAGTCCTAGACCTATCTTTAGATCCCATACTTGGCCCAGTGAGTGGTTGTTTGTAGAAGATCTTTCTTTTGATGAGTGTTTTGAGCTTTCTTTGTTTAGAAGTAAGTCTGAAACTGCACTTGATGACACAGTTTTAGATCCAGATTTTCTTATAGATATCGAAGTTCAAAGAGAAAATACTTCAATTGATGATTATATTTTGAATTCCCTTCAATCATCTATCATTGTGACCAATATTCCTGAGCCTTCGAAGTCATCAGGAACAACATTTCCTCCTCCTAATTCATCAGCATTACCATCAGTCAATTCTCAACTTTCATCTCCTCCATCAACACCTCCATTAAATTCTAGTAGCACCAACACTGTTGTAAATCCACCTCGAGTCATGGCTGCCTGGTATGCACCCCTGGTTTTACCTCAGGTTCTGAATGATATGCCTACTGATTACCAAAGTAAAATTCCTATTTTTGATGCCACTCAAAGCATCACATCCCAGCAGCATGTTGATAAGATGAATGACTTTTTTGATCTTCATGAGGTAGAGGAAGAGAATGTAACCACAAGGTTGTTTGTCCAAAGTTTTGAAGGTGAAGTTAGAAATTGGTTCAGAGCCTTACCAGCAGACTCTATCCGCACTTTAAAAGAGCTACATACACAATTCTTAGACCGGTGGGAGGTAAAGAAAAACCCACTCCAAATTTTGTCTGAATATGAAAATATTAAAAGAAATGTAGGTGAAACCGTACAAGATTATTGTCTAAGATTCAATGTTGTATATAATGCTATTTCGACTAACCTGAAACCTCCTGTGGGATTAGCCTTGCTCAAGTTTCCAGATGGTTTCGATGCTGATATGGCATATTAGATGCGAGAAAGAGATCCTACCACACTTGAAGACATGCAGAAGATAGCTGTGAGTGTAGAAGCGAATTTGCTAGCCAAAAGAGCGCGGACTAGAGCTGAAAAGAGAGTCACTTTTAAAGAAGAAGTGTCTCCTTTAGATAGAAATATGGACACTTTGATCCAGATAGTAAAAAATATGGTTGTTCGGTTGACAATTTCAAATAGGCCTGAAACGCAAATCAGGAATCCGAATTTTAGAGGACAACAGCAGTCGCAATTCAAAATCAAGCAGAGAGAACAGAGAGTGCAAGACCAAGCAGCACTATAGCAGTAGATCAGAACTCCTTTGTAGTAGAATTACGTTCAGGGAACGGAGACAGACGAGGATGATGATCCTATGATTGAAGCCAATAATTTTTTCACTGCAGATGGTGCGCCCATCTTTCTCACAGAAGATGAAGAATATACAACGATTGCAGACATTCAAAAAGATGAAGATTTCATTTTGGCCAATGATGCAGTGTTAGAAGAAGAGTCCGATGACTACCAAAGAGGATACATGAACGCTTTTTCGATCCAACAGAAGTAGTATGCTTTGAGGAAGAGAGATGTTCCGGTCAGTCCCATTCAGAAGAGAAAAGAGCTCTAATCGAAAAACGATCCTTCAAATACTCAGAAGAAAGGGAAAGAGCCTATCGATCCTTCTCCCACCAAGCCATATTCAGCAATTAATACAGAAAATGAGAAGAACCAGCATAGCGCAGCAAAGGAGCAAGTAGAGAAGAAAGATCCTCCCATTAAAGAGGTAGAAAAAATTCCTTCCTTTAATTTAGAAAATGAAATTTCTAAGCTGAAAGTGTCCATGCCCTTGACTGAGTTGGTGAAAAATAGTGCTTATAAACATGAGGTGTCTAGAATTTTTCAAATAGACTCTGTATTAGATATGGTTAATGTTGAAGATGACTACCCTGAACTCATCTTAGGTCCAGCCACAGAAGATCAATCTGAAGAAAGTGAAGTCCCTCCCTTTTACCTGAGTCGTAGATTACATGAGTTCATCTTACATAATGTTATGTTGGACTCTGGAGCCTCGCATAATTTGATGCCCAAAACCATTATGGAGAAGTTGGGACTTGATATTACCTGTAAATACCATGATTTGTATTCCTTTGACTCTGGTAGGGTCCATTTTATTGGTCTTATCAAATACTTGGTAGTGTCTTTTGATCAAATCCCAGCCAAGAATGTTTTTATGGATGTAGTTGTTGCCGATGTTCCACCACGGTTTGGAATGCTTCTATCCAGGTCTTGGGGTGCAAACTTAAAGGAACCATGCAACTTGACTTCTCTTATTCCACCATTCCTGTGTTTGGTCAGTTGATAAAACTATATAGGGAGAAGAAAATGAAATATATGATCACTAGCAAAGAGAAGCCAGTAAATCATCCCATTAATGCAATCCACACAAATTTAGAGTCATTTGTATTATGCTCAGATGGTGGTTTGAATGATGAAAATGTTCAGTTGGTGCAAGTAGTTGAGATACTTGAAATTTTAGAAAATTTTATGGAGGTCCTCAAACAGGAAAAAGATAAAGCAGCAAACATTCCTGAGCTTCCTGCCTGCCAGCAGCAAAAAGACAGTGAACAACAAGAAGATAAAGAAATCAGCCAATATAAAGTGGAGAAAGAAGAAAAATTCCATCATCTGGAAGAAGAAGAAGAAGGCCTTTGGAACATGGAATTTGATGGAGCTTTTGGCAAGGACGGTGCTGGTATAGGAATATGGATTCGGAGCCCTATTTTCCAGCCTGAAAAAGTTCCTAATAATGTTAGAGTATGTGCTTATAAGCTGGCTTTTGACTGCTCTAACAATGAAGTAGAGTATGAAGCTTTGATTGCAGGTTTGAAAATTTTGAAGAAGCTGAATGCAAAGAGGATTTATGTATATGGAGATTCAGAGATGATAATAAAACAGGTAAAAGGAGAGTACCAAGAAAAGCATCCGCGATTGAGGGCATATAGAAATTCAGTCCTAGACATCCTGAGGACATTTCCTGATTACACTTTGATAGCACTACCCCGAATGTAGAATATTATTGTTGATTCTCTTGCCACTACAGCAAGCAACTTGAAGATTCCAATGAACTCCAGCAACAAATTTGAAATTTATGTCAAACATAGGCCTGCTGTCCTGGATAATTTAAGGTATTGGAAAGCATTTTGGGATGAAAAAGAAATTAATGCCTTTTTGCAAAGTGAAGAAAAATTCAAGGATACTCCCATAGAAGGTGATTATAATGCTAATGATCAAGAAATCGAAGTGAATCAGATGGACATATTTCAGCTTAAATACAATGTAATTCCTAGAGGTCTCATACCTTTAGAGGAGCTTTTTGATCAGGACGATGTTGCAAAGAAACGAAGTTTGGTGCCTACTGAGAAAGGAGTTGAAGATGTGAATCTTGGAACAGCAAACAAGCCCAAGCTTGTGAAGTTGTCAAAGGCATTGTCCCCTGAGTTAAAGGAACAATATGTTAAATTACTCTCTGAATTTTCTGATGTTTTTGCATGGGATTATTCATATTTTAAGGTGTATGACAAAAACATAATTCAGCATACTATTCCCATCAAGCCGGATCAGAAGCCATTTAGACAGAAGCTGAGAAGAATTAACCCAAAACTGCTGCCATCTATTGAAAAAGAGGTAAAAAGATTGTACAAAGCTGGTATCATTGTTCCAATTAGATGTAGAAATTAGATGAATAAATCACTTATTCAATGGAGATTAACCCGATTACACATCAATTTCGAATTGCATGCATAACACATAATCTCATCTACAATTAATTGTCACATGCGGAAAATAATAGAAGCAATCTCACATCAAATCAATCACACATTAACTCAGTATGTATGGGGAAAGCCTATAGCTGAAAACCCCGCAGCTATTGTGTATATTATAATGGAGAAATCATGTAACAAAACAAGTACAATACTCCTCACAAGTACTCAGTACTTTCTCATAAAGTCACACACAATCTAGCTTAGTTTTGAACATGTTACTGGTTCAAAACTCCCCGCCAATTGCCTTGCCTCTATTGCGCAATCATGGCCTGGTTATGTAGAGATCCAAGGTTCGAATCTCCTTGGCTTGACTGCACAATTTTCATGGACAATTCCTCAAGTGTAATGCAAATCCCATGCAAAACTGATCCTCCAACTGATAGCTATACTCACCCTTTCATCTACCTCTTTCACTGGTCTCCACTGAACTGATCATGCACTGTAGTGAACTGATGTGTTCTTGAGTTGACTAACAGGTTACTAATTAGTGAATTAAATAATATTGTTCACTCACTCATAACTAGTGATTAGCTAGTTAAACTAATCTCAACTAGTTCAACTAAAATAAACGAACACAACTCCTATACGTACGATTAACTCCTCAAACACGCAACTTCAATCCCAGCAAGAATCAACCATGCGAAGATGCCATCAAACCCTAGGAACCACGTGATTCATGCAGCCGATTGCATGAGCCACCTCCATATTTCCGAAGCCAACGAGTGCTCCAAAGTATTTCACGCTTTATAGTCAAAATATTATTAAGGGTAAATAATATTTGACTTCCATATTTTTAGGAGATCAGTCTAAAAATAGCCTGGGTCCTAAAAAATAGGGTCTCATCTATTTTTTACCAACATGTCGCATACTTCAAGAATCTCCAAGTAGAATTCCCAAATTATGCTCCGTATGTCTAAAAATAGACATAGTCTAAAAATAGACTTTGCGCCAGAATTTGCCTGCGGGCCCACTTAGTGAAGGCGACTTCATTTCCCTAAGCTCCATCATCTTGCTGCATTCTCAACACTCCCTCTCAGCAAGATATGGATTATCTGCAATCCCTATCCTGCCTCTGTGGAATTCGAACTTGCTCCTGGTGAGCGCCTTCGTCGGGATGTCGGCATCCTGATCCTCCGTGGGAACATATGAAAGCATCATGATCCTCCGCTGAACACAATCTCTGATGTGATGGTACCTGATGTCGATATGTTTGGACCTATCATGAAAAACTGGAATTAGCCGAGAGTTTAATGCAACTCTGGTTATCACAGTAGATCACCGTAGGCTCCAAATGCAACCTGAACAATCCTGCGAGGATCTTCCTCATCCAAATAGCCTCGCATGCAGCCAAGCTAGCTGCCATGTACTCGGCCTCTGCTGAACTGAGTGCCACGGGACCGTTCGCCGTACTCAGAAACTACCGCCGACCCAATGTCGAAAACCTCCGGCACTGCTCTTCCGTCCGCGGGGCTCCCTGCCCAATCTGCATCAGTGAAACCAGAAAGTTTCACTCCATCCTCCTGTCTGCACCATAGACCATATCCCGATGTGCCTCTGATATAGCGCAATACATGCTTGCCCGCCTTCCAAAAGAGCTTGGTAGGCTTAACCATAGCTTGCGAAAGCTGGTTAACTGCATAGCATATATCGGGTCGTGTATTGACCAGATACATAAGCGGCCCCACCAACTGTCGATAGACAGTGGCATCCACTACCTCCGCTGAAGTAGCATCCTCCTTCCTCCAACCACCAGGAAGAGGAGTGTCAACAGGCTTGCAGCCTTGCATGTTGAACCTTTCCAGAATCTCCCGAGCATACTTTCCCTAAGAAACAAACAGTCCTCCACTACGCTGCCAAATCTCCAATCCCAGGAAATAATGAAGGATGCCCAGGTCCTTCATCTCAAACTCTCGTGCAAGATCCTTCTTGCATGAAAGTATCAACTGCTCGTCGCCAGTCAAAATCAGATCATCTACATACAGTACGATGATCAACAGCTTCCCCTCCACCACAATCTGGTACAGGTTTGGATCCGCCTCACTCTTGGAGAATCCAAGCCCGGTGAAGTAGCTGTCTATCCGAGTGTACCAAGCACGAGGTGATTGCTTCAGCCCGTACAGTGCTCTCTTGAGTCGGCACACATGCGACTCACTGCTGAAGATCTCAAAACCTTCAGGCTGCTCTATGTACACCTCTTCCTCAATAACTCCATTGAGGAACGCAGTCTTCACATCCATCTCATGAATGTGCCACCCCATCTGCGCTGAGAGAGCAAGGATCGTCCGTATGGAAGAGTACCTTGCGACAGGTGAAAAAGTCTCCTCATAGTCAATCCCCTCGATCTGTGAGAAGCCACGGGCGACAAATCTCGCCTTGTACTTCTCCACACTCCCTTCAGCCGCCTGCTTCACCTTGTAGATCCATCGCGAACCTACAACTGATTTCCCAACCGGTCTTGGGACAATCTCCCATGCACTGTTCCCGATGATCGAATCATATTCTTCGATCATGGCATCAACCCATGCGGGTTCCTCCACAGCTTCCTCAAAAGAGGATGGCTCTGTCACAACACATTGACTCATAAGAGCCATGTATCCAGTGTACCGATCCGGTGACTGTCTCTGTCTGCGCTGTGCCGTAGGTGGTCCTACAACCTTCTCTGCATCCCGAGCCAGTCGCTCAGCTTCTGTAGTGCGCATGCGCCCTCTGATGGTTGGCGCTGCCTGGGTGGTTTCTTCCACCTCCCGAACCTCCTCTTGTGGCTGATCCACATCCGGAAGCTCCTCCTTAGGAACTAACAGCTCCTCATCTGCATGCAAGTGTAGCTCCCTCTCAAGCGAACACTGCATGGCTTTCTCCTCCCGAAATTTTATATCCCGTCGCACAACAGTCTTGCGACTGTCTGGCACATACACCCGATAGTTGTGAGGTGTATCAGTGTACCCCACAAATATTCCAACTTCAGCAGTTGGACCCAGCTTCCTTCTCGCATCCTTCGTCACATGCATGTAGACAGGAGATCCGAAAATCCGCAAATGGGAAATATCAGGCCTCTTGCCAGAATAAGCCTCCTCTGGTGTACTCATGCCAAGAACCTTGTGAGGACAACGGTTCTGCACATACACTGCTGTATTGCATGCCTCAGCCCCCAAGTGAAGGGGTAGGCCCTGATCATGCAACATCGCCCGTGCAGCACCCACGATCGTTCTGTTCTTCCGCTCAGCCACCCCGTTCTGCTGTGGGTTATGGGGTGCGATGAGCTCTCTCCGAATCCCTTCTGCGCTGCAGAACTCCTTGAATTCAGCCGAGATGAATTCACCACCGTTATCACTCCTTAGAGCAATCACCTTCTTCCCCGACTCCTTCTCGACCAGTGCTTTAAACTCACAGAACTTCGTGAATGTATCGCTCTTCTTCTGCATGAAGAAGATCCATCACTTTCGAGAGAAATCATCAACAAAGATCACATAATAATTGTGCTTTGCTGTCGAAGCAACTGAGAAAGGACCATACACGTCTGTGTGAACTCTCTCAAGGATCGTCGTGGCGCGACTATCCTTCTCGTGAAAGGTGGCTTTCACATACTTCCCTAAAGTACACCCCTTGCACTGATCTGACTGCGCAAGGGTGCCCTTAGGAAGTCCAGTAGAAATCTGCTGCAGAATCTTCAAAGCTCCATGGTGAAGATGGCCCAATCTCCAGTGCCATAGTTCGCCCTCATCATCCCGGCTCACCACATCTCCAGCCTTGCATGCCATAGCTGCGCAGTCATCTACCTGCAACTGATAAAGGTTCTGAGTTCGAACCCCTATCTTCCGGGTCTCTCCAGTAGTCTTACTGCGCAGGAAGGCTTTTCCTTCGCCGAAGACCACATCATAACCCCTTATCCTCCAACATCGCTACTGAAATCAGGTTCTTCTTCAATCCAGGTACATGCATGACATCCCTCAATACAAAGGGTTTACCAGACTCCCTCTGAAAGGATATGGTACCGATACCAGTCGCACTGTATCTACCATCATCGCCCATCTCGATGTGTACACCCAAATCTTTGTCCTCCAGATCTGAGAACAACTCCCGATCTCCCGTCATATGAAATGACACACCGCTGTCCAAGAACCACACCGATCCCATCACACTTGAAACCAAGCATGCAATCAGTGAAAAGTCAAGCTCGAACTGTGAAGCCAAAGCTTCTCCATCTGCAGATCTTCTCGCTTGCTTGTTCTTCTTCTTCTTTGGAAAATTGGTAGCATAATGTCCGTGATCATGGCAGTGAAAACACTTCACTTTCGCCATATCCTGCTTCTTGCCCTTTGCACCAGAATGAGAGGTTTTCTTACCCTTCCCCTTCTTTTCTTTGGACACCAAAGCGCAGTTTTCTTCATCATCTCCCTTTGATGAAGATCCATCTCGAGTAGTCCTCCTTATCTCCTCCTGCATGAGATCCGCCCAAAGGCGCTCCCATCCCGGCGGCTTCTCCCGACCATTGACACTATCTTGATATGAGTGCCAAGCCTTCGGAAGACCAAGGAGAGCCAGGTCGACCATGTCCTCGTCTTCGACAGTCACCCCCACACTTCCCAGCTCATCTCTGCAGTGAGTGAACTTCGTGAGGTATTTGGCGATACTGTCGCCTTTCTCCATCTTGATGTTCCTGAGCTTATCTTTGAGCGCCAGCTTCCTTTGGTCGCTCTTACTCTGGAATAGATCCGTCAAAGCTTTCCACATTAAATATGGAGTAGCCTTTCCATGCAGGCTGGATACAATATGATCCTTGACGCCCTCCAACAAGATCCTTCAACATTTCGCCATCTTCTTTTGCCATGCTTCGACTTCAGCTGCATCAATGGGCTTTTGGACATCCATATCTACAAACTCCTTCAGACCATTATCTTCTAACACTGCTTCCATGCGATCCTTCCATGCAACATAATTCGAACTGCCTTCAAGAGCATATTCGAGTCGCAAACCGTTGAAAGACATTTTCAACACTGGCACCAAGAAAACAAAGCTGCTGCAAAATTCGAATTCCAAACTCCAAGCTCTATCGCTTCCGTTCTACACTTGAAAACAAATTATTTCCAAATCAGAGATTGACTGCAAGGGGCTTTTACCAGACCTTTCACTTTCCGAAGAAAGATGAATCCGGAGGCTTCCTGGCCCGTATGCAGACTCTGTCCAAGGAAATAAGTTTGCAATCACCGTAATAGATCTCGAAAATTAATCTTGCTCCGATACCATGTAGAAATTAGCTGAATAAATCACTTATTCACTGAAGATTAACCTCGTCATATATCAATTTCGAATTGCATACATAACACATAACCTTCTTCTACAATTAATTGTCACATGCGGAAATAACAGAAGCAATCTCACATCAATTCAATCACACATTAATTCAGTATGTATGGGGAAAGCCTATAGCTGAAAACCCCGCAGCTATTGTGTATATTATAATGGAGAAATCAAGTAACCAAACAAGTACAATACTCCTCACAAGTACTCAGTACTCTCTCATGAAGTTACTCACAATCTGACTCAGTTTTGAACAAGTCTGAGGTTCAAAACTCCCCGCCAATTGCCTTGCCTCTATTGCGCAATCACGGCCTGTATATGAAGAGGTTCAAGGTTCGAATCCCCTTCCCTTGATTGCGTAATTGTCATGGACAATTCCTCCAAGTGTAATGCAAATCTCATGCAAAACAAATCTACCAATTGATAGCTTTACTCACCCTTTCATCTACCTCTTCCACTGGTCTCCACTGAACTGATCATGCACTGTAGTGAACTGAAGTGTTCTTGAGTTGACTAATGAGTTAATATTTAGTAAATTAAATATTATTTAATTTACTCCACTCATATCTAGTTGATTAGTTAGTTAACTAATCCCAACTAGTTCAACTAAAACAAACAGAACACAACTCCACTATATGTCCCGTTAACTCCTCCAAAACTTCTGCCACTGAAGTCTAACTGAAGCCAACCATGCAAGATGCCATCAAACCCTAGGAACCACGTGATTCCTTGTATCAGTTGCATGAGCCACCTCCATGACTCAAACTGAAGTGCGCCAAGAGAGTAAACTGCTGTTTATAGTCAAAATATTATTAAGGGTAAATAATATTTGACTTCCATATTTTTTAGGAGATCAGTCTAAAAATAGCCTGGGTCCTAAAAATTAGGGTCTCATCTATTTTTACCGACATGTCGCATACTCCAAGAATCTCCAAGTAGAATTCCCAAATTATGCTCCGTATGTATAAAAATAGACATAGTCTAAAAATAGACTTTGCGCCAGAATTTGCCTGCGGGCCCACTTAGTGAAGGCGACTTCATTTCACTAAGCTCCATCATCTTGCTGCATTCTCAACATTATATTTTCTAACTAGATTTCAAATTTGGTTCCTGTACATAAGACAACAGGAGAGATAAGGTTGTGCATAGACTTTTGGAATCTAAATAAAGAATCCTTAAAGGATAATTATCCACTTTTGAAGATGGAGCACATTCTGCAGAGAGTAGTTGGAGCATCAATAATGTCACTACTAGATGGCTACTCAGGCTATAATCAGATCTTGGTGCATGAGAAAGACCAAGACAAAACTGCCTTCACAACACCCTGGGGAACCTTCCAGTATGCCAAAATGCCATTCGGACTGAAGAACGCTGGAGCCACTTTCTAGCGAGCAATGTACTTTGCTTTTGCCAATGAAGAAGATGTTTTTCTTGTTGTTTATTTGGATGATCTAATAGTATTTTCTGGTTCTGATGATGAGCATTTGCACCATTTGACGGTTGTGTTTCAGCGATGTAGGAATTTTGGGATTTCTCTCAATCCAAAGAAGAGTCTCTTTGCCATGGATGAAGGCAAGTTGCTGGGGCATATCATCTCTAAAGATGGTTTTCGCATCGATCCTTCAATAGTGGAGGCAATTCAGAACATAGACCTTCCACAGGAAGAAAAGGAGATTCAAGCATTCAATGGGAAGATGAACTTCTTGCGCAGATTTATACCAAATTTGGCTGAACATTTAAGAGAAATGACTAACATGTTGAAGAAGGATAGCACTTTCAAGTGGAGTGAAGAAGCTATTAAGTCAATTAATCTGGTAAAGTTTGCTTTGTCCAATGCCCGAGTCTTGATTAGTCCTGATTACACTCAATATTTCATTATATTTTTGCTTGCATCAGAGCATACTATGGCTGCGGTTTTGATGCAAAAGAGAGATCAGATTGAAAAGCCAATTGCCTTTTTCAGTGGGACTATTAGAGATGTTGCCTTGTGGTATAATATTATTGAAAAACAAGCATTGGCTCTTATAAAGGCATTGAAGGATTTTAGAGTATATATTCTGCATTTACATACTATAGCATATGTTCCTAATGCAGCAGTAAAGGATGTCCTGATGCAGACTGATCCAAAAGGTAGAAGAGGTAAGTGGATAGAAGCTATGTTGGAGTATGATTTGGAGATCAAACCCACAAAGTTGATCAAAGGACAAGGCTTGGCAAAGCTAATGGCCCAATCAAATCTGCGTGCCCTGGATATAAACCTCATAATAGCAATGTCAGAGGATGAAGATGAAGATTTGCTTGTTCCAATTTAAGACATTTTTCTACAATCCCCATGGTATTCAGATATTGTTTATGTTCTTTAGCATCTTTCACCACCTCTAGGAATGTCTAAAAGCAAAGGTAGATCACTGAAACTTAAGTCTGCTAAATATTGTATTTTAAACAGTGTTCTTTATTAGAAAGATTCAGGAGGTATTCTCCTCAATTGTTTGGTTGAAGAAGAGGCTCAGAAGGTAATGCATGACTTTCACAAAGATGATTGTGGTGGTCATTTTTTTTGGAAAACTACAGCTAACAAAGTGTTGAGAGCAGGATATTATTGGCCCACTTTATTTTCAGATTTGTATAAAACAATGATAAGTTGTCATGAATGTCAAATTTTCCAAGGAAAAAGGAAATTTCTTCCTCTTCCTTTGAAACCAGTTTCAGTAAATGCTCCCTTTCAGCAGTGGGGACTCGATTTTATCAGAGAAATCCATCCCGCATCATCAGCACAACATCGATGGATATTGACAGGAACAGATTACTTCACCAAATGGATCGAGGTCGTTCTAGCAAGGCAGGAAACTGATATGGTAATTATTCAATTCTTAGATTCAAATATCTTATCTCGTTTTGGCTTCCCTCACTAAATTATAAAAGATAACACATCAGCGTTCAGATCTAAGAAGATGGTGGATTTCTGTGAAAAATATAATATTGTGTTGGGCCATTCAACAACATACTACCCACAAGAGAACGGCTTGGCAGAATCATCAAACAAATCTTTGATAAACATAATCAAGAAAATGCTAGAGGTAAACAAAATAAACTGGCATCGAAAGCTCATCAACGCATTGTGGGCAAACAGAGTTAGCAACAAGAAATCCATAGGTATGTCACCTTTTGAAATGGTTTATGGTACTGATGCTGTCTTTCCTACATCACTTATAGTTCCAGTCATGAGATTATTGCAAGAGGTTGGTAGTGAAGATGATGAAAATCAGCGAAGAATCAGTTAGATAATCCACCTTCAAAAAACAAGAGAGGAAGTGTCACAGAACGCTATTCATTTACAGGAGAAGATAAAGAAGATCTATGACCGTAAAACCAAAGCTAAAAAGTTTCAGTTGTATGATGTGGTGTTGAGATGGGATGCACAAAATGAGGACAAATGGAAGCATGGTAAGTTCGACAACCTGTGGAAAGGACCATACAAGATTTCAGCATACAGGGGACAAAATGCCTTCTTGCTTTCAGAGATGGATGGCCAATATTTCCCTGGAGGAGCAGTGAATGGTAGGATTTTGAAGCACTACCATTGTTGAAGATAATGGATCGAAAACTATGTCACCATCATTGTATATACCATGTTATTTTTGGTCAGATTTCAAGTACACAGTCATTGAAGTTTGGGGCCCAAGGTGAAGGCTATAAAACTTGAGTGATATTTGTAAGTTTTGTTTTTATTTCAATTTTCAGTCTTAGTATTGAGTCATAGTTAGTCTGCATAGTGTCAGTTTTCAATATTTTTTGACTTCACGCCCAATGGATAAGGCTACTTGGTCTACGGTGTTCTTGGCACCTCCAAGTAGCTACCATCCCCATTGGAGCCAATGTTAGTGTCAGCCTAGTCATACTGCCATCAGTGATCAAAATTGCTCTTTTGAATTTGCATATTAGGAGTCCCATACCATAAATTTTCACCATTCCATTAGGTCATGGATTCATTGATGGTAGTGGTCTTTCATCAGTTTTCCCTCATGTGAAACTTGCTGATTCTCCTCTCTATGGTCTTTAGTCTTGAGTTACTTTCACTTTATGAGTCATGTTAGTAGGTCATAGGATGGGTCTCATTAGGTTCTAGGATCTCGCCATGGTCAAATTAATGAGCCAAGTGTCAATAAATATCAACAAAGTCATGAGGAGGTCTAATAAACTCAAAGTCACAGCACCTGGGAAGATAAAAGAAATGTTTTATTTAGCTTGATGTCATTTTCGCCTCAAAAACATGTTTTGAGGTGAAAACATGATACTTTACTTTTATTATCATCTTTATGTAATTTTATGTCATCATATGTAATTAGTCACACTTCAGAAGCTACTATCTCTACAAAGTCACCACCCTACCTTTCAAAGACGTTTTCCACAACATTTTCAATCTAGAAATGTGTTCTAAGTATGTCCATCAGAAAGATCTCGGAAAGAGCTTTCCAATGGTATATTACTCTCTCAAAACTGACTCCTGGATTGAAATCTATGCCTAAATGAAAGAAAGGTCCTCTATAGCCTAACCCTTCCCCTTTTCCCATTTCTTCCTTAAACTTTATTTTATTAAAGTTTTATGTTTTTCTTTATAAAACCCCCCCTTTTCCCCATCTGATTGCACAAATCGCATTGTTAAAGTCTTTTAAACCGATAAAATCTGATGTGATTTCCCCACATTACCCCTTAAACTTTATAATAAAGTTTTAAAAGTTTTATATTATAAAATCCCCCCTCTGATCGCAATCGCACCATACTTATGTGCCCTCTGATTGACCCTTGTGTTCACAAAAAATTCGATGCAATTGGGTCCCTCTCGATTGGCTCCGCCCGATTACTCCTCCGTCGTCGATCTTCCCATCCGATTGGATGGTCCACAACCAATCGTGCCATCACAATCAGCGCTTTCAAATGATCCCCTCTGATTGACCCTTCCCCATTTCTCCGATTGCGATGAACTCTGCTCCCCCGATTACCCCTCCGCTGTCGATCTGCCCATTCGATCGAACGGCCCATAGCCCATCGCTCCATTGCAATCGGCGAAATCCCTTTGCACCATACATTTTGCCTCCGCTCCCTTCCCAATTTCCAATTCTGATTGTTCTGGTGCCACCATTAAACCCTTCTGCCTTTTCAACAAAAATAGGGGTTTATCCTTTGTAAAGCCAAAATTCATTTTTTATTTCGTTTTATAAAGATTTCCCCCCATCACTTACCCCAATCGCATCGGCGAAATCCCATGGTGTAACACACCCGCCCCAAAGCCCCGATTGTGATTGTGATCGACTCCCCAATCCCACCTTGATCCCTTCCCCCTTTTCAAATGAAATTTTGTCTTTTCCCTTTGTAAAAAGAGGAAAACCATTTTCATTTGTTTTAAAGGGGTTTCTCCGCTCTTCTATTGTGCAACCCCATCAGACCTTTCCAATAGCATCGAAGTTTCTACGCCTCGCCCTAAATACACCTACCCCTTCCCTCTGATCCCGGATTGCGATTGTCCTTAATGCACTAATCGCATCGAAAAGTTTTCTATCGCTCCCTAGTGTGTCACGTCCTTCGATCTTTCGATTGCGATTGCGATTCGAGCCCACATCCCTTTCCCTTCGCTCTTTTTATCCAAAAATGGGTCTTAACTTCATTTAAGGCATAATTTCATGGTTTCAAAAGCATTTTCATTAAAAGTTGGTTTTCTTCAAAGGACAAGAAAAGAGAGACAGTCAAAGGCCGAGAGCTAATTATGAAATAGAAAATTCTACAGCAGCAATAAAATAGGGATTTGCTCTTCAGATTTCCTATTTTTCATTCATCCAGCGTATCAATGAATCTCTAGATGGTCAAAAACGTATTGTTGTTCCTCCCTTTCAGGAGCAGATTGTTGGTTCTCTTTCCTATGTTCGAATTTCAGTTCTGAGTTGGTAAAACAACTCCCTTTTTCTGTGGATCTATTTCCCACATTTCTGGTCTATTTAATGTAATTTTGAATAATTTTTAAAGCAGTCTGTAAGTCAGTAAGTAGGGGAATAGTGTGGAAATCAAGGAGGACGCTCTGCACTCCATTGTAACAGTTTGACAGGGAATTAATAAGAAATGCAGCTCTGATTCGTGGGATCCATGTGGTATGAATTTTAGCATTTGTTCTCTCTTTTGTGTTCATATGTAAATTGTTATATGTACCATTCATTCATAAACATCTCTGGTTGAATGTTTTTAAGATATAAAGGTAGAATCCATTTTTTTAATGCTCTGCCTTGGGAAATCATTCAATATTCTGTGTTTTCTTCTGTTCGAAAGGGATCCATCTCTTATGCCCTTTTCAGCTCCTCACCTATCTTACCATCTCATCATTATTTAAACTTAATTTCTAAAATTTCCTACCTACCTTGCCCCATGAAATACCCTATATCCCTAATTTAATTCCCCAGTTTCAAACTGTCCCATTTGTTCCATACATCCCTGAAAAATTCATTCATTAAAACATTTCCCATCATTATACCTAGCCTAATATCAGTTTATAATTGTACTTTATTGAATATCTTTTATGGAGAGAGCCCTCTCTTGACCTTGTAGGGCTAGCTACAAGGCTGAGCATGGTTTAAAGGTTACCCTAATTTTCCTTTTTCAGTCTGAGGTTCAAATTAGGTGCTAACAAGGCTGAGGGTGTTTCATATAGTTTCGCCAATGCCTTAATCAAAACCTCTGTTGTTGTTTCCTTCGAAATATTGAAGGCTACCGAAGTCACGAGGCACAACCGTACTGTTCCAAGTGCCTTTCTATCGAGAATCTCCCATTCTGCATCTATCATAGCCGTCAGCTTCTTTTTTTTCCCGCTCAATTGTAGGTACAAATATTTCTGATACAGATAATCTTCCATCTTCATCTTCCGCAGGGGGAAGTTTTGGCCGTTAAATTTCTCGACCCTAAACTTACCATCTTCTGCCATTGCTCCCACTTGAACTAGGAACCCTTCTTTCCTGCGAGTTTATCAGCCAAATAGACCTTCGGCTCTAATACCTATTGTTATAAAATTATATATTACAGAGAAATGAAACACATAAAATATGCAGAAAATACAAGGACACAAAACACATAAAACCAAATAGACACAGACATACGTGGTTCACCCAGTTTGGGCTACATCCACCGGGAACAACCAACCCTTCCCTTCTATTATCCAGCAAAATGAAGAGACACAACCTACAGCAGATCCACTGTAATATCCTCTGTTCTCTCTCACAGTCTACCTATCTGTTTCTCACTCTGATAATACACATACAATACATAGCCGCAATTCAATGCCCTCATACAAGTGAGGGGTTTCCTTCTAGGGAAAAAAAACCCTAAACTTAACATAACATCTATCGTCAGATCATCTGCCTAATGAACATCCCAGATTTACTAGAAATTACTATACTTTTACAAGGAAAATTTACATATGATTTTAGCTTCAAGGGTGCTGCCCCCGAAACCCTCATCGGGGGACCAATGGCCGCCGAACCCTCGAGTTGGGGGTTCAGTCCCCCCGCTCCCCTGCTGTAGGGGTGTAAAGTTTTCCTGGGGTATACATCCAGCTAAAACAAGGATATCTGAATTAGGATGAAAATTAGGCTCCACACCCAACACCTTTTCCCTTGATTTTCCCTACTTTATCATTACCAAATGTTACATTCCCAGATTTATTTTCATCAAAAGTTACAAACTTGCTTTGGTCTCCAGTCATTTGTTTTGAGCACCCATTGTCGACATACCATTGATTTTTCTGATCTTGAGCAATTAGAACCAGATCACATTTATTTAGTTTCCTTTTCCATTGCATGCAGTTGTTTTCTCTATAAGCTTTTTGAGGAGATGGATCACAGTCTTTGAGACAACATTCGTTAGACTTGTGCCCATTTTTATGGCAGCTAAAAATTTTGATTGTATTTCTGAATAGATTGTGTACACGAGTGAATCCATCATTGTTCTTAATTCCCCTTGAGTTTCCATATTCTAGTATCTGTATATACACTCTACACTACATGGCTTTATGACAGAACCCTTTACAACAAAAACAATACCCATGGAAGTAGTATCTATCTCTAGCAGAGAGAGTTGTTGGAGGTAGTATTTTTGTTTGTTGCATCTTTTTCTGGTTGGAATGTATTTTCTTTGTCTTACAGTATTCCACAATATGTCCAGGTTTGTGGCAGGTAAAGCAAGTGACGCTTCTCACCGGGGGGAAGGAACCTCCTTTGACATCTTCTTAATTTTTTCAATTCATCCTTTTGAGCGTATGAGTCTTTTGTCATTGACTGTTTATTCATTTCTTTCTTTATCACTTGAGTTTGCTTCTTGTTTCTGCTTGTTTCATTATATAACATGGTATTTCTGGTTTCTAATTCTGTGGATTCCCTTTTTTATGCTTCATTATCCTTTACATATTTTACAAAAATGATATTGTTTCTATCTTCTACCTTGGATTTGCTGGTTTCTCCTTCATAGCCTATGCCAACCTTTAAATGAGGAGGTCTTTGAGCACTTAGAATTTTTTCAAAATGTCCAGAGCTTTTCATTTGAGAAATATTCATAATTAATTCAATTTGGGCCTTTTCTAATTTCTTCCCCAGGCTTACCACTTCTTCTTCCAGTTTTTCTCGCTCCTGATTTTTCTCCTTTATTTGTCTCCTCATAATATCCTCTATTTTCTTTGATTCTTCTAGTTCAATCTTCAATTTAATAAGATATTTTGAATCTGGTTCTGTCTTTTCATATTTTAGAAGAATATTTTTTTGCTTCTTACTCTTAAGTTGAAGTCTATTTATTTCCTCCAAGGCACTAATTAGCTCCCCCTCAAGATCTACCTCACCTTCTTCTTCAAATTCCTGGAGATCTTCCTCAAGCTCTTCCTTGGCCATCAAAATGAATTTTGATGTTCCTTCTTCATTAGGGGATTCATCTGAGCTATCAAATGCATTGCATTCTTGTTGGGCATAAAATGTTCTTCTGTTAAATCTGTTCCCTTTTGGCCTATTGCTGAAATTGGTTTTCTCTTTCCCTCTTGACTGATTCTCTATTTTCTTATGAGGACATTTAGATGCATAGTGCCCCACTCTTCCACAGTTAAAGCACTTAAATGGAAGTTTACATTTATACTTACTTGTTCCTTTCTCCAATCTTCTGACAAATTTGGCCTCTTCTTCATCATAGCAGGAGCATGTACCTTCCTTCTCTTCTCTGCACTTCTCTGCCTTAAAGGCTGCCTCCCTCACATTTGACTTCCCGTTTGGAATTCTCATCTCATAGGCCATCAAGTTTCCAAGATATTGGTTCATGGTCAATGTTTCCTAGTTTGCTATTTCTTCTATGGTAAAAACCTTAGGGTTAAACCTAGATGGTAAAGATCTCAATATCTTTTGTACAATTACAAATTCCTTAATTGTTTCTCCTAAAGCTTTCATGTTATTCACAACTTCTACAAACTTTAAGAATAAAATGGCTACATCTTCATCTTCATTCATTTTTACATTTTCAAACTGAGCTCTATAGGCTTGCAGTTTGGCCATCTTCACCTTTTTATATCCCCCATGGATATTTTCTAATGTATCTTAGATATCTTTGGCAGTATCACTATGCATTACTTTGATAAATTGTAACTCACACAGACTGCTCAAGAGTGTATTCATGGCTTTTTCATTAGCTATGAAATTTTGTTTGTCTTATTTTCTTGTGTCAATATCCTTTAGAGAATATCCTTCTTCCACAATAGCCCACAATTCTATTCCTAGAGACATTATGTATGTCCTCATTCTTATTTTCCAGAAAGCATAGTTTGTGCTAGTAAACAATGGGGCTTTATTTGTTGAGCATCCTTCTAGGCTAGCCATTTTGGGGACCTAGGATCTCCTTCCAGTTGTTAAACTGATACATAAGGAACTAGCTATGATACCAATTGATGAACCGTTAGTTAAACTGAGAGGGGGGGGGGGGTGAATCAGTTTAATACATTCATGGAAATTTAAAACTTTTTCATTAAACTCATTTACACCTTCATTTCATAAGTAGCTTAATACATAATGGATCAACAAACATAATGTGTGGACAACAAGTAATTAAATAGATTAAAACATCACATCAACACTTAATCATCAAGCACATACACAACAAATATAACTGGAAAACCCATAAAGGGAGAAACCCACATCTTATTATTTTTGTGATGCAAAGGCAAGCTCAAACTCCCTCTCACAACTGATTTTCTGTAGGCTCCAACCTACAGGAGGCTAATACCCCAAATTATGCAAGCTACAACTTGCAAAGAAGCTCCAACTCCCATCTATTTTCTGCAGGCAACAACCCACAGGAGGCTCCTACCTTAGACAACTACAACTGGACATCTATCAAGCTACAAATTGAAATGGAAGCACCAACTCCCTCACACTACAATAAAATCATATGCTGATTTACCTGGATATCAACTATGTTTTTCTCCTTCTTTAATGCTGCCTTTCCAGCCTTCAAATCTGCTTCATATCATCTTTGGATCTACACAACATCTCTATCTTCTCTCTCTCATTCTTCCACTCTCTAACCTCTCCATGCATATTACAATAACATCATTTATAGAGATCATTTCATGGTTTTTTGAATTCTATATGGGAATATGAAGTGAACAGGCATGACTCTTTCCTTCCACCAACTCATTTCCTCACTCAATATATTTAGGATGTTACAAAAATATATACACTTGTTTCCGTATTAATTGGAGTTTTGATTTTCCTTGGAGACTTGCCTTTGCATCACAAACAATATAAAATAATTAATACATTTATAGTTACAATCAAATATTTCACTCAGCCCTTTCAACTTCTTAGATTTGTTGTGTGTTTGTCCTCTTATGCTTGTTGTCCCTTTGTCTTTTATGTTTCTACAGTTATATTTCCAACTGTGCTACAACATTACTGTCTTAGCCTGACTTGACCCATGCCTTTATGTTTTACACTGCCTCTGCCTATTGCTAATGCATCAAAAAAATTCCATTTTAAACAATACTATGACCTGTGGGTTATGGCCCACATAAACTCCCTTTTAATGCAACAGATTACAATTTTCGAGTTTTATTAACATACATACGTTTAGAAATCAAACAACACATACTTTATAACATAAAACACATAACATAAATCCCTTACATATACGCGGAACAAGGGTTTTCAGGTCCCACAATACTTGACCAATCACAATACATCGCACTTTTCTTGCCTGTAAATTTTAACATTTAGCAATAAACATATCTCCTATGTTGTGTGATATGCGATCGCATCGCATCGCATCCCACATAACTTACCGTGTGAATCTTAAGTACAAAACATAAAATCTAAGATGTGGGCTAATGCGCAGTGCTGATACATGGCTCCTCCCTTACACTGCATTGCAACTTTCTAACCTTACTGTATCGAAAAAAAATTAACATACCTTGCAAAGCCTTAGTGTTATCCGTTAACATTTGCGATGTGCGAACTCGCGATTCATCGTTCGTCATCGATCTTCATTAGATCTAATGGTCCATGCTTGTCTCCTTGTAGATCCACTTCGCATCGCAAGTTAAATAACTTAACTTGCAAAGTCTTAACCATAATCACTATACCCTGCGATATGTGATTTCTTCACAATTGCGATATGATCTTCCACCATTGATCTGCCTAAGATCTACGATCCTCATTGTTTCTTGCAAATTCGATTGCTTTCTTCTATGTGATTAATACGATATTCAATCAAACAGAGGATTGTGTAAGATCTATGGTCCTTGTCGTGTCTTGCAAATCCGATTTCTTTCTACTATGTGATTAATACAATATTCAATCAAACAGAGGATTGTGTAAGATCTATGGCCCTCACTATGTCTTGCAAATCTGATTGCCTTATACTGTGCGCTGAAGCAGTTCACTTTGTCCTTTTTTTAAAAGCATTGATATTTCCTGAGCTTTTTCTTCTGTTTGTTATTGACTCTGACTTGGGATTATCATGCTTGCTACATGTTCACAACTCTTCCCAACACCTTCACGATTCTTCCTTAATTGTTTTGTTTCCTTTGTTCCTTTTCTGCCTTAACTTCCTTTGTTGCCTTTGCTTCTTAGTTGCCTTTGTTGTCTTTTCCTTTTTTGCTTCTTTTGGCTTTTTTATTCCTTTTCTCCTTGGGTGCCTTTGTTGATGGTCTAATGCTGCTCCTTACCTCTCTACTGCTCCTATGCCTCTCTTTTATGTTTTCTTACTGCATTATTGCTCGATCTGCTTCTTTTTCGTATTGTTGTTGCTTCTCTGCTCCTTTGCCATCAATGACAATATTTCCAACACTTAGAGCCCCTTGAGGGTCTGTTTTTCACTAGAAGAGGTTATCTTGGTGTTCATTAAAGAATGACCTCACAAAATAGAATTTTAATGGCAAAATTTGGAGTTTGGAAGAGGAAGTGGTGGATTCCAAGGTGGAGGTGGTGAAGGTTCCCTTTCCTACAAATTCAAATAGCCCTACAGTCATCACATGCAGACATTCTTTGATCATTGACAAAATAAAACAATTAGAAGTGTAAAATATGAGTTGAATTTAAAGATTATCTAATTTATGCTAAAATTGTGATCTAACCCAAAAACTAACTTCTAAGATACAACAAACATATGCAGAGAAATATAAATAATCATAAACATGTTTTCAATAAATCATAAACAAAATGATTTTGGCCTGTGGCTGGAGGTCCTTCTACTCATGCTCCCATGAGAGAGACGAGGTAGAGGTTGCAATCACAGGGTTTAATGGAGTATTATTCTATTGACATGCAAGAAACTAAACAACATTACGAAACTAAAGAAAAATACAGGTACACAAGAGGAACCTAAGTCACTGGGTTGGGACAAAACCTAAGAGCCTCAACCCTCTGAAACTAGCTCAGTAATGTATCAAATAGCAACTTTTATTATCATTAAATCAAGTTCTTATACATCACAAAAGAGTCAAAATAGAACAATGCATGAGATCAATAACTACCTAGTTCAAAAAAAAACTCCAATACTAATGAGCTCTTCTACATGTTCATTTATACAAGAGGGTAGCTACCAACAACTCCCTAGAAAATAGGAATTTTGTCTCTTGAAACTCAAGAATAGTGGAGCCTGACTCCTCATAACTTTCACTTGCTTGGCTTCCAATGAAATCAAGCCGATGAGACAGATCTCGATGTGAGATTGGGCTGACTGAGGGAGTTTAGTAGGTGGAAACCCCCCCCTATAATATCTTCTTGTTGTCTGCTATGAGCCCCTACATAGAAATTGTCTAAAAAATTGCTCCATTTCCTACATTTAAACCATATTAGGATACACCATATGAAAAACATCATTCACCCTTCTCATGAAGCATAATATGACAAAAAATGTAAATAAATGTGAGAAAGAGATAGTTCTAAAGTTGGAGGATGGCGCCATGACCCTTTATAATGTACCTTTTGATGAGCCTCATCATCACCCCCTACTGAAATGGTTTCTTATCCTCTGAGAAACTCAGTCATCCATGTTCATCTCTCTCATGGCCCTGGTTGCCTCCCTGACATCCCAGGGAACCTTATATGGAGTGCCATCTAGTGGGTATAATACTACATTATTTTCTGCTTAAATCCACTCTTTCCGCTCTTCAGATTGGTCTCTTCCTTCATGAAATACTATTAGCAAAGGTGGAATTAGTTTCGACCCTATCCATTGGATTCAGATTCTTTACATAGCTCTTTTATAGAAGGGTGAATTCTCCAAGGTATTCTTCATCCTTCCAAGAGAGTGGTATTATCTATGTTGCAAGCTTAGTGGTAAAGCATGCCATCTCCTTTGGAAAGCCTGCAAAATATCCTCTTCCAAAAATCTAGAATATCATCAAAAAGTACAATGGCCTGATCCCATGTATCAATGTATTTTGATGCCAAAAAAACATCATTGGAAAAGATTCTATGATTTCTCATGACAACCTTGGGGCTCATTAGCTCAGCTCTAATGTATAGGGGTTCATTCTCTTATTTATCTATTACCCTTTTTACCTCCTCCGCTCTTGTTTCCTCATGCATTAGCGAATATCCCAAGGCCATCAATTTCATGTTACTTATTCTAAAATTAGGTTCCCAATGGTTCATGTCAGTTAGTATGAAGTTATGATATAAAACTCAACCATATTTTCTTTATCCCCAATGCTAGCCTGTTTGAAAAAATCAATAAATTTTATGTAAATTTGAAAAGGAAGGAAACCATGGTGTGCTATTATTTTAATTTGAAATTGTAACCATTTATCTTTGAGGAAAAAATCATAAAACTTGGAAGGTTGTTTGGATTGAAGTGCCTCCATGAAGAGACATTCCATGGTGGCAAGTACAGTTTCTTTCTCCTACAACTTCTATGTCAACCTAAAATTATCTTCTTATAGTTGATCTTGAACCATAGAATCCCTGAGTATAAAATCATCTAATTCCTTCTCCATCTCTCTTAATTTTTTCTCCATCAAACCCACATCTTCCACATTTTTTGATTTGGAAATTTGCATCCATCTGTGGGTAATTTCCCTTTCTTTCTCTAGCTCGTAAAGAAGTTGGATTGATAATTTTTCAGGGATTATCCTCGCTCCTTTAATGAATTTGTAATAGGACTCCAAGCTAGGTTCTGCACTAGGATCTTGTAGCTCTAAGGATTCCTTTTCTAAAGTTTTTTTGGATGTTTCTGCCTCCTGCAACTCACCATCCTTCTCTTTTTCTTGTTGTTGCACACTTTTCCCCTCTGGTGGAACCTCCTTCCCTTATACTTGCATATTCTTCCCCTCTAATTCCACCTTATGTTCCTCTAATTTCACATTATTCCCCTCTTGTAGCATGCTATGTCCCTCCTGTAGCTTTCCTTTTTCTTGTTGCTGGAGGTATGTTGGTGTCTTTGGTGGTTGATCTAGTGGCAGGCCTCCTCACATATGCTATAGGAGTCTTTGTTTTGGGCTTTGGAGAGGTGAGCTCTTCAATTTTTCCTTTAGTTGGTCGTACCACCTCCCTCTTGATTGGGGACTCTTCAATTTTGATGGGGAATTTTGTGGGAGTTTGTGGCCTGACTTGCTTGATTTTAGTGCTCCTCTTGGTCTTGAAATATATATGGGTTTTCCTCAATCTCCTTCTTGTGGGTTTAACCAGACTGCTTAAGATGGCCAATGTTTCTGCTACCTCTGTTTCAATGTTTCCTGGAGACAAAATTGTTTGTTGTGGGGATATCACCATTTCCTTGGGCTTAGTAGTTATCTCATGACTCAATGTCTCCTTTTATTGTTATTCTCTTTCTTCATTTTCATCTTTTCCTCCTTTTACCTCTACGTATTTTTCTTCTTTTGTTGTCTTTTCTACTTATTCTTCCTTTGTCCATGTATTCTCCTCTTCTTCTATGTTTAAATCCCTAACACCAATGATAGAGGGAATAATCTCTCCAAGAATAATTCTTTGGTTCCCTATTAAGGTTTCTCTATCCATGTCTATTAATTTGGACCATAAGACATAGATTCTTAAATTGTTCAAGGCATCCACCACTATTATTTTAATAGGTCCATGGTGGATAGGTTTTGATTCTTTCCCTCTCTTAATTTTTGAATCATTTCCCTAATAGACTGCAAGAGGAAGTATGGCACACTAAGTCTCCAAGAAAGAGGAAATTCTGCCTTGAATCTGTAATATTTCAAATTCAGAACAACTAGCAAGGCATGAATGGAAAACACATTTTCTAGTAATGGCTGCTATAGGAATTGAAACAAGGACATGGATCCCTTAGAAAAATGTATCTAAGTCCTAAATATAAGAAATGGCTCCAAATAAATCCTTATAGAGTGGTTAAACAGATCTCCCACTACTAGATGTCCTCTTAAAATGCCCGATGAGGGACTGCAACAAGTGTAATCTCATATGATGGAATGACAACGTTATTCTTATAGCTGTGAGCACATGAAGATATATGTAGCCAATAAATATATGATATATCAGAAAATGTATATAATATGTGGAGGAATTAATCACTCCAGCTAGGCAATGGAAGCCTCAATAGAACATGTACAAAGAAATGAATCAACACTGCTACATGAGAAAAGCCCTAGCTAAAATAATGCAGTTTATAAGAGACACTACAACCAAATACATGATATGGCAATGATAGCTCAAATAAATAAGGGGGAGAAAGCTCTCAACCCTTGAAAACACTAAAAAAGAAATAATACACAATCCTCAGGAGGATTGGCTAGAATATACATCAAAATGGAAAATCTGCAGAAATGTCGGAGTTGCTGGGCAATAGCTAAAACTCAGAAAATAGAAATGGATGAAGAAAGCTGCATATGGTGCATATGGTTCATATATATCATCCAATGGATCTCTTAGGAGAAAATCTGATCCAATCCCTGAAGATCTCTCCCTCCAATCTAGTGGTACAATCCCCCACTGTAGGTGCACTCTAAAATAACATAGTCAAGGCACTGGACTGCACTGTAGGACATATATAATACTTGGAATGGTGCAAAAGATGTAAAATTATCTCAGAAAACCCCTTCACTGACCTCCCGGAGAAACAGGAACTACCTCCTCTGAAAGATAAGCCAAGAAAAGGTGTTGTGGAACCCTCCGCTGCAACACCCAGCAACACTACGTTATACTTCAACAGAAATAACGTAGTGACTGATGGTAGTAACTTTTGCCTTGAGCCAAGATGTGGAGAAGATGAAGAGAAATCCTTCAAGAGGCCTCTCAAGAAGGAGAGGAAATCCTAAACAGGAATCCCTCGTGCTAAGTAGCACTGCAACTCAGCCGAACAACCGGAGCCTGCAAATTAGTCTTCAGACTAAAATCAATATGCTCAAGGATGTCTCACTATGGCTACCTCTTCCTCCTTTTATGCAAGTGAATCTCTCTTTTCCCTGGACCCCACACATTAGGGTTTCTTCCACAAATAATCTTTCTCCCTCCAAAACTGCGTTGTCTTCCTATGCAAGCTACACCTCTTAGGCAATGTTGTTGACTTGGTCAAACTTGACCTTGTCCTCATGCAAATTGCCCCCTTTTCACACTAGAAGGTGAAAAATAAGTTGCTACAATGATCCCTTTCACACCATGAAGGATATTATTCCTACTCATGGGCCTTTTACCCATTTTGTTCACCTCCTAAGTGAAATCAACAAAAATTAATATTCCAATTTGCTGCATGAAAATTTTGGAATATTACAATCCTCCCCTCTCAAAGATTGCTTGTCCTCAAGCAAGTGCAAGGATAGAATGAGTTCTCTTCCCCTCTCCCCGTAGCATCATTGTATGATGATCTCCTCCAAGGAAAGTGATGCTATCTCATCAATCAAATCTCCACATTGCTCATCCTCAGCATGCAAGTCAACTATCAAGCCATCATCATGTAAAAGTGAAATACTCAAGAGGATAACAAAGTGATGTCTAGAGGTCCCTTGAAGAATGGGATCTAAAATAAAATGGGAACTATCTTTCCCATATGGATCCTCCATCTCCAAGCTATGAGCCATGCAAAATGAGCTACCTCCCAACTAGGCAACTCCTGAAAATTGTCATCCACCTTTGGCTCCGGAAAAGTAGGTGGGATGAAAATCTGCACATGGTAGACAATGTAGCCTACTCCACGCTGTCCATCTCTCCACTTATGATAATTTTAGAGTGTTGGTTGTCCATGGGCTACAATAATTTTTCCCTCAAGTGGAAAAATAAGGACTAGACCTCCAAAGATCTCTCCCCCAACACTGCAAATCAAGCTGGCCCAAGTATCTCCATATATTATGAGTTGGAAGTCATCATCATATGGAATCTCCTCCATCATATGGCTCACCTCATAAAGAGACAAATGTGCTATCAAGGTGACCATATCATATCCCATGCTCCCCTTGGAACATATAGTGTAAAAAGTGTGAGGAATTTCTCCCTCAAAGGACACATTCACCCCATGTGTCTCTCTCCCAAGCATGCTCCTCCTAAAGACAGACACAGTAGAGCCATAGGGAGCAAAAATGAGAATCATACCTGCTGCCATATGCCAAAAATGAGAAGGACAATGGTCCCTCAAGTGCAACCAGCACAGCTTGACCCTTAACTGTAATAGAGATTGATGAAATAAGTGGCCTCTCAACCACTTGCCTGCTGCTCCAATATCCTCATAAGTATGGAGGAAGTGAATAATGTAAGGTTTACAATGAGCATGTCCTCCATAATATCTCTCTTCCCCAAGTCCTCCTAGGGAATGCCCATCAATCATGCTTATGGCCTCAACTAGACCATGAAGCTCTAAATAAAGAATGCTCCTCCTTGGAGCAACATCCTGCACATGTATCGTTAAGGGACATACATCATATAAATAATCATGAAAAGAATCATCACCTTTATCATATGTTCTGCTCATTCAAGTGGAGTGGCTCATAAGTGAGTCTCCTCTCATCTTCAAAGAGAAAAGTGGTGGTTGTGCTAACTCTTTCAAAGAGTCATGTCTCTCCTCCATCTCTATGAAATCCATGCATCTCCTCATATGCTGATATATCTCCTCCTCAAAGCCCATCCAAAAATACCCCTCCATGATGGTGTGGTATGCTCTCAAAGAACAAGTATGGTTGAAAAGGAAATCCTCATGAGCTGCTTGTAGCAAATTCTCCTTGAGCTTAAAAGCTCTAGGAAAGAATAACCTACCATGATAGTAGATGACCTCATCATTGATTGAGTATCCCTCCTCATGCAACTGGCCATCCAAGATCATGCAAGTAAAAATATCCTTGGAATACTCTACCAACATCTGGGAGTTCCAATAGGGATCTATCCTCCATAGTGATAGTGCCAATGATCTCACATGAAGAGCACCTGTCATATGGTCACCATCTGCTTTGACATCTCCCATGCCAAAGATGCAAGTTGGAAGGCTGCTATCCTTCCCCTGCTGCTTCTGCCACAGCGCAGAATCTGAACTGGAAGTGGGTATTGATAATGTTGAGGGAATGTTCCCTCTCTCCTTGAGTCTACCCTAGACTCCCAGCACTGTATCAAGTTCTACCAAGGTATCCACCCTCTTGAAATCCATGAGTGGTGCCCCAACATGTGAAGCATCCATCCTCCTCTGCTGATCCAGTGGTCTACTCGGAAAAATGTCTCCATGCAATGAGACATCGTCATCAAGAGATGACTGAATAGATGAATGGAGAAAGCTCTCCATGCTTCCACTGCGCAATCTAATCACTTTCTCAGGTGCATCAAACTCCATAGATGAATAGGGATGTGTATTCCTCATCTCATGATGCTGGGTCTCCTCCCTACCTTCTCCTTGTGTCTCCATGGTTCCACACCTCCTCAACAATGGCACAGGTAAAACATGAGTTGTGCCTTGATATCCACACATGATATACTGGGGACCTCCTTGCAAAGATGCAATAATCCCTCTATTTGGAGCAAGAGCTCCTCCTTCCTCTGCATAAGGTGCTAGATAAACTCCAGATCTAACAACGTTGTTGCCCTCAATCTTTGCAACATGATTGGGAAACCTCCCAATGATTGGATCCCTTTTTGAAAAAGATATCTCCATCCTCCCTTGCTCAAAGGTGTGAGATGAAAACCTTTCTTCCGGCAAAGTATGGTGCAAGTTTTCAACCTTCCCCATCGTTTTCTGAAATGGTACTATATTCTCATGCAAGGGTTTTTTTCATTTTTATTTTTTTTCTCCACCATGTGTGTCTCATGAATCTTTTTATCAAATCTTTTCACTAATGCCTTAGTGAAATTTGCATAAGATTCAATGTTTATATTTCTCAAAGAAAAATATTCAAAGATCCACCAGGAAAAAGCCTTACCTATCAAATGCAGCGCTGCAACTTTGATGGCTTCATCTTCAAGAATGTGATGCTGCTGCAAAAAGGCCTCTAACTCCTCCATCCAAGCTCTGGCTGAAGATATAGGTGAACCCTCAAAGGTAGATAGAATAAATATATCTTGCTACTTTCTTTCATTCACCTTCATCTTCAAAAACTCTGAAAAACTAAGATGATATCGGAATTTATGAGTTTGAGACTCATACTCTTTCAAGAAATCACTAAGGGTTTCCATCCTAGCAACCTCTTCTTCTCTTTTCATCTCTCTTCCGGCAATCTTGGGCATGTGATTGCGCTGAGTATTAGGATGTGCAGCTGCTTTCTCACACTCCTCATGTGACAATCTAGAGTTTGCTTTTGAATCAAACCCTCCAGGAGATTCTCCATACATATTCCTCCTGATCTCCTTGAACTCTACATGAATCATATGTACATATTTAGGAAGAATCTTGGTAAGCTTATACCATTTTTCTTCTCCAAAATATGGAGTCTTTCTCCTGCTTATTTCTTTGTCTCCTTGATGAGAATAGGAAGTGCAGGTTTCTTCCTCTTCTTTCTGCTTATCCTCCTTGGGGAGGTTCTTCATGGATCTGAAATATGATGAGATGAAACCCATCCTCTTCAATCTTTTGATCTCTTGGGCTTAGACTCACAGGCTGAGCCAAGACTATGCTCCGATACCACTGTAATATTCCAAATTCTGAACAGCTAGCAAGGCATGACTGGAAAACACATTTTCCAGTAATGGCTGCTACAGGAATTGAAACTAGGACCTTTATCCCTTAGATAAATGTATCTAAGTCCTAAATCCAAGATATGGCTCCAAATAAATCCTTATAGAGTGGTTAAACAGATCTCCCACTACTAGATGTCCTTTGAAAATGCCCTATGAGGGACTGCAACAAGTGTAAGCTCATATAATGGAATGACAACATTATTCTTATAGTTGTGAGAACATGAAGATATATGTAGCCAATAAATATATGATATAGCAGCAAATGTATGCAATGTGTGGAGGAAGCAAACACTCCAGCTAGGCAATGGAAGCCTCAATAGAACATGTACGAAGAAATGAATCAACACTACTACATGAGAAAAGCCCTGGCTAAAATAACGTAGTTTATAAGAGACACTGCAACCAAATACATGATATGGAAATTATAGCTCAAATAAATAAGGGGGGTCAAGCTCTCAACCCATGAAAACACTAATACAACAATAATACACAATCCTCGGGAGGATTGGCTATAATATACATCAAAATGGAAAATCTACAGAAATGTCGGTGTTGCTGGGCAGCAGTTGCAACTCAGAAAATAGAAATGGATGAAGATAGCTGAATATGCTGCATATGGTGCATATATCTCATCCAAAGGATCTCTTAGGAGAACGGCTGATCCAATCCCTGAAGATATCTCCCTCCAATATAGTGGTACAATCCCCCACTGTAGGTGCACTCTAAAATAACACAGTCAAGGCATTGGACTGCGCTGTAGGAGATAGAGAATAATTGGCCTAGTGCCAAAGATGTGAAATCAGCTTAGAAACCTCCTTCAATGACCTCCCGGAGAAACATGAACTACCTCCTCTGAAAGATAAGCCAAGAAAAGGTGTTGTGGAACCCTCTACTGCAACACCCAGCAACAATACATTATACTTCAGCAGAAATAACGCAGTGACTAATGGTAGTGGCTTTGGACTTGAGCCAAGATGTGGAGAATATGAAGATAAATCCTTCAAGAGGCCTCTCAAGAAGGAGAGGAAATCCTAAATAGGAATCCCTCGTGGTAAGCAGCACTGCAACTCAGCTGAATAGCCAGAGTCTGCAAATTAGTCTTCAGAGTAAAATCAATATGCTCAAAGATGTCTCACTATGTCCGCCTCTTCCTCATTTTATGCAAGTGAATCTCTCTTTGCCCTGGACCCCACACATTAGGGTTTCTTCCACAAAGAATCTTTCTCCCTCCAAAACTACGCTGTCTTCCCATGCAAGCTACACCTCTTAGGCAGCGCTGTTGACTTGGTCAAACTTGACCTTGTCCTCATGCAAATTTCCCCCTTTTCACACTGGAAGGTGAAAAATAAGCTGCTCCAATGATCCTTTTCACACTATGAAGGATATTATTCCTACTCATGGGCCTTTTACCCATTTTATTCACCTCCTAAGTGAAATCAACAAAAATTAATATTCCAATTTGCTGCATGCAAATTTTGGAATATTACAAAATCTGAGTTCATGAAGAAACCTAAAGTGGTAGGCATATACCACACTCATTCTACCCTCATAAGAGATGTATTTTAGAATATGATAAGCCACCTAATCCCATGGATAAGCTAATATTTCTCTCCTAACTCCATTTTTGTCCTCAATTGAATTCTCTTTTTTAATAAAAAGGTCCTTTTTTGGAAGTGACACTAGTGGATTTTTCCTCTCTACTCCATTTTATCCCTAAAGGAGGGGTGGTGACTCTTCTAATTATCTCAGGGCTTATAGATATAGCCAATCCCATCACAATAGTAGTGGAATTGCCCTTTGTTTGTCAATTCAAAGCCATGGAAAACTCAAAGGCAAGGTCATCATCATAACCCTTTAGTAGCTTGAAAAGTCTCAGCCACTGGTGTCTTCTATAAATGTTGACCAAAAGAGTGTGTAGGTGGATTCTTTTGGTATCTAAAGGCTCTATTCTATTAAGCCCTCCTCCCATATTCTATTTATGCCCTTAATTCAGTGAGGGAAATATGTTTTCTTTATGGCTTCATTATCTAGTTTGATGGTAGAAGTGGGTCAAAATCCCTTATAACTCCAATTACTTATGCTTCAACCACTATTTTTTTCAAACAAACCCTTTAATTGCACAATTATACTACCAATGTTTGTAAAATTTTAAGATAGTTTTCATGCAATATTTTATGGATAACTGAGGGAGATGGTGAAAATTACTTCTTTGGAAAGTCCTCTGAGATGAATATGGAAAATTTGGAGTCAATTAGGACATGTGTTGCTTGTTTGCACCCTCTTAACTCTCCTGTAGCAATGTCTCAGCCTCTCTTGTAGAAGTTACATCCTTCCTGTAGAACCTTCTTGTAGAAATAGAAAGTCGAGGTTTGAAGCTCCTCGATGGCATACGAATCTCATCCTTTCTCTAACTGTTCTTGAAATGAATGATTATGCCAATGAAAATGAGCCCAAGTACATAATATGATATTTTGAGTTGGGGCCTGGAGCACTGTGATGACTTGTCATTCACACAAGATTTAATTTTTTAAATCGTTGTCCCCATTTGGAGAAATCATTCTCCCTCCCCTTGTAATCACCACCCACTAATAGTTAACCTAACTTATTTGATGTGGAATCTCCACGTTACATGGGTGAAAATTTAACTTTTAGTTTACTAGCTGAGGGTGCCAAAGTTAACTGGCCACCTCTAGCCTAGTAGAACACCTCCTCTCGACTTTTATTCATTTTAATCATTCATACATATGGAGATAGTGAGATACTACCATACCTAAGACTGCCTCATGGTTTATTTTCTATAGGGACTTGCATGATGGAGCTGGTCCATTGTATTGACACCAAGGGAGTTTGACTTGCCTGTTTCTTTCCTTGTGTATTTCTCCATTTCTTCGTGATTCCTGACTATGTGTTTTTTTTTTGCATGCAGGTACTTTTTGAATGTCCATGTTGTTGTTGTTGTTGGTGGAGATTCTTCCTGGGAGTTCCATGAATCCTCTAAAAAATTTTCCAATGTCCCACTACCTCCTTAGATTACAAATAAAACAACATAGTGCTCTCTGTGGTGATTTTATAGGTTTGCTACAGGAGGAGGTTTTCTTCCTGTAGTAGCCCATTTGTTTTACCCTTCAGTCTTTAATTTGAATAGGGTGATGAGGGAAAGTGTGAGAATACCTGAGGATAGTCCTAGGACCATGAGGGAGAAGTGTAGGCTTGTTGAAATGAAGATGAATAGATCTGTGTTTTTGCAATTTTTTTTTTGAAAAGGTATGACAAAATGGAGGGTTTGAATGAATTTCTTTGTGAAGTGGTATGTATTAGTGATGGATGGATGGTGGAAAAGGATGAGGGAGCCTTCTTCATCATTCTATAGATCATGAGGCTCCTATTGTGCTGTCCTTGCCCTTAGATATCTCTCCTGTAGCTTATTTGGACCCTTCCTGTAGCACGAGAGGAACTTCCTGTAGCTTTACAGGATCCTCCTGTAGAAACATAGAGAGGAGGTGAAACTTCAGCTTTGAGATGATGGGATGGTGTAGAGAGATGGATATATGGATGGAGATGATGGAGAGTGAGTGAATGGATGTAATAATGGAGGAAACTTGAAAATTTCTTTGAATTGTAGCCATAATCTGCCTATGTGCATAAGCCTCCAAAACATTAAAAACATCAGCAACCTTGGCCTCATCTTGTGTTGTTATTCATTTTTTTTAAATATTAGAGACATGTAGGCTGTTGTTACACCAATTTTTGGTCATCTAATCATGTATAATTAGATGGATCGAAATACACCATGTAAGACCAATTTTACCATAGTAAAATTGCTTTCACTAAGAATTAATTTAATAAACCATAGTTATTAAGTTATTTCTGGTCAAAAATATAAATTCCAGGAGGAATAATTAAATAAATCCTTATTTATTTGACTTTCCTCTGGGAATAATTAATTAAACCTCGTTTATTTATATTCCTGGTCATATTTAACCCAATTAATGAGAAATAATTAGATAAACCATTATTTATCTTATTATTCTTTAGGAATAATTAATTAAATCAATATTTAATGAATATTCATTGTTAAATTTGACTAAATAATTTAGGAATAGTAAAATAAATCATTATTTGTTTAATTATTTCTTGATCCTATCCTCGAAATGATAAATAAAAATTTTAATTTCTTTATTATTTTTAAATAAAGAGATTTAACCAATTTAAATTCCTTTTCCCTCCAAAAAAATATAATAAAATATTCCAAGTGGTTAGATCTAGATTTTGGTTAATAATATTTTATTATGCACCATTATCAAGGATAACTCAATATTTTTTTATAAATAGAAGGGTTTTTCCATTCATTTCTTACCTTTGATCCTTTGATCTTGGTTAGACTTTGATCATCTCATCATTGTATATCTTTGATTCATTTCTATTCTTTTTCTTATTGAGCTCCCTTTGAGTTCTACACATCTTAGATATTCTAGAACCATTGAGAGAGAAACTTTGAAGCTGAAGTGTTTGAGGACAGCCAAGAACCCATGCCATTGAGGGGGACTATCTATGTTCCCTTCCTAGGTGTTACATAATACAAAAAATTATTTATATTTCTTGTCTTGTCCATTGGATATTTTGGAGAAACTCTTATTTCGTTTTGTTGTTTAGCTGCTTTATTTGCATAGATCTAGGCTTATTTTGCATTTGTTTTGACCGTCTATTACAGATATAAGAAGTTAAATAACCACATTTTTTGTTAGGGTTGTTTGTCATGTGCAGCTAAAGTGATCTCTTTTCTTACACTTGTGTTTATATTTCATACTAACAATTGGCGACTCCACTGGGTTTTATTTAGATTTCCTATGTGACCATCTTCTTTAGTACCTAGGGTTTTTATTTAGTTTTTTTTTAGCCTCTTGATGTTTTTTTTTTACCTTTTATGCCCTAAAACAATAAAAAAATCTAACATCTGCATGTTTTTGGGTGTTTTTCGTAGGTAACAGGTATCAGCCGCGACACAAATGGAAAAAATTTTCCACAACCTGCGGCCAAGACTCCCAGAAGTGAAGCTCGTACTTTTTAGCCCGAAAACTATGATTTCAGGGCTCAGATAGAAGCTGTTGGGCCAAAAACTGCGAGTTCACCAATCAGCAAGTCAGTACCTACGAGCTGCAGTTTTTTGCTGGGTTTTTTTCTGAAATTTTTAGGGTTTTCCGCAAGTACTGTTAAGGGTTGATTGACCTATCTCTCCACCCGTCTTAGGCATGGATATGGTCAGATTTTATTTTTGAAGTGGGAACAAGCCTCTTAAGGCTTAAGTATGCTTCCACCTTTTTAGGAAGGGGTTAGCTAAGTAGGTAGTCTGAGATTTTGTAGCACTTTCAACCATTTTTCATAGTCTGATCCCTCTTTCTTTTAGATCCATTCAGATCGGTTCTTATCTCATCCAAAAATCCCTCTTGAGTCTTGTTTGACCTCTCCCTTAGGGTCCCTCTTGTTTCCCTTAGGGTTTTAACCTGTCGCATCTCTTTTTTGCAACATTTTTCCCTCTGGTTTCTTGTTGTTTTCTACACCTATTTTCAGCAGATATGAGTCATTAGATCCCTATCCCTTATACCTTAGATATTTTGGCCTTTTTGTGTGTTTTGAGTCAATTTCACCCACCTTTAGAACATTTTCTTGGGAGCCCTTCCTTTTGGGTTAGAATTTATGCATCTTTAGTTGTTTATTTAATTGTCGCTTTTAGTTTTAATTACAGTTATAAACATTTTTTCTTTTTCTTTACACAACCATCTGGGCTTAATTAAAATTAACACACAAATCACACACACGCACACCTAAATCGAAGAGCGCTTGGTTTACACCACCAAGCCAAGAATTAAATATCATAATTAATATTAGGAATTTGGCTTCTGTGATCTATAAAATGTGTATACAAACTGTTAGTGTCAGTCTTGTCATACTTCCATCAGTGATCAAAATCTGTTGTTTTGCATTTGCATAGTAAGAGTCTCATACTATAAATTTTTATCACTCCATTAGGTCATGGATCCACTGATGGTTGGGGCCACTTCATCAGTTTTCCCTCATGAAAAATACTTGTTGGTTCTCCTCTCTATGGTCTTCAGTCATGATATATTTTCACTCTGCAGTTCATTTTATTAGGTCATAGGGTTTGGTCTCATTAGGTTTTAGGGTTCCACCATAGTCAAATTGATGATGAAAGTGTCAATAAATATCAACAAGGACATGAGGATGCCAAATAAGCTCAAAGCATAGTATCTAGAGAAGTCAAAGAGTTGTTCTTTTAAGTTTAATGTATTTTCACCTCAAAACCATGTTTTGAGGTGAAAAGAGGGTACTTTGTTTTTATTATCATTCTTATGTAATTTTATGTTTCCATATGTAATAAGTTGAAACTTCAAAAACTGTTATATTCATAAAGCCAATTATAGTCTTTCGCAGCCCGTCACCAAGGATCAAAGGTGCTTTTTCTCCGCTTGGTTTTCAAAGGTGTTCTCCACATGATTTTCAGTGCAAATCATACTCTAAGCATTTTTATCAGAAGCAGCTCAAAAAAATATTTCCAACGGTATATCATACTCTCGAAATCGATTTCTGGATCGGAAAATATGCCCAAATGAATAAATGGCTCAAAAAGCATAACTCTGCCCTTTTTTCCATTATTCTGCTGGATTTTTAACTTTAAATCCCTTACCTTTTTCTATATTTTTCCTTTATCGCTAAGTCCCTTTTTATTTTCAATTTCTGTCTCCTACAATCTCGATGCGATGGCTCATCGCCGATGCGAACGCATCGCACCATCGCCCATCACTTTATCGCATTTCCGCCAGCACTTAACTCCTGCATTCCCATTATTCGCTGATGCAATCATCGCGCATATCATATCATGATTCCCGCAGCACCAAAACCCTCCATCCATTTCCACTGACATGATAGTCCTTCATCGCATCACGCGATCGCAGCATTCCCGCTACGCTAAACTCATGCTCTCCCGACTTCCGCTGATGTGATAATCGTGCATCGCACCATCGCAACATCGCTCCATTCCCATCACATCGGCCTATTCTTCATCACGCATTATAGCATCGGACCATCACTCCACCTCCCATCGCATCGCTTCCATCACTCATCGCTCCATCGCTCATTGCATATCGCAATTTCCTCCACCCAAAGTATTCCCGCTCCTCTTCTGCTTGCAATTGCGATTCCCGAGCCCACAACATCCTTCCGCTCTTTTCAAAGAAAAAAGGGCTTTTCTCTGTTAAATGAGGCACATTCAATTTTTTTTGGTTTAAAGGGGTTCTCTTTAGGTTAAAGGAAAAAGCACTCTGTTAAGGCCGTGAGAAAATTGTGAATACAGAGATCATTACGACATCAACCACGAAACGGCAGCAAACGATAAATGAGGGGGAAGGGTTCCAGATTGGTTTTATTTTCATTTGTTGGAGTGAATGTAACAAATAATGCTTCCATATGGTTAAAATGATTGAAAAGTTCCCTCTCTTTCTGAGGTGTATTGTTGGGTTTTTCTATCTTCAGGTTTTGGTTTGGGAGCAGGTGAAACAGCTCCTCTTTTTATAGATTCGCCCCCTGAGGCTTGTCTATTTAATTTAATTTTTCAGTAATTTGTAGAGGTTGGAAAAGGTTGGAATCACAGGGGGCACTCTGAGCTTGATTGTACATATTTGTAACCAATTTGGCAGGAAATTAATAAGATTTGCAGCTATTTTTTATAGGATCCCCGTGGTATGGAATTTTAGCACAGTTTCTTCTTTTGTAATCATTTGTTAAATTTTATGTATGCCATCATTCATTTCATTGATTTTTGTTGAATGTTTTCAAGTTAGATAGGTAGAATCCACTGTTATAGTGCTCTGCCTTGGGAAATCATTCAATATTTTATGTTTTCTACTGTTTGGGAAGGATTCATCTCATATGCCCTCCTCGGCTCCTCACCAGTCTTAAACAATTCACATCATTAAGCCAAAGGTGTTAAAGTCTATTCCTACCTTGCCCCGTAGAATACCCTGCATTTCTGATTTAATTTCCCAGATTTAAATTGCCCAACTCCATTTGATCCAACAAACACCAACAAAATCTATCAAAACCTTTCGAGCTACTATACCTAGCCTAAAATCATTTTCCGCAGTCATCCCTAAATGATATTTCTTATGGAGAGAGCCCTCTCCCTACCTTGTAGGGATAGCTACAAGGTTAAGCGTGGTTTGTGGTTACCCTGGCTTGCCTTCCTTCAGCCTGAGGTCAATCTAGGTGATAACACAAACTTTCGGTGAAAATCACATGTATTAAAATTTTTTCGACGCGTTTCAAACCAACTAGTGTGGTTCATCATCAGGACAAGATGAGAAATTTGATCAAGAAACATGTTTAAATAGATAAGATAAGCATCGACTAGTCGTTGTAAAATAACTGCTATTTTGAATAGAATAAGGAATTCAGTTATATTTGATCATATTTTAATATATTTTTTAATTTTAATATATTTATATCTTAATTTTATTCTATTTAAATAAGATTTTTATTCATACTTTTAATAATTTAATATAATAATTTTTAATATAATTTAATATTTTAGTACTTTAAATTATATGTTATATAATTACAATTCATTAATAGTTATATGAAAGAAAATAAATAAATAAATAATAATAATAATAATTTATTTAAATTACTTAATAGGAAATTAAAATATATATATTAAAAAAAAAAAAAAAACAAACCATAATAATGCAATAAAAGGAGTAGACAGGGAGAAAGAAACTAGGAGCGAGAGAATAGGGAACGACAAGAGGAAGCCTAGAGGAAGGGACAAGGCAACTAAGAGTAAGGTGCAGGAATCCAGCATCTGGTAACACTCCACCCATCATCCCTATTAAGGTTAACCGACCTCTTTTCAATTTCCAAGGCTTCCCTCAACTTGTTGTGGTGGAAATGGTCAATCCTTGCAATAACCTCAGCATCTTCAATACAAATGTGATGATTTTTCTTCTTAGCATGCTCTACTAAGGCAGAGTACCAAGATATATTATGTCTAAGGTCAGCGACATGTTCATGAATTCTTTGATTAATTGATCGAACAATTTCACCGATGTAAGGTGTCCCACACGATCACGGAATCAAGTAAACACCCTTACCATCCTTAGGGAAAATCAAGTCCTTAATAGATCTAAGCGAACTCCGAATGGTGCGGAGGGGCTTGAAGGTTGATGAAACATCATGTTTCTTCAAGATCCTAGCGATTTTATTCATAGTACCTTGGATAAACGGAAGGTGAACTCCAAATAACCAATCACCAGGATATTTCTTAACCCTAGGACATTTATCAGCTTTGTGAAAAGCTCTAAGACATTGAACCCTTCTATAACCATTCCTACTAAAAACATTAACGAGATGAGATTTTTCACCTGCAAAATCTAGAAGATAGGTTTGTAAGTTTTGATGTTGTCTCATTATAACCTTGCATGCCCATTAAAAAAGCCATTGATGTCATTTCTTGGGTCACTGATCCTGATACTGCTCATCTTGTTGAGATCTATCTAACCTCGACCTTCTTTAGTTTTGAGGGTGAATTATTTGAACAGACTTGTGGTGTGGCCATGGGTTCCCCACTTGTGACTGTGGTGGCTAATATTTTCATGGAAGACTTCGAATCTAAGGCCCTTTCCTCTTCCCTTTTTCAACCTAGGCTTTGGAAAAGGTTTGTTGATGACACCTGCATGGTTTGGCCCCATGGAAAAGAGAAGCTGGACCTTTTCTTCCAGCATCTTAATGATCAATCTGACTTCATTAAGTTCACCATAGAATTAAAATTGATGGTAGTGTTGAGATTGCAACAAGATGATGAGCTTAGTGGAAATAAGTTGCCTTCACTAAGTGGGCCCGCAGGCTATTTTTGGCGCACAGTCTATTTTTAGACTATGTCTATTTTTAGACATGTCGATCATATTCTATGAGTTGCAGGATGCTATTTGCGGATGGTTGGTCAAGTTGGAAAAATATATGGACTTCTATTTTTAGACATATTTGGCGGAATCTATTTTTAGATTGCCAGTCTAAAAATAGATATGTCGAATATTATTAGCTCTTAATAATATTTGTAATATAAACATTATCTTATTCTCTTGGAGCACTTCAGTTAAGTACACAGATGTGGCACAAGAGCTTACAGAAGGAATTACGCTATTCCTAAGGGTTAAGTGGAGCTATTGCATGGAGACTTCATTTAGAACTCATGTGACAAAGTTTGGTGGAGCTAGTAGAAGTAGTTAATGGAGTTGTGTTCAATTTAACTCAGTTGAGCTAGTTGTATCTAGTCTAACTGATTGACACACTAGTGAGAGTGATGTGAATTAATTAATAATTAATTCACTAATTATTAACTCATTAATCAACTGAAGAATACATCAGTTAACTACAGTGCATGGACAGTTTCAGAAGACCAGTGAAGAGGTAGGTGAAAGAGCAGTGTGACTATCAGTTGTGACTATAGTGTTGCATGATTTGCAACACACAGTGGTTGGAGATGCCAATGAGGATTGCATGAGAAAGGCTAGACCAATTTGAGTTCATTCAGAACCATTATTCAGCAATGATTGCACAGTAGAGGCAGGCTAGCAGGTAGCAGAGATCGGTGCATGGGATTTGCTAGATCAGACCTTATTAGTGTGTAGCAATCGGAGATTGAACTGAGAGCTTGTGAGGAGCTTTGTATGATGATTGTTACATGATCTATATGACATAATATACAGATAGTTGAGGGTTTTCATATTTAAGCTTTCCCATAAATTACTGTGTTCATATGTGCGAATTTTTATGGTTTTAATGTGTGCATGCAATTGATTTTATTTCCGCAATTAATGATCAATGGTAGAAGAGATTATGTATTGTGCATGAAGTGAAATAGTGTGTGATCAGGAGAATCTCAGATGTATAACATATCAGTTATATAATTTCTACAGGTAACCTTCCCTTTCTTGATGTCCTTATTTTGAGTAATGATGATGGTTCCTTATCTCATCAGGTTTTTAGAAAGAAGACGCATACTAAGTAGTATTTACATGCTAGTTCTCATCATTTTCCGACTCAGAAGCTTGGGGTTCTTAGTACCCTAGTAACTAGAGCCTTTAGAATCTCCGATGAACACCACTTTGAAGGAAAAAAATCTCATCTCGTTAATTTTTTAAGTAGGAACGGTTATAGTAGGGTTCAATGCCTTAGAGCTTTTCAAAAAGCTGAAAAGTTCCTAGAGTTAAGAAAGATCCCGGTGATCGGTTATCTGGAGTTCACCTTCTGTTTATCTAAGGTACTATGGATAAAATCACTAGGATCTTGAAGAAACATAATGTTTCCTCAACCTTCAAGCCCATCCGCACCATTCGGAGTTCACTTAGATTTGTTAAGGACCCGATTTTCCCTAAGGATGGTAAGGGTGTTTACTTGATTCCGTGCTCATGTGGGACACCTTACATCGTTGAAACTGGTTGATCAATTAATCAAATAATTCATGACATGTCACTAACCTTAGACATAATAGACCTCGGTCCTCTACGTTAGCAAAGCATGCTGAGAAGACAAATCATCACATTTGTATTGAAGATGCTGAGGTTATTGCAAGGATTGAACATTCCCACCACCACAAGTTGAGGGAAGCCTTGGAAATTGAAAAGAGGTCAGTTAACCTTAATAGGGATGATGGGCGGAGTGTTAGTAGATGTTGGATTCCTGCACTTCACTCTTAGTTGCCTTGTTTCTTCCTCTAGGCTTCCTCTTGTCGTTCCCTCATTTCTCGCTCCTGGTTTCTTTCTCCCTGTCTGCTCTTTTTATTGCATTATTATGGTTTGTTTTTTTATATTTTAATTTCCTATTAAGTAATTTAAATAAATTATTATTATTATTATTATTTATTTATTTTCTTTCATATAACTATTAATGAATTGTAATTATATAACATATAATTGAAAGTACTAAAATATTAAATTATATTAAAAAGTATTATATTAAATTATTAAAAGTATGAATAAAAATCTTATTTAAATAGAAAAAAATTAAGATTTAAATATAATAAAATTAAAATTTTAATAAAATTGACGTTAAAAAATATATTAAAATATGATAAAATATAACTGAATTCCTTATTCTAGTCAAACTAGTCGTTATTTTACCATGGCTAGTTGATGCTTGTCTTATCTATTTAAACAGGTTTCTTGATCAGATTTCTCATCTTGTCTTGATGATGAACCACACTGGCTAGTTTGAAACGCGTCGAAAAAATTTTAATACATGTGATTTTCACCAAAATTTTGTATACACATCATAATTAATTTATCTTCCCATCTGTGGCTTTGTTTATTTCTCCTCCATCTGATTTGGGTATATGTGTCTTGCGATCATTGCGCCCCCAAGGCGTTTATCCTGGAGACTCCTAGGCCTTCATCCTCATTTTGCGTTAGGAAGGCTTACTCCACCTTATCGTCATTGAGTCAATCCTCCGCCGAGTCCCTATATCAATTATGATTATGGTCGATCAGGCCCTCATTCTAATTTTGAACCCAGTTACACTCTACCTCATTCTCCCACCATGTTAGGTGCCAATGCAGGTACTTGTCCTAATGCTGGTGGTAGCCCCGGACCTAAGTTTGGAGCTACTCGTAGTGGAACCAATACCAGAACCATCCCAGCTACTCCCTTGCTACATTTTATGGTAGGTTTGAGCCTCCCCGATTTTAGCCAATTAATCAATGACCCTATAAACCATAATCTAGGTTGGCCTGTTATGCCAACTAAGCTTCTTTTTGACATACCTAAGTTCAAAGGAAACACTGAAGAGGACACTACTAATCATGTCTTCTCCTTTCACATTTGGTGTTCGTCCAACACCATTACTGATGACTTTATCCATCATCGGTTATTCCAGCATATGCTCATGGGTGACGCTACCAAGTGGTATGTCGACCAGGCCTCTGCCTTTCCTTCCACTTTTGCGACTCTCACGAAAGTGTTCCTGTCCTACTTCCAGTTACCTCTCCAATATGATACCGACACTGAATTTTTTACCGAATTCTTTCAGACTTCTGCCACCTGCCTTTCTAACCATGTCCAAGAATGGCGTAGAAGGAGGAGATTATGTCAAGCTCCCACATTCGAAAACCGTGTCTATATAAATTGGTTTCATAGGATGCTTTGGCCCTCTACCGCTAAACATGTCGCATCACACTTTCCTTATAAAGAGGAATAAGCTCTCCAAATTGCCTTGAAATATGACCTCATCTACGCTCAGTCTGGTTATGTTTATGCCATCTTACCTGATCTTCCTAGACTTGGCGGTGCCAATGCACCGGGAAAATCTCACGCCATCGACAGTATTGTCGGAGCTCTTTCACATTTGTATACTCATCCTCTCATGGGTTATGGTTTCCCTCAGGGAGGGGCCAACTCATCTAAAATTTAACCCTTCCTGACAACATGTATCTAGGACAAGACACATTTTTCCCATTCCATCATCCGATGCCAAGGCTTGCGGTTCCTCAACTTGTCTACCTAATGTTGCTCAACCTCCTTACTATATGTATCAACAGCTCCGTGCTCCATACCCTCTGGTTTTAGTACCCTAGCCTCCTATGCCTTCTCAACCTCTGTCGCAGCAGCCACCTCCCCCTCCAAGTCAGGTGTATGCACAGCAGAGCGCGACCGATCCTCAAAACTCTAAGAAAAAGAGGAAAGGCATCCAAAATCAACCAATGCAAGGTAATAAAGGGTGTCAACCTAATCCACCAAACACTAACAAGCAGCAACAAGGAAATCAGCCCAAGTAGGATACGCCACTTCGTATGAATAAGAATTGTTCTTGTTGTGGTGTGCATGGCCATTATACTCACTATTGTCCTCTTTTACCCCAAATGCGTCAGTTGTGGGAAGCACAAGAAACATCTAGTGGACAACAAGCCTTAGTTTCGGCTCCTCCAACTACTACGCATGTTCAACCGAATATTTTTAATGATCCCTTCCCTCAGCAAGGGTATGTGGCCACCCAACCCCCTCAAGGTTAGGCCGCCCCTCAAACCTCTCATTATGGTACCTCTAATTACCATATTCTAATGATGAATTCTAACGTGGTTAATAGTATAGATGTCAAACTTCAAACTCGGTCGTGCCAACATGGCAAGCCACCTGCTTCCTCTACAACCTTGCCTCAAACCACTGCTTCCATAGAGTCTAGTTTGATACCAAATGTCCCTTTAAAAATCCCTCTACTGTGTGCAGAGGTCCTTCCCAAGATCCCCAAAGGGCCATTACACTGAACAACTGCTTCCTCCAAAGTCACCCATAACTATAGCATAATATATGACTTAGCACAATCTCCTGATGCTATTTCAATGTTGGAAGTCCTCTAGTTGTGACCTTCACAACGTAAAGCTCTATTATCATGTATCGGTGTTGTGGATCCTTCATATGATCGTTTTATCGTCTTTGATGTTGAAAAATCTGATCATACCCCCTTACCTTCATCCATCGCCTTCCAAATACCTGTCAATATTTGGAATGACCATGTTTCGCGATGTATCATTGACGAGGGGGCATCCACCTGTGTGATGTCCACCTCTGTTTGGAAGAAACTCAGATCATCTAAGTTAGTCCCATCCAATATCACTTTGTGTGCTTGGGATGGTCAGTCTTCTCAACCCCTTGGCATGTTCTCCAATTGTCCAGTTACTCTTGCAGGAAAGACTATTTGAATTTACATTGAAGTCATTGAAGCCCCCTTGGATTACAACATCTTGTTGGGTCATAGCTACATCTATGTAATGTCTATTGCTGCATTTTTTGTTCACCATAAGATGTGATTTCCTCACAATGGAAATATCATCACCATATATTAGTTGACATATTACAAACTGAAGTCTCAGCTCTCTCCCAAGTTTATCATCTCTTCGGTGGCCGATAAACAAATAGTCACACCTCTTACTAGTGTTTCACCTAGAGGCTATAAATATTCCACCTTACTTGGTGCATTCCCTGGTCCCCCTCCTCTTGTCGTAGATCCCATCTCATCGAATGTTTTCATGATGCAATTGTCTTAGACTATCCATAAGCGATCCGGTTCAACCACCTAGCAGCCGAAGCCTCCGCAACCTGCTAGTGGTCACTCGATGGAGCCTACATGGCCTTCCTTTGAAGGACTCTCCTCTTCTGCTGGTGTCTCCTCCACTCCTTTTCAATCAGGAATGTTTCCCCTTAGCCTTAAATAGTTGGGAGCCATTCTACCAGGCCATTATTCCTCCGGTCAGATACCATTTCTGGGTCCCCCCTTCAGAGACTTTTCGCTACTTGTTACAGCTACATTGAGCCTTCCTAATTTTACCCTAGGAATCCCAATCTAGTACATCTATCCCCCAGCCGAATCCATGCCTGGTCAACTTGAACCTTATACCACTTTGACCCCAGTCTAATCAGTCGCCACAACCCCTACCTTTTTTGCAGTGCCCCCGTCACCTCAACAGGAATCTACTCCTGTTGTGAAAGCATCTGGTCAGGGGGGAATCCAGAAATAAGGAACCTAAGGATAAGGTTTCCCAAACAACTCCTGCTCCTCCTAAGCCTCGAAAGAAGTTACCTTTGTGTGCTTTGTGTGATGTTGTTGGGCATGCCACCCAAATTGTCCTGAACTTCCTTGTCTCAAACCTATGGTCAACGAGTCGCTTCCTGAACCCGATATCCCGAAGGTCCATGTTACCTTACCAGATTCAGCTAAGAAACTCAAATCGTTATGCACAAACCACCCTTGTGATTTGTGCGATATTTATGGCCACTATTCTCACCTCTTTCCTCATCTCAACGAATTTCATGACACCCTTGAAGCTGTTCGTGAAATAGAGGTCGCTCATAGTGGATCCTGTACCCCTCTACTTATGCGTTCTGCTTCGGTAGAACCGAAGGACATTGTCATACCTCCCTCCGATGTCGAGATGACAGAATCTATGGCCACCACCAATATCTATCATCATCCATGAGATCCTTGGTGGAACACCCCTCAGAGGAGTTCCCTCCTGTTTCGATTGAACCTCCTTTGGCGATCACCTTAGGCTCAACATCGGTAGATGTTTCATCTACTAGCTCTTCCTATACCCTCTGTAACGATGTGTATGTGAACCATATTTCTCATGATGATGCACCAGGTAGATCCATTGCATCATGTGGTCTCCCTTCCTCCAATCCCCCCGTCTTCCATTCAGATGAAGAAATTATGGCAGGCATGAGCATGCTTGATTATCTTTGGGATGATATGCACCATTGTGCGTACTTCCTTCCGCAACACACCCATGATCAGTATGTTGTGGAGTCTAAAGAATTTATCCATAGTGAGGTCGATTGGTTATACAACCCCTTACTTCGAGTCCGTGCTTCAAACCACATACACCTTGTGGCTATTACATTGACACCCAATGTTTAGGTGAGATTCACCCATTTGTGAGATTCTAGGAGAAGAAATTCTCCACAACCCTCCTAGTGCATCTAGTAGTGTCGACTCTAGTACTATTCTTCCCCCTTTAGAATAACCTCTAGAGTCTCATATCACTTAAAATAACTCTAGGGATGATCCACATAATCATTCCTTCATCCTACATCACCAACTGAGTCCCTTAGAAATTGTTGTTGACTAACCTCTAGTTAGGGGCATCATTCCCTCCTTAGCATACCAGATCATGTCCCTCCACGACATAATATTGGGGGAAGTATCCCATGCTTGGGGTCATGATGGCACCCTTGGCCACCTTCTCACTTTATTTTCATAAGTCTCGGCGTAGATCCCATCGATCTAGGTATGGTCGATTATCCTCCCATTCCTTGGATAGTTTGTCCTATCGGCCTCTCTGGTGAGCCATATATCGTAGATGATTGATACCATATCTTCAAATATTCTACTTTATGTGATACCATAATTACCACTTGTCCCCATATTTGACTTGGTGGGTGGGGATGATTCTAGACCTTCTCTAGTAATTCATTCATGTATTCCTCTCTTACCTTGATTCTTCATGAGGTGCCATCCTTCCACAAAGGATTAAGGCCATCTTTATACAAGTAAGGCCTCCTTCCTGAAAGTCACGGATCTCGATTCTAATGGTTTTTTTGTCCACTACAAACACCGCAATATTTAGGGCCTTCTCCTTCTCTCCACGTTCACCACAACTCCACTAGAAAATGAATCAAATTGGAGGGAAATCGCCCTATTAAATGAAAAAAACTTAATTTTTATTTCGCCAATTGTGACCAAACCATAACTCTTTTTGAAGAACCGTAAACAACGTTGGAAAGCTCTCACTGAGCTATAAATGATATTCATTCATTTTTGGTGATTTGATACTTCATACAGAACCCTATTTTCCACAAAGGGTCACTTCGCCACCTCTCAAAATCGAATTTCTGAACTTGTGCCACTTTTACTTGGGGCACCACTTAGCCTTCATACTTGTTGAAACTTGTGTCGATTTTCTTCATGAATAACCATCTTTTTCTCATGATTTTATGGTCCCCACCGGGCCTATTTTGTGTGGCAGCATCATCAAGTCGCCCTTGTTCAGAGCATCCGAGTTGAGTAATCATCGCATTCATGGAGTCTATCATAATTCCCTTTTACCTCCTGCCACATTATTCCATCCATTCATGCCTTGTCCCTCTCTCGAGCCCTTTTTTGCCTCCAGTCCCACTATCTCCCATCCCCTCAAGAGTTGATTTAGTCGCTACCAGGTCATCCATGCTTTTTATGCTCCTAAAAGGGAAGTCGTATGTTTGCTACTTAGTATCCCCCCATTCCATCATCATCCTTAGTATCAGTCCACCAACCACTCTACTATATTCCCTTGTGACTTAGTTGAGGAGCCTCATTGCCTCACCTATGGTAGATCTCCTTCTGTTGACCTCAACACATTCATTCCAGAAGATAGGTCTAGAGGGAGGTTTAACTTGGTTCCAACTTCCATCATTTTTTAGTGCCTTGGATCAGGCAAAGGGACTCCTTATTGCCATTTGATATGATTGTTTCTCATCTGCTCCACTTCAACATGATCGATATTGGTATACTCGATAGTTCGGTGATCCATCAGATTGATCCATTGATTTCTAGGTGTGTGTGAAATGTTTCAGACCTCATAAGGGGGTAGCCCTTCAAGTATCCCCCTACATGCATGTATGACCTCATTCTCTTCTACAGCCTTAGATGTAGCTCCGCAGATTTGATGGGTTTTCCCTAGCCGCTTACAGTTCCTATATCATGCATATATCACTTAGATGATCCATTTATATTTTTAGAGCCCTTTCCTATTTATCATGGCTTCTTATGGTTGTTATTATATATCATGTACTCAGATATTATTGTATTCAGTCTTGGCTGTTGTCTTGGGTGCAATATGTATGTGGGATTCAATATGTTTTTGTCTAGCCCATGTTTATGCTAGCATACCATGTACTTTATAGCTCAATTTCATTTTACTGGGTGAACCATTATTCTTTATACTTTTTTATCTCGGCGGGCATAGGTATGCCTCCCCTGCCTCATTGTATAAAGGTACTCAACCATTAAAGGAGACTTACGGTTGTCAGTCTCACACCCTCAGTGTTATTATCCTCTCATGCTTCTCTTCACCTATGTATTTCTAAATAAATGGATTTAACCAATTTAAATTCCTTTTCCCTCCAACAAAATATAATAAAATATTCCAAGTGGTTAGATCTAGATTTTGGTTAATAATATTTTGTTATGCACCATTATTAAGGATAACTCAATATTTTGTTATAAATAGAAGGGGTTTTACATTCATTTCTTACCTTTGATCGTTTTATCTTGGTCATACTTTGATCCTCTCATCATTGTCTATCTTTGATTCGTTTTTATTCTTTTTCTTATTGAGCTCCCTTTGAGTTCTACACATCTTGGGTATTCTACAACCATTGAGAGAGAAAATATGAAGCTGAAGCATTTGAGGACAACCAAGAATGCATCCCATTGAGTGGGACTCTCTATGTTCCCTTCCCAGGTGTTACATAATACAAAAAATTATTTATAATTCTTTTCTTGTCCATTGGATATTTTGGAGAAAATATTATTTCATTTTGTTGTTTAATTGCTTTATTTCAACAGATCTGGGTTTATTTTTCATTTGTTTCGACCATCTATTAAATATCTAAGAAGTTAAATAGCCACATTTGTTGTTAGGTTTGTTTTTCATGTGCAGCTAAAGTGATCTGTTTTCGTACGCTTATTTTAATATTTCATTCTAACAAATGCCTTTGAGGAGGTTTTCAACCTACCTTATTTCCCTAGGTGCCTCAAAGGAGGTTTTCACCTAGGAATATTTATTCTTTTTCTTCCCTCGCACCCCTTTTTTTCTCCAAGATTGCCTCAGAGAGGTTTTCAATCCTGGAGTTGGCCTTAGATGCCTGAGAGAGGTTTTCACTTAGGCCTTTTTATTATTTTTTTTGTTTTTTTCTAGGAGGACTATGAAATGGAAGCCATGAGACTCACAATCACATTGACTTCTATGGTAATTTTACTAATGAATTATGCCTTAGAAATTGGCCTCTTATATAACTTAATTATATAACCATTAACAAGTAGATGTATCCCCTCCTCATTAATGGTTCTAATATAGATAGCTCCATCGTCATGAAATTTATCTATCAGGGATGGGCCCAACCACCTTGTCATCAATTTTCCTTTAAAATCCTTGAACCTAGAGTCATAAATCAAGGCCCAATCGCCTTCTTGAAAAATATTTTCCTTTATATTCTTATCATGCCTAACCTTCCTCTGTAATTGTATAACTTCAGTGTGTAGGAGGGCCTGCATTCTGAACTCATCCAAGCCATTCAGTTGGTGCAACCTTTATTTTTGTGCACTTGTGATATATCATTAGGGGATTTTTGAGGTCTAAAATGGGCCTCCTAAGGAAATTATAAAATAATAGTAGAAATAATCAAATAAGATTTGATTAAATAATCAAATTTTAGAGGGAAAAAATAAAAAACTACTTTTTCAAATCGTATTTTCAACTTATCTCCCAAATGTTTTACTCAAATTTCAAGCAGGAGTACTCGTTGGATGAAAAATTTAATTTCTCATCCATGGAGCACCCATGTTGCATACTTTCGATGGATCGTGCTACACGAAAAATGAGAAATACATGAAAAATGTGATTGCAATCATGTTTTTTCATGTATTTCTAATGTTTCATGTAGCAGGGTCCATCAAAAGTATGCAACATGGGTACTCCTTGGATGAGGAATTAAAATTTTCATCCAATGAGTACTCTCGATCGAAATTTGAGTAAAACCTTTGGGAGATAAGTTGAAAATACGAGTTGAAAAAATAGTTTAATTATTTTGTTATTTTTTAATATTTTCACCCTTTTACCTTAAAAAATGGTGAATCATCCCCCATGGTTGACATTATCATCTTGAATCCTATTGGTTCTTATAAAGTTTATTTTCGTTGTACATTTTTCCTACGAGGCCCATTTTAGACCTTCAATTTCCCCTAATGAAATTTATTTTTCCTTCCATTTTCAAAGTGTTATACTCAAACTTAATAGATAATAGAGATTTCTTCCCATAAACCAAATCATATGGAGTGAATCATGTGGTTATCTTCTAGGTGGTGTTATAGGCCCAAGTGGCTTCCACTTATCTGTCTACCTAACCTTTCCTACTACTGTTCACCACCTTGGTGAAGATGCTCTCCAATGCTCTATTGGTAACCTCTACTTTCCCATTTTCTTAAGGGTGATAGGAAGTAGATGTGATGTGCTTGGTATTGTGCTGCCTCAGGATATTCTCAATAAAATTTTATGTGAATTAAGCTCTTTGATCAATGATTATATCCCTTATATAACCAAATTTATAGAAAACATTTTCGCTTAAGAACTCAACGACTTTTTTCCTATGTTGCTGCTTTTCCAACCTTTGTCTCAGCCCACTATGTGAAATAGTTAGTGCACACAATAATGTATGTTCTCTGTCTTGATGGTGGATCAATTGGCCCAATGAAATCCATGCCCAAATTTTCAAATGTCTCTAAGGCCACTTGATGTTGTAGAGGCATCACATCCCTGGGTTAGAGTTTCCCCGTCCTCTAGTATTGATCACATATGCTAGTATACCTTCTTGCATCTTAAAGGAGAGTGGGCCAATAGTATCCAAATTGTAGAACTTTGAAGGTTGTTCTCTTAGCATAAAAATGGCCCCCACAGGGCCCATCATGACATGCTGAGAGGATTTCAAAGAATTCCTCTTCCTTGACACATATCCTTAAAATCTGAGCTAGTCCCATATGAAAATATTGCCACCATTCCATGTGAAAGGGGCGCTTTTTCTCACAATTATTCTCTTCTCTCTCAATGAAATATTTGGAGGAAATTTCCGAGAAACCAGGTAGTTGGCTATGTCAGCAATCTAGGGAGAGAGCACTGAGATAGAAACCAGGTGCTCATCTAGAAGTTTATTATCTGTTGGAATCACGATTTCCGTTAGACCAAAACCTGCAAGTGTTAGTCTTTGCTACAATCGCTAGAGTTAGGATCCACGAGAGGCAGTTAGTCCATGTCGCGAAACAAACGGGGAGCATTGAACCCAATATCCAAAAATATCCCCCTAAAGCGAGCGGGGTGAGTTTTGAACTCGAGACCTGCTGCTCTGATACCACTTGTTGGAATCACAATTTTCGTTAGACAAAAACCCTCAGGCGTTAGTCTCCGCTACGATCACCAAATTTAGGATCCACGAGAGGCAGTTAGTCCATGTCGTGAAACACACGGGGATCGTTGAACCCAATGTCCAACATGATCGACCATCCCTTCATCATGTGCAGGAAAAGTGATTATAGACAAAAAATCTGCAACTACATTTTATTTACGTGGATCATCAATGATATTCAAATCAAACTGTTGTAACAATAACAACCACCTAATAATTATACCATTCACATCATGATTATTCATCAAATATTTAATTAATGCATGAGCATTATGCACAAAATTTTGGTATCTAGTGATATAGTGTTTGAATTTGTTCAGGGAGTGTAAAAAAAACTAAGAGCTCTTTCTCAGTGACAGTATAGTTCAATTCAGCCTTAGAAATATTTTTACAAATGAATTAAATGGCATAGGGAAAATTATCATCTAATTTTCCAAAGGCCGCCCCCACAACTTTGTTTGATGCATCAATATGAATAGGGAAAGGCAGAGCCCAATTGGGACCCCTAATTATGGGTGCAGTGGTCAATTTATGTTTTAAGATATCAAGGGCCTCTTGACAACTACTTCTCCAACATAAATATGATTCCTTGGAAAGAAATATAAACAATGGTGAAGCCAATTTACTAAAATCCTTGATGAATCTCCTATAATAACCAGCCAAGCCCAAGAAACTCTTAACATTTATCTATTTCTGAGGGGTTGGGACCCCTTTTATGATATAAACCTTGTTTGGGTCTAATTGTATCCCACCATGAGATATGGAATCTCCAATGATAGTCCCATGCCTTCATCAAGAATTCACATTTCTCAGGGCTCAAGGAGAGATGCATTTCAATGCATTGTCACAACACTTTACCCATATTAGAGAGGGCCTCCTGGAAATCACATCCATAGCGATTGAAATCATCCATTTATATTTCCATAGGGTCATGGAAAATCTCAACAAATATGCTCAGAACTTCTCTTTGAAAATTATTAGGGGCATTGCATAGGCCAAATGGGAGAACTCTATAAGCAAAGGTACCCTAAGGACATGTAAATGTAGCCTTGCCTTGGTATTTAGGGATGATATGTATCTGATTGTAACCATTGGATCCATATAAGAAAGAGAAGAATTTATTTCCTGCAAGACCATCCAAGACTTGTTCAATGAAGGGTAAAGGGAAATGGTATTTATTTGTGGCCTTGTTTAGTTCTTTGTAATCAACACAGATCCTCCACTTCCTATTCTTCTTTGGGACTAATACTAGAGGTGACATTGATTCACTATCTAATATGGGGTATATGAACCCTCCATCCAATAAATTTTTCAATTCTTCCTTCACTATGTCCTTCAAGGTTGGGTTCATTTTCCTCTGGGGTTGGTGCACAAGCTTACATCCTTCTTTGATGTAAATATGGTGAGTACATACTGAGGGATGCAACCCTCTCATTTCTTTATAGTCCCAAGAAAAGCATCTAAGTTCTCTCACAACATCTTGCAAAAATTTTCTTATTGTTTGGCTGAGAGAGAGGGATTTATCTTTAAGGTTCTGGATGGGCCAAAATCCACAATTTTGACATGTTCAGGGCTTGATTTAACTGATCATATCTAATTCCAAATATTTCTTCCATATTCATTCACAATTTCATCAAGTGGAATGGTAGTGGGGGGTTTTTTCTGAAGGATATGGTCAATAAGGTCATCTTCATCAGGTTTCCCCCCTCTGATAACAACATCTAAGGTACAGATTTGGTATGGTTTTTCATGACACACTTCATATTATTCCTCTTCCTCTAGCCACAAAGGTAGATCATGTTCAATATAAGGCTAAGAAGGAGGATATAATATCAGTTGTTTTGATAAGATCCCTTTCTTGATGGTCATGTTCCTAACCCTACAACTGATATAGGAATCAACAATGGCCAACCAAGGTCTTCCTAAGGTAAGAGGATAACCATTAAACTTGGTTTTGGTTTGAAGCACCAAGAAGCTAGTGGGATACTCCCAAGAGTTAATGGAGACCATAACATCCTCATCAACTCCCTCAAGCGCTACTATGGATCTATCAGCAAGTTGCGACATTGTAGTGGTCTTTCTCAATGCTCCTTGCAGGTTGAGTTTCAACATGGTTTCTTTAGTCATTACATGGATGGAAACTTCAATATCAATTAATGTAAGAGGGAAAATGATACCATCAATGTGCACATCCACTAGTGGACTTCTAGGGCCTAGGTATTTTGGGAAAATCACTCTCCCCAACATCAAATCAGATAATTGACCAAAAAAATTAATAGTGGGGGTTTCTCTCTTCTTTATTCCAAGAGTTTTGAAGAATTTATCCTTTATAATCTTATTATATATGGGAACATCCTTAATATCCTGGAAAAGGTGTATCACACAAATTCTTCAATTCTACCAGAAGTTCAATCTCTTATGAGGTGTGATGGCTAGGGTGGATCAATCTCTAAGAAAAAGGAGGTGGATTTACTTGAGGGGTACTCTCTTTCTTTTCCTCTTCAATCTCTTCAGGTTGATATGGTGGATGGTTATTCGGGAGCACTCTGCCAAACATAATATTAATATCTTGGATCTCCACAACATAGGTAGGGTAAGAAGTCTCTCCACTTTATACCTGTTGTGCCTGTTTGTTATTCAGGTTCATATTGGGTTGAGAAAGAATCTAAGTTTGTTTAGGTGGGGCAGCATGAGTGAGTTGTGGTTGGGTTTGGGGTGGAGGAAATAAAGTAGGAGGTTGATTATGATGAGGCCTCCAACCTTGTGATGGGTTTCTCCACTAAGCAGGCTGGGAAGGATATGGATTAAAAGGATAGTTGACAAGTTGATTAGGATATGGAGGAGCATAAGATCAATAAGGAGGTGTGGTCCATGATGGATCAAGCCTTATAAAAGGAAAGGAAAATACGGAGGAAGTAACATCATCAAAGAAATCCAAACAAGAAAATATTTTATTAGCAGAGGCAAAGGAAAGAATATCATAATCAAAACATGCAGCATTTCACGAAGACATGTAAGTAGACACATTTTCATTGTCTAGCAAATCAAAGAACAAGGTATAAAAACTTATTTCATGGGTATTGTTTTCCTTGCAATCATTATGGTCACCATGCTAGAGAATATATTTAGTTTTCAAGAAAACAAATTTTGTTCAATAACCATTGTTCCAAGTGTGGAAAGTATGGACACAATTTTATAGCTTGCAGACATGAAGAGATCAACTCAAAAAAAGGAGGAAGCCCGTTATTGAAGACAAATAAGGTATGGAGGAGAAAATATGAGCAACAAATAACTAGCTCTTCAAAGTACATCAAAGAAGAATGTTTTGGTTTGAAGAAGGATATTCTACTCAAGGGGAGTATATTTTTAGCTTGTGCACAATAGTAGATGGCTTCAAGAGAATCCAAGATTGATAGGTGGATGTGATTAATAGAAGGAAATTTCACCTTCATGCATATATTCATTTCTGCTTGAGGCAAAGAAGGAAAGCACATGAGTCTAGGGGTATTTCTACAAAGATTGATATATTTCATGTCAGTTTATATTTTGTCTCATGATTACTCGAGTTTGCAACCAAGTCGTGTTAATATCATTTATATTTATGCACACTAATGAATGCCTTATGAAGAAATAAATAATTTATGGAGAGATGACATATGCTTAGGGGAAGTTAGATATTATTCTATGTTATGCATGTATAAAATTTATGTCATGCAGGATATTATGTCCTTCATGGTAAGCTTGGTGATAGCTTGAGAGAGTGATGTTTCTCTCATATTATGATTCATTAGTCATATTATGTTTGTGGTCTTTAGTTAAGAATATCTTCAAAGAGATATTTGATATTCATTTTATTTTTGTTTCAACTGGTATATATTATGTCTTATAGTCATATGTGGTCTTTCGTGTCCATTATAGATCCAAATAATGTCATGTATCATTCTTGAGTCTTTGGTGGAGTCATATTTCAGCCTTAAGAAGGAATTGTATAGTCACATTATATCATTCTTGTAGCCATGTAATAGGCCTACGAAGCCTTGTATTTTCATTGTAAATATGTTTTGGTTATAGTCCTTGGTTCTCTAGCCTCTTGCATGAGGCAAGGAGTAAATCATTATTTCAGAAGTTTTGTGTCCAGAAGCTTGGTGAGACAGTTGTAGCCTCTTGTACATCTTCAAGAGGAGCATTTTCAACAAGAGAGTGCCGATGGGTACATTATCTTGTTTGTGATATGTTGCATCCCACATTATGATTTTATTGTGCTAATGTTGCTTTGATGTTAGAGTGCTCAGGGGGAGCATGTTTTGCATGTATTCAATGATCAGGTGAATACTATGTTGCTGCTTGAGGAGCATGGTTGGTGTTTCTATTTTTTCATGAGATCAATGTATATTTTTACTACTTAGAGGCATTATTGTTATTGCTTGATGTTGTTGCTGATGAGTATGGTGTTGGTGATGACTGTGGAGAGAGTATTGTTGCATATGGTATATTGTTCTTTATGCTTATGCTATTGTTGAGTTGAGTGTTGTTGCTATTGCTGGTGCATATGATATGTTGCTATTGTTGAAACTCCTACTATTGTTAGTAATTCTTGCTATTGATGTGTTATTGATGGTTATGCTTCTACCTAAGAGAATTTTTGTTTCTACTTCCATATTATGGATATATTGTTATTGTTATTTCTAATAGAGGAGTGAGAGTGGTTGTTTCTTAGATAAACTATGTTATCCTTGGAATTTTAGTAAGTATTGATGGCTTGATTTGTGCCCTTTGCCATTGATTTCAAAGGGGGAGAAATTTTATGAGTTCAGTTCTTCATGAGGATGTTTTTTAATTGACCCAACTTGGGTTGACATCAATGCCAAAGGGGGAGATTGTTGGAATTGATGTTGTGATGAGGAGATAGTCGACATTGATGTCAACAAGGAAGTATGTGAAGCTTTATGGATGTTGCAGGTTCTTTGATGGATTTTTTGTTTTGTTTTTCAATTATGTCTCCATGTAGATGATGCTTGTGTTGAGCTCACCTTGATTGTTGGAGGATGCTTGTAGTGTTGCTTTGGAGATGTATCCTTGAGTTATGGTTTTGAATTCTGATGTATGAAATCTTAAGGAGGTTACATAGATGGTTTTGCGGTTTTTCATGGCTTAGAAAAGCTTTAGAGATGTTAGAGATGTTGAGCAACAATTTGGAAGCAATTCTGAATTGAAGATCTTGTGCTTTTTTTCATCCCCTACCCAGTCTCATGGATGATGTGTCAATGGAGTTATTTTAAGATCTAATCGTATGGAGAGAAACCTATGGGAGAGACTATGGAATCCCAGTTTCTCTGAGAATTTTTTGTGCAAGCAGCTATGCGTGTAAGTGAAAATTACCTCTGGATTCCTCATGCTCCTCAACTATTTCGTGATTTTATTTTAAGGAAATTAATTATAATTTTGTGGATAATATTCTATTGACTAAATCAACTAGAGAATCAAGTGTTTGAGGTGTGAACATATTAATCAAGTGAGTAGTGAAGAAGATGGAGAATTCATTTAAATAAAGGATCATCTATACCATTTGTGAGGTTACTCAATGCTCATATTGCAGAGTTGAAGTTTGTGTACATCCTGGAGGTCGAGTGACCAGTTGCAGAAGCATTCTAGAGGCTAATGCTTGTGTTCAAGGCATGTTTCTATTGGAGGTTTTTAGAGATTGATGGAGGAGGAGATGAGGAGAGAATAGATCCTTGATTATAACTGTTTTATTTGTGCATGTAGGCGAAGAGAGTTATCTCACATAGTTGTAGGAGTATTTCATGTTTATGTTGCCTATTTTAGATTACATATTGATTATTTGCAACTAAAATATTATGGCTAGGTGTGTTGAGAGTGGTGTGTGGATGATTATGAGTCTATGGATGGAATGAGATTGTGAGTGGAAGTTGTAGTGATTAGAGTTTTTTTGCAATGATTGTATTTGTTGAGTTGATGTTGTTTTCTTTATTGCTGTCTTGGTATTTTTTATATCATTAGAGAAGAAGTTGTTGTTGTTGTGTACAAGGATCTAGTTTGAAATATTATGAATTGTGTCCCTATTGATCAACGTTATATAAAGATAGTGTGGTGAATAAGGGATGGATTTTCCTCTCTAATGGGTTTTGGTAGCTTCAGCAGAGGAAGTAGCATTCTCATAGTCTAATGGGTGTTGGGTGAGGCTTTTAGGGGATAAGAGTCTCTAGTGGATTTGTGTTCACTTAATCAATGTTATATGAGAAAATTTCTTGCTGGACATAGAGAACTATGATGATGTAAATTGATTTTCATGATTAATAAAATTAAACCAAGGCAACAAAAAAAAAGGTTTTTTTTTTTTTTTTTTCCCTAGAGGGGCGTTTTCTGCAGGAGATCATTGTGTCCCTTGTGCATGTGATTGTGTTGATTATGTTATGGTTTTCATGTGATGATCGTGATAGTTGTTATTTGATTTGATGTTTAATCTGATAATGGCATAATGTGTAAATATGTTTTAGTAAATTGAAAAGAAATAAAAAAGTTAAGAAACACAATAACTACTGATTCAATCCCTTCCCCCCAATAGTGATAAAATTTCCAACAATTGGTATCACAACACAGTGCCTTTGTTGTAGCTTCACCGCTATAAGGTAGATCATGGGAAATCAAGGAGGATTTGAAGCAGATGGATTACTCACTCTTCATGGATCGAATTACGCACCATGGAAGGTAATATTGGAAGCTTATTTTATTAATCTTGATAAGGATGTTTTTATCTCATTATAATAAAATATGTATGATGAATCAAATTATAAAGATAAAAATATCATCTTAAGGACCCTATTAGATCACGATGTTGTTAAATTAAGACATTTCAAAACTACAAAAGAGATTATGGATACATTGCATAGTATGTATGGAAGAGATTGACCTTATATTTTAGAAATTATTGAAGAAAATCACTCCATTCTTGAATTAAATGAACATGTTACAGAATAATCTACATTCATAGTAGAAGAAGAACCAATATCCTCTAAAGGATATAGTGAGAGAAGGCATGAGAGCATTGACATGAAATTCGTTGATCAAGAGACACCACATGAAGATGTCATAAAAAAAAACAATGTGTTGAAGAATCAACTACAAGAATGGGAAGCTTATTGTGCAAGACTAGAAGAGGAATTATCATCTTTGAGATGTGAGCTTGAAAGTGCAAATAATCATCTATCTCAATATTGGAAGTTGGAGAAGAGAAATAAAAGTTTAGATGATATCCTTATCAATCATAGATCTTCGCTTATCAAACTGGATTGGGCTTTGAATAACGATCAAGACTTCTAAAAGGAAAGGAAAAAAGGAGGAGAACCATGTAGCTGAAAGTCATAAGCACACCATCACATGTTCTCCATCCCAAGTCGATCAAGGGCTTAGGAAGCAACATTATCAAGGAAATCCAAAGAAGAAAAAAGTTTATCAGCAGAAGCAAAGGAAACAAGAACATAATCACAACATGCAACATTTCATGAAACAAGGAAGTATACAAGTGTTCATCATCCAACAAATCAAAGCACAAGGTATCAAAAATTATTTAAATGGTAATTTTTTTCTTGCAATCATTATGGTCACCATGCTAGAGAATGTAATTTTTTTGCAAGAAAACAAAATTTGTTCAATAAACATTGTCTCAAGTGTGGAAAGTATGGACACAAATATGTAGTTTCAAGATATGAAAAGATCAAGTCAACAAAAGGAGAAAGCCTACCATTGAAGAAAAATAAATTATGGAGGAGAAATTATGAGCAATAAATAGCTAGCACTTCAAAGGACATCAAGGAAGAATGTTTTGTTTTGAAGAAGGATATTCTCCTTAGGGGGAGTAGATATTTATATTGTGCACAATAGGTGATGCCCTCAAGAGAATACAAGTTTAATAGGTGAATGTTATTTATATAAGGAAATTTAACATTCATGCATCTATTCATTTATAGTTGAGGAAAAGAAGGAAAGTGCATGAGTCTAGGGGTAGTTCTACAAAGATTGATATATTTCATGTCATTTTATAAGTCATGATTATTGGAGGTTACAACCATGCCATGTGAAGATCATTTATATTTATGAACACTAAAGAATGTCTTATGCAACAAGAAATAGTTTATGGAGAAATGGCATATGTTTAAGGGGAGTTTGATATGATTCTATGTTATGCATGTAAAATATTTATATCATGCATGATATAATGGCCTTCATGGGAAGTTTGGTGATAGCTTGAGAGAGTGATGTTACTCTCATATTATGAGTCATTTCTCATATTCTATTTGTTTTAATTAGTCAATAATGTCCTTAGAGAGATATTTGAGAGTCATTTTAGTTTTGTCTCAGCTGGTATATGTTATGTGTTACAACCATATGTGGGCTTTCAGATCCGTTATGGAGCCATGTAATGTCATGTATCATTCTTAAGTTTTTGGTGGAGTCATATTTCAGCCTTAAGGAGGCATTGTATAGTCACATTCTATCAATATTGTAGCCATGTAATAGGCCTATTATGTTGAGATTCAACAAGATGATGAGCTTAGTGAAAAGAGTTACCTTCACTAAGTGGGCCCGCAGGCTATTTTTGGCGCAAAGTCTATTTTAGACTATGTCTATTTTTAGACATGTCGATCATATTATATGAGTTGCAGGATGCTATTTGTGGATGGTTGGTCAAGTTGGAAAAGTAGATGGACTTCTATTTTTAGACATATTGGGTGGAGTCTATATTTAGACTGCCAGTCTAAAAATAGATATGTCAGATATTATTAGCTCTTAATAATATTTGGACTCTAAACATTATCTTATTCTCTTGGAGCACTTTAGTTCAGTGCAAAGATGTGGCACAACAGTTGACAAAAGGAATTACGCTATTCTTGAGGGTTTACTGAAGCTATTGCATGGAGGACTTTAGTTAGAAATCAAGTGGTAGAGTTTGGTGGAGTTGGAGAAGTAGTTGGTGGAGTTGTTTTTAGTTTAACTCAGTTAGACTCAGTTGAGCTAGTTGTATCTAGTCTAACTGATTGATACACTAGTGAGAGTGGAGTGAATTAATTAGTTAAATAATTCAAAAATAATAACTCATTAATCAACTGAAGAATACATCAGTTAAATACAGTGCATGGTAGTTTCAGTGGAGACCAGTGGAGAGATAGGTGAAAGAGCAAGTGTGACTATTAGTTGTGACTATAGTGATGCATTGATTACATCCAACACTCAGTGAAGATGCCAATGAGGATTGCATGAGCAAGGCTGGAGTAATTTGAACTCATTCAGAGCCATTCTTTAGCAGGGATTGCGTAGTAGAAGTAGGCTAGCAGGTGGCAAATATCGATGCATGGATTTGCAAGATCGGGCCTGATTAGTGTGTAGCGATTGTATTGTACTGAGAGCTTGATATGATCAGATTTGTATGAGGATTGTTACATGATCTCTATGACATATATTATATACATATATTTAACAACTATGTTAATGTGTGTGAATTTTTATTGTTTCATGTGTGCATTGCAATCTTGATTTAATTTCCGCAAATGATCAATGGTGGAATAGATTCTGTATTTTGCATGAAGTTAAAATAGTGTGAGATCATTAGAATGTTGGAAATATAACACATAAGTTATATAATTTCTACATGGTATCAGAGTAGTTGATCATTAGAGGAGATTGTAATTATTGAAGCGGTTGAGTTTTGTGATGGTGGAATTCGAATTTGTTGCAGTGTTTTCTTGGTGTCGAAGTTGATCATTCATTGAAATGTCTTTCAACGGATTGCGATTGGAGTATGCCCTTGATGGGAGCTTGAATTACATAGCATGGAAGGACAGGATGGAGGCGGTTCTGGATGATAATGGGTTGAAGGAGTTCATAGATGCTGAGATTCTGAAGCCTGCTTCTAGCGATGCAGCCACACTTGATGCATGGCAAAAGAAGGTAGCAAAGTGTCGAAGGATTCTGTTGGAAGGTGTGAAGGACCACATTATGTCCAGCGTTCACAGGAAAGCCACTCCATTCTTAATGTGGAAGGCTTTGACAGAATTGTTCCAAAGAATAAGTGACTAGAGGAAGTTCGCACTTAAAGACAAGCTCAGAAAAATAAAAATGGAGAAAGGCGACAGTATTCCAAAATACCTCACGAATTTTGTCCACTGCAAGGATGAGCTGGGAAGTGTGGGGGTTACTGTTGATGAAGAATAATTGGTGAGATTGTCTCTCCTTGGGCTTCCGAAGAGTTGGCATAGCTATGAAGACTCTGTCAATGGATGGGAGAAACTGCCAGGATGGGAGCGACTTTGGTCAGATCTTGTGCAGGAGGAGATAAGGCAGGGTACCAGGGATGGATCTTCATCAAAGAATGAAGATGAAGAAAATTTCACTTTGGCTACCAAAGCTTGGAAAGGAAAAGGCAAGAAATATTCCAAATCCGAAGCTAAAGGCAAGAAGCAGGATTTGTCCAAGGTGAAGTGTTTTCACTGTCACTAGCACGAGCATTTTGCCACTAATTGCCCACAGAAGAAGAAGAATAAGCAGGTTGCTAGATCTACAGCTGGAGAGGCCTTAGCCTTGCAGTTTGAGCTGGATTTTTCTTTGATCACATGCTTGGTTTCAAGTGTGATGGGATTGGTGTGGTTTCTTGATAGTGGCGCGTCTTTCCATATGAACGAAGACAAAGATTTTTTTAGTGATCTGGATGAAAAGGATCTTGGAGTGGACATTGAGATGGGCGATGATGGTAGATACAGTGCGACTGGTATCGGGACCATTTCCTTTGAGAGGGAGTTTGGTAAACCTTACATCTTGAAGGATGTCATGCATGTTCCAGGATTGAAGAAGAATCTAATCTCTGTGGCGATGTTGGAAGACAAGGGTTATGATGTTGTTTTTAGCGAGGGAAAATATTTCCTGCACCATAAAACAACTGGTCAAACCAAGAGGATAGGGATTCGAGTTAAGAATATTTATCAATTGTAGGTAGATGGCTGCGCAGCAATGGCAGGCAAAGCAGAAGGAGTGGTAAGCCGAGATGAGGGTGAATTGTGGCACAGGAGATTGGGCCATCTTCACCATGGCGCTTTGAAAATTTTGTAGTATATTTCTACTGGGCTTCCCAAAGGTACACTTGCGCAGTCAAATCAGTGCAAGGGATGTACTTTGGGAAAATTTGTGAAGACCACTTTTCATGAGAAGGATATTCTTGCCTTGACGATCCTTGAGAGAATTCACACAGATGTGTGTGGACCTTTCTCGGTTGATTCAACAGAAAATAACAGGTATTATGTGATATTTGTTGATTACTTTTCTCGTAAGTGCTGGATCTTCTTCATTCAGAAGAAGAGCGAGACATACTCAAAGTTTTGTGAGTTCAAGGCGCTGGTTGAGAAAGAGTCTGGGAAGCAAGTGAAAGCTCTCCGGAGCAATAATGGTGGTGAATAAATCTCTAGAGAATTCAAATACTTCTGTAGCAAAGAAGGAATTCGAAGAGAACTCATAGCGCCTCATAACCCACATCAAAATGGGGTCGCGGAGAGGAAGAACATAATGATTGTGGGTTCTGCATGGGCGATGTTGCATGATCAGGGCCTTCCCATACACTTGTGGGTTGAGGCATGCAACACTACGGTTTATGTGCAAAACCGTTGTCCTCATAGATTAATTGGCATGAGTACACCCGAAGAGGCATTTTCTGGTAAGAAGCCTGATATTTCTCATTTGAATATTTTTGGCTCACCTGTTTACATTCATGTGACAAAGGATGCTAGGAAGAAGCTGGAGCCGACCGCAGAGGTTGGGATATTTGTGGGGTAAACAGAAACACCCCACAATTATTGTGTGTATTTTCCAGACAGTTGGATGACTGTCATGCAACGGGATATCAAATTTCATGAGGAGAAAGCCATGAAGTTGTTGCTTGAGAGGGAGCTACACTTGCATGCAAAGGAGGAGCTACTTGTTCCTAAATATGAACCTCAAGATGTGGATTAGCCATAAGAGGAGGTTCATGGAGTGGAAGAAACCACTCATGCAGTGCCAAAAATCAGAGGGTGGAAGCGCACTACAAAAGCTGAGCGACTAAATCTTGATGCAGCGCAGAATGTAGGAGCTCCTACATCACAGTGCAGACAGAGACAATCACCTGACCGATTTACTTGATACATAGCTCTGATGAGCAAGTGTATCGTGACGGAGCCATCCTCTTTCAAGGAAGCTGTGGAGGATCCCACATGGGTAGATGCCATGGTGGAAGAGTATGATTCGATTGTCAGAAACAGTGCATGGGAGATTGTCCCAAGGTTGGAATGGAAATCGGTGGTAGATTTGAGATGGATCTACAAAGTGAAGCAAGCTGCTGATGGGAGCGTCGAGAAGTATAAGGCAAGATTTATTGCCCGGTATTTCTCACAGATCGATGGGATCGACTATGAAGAAACATTTGCACCTGTCGCAAGGTATTATTCCATACAGACCATCCTTGCTCTTTCAACGCAGATGGGTTGGCACATTCATCAGATGGATGTGAAGACTGCATTCCTCAACAGAATCAATGAGGAGGAGGTGTAAATTAAGCAGCCTGAAGGATTCAAAATATTCAGCAGCGAGTCGCATGTGTGCAGGCTCAAAAGAGCGTTGTATGGGCTGAAATAAGCACCTCATGCTTTGTACACATGGATAGATAGTTATTTCACTGGACTTGGTTTTTCCAAGAGTGAGGTGGATCAAAACCTATACCAGATTGTGGTGGAGGGTATGATTTTGATAGTTGTGCTTTATGTAGATGATTTAATACTAACAGGTGATGAACTATTGACACACTCATGCAAGGAAGATCTTGCAAAGGAGTTCAAGATGAAGGACTTGGGCCTCCTTCATTATTTCTTGGCATTGGAAATTTGGCAGCAGAAAGGTGAACTATTTGTGTCTCAAGGAAAGTACGCCCAGGAGATACTGGAGAAGTTTAACATGCAAGGCTGCAAGCCTATCGACACTCCTCTTCCTAGTGGTTGGAGGAAAGAGGATGCTACATCGGCAGAGGTAGTGGATGCCACTGTATATTGACAGTTGGTTGGTTTGCTCATGTATTTAGTCAATACATGACTGGACATATGCTATGCTGTGAACCAGCTTTCACAAGCGATGGTGAAGCCTACCAAGCTCTTTTGGAAGGCAGGAAAACATGTCTTGAGGTATCTCAAGGGCACATCTAAGTATGGTTTGTGGTACAAACAGTCAGATGAGGTGAAGCTGCATGGATTCATGGATGCAAATTGAGCAAGAAGCCCAACGGACAGAAAGAGCACATCTGGAGGGATTTTCAGTATTGGATCTACAGTAGTTTCTTGGTACAACAGGAAACAAAGATCCGTGGCACTCAGTTCAGCAGAGGCCGAGTACATGGCATCAAGTTTGGCTGCATGTGAGGCTATATGGATGAGGAAGATCCTGGTCGGTTTGTTCGGTTCTCACTTAGATCCTACTATGATATATTGTGATAATCAGAGTTTCATTAAACTCTCGGTTAATAAAGTATTTCATGATAGATCTAAACATATTGACATCCGGTACCATCATATCAGAGATTGTGTGCAGTGGAAGATCATGTTGCTTTCTTACATTCCTATGGAGGATCAGGATGCAAATATTATGACGAAGGCACTCACCAGGAGAAAATTCGAATACCATAGAGACAGGATCATGGTAGCAGGTAATCCCTATCTTGTTGAGAGGGAGTGTTGATATTCAACAAGATGATGAGCTTAGTGAAAATATTCGCCTTCACTAAGTGGGCCCGCAGGCTATTTTTGGCGCAAAGTCTATTTTTAGACTATGTCTATTTTTAGACATGTCGATCATATTCTATGAGTTGCAGGATGCTATTTGTGGATGGTTGGTCAAGTTGGAAAAATGTATGGACTTCTATTTTTAGACATATTGGGCGGAGTCTATTTTTAGACTGCCAGTCTAAAAATATATATGTCAGATATGATTAGCTCTTAATAATATTTGGACTCTAAACATTATCTTTTTCTCTTGGAGCACTTCAGTTCAGTGCATAGATGTGGCACAACAGCTGACAGAAGGAATTATGCTATGCATGAGGGTTTACTAGAGCTATTGCATGGAGAACTTCAGTTAGAACTCAAGTGGTAGAGTTTGGTGGAGTTGGAGAAGTAGTTGGTGGAGTTGTATTTAGTTTAACTCAGTTAGACTCAGTTGAGCTAGTTGTATCTAGTCTTACTGATTGATACACTAGTGAGAGTGGAGTGAATTAATTAGTTAATTAATTCACAAATAATAACTCATTAATCAACTGAAGAATACAACAGTTAACTACAGTGGCTATGTTTTAGTGGAGACAAGTGGAGAGATAGGTGAAAGAGCAAGTGTGACTATCAGTTGTGACTATAGTGATGCATTGATTGCATCCAACACTCAGTGGAGATGCCAATGAGGATTGCATGAGCAAGGATGGAGTAATTCAAACTCATTCAGAGTCATTATTTAGCAGGGATTGCGCAGTAGAGGTAGGCTAGCAGGTGACAAAGATCGGTGCATGGATTTGCAAGATCGGGCCTGATTAGTGTGTAGCGATTGTATTGTACTGAGGGCTTGATATGATCAGCTTTGTATGAGGATTGTTACATGATCTCTATGACATATATTATATACAGATAGTTGGGGTTTTCAGCTTCAAGATTTCTCGTTAAACAACTATGTTAATGTGTGTGAATTTTTATTGTTTCATGTGTGCATTGCAATCTTGATTTAATTTCCGCAAATGATCAATGGTGGAATAAATTCTGTGTTTTGCATGAAGTTAAAATAGTGTGATATTGGGAGAATCTTGGACATATAACACATAAGTTATATAATCTCGACATATTAAGCCTTTTATTTTCATTTCAAATATTTTTGGGTCATAGTCCTTGGTTCTCTAGCCTCTTGCATGCGGCAAGGAGGAAATCATTATTGCAGAAGTTTTGTGTCCAACATCTTGGTGAGACAGTTGCAGCCTCTTGTAAATATTCAAGAAGATAATTTTTAGTGAGAGAGTGTTAATGGGAAAATCATCTTGTTCGTGATATGTTGCTACCCACACTATGATTTTATTGTGCTACAGTTGCTTTGGTGTTATAGTTCTCAGGGGGAGCATGTAATTTTGCATGTGGTTGTTGATCAGGTGAATACTATGTTGTTGCTTGAGGGAGCATGGTTGGTGCTTATATTTTTTCATGAGATCAGTGTATATTTTTACTGCTAAGAGTAATTTTTATTATTTCTTGATGTTGATGTTTATGAGTATGATGTTGGTTATGACTGTGGAGAGAGTACTATTGCATATGGTATATTGTTATTGATGTTTATGTTGTTGCTTATTTGAGTGTTATTTTTATTGTTGGTGCATATGATGTGATACTGTTGTTGACACTCATGCTATTGTTAGTCATTCTTGATGTTGATGTGTTATTGATGGTTATGCTGATACCTAGGAGAATGCTTTTCTACTACTTCCATATTAGGGAGATCTTGTTATTCTTGTTGCTCATAGAGGAGTGAGAGTAGTTATTACTTAGATAAAATATGTTATAGTTTGCCTTTCAATTAGTATTGATGGCTTCATTTTTTCCATTTCACATTTATGTCAAAGGGGGATAAATTGCTCAAGTTTATTTCTTCATGAGGATGTTTTTTGATAGATCCATATTGGGTTATCAACAATTCCAAAGGGGGATATTGTTGGCATTGATGTTGTGATGAGGAGATATTTGGAATTGATGTCAACATGGTAGTGTGTGAAGGATGATGGATGTTGCATGTGCTTTGATGGCTTTTTTGTTTGCTTGGTCAATTAGGTTTCCATATATATGATGCTTGTGTTTAGATGACCTTGATTGTTGGACGATGCTTGTAATGTTTCCTTTGAGATGTGTCCTTGAGTTATGGTTTGGAATTTTGATATATGAAATATTTAGGACGTTGCAAGAGATGGTTTTGAGGCATGTCATGACTTAGAAAAGATTTAAAAATTTAAGAGATGTTGAGAAACAAGTTGGAAGCAGTTCTGAATTGAAGATCTTGTGATTTTCCTTCATCCTCTGCCTAGTCACATGGATGATGGGTCAAGGTAGCAATTTTATGCTACAGTCACATGGAGAGTAGCCTATAGGAGTGAATATGGAATCCCAACCACTCTATGAGTGTGTTGTGCAACAAACTATGCCTATAAGTAAAAATTACCGTTGGATTCCTCGCAGTCCTCATCTATTTAGCAATTTTATTTTAATGAAATTAATTGTAATTTCGTGGAGAAGCTTATATTGAATAAATCAACTTGAGAATAAAGTGTTTGAGGTGTGAACATATTAATAAAGTGATTAGTGGAGAATATGGATAATATTTTTAAATAGAGGAGCACCTATACCATTTTTGAGGTTACTCAATGCTCATATTGCAGAGTTGAAGTCTGTGTAGAGCCTAGAGGTCAAGTGCCCAGTTGTAGAAAAAATTCAGAGGCTAATGCTTTTGTTCAAGGCATGTTTCTATTACATATTTTGAGAGCTTTATGGAGGAGGAGATGAGGAGAGCATAAATCCTTGGTTATGACTGTTTTATTTGTGTGTGTAGGGGTAGAGAGTTGTTTCACATAGCTGTAGGAGTATTTAATGCTTATGTTTCCTATTTTAGATTTCATATTGATTATTTGAAATTGATGTGTTGTGTCTATGTGTGTTGAGAGTGGCGTGTGGATTATTTTGAGTGTATGGATGGAATGAGATTGTGATTGGAATTTTGATTGATATGAGTTGTGTTGCAGCCATTGTATTTGTAGAGTTGATGTTTTTTTATTGATTGGTGTTTTGGTTTTTTGGATATCATTAGAAAATAAGTTGGTGTTGTTTTGTGCAGGGGTCCAGTTTGAAACATTATGAAATGTGGCCCTATTGATCAGCATATCAAGATAGCATGGTGAGTAAGGGATAGGTGTTACTTTCCAATGGGTGTTGGTAGCTTTAGTAGAGGAAGTAGCATTCTCATAGTCCAATGGGTGTTGGGTGAGGATTTTAGGGGATAAGAATCTCCAGTGGATGGGTGTTCACTTAGTGGATGTTATATTAGAAAATTCCTTGTTGGACATAGCCAACTGTAATGATGTAAATTGATTTGCATGATTAATAAAATTAAAGCATAGAAGAAACAACAAAAAATGGTGGTTTTCCACCAAAGACCTTGTGTCCTTTTGTATGTGATTGTTTTGATTATTTTATGGTTTTTATGTGATGATCATGATAGTTGTTATTTGAAATGATGGTTAATATAATAATGACATAATGTGTGAACGTGTTGTAGTAAGCTGAAAATAAATACAAAAGTTAAGAAACACATTCACTACTAATTCACATACCCCGCGAATATCTTGTGATTTTCCTTCATCCCCTACCTAGTCACATGGATGATGGGTCAAGGTAGAAATTTTATGCTCCAGTCACATGGAGAGAGCATATAGGAGTGAATATGGAATCCCAACAACTCTATGAGTGTGTTGTGCAAGAAAATATGCCTATAAGTAAAAATTATCGTTGGATTCCTTGTGGTCCTCAGCTATTTCGCAATTTTATTTTTATGAAATTAATTGTAATTTCATGGAGAAGCATCTATTGACTAAATAAACTAGAGAATAAAGTGTTGGAGGTGCGAACATATTAATAAAGTGAGTAGTGGAGAAGATGGATAACATTTTTAAATAGAGGAGCACCTCTACCATTTGCGAGGTTACTCAATGCTCATGTTGTAGAGTTGAAGTCTATGTAGAGCCTAGAGGTCAAGTGCCCAGCTGTAGAAAAATTCCAGAAGCTAATGTTTGTGTTCAAGGCATGTTTCTATTACATATTTTGAGAGCTTAATGGAGGAGGAGATGAGGAGAGCATAAATACTTGGTTATGAATGTTTTATTTGTGTGTGTAGGGGTAGAGAGTTTTTGCACATAGCTGTAGGAGTGTTTAATGTTTATGTTTCCTATTTTAGATTGCATATTGGTTATTTGAAAATGATGTGTTGTGTCTATGTGTGTTGAGAGTGGTGTGTGGATTATTTTGAGTGTATGGATGGAATGAGATTGTGAGTGGAAGTTTGATTGATATGAGTTGTGTTGCAGCCATTGTATTTGTAGAGTTGATGTTGTTTTATTGATCGGTGTTTTGTTATTTTGGAGATCATTAGAGAAGAAGTTGGTGTTTTTTTGTGCAGGGGTCCAGTTTAGAACATTATGAAATGTGGCCCTATTGATCAACATATCAAGATAGCATGGTGAGTAAGGGATAGGTGTTACTTTCCTATGGGTGTTGGTAGCTTTAGTAGAGGAAGTATCATTCTCATATTCCAATGGGAGTTGGGTGAGGATTTTAGGGGATAGGGGTCTCCAATGGATGGGTGTTCACTTAGTCGATGTTATATGAGAAAATTTCTTGTTGGACATAGCCAAATGTGATGATGTAAATTGATTTTCATGATTAATAAAATTAAATCATAGAAGCAACAACAGCAAAGGGTTGTTTTCCACCAGAGATCATTGTGTCCCTTGTGTATGTGATTGTTTTTATTATGTTATGGCTTTTATGTGATGATCATGATAAATTTTATTTGATTTGATGGTTAAGATACTAATGGCATAATGTGTGAATTTGTTGCAATAAGCTGAAAATAAATACAAAAGTTAAGAAACACATTCACTACTAATTCACAACCCCCCCGACCCCTCTCAGTAGTGAGAAAATTTCCAACATGATAGACTATGGAGATTCCTTCCAAATGAATTTCCATTAGGAGTGGTATTTAATGTGTGAGGAATATAATGGGAGGAAGGTGTATCTTGATGATAATTATCATATCAATATGGTTGTAGTTTATAATTTATCAAATTCCTTAAAGGAAAAGTGGAGGGAACTGTTACTATGCAAATTGTACATGCATGATAAAATCCCTAATATACAATGCATAATCCCATGGGAACCATTAGAAAGGTTACCCATTGTCCCCTCAAAAACATGTCCTTTTAATTTAGACCAACTCTCCTTCGAACCAAGGGGGGAATTCCCTAACAAGATTATAAGGCTTAATCAAATGAGCACAAGGTGATATCGATGGAGGCCTCGGTAAAATGTTTTTTTTTTGGGAATTTTTTATAGGACTTTTTGGAAGAATTAAATAGGGTTGGTCAAAGTATATGAATATCAGTGCCAATATACTTCTAGGGTTATGGATTCAAGAGGAGTCAAATGGAAAGATAAGACCAATAATAAACCTTCTTAATTTGGTTACTCAATGTTTGAAGATTAGGGAAAGATGTTAGAACTCTATAGCTAAATTAACCCCTAAATTAATCAAGGAAAAATCATGAAATCATGTCCTTGCTAGAACAAATCCCTCGATGGGAAAGCCTTCAAACACAATATTGACTATGGCATGAAATAGGATCAAAACCCTTATTAAGGAACTTTGGATTATGTCTCTACAAGGAGGACTAAAACTCCTCCCCGGCCAACAAAAGGGAATATGCTAGAATAGGTTCTAGAAATTTCCCCTCCAAGTGACTAAGTTTCCCTTCAAATGGTTAATGATATACAAGAAATAACCAAAAAAGAAAAACTTCTAAATCAAAAACATTTACCACATAAATAAGGCCTTAGCAACAAAATGTTCCCATAAAGATATTTCCATTAAGCTTCATGGAGAGGATCACTCTCACAATGAAACCATGAGTATAGCTGGGGAATCTCTCCTTTACTTATAGAGTGAGATCTACACTCTTTAGAATAAAATATCATTATTTTATTTAATTCCTTAGAACTAGCCTACCAAAATTAAATCTATCTAACTCCTAAAATCAAGTAATCGAACACAACATAAAAGAAAAGTGGTTGTTGTCACTAAGCCATTTTCCATTTGGATGGTTGAAATATGCCATGTAGTATGGGGTTTTACACATTAAAATTCACTTTCATCTTAGGAAATAATTTAGAGAACCATTTTTCCTAAATTATTTATGAAAATAACCCAAAAAAACATATGAATAATTAAGTATATCACTATTTATTTATTATTTCCTTCAAATAATTATTAAATCACTATTTATTAATTATTTCTAACCATATTACCTAGGAATACATAAATAAATAAATCATTATTTATTTATTATTCCTTAATCATCACACATTCCTCAAATGAAATAATTATTAAATCATTATTTAGTAATTATTTCTAACTCACTGTGACCATATCTCGTTAAAGTAATTAGTAAATCATTTTTATTTATTAATGACTTCAACCATTTTTCTTAATTAACTCAATTAATCATTATTTTTTGAGTTAGTTCACTAGATAAATATTTTTTATCATTTCAATAATATTTTCTTCTAAAATGAACCTAGTCCTAATGATGAACCACACTTGTTGGTTCAAAATGTGTCGACAATGTTCCATTGCATGTGATTATTACCAAAAGAGATTTTATAAATTAATATTTTCTTCTCTTAAATTTAATAAAAGTTGTAGTCTAACTTATAGATGAAATAACATTTTTCTTGACAATTTTCCTGGTTATTTTTAACACAATTCTGATAGAATGTTTTAGAAAATTGCGTTTAAGTTGTTTAATCTATAGAATTTAAGTGCCCTAGAGGTTTTTTAGGGTGTTGAATCCATTTATGCATTCACAAATGCATTTTAAACAATAAAAAATCACATTCTTGCTTGAAATTGTATCGTCGTTTTCCAGTGAAAATAAAAAATTTCTTCTATAAGTTAGACTATGCCATAATAAAATACTTCTAACGGTTATATCTTGAATTGGTATAATAATATTTTATTATTTGGCTAGATCTATATCTATCCTAGCATTTTATTATAAATATAGATTTTTTTCCCTCACTCTCTGCACATGATCATAATCCTCGTCATCATTTTGTCGTCATTACTCTTGAACTATCCATATCAAGTTCTACCATCATTCTCTATCTTTCCCATTGCAACTAAGAATATAGAGAAAAATGAACAATAAGAAGCGTAGGGACTTAAAGAAGGATTTGTATATAAGTAAGACCTTTTGGAGTTTCCAAAATATTTTTGGCTAGAATCCGATGAATTTTTTTTGGTCAAATATTAATTTGTGTCATTTAAAAAGGTTTCTTGATTGCATATATGGATTCAATACCCTAAAAAATCCTTCGAGAACTTCGAATTTGAATATTTCACTCATAAAAATTGTGATTTGAATGAATCACTGTCATATTTTAGACAAATTAGATCATAAAATAAATTGACAAACTTTTCAAAAAGTATCATTTATAGAAAACTTGTTTAAAGAACCCATCCCACGGAGGAGGATATAGACCCATATCCATGGAATTATCCAATAGGTGTTTCTATACACAATAAAAATATTAATTTCATTCCATTGTTTTATTATCTTTGTTTTCAACATATGCTTTTCAGTATTTGCAGGTGTTGTTGTAGGGTTTATCACATTTTATTTTGGATCACCACCAACTATATAAAATAATATTTTTTAGCCCACCTGTACAAAATTCTTCTACTAATAGTGGTCAACCCACATGCACAATATTTGATAAGTAAATTCCACATAAAATGGGGTCAATCCTCTGAAGAAAGAGAAGAAATGGTCCAAACTACCATGTTTAGCATTTGTATGGTCCAAAAGTGATGTAAATGGTTAACATAACCATGGAATACGGTGGTCCAAGTGTAAACAAGTATCTAACAGGTCAAAAGGCTCCAATGTCCTCCCTCCTCTAGTGCAACTACCTCATGGAAATATGGAAATATGTCTCTAAGTGTGGGTGACTCCTCCATCAAAACACCATAAAAAATGTTCTGTAATAATCCAATACCTCCAAAAACTGTCCCAAAAGATGGTCCATACCCATAATTATACCAAGGGCATGAAGTATGGGAAGGAATTTTTAGGGAAAAATCAATTTCAAAACCACCTAACAACAAAAATGACATCCAATAAAAAGGTGGGGTCGCCCCCTTAAAAAAATCTCAATAAATGTCTAAAATAATGATATAAGAACCCGAAAAAATGATCTAATAACCCAACATGATGTTCATGAACCTTGGGTCAAATTAGTTCATGAAACATGGAAGATGCCTCTATGAACCAAAATTTGGGTCATTAAACCCCCATACAACCAAGTGACCTCAAATTTAATAAATTTAATCTCTATTCCAACCCGTTATTATACGATATGTTTTATCTGATCCATACCCACGTCATTCTAAGGGAGCTCAAGAGCATGCCATGTCATAAAAAATTTCCCAAATCATGCCCTATATTAGAAAAATACCCTCCTATTGTAATAAATTGTGGCCCTCAAATAAGGTGAAAATCAACCCCATAAAGTTACCAATAAGGATATCATTCTATGTGCTATCACCAAATTGATCTTGATTAGCTTCTCATCAATCAACTCAATGTAACTCTTTGAAACCACTTCTAACTAAAGATTAGCCTCTTCAATTTGAGAGGGCTCTCTCAAAGGGGGTTTATGATTTTGAATAGGGATAATGCTAGATGGCTAACTCTATGAATTTTAACTTGGTTTTGTATGATTGCAGGTTGAAAAATAAAGGCTTGCTACCATTGGGCTTATGGAGTCAACACTCAATATTTTTAGTGACAGTGGTTCTTCACATGGAAGATGAGGTGGATAGAGGTTTTTAACAAAGATAATTCATACACATAACATAGGAAAACACAGTCATTTCACCACTAAAGGAAGTCAGAGAATAATATTATGAATTCTGAGTAATTAGAGATGAAATCTACTACAAGTGATTAAACATAAAGATTCATATCAATAACACCTCAAAAATCTCATGAGATTATTAGGTCTGGAAGTAGAATGTCACTTTGTATTACTGATAATGGTAAAAAACATACAAGCAGCAATTTGGTGCAATATTCTCCAACCCCTTGCTTCTTCGATGTTTTGTCTATAAATAGACATTATTTACAATATGGATGATCTACCTGGCTGGCTACATCTTCGAATTCTACTCTGACACCTATCATAACTTAAACCACTAACTTGAAAAGAAAAATGACAGCTATCCTTAAAGAAACAAACTCTTAATAGGACTCGATCTCTTATTTATTACACTCCTTTATCCTATCTGTGAAACAATTACATAATGGTTACATAATGAATTTCACATGCTCGAAGGACACATGACCAAGTTCACCACCAGTTTACATATTTAAAACACCCCTAGATCTGTGGAACATAACCTTTCTTTTTAGGAATGGATGACCTTCATCTTTAATGTTTTTTTGACTGATGAGCTGGCTACATGGCACTCCCTTTGAGTCATAAATATCTTCTAATTAGATCCACTGACATGTTGGAGGTCTCAAGTTGGAAAAATGTGTTGTTGAGATGCTCAAAATCCTTCAAAACTTACTCGCTACAAAAACAGAGCAGTTTTAGACAATTTCATAGTGAGTTTTAGTAGCATAGGAAAAATGGCTTTTCCTTCAAATTTTTTGACTTATTTGTTGTTCCAAAACCTTCATTATGTCATGACACCTTGTAAACCATCGATTTCCCTCCATAAAACATGCCAAAACTGAGTTTTAAAGCAAAAAATCACCTACAGGAATTTTTGTAGCGTATTTCTGGTTTCAAGCCTGAGGTACTCTACGAAACTGTGTAAAAAACCAGAAAATCTTGTTTTCAAGCTTGTCTTCAAAAAATGTTCTCCAGCTGCAAAATCTGGGTTCTTTTCATGTTATGAACCTCCTAAAACATATTCCATCTCAACTTATTACTCCTGTGGTGTTTCCTCCTCATTATAATTAGTTGACTAATAGGCTCTTCTACCACTGTCATCTTCAATCCTTTCTTTTCCAATTCCACATAAATCAAATCCAATTGCTCTTGAATATCTTGCACTTTTTCCTTTAATGCCCTGTTCCTGGATTGCAAGTGCAAGTTTATCTTTTTGATGTGTTTGACTTCTCCTCTTAGAGGCTAAGTCCACTTTATCAACTTTTCTGTATTGTCCAAGGTTTTTTAAACACTTGTGACTTGATCTTCATAGATTTTTTCATTTGTTCAAAATAAACCTTCTCAACTCTGTGTTTCTTTGCCTCTTGCTTCAAGACTGATATCTCCTTACCTGCCTCTTTTAACTGCTCTTTAAGGATTTCAATTTCTGATTTTTCAATAATTTTCTCTTTACCCTTTCTTTGTTTAATAACCAGTTCTTCTTTTGTAGGTGAAGACAGATCTATGATGTTTGTTGGCTGTGAAACAACTTCATTTAATTTCTCAATCTCTTTTCTTCTTTCCATGACTTTTCTTTCCTGTCTAGTCATTGGCTCCCTAGGTTGAAAAATGAAACCAACATCATCACCTGCAAACTCTAGTTTTTTAGCAGTCTTACCTTTCTTCATATTTTTTCCTCCATCTTCAATGTCTTCAGCTTGGACAATGGGAGGTTCTTTAATTTCAATTTCATGCAAGATATCCTCCAAGTTTCCTTTAGCCATTATCTCGCTCCCAGTGACTCTTTTGTTGCCTTGTTTACTAACTGTCTGCTTCTGTTTTAGGTGTGTCAATATTCTGCAAAGGTTCTGCCTCCATGCTCACTGGTTCTGGAGGAGATAATCTATTCCCTTCTTCAACTTCCTCGCCACAGCTGGTGATGAAATTTTTCTAGGTTTTTAGTCTTTCTTAGGAGTGAAAACATAAATTTCATAACCACTCATGAACAAGAAGGAATTCCAATATATGTCTAATCTCTTTAATTCCTCTAACACCAACAACTTAATCAAACCATGATGAAAAAGAGAAGTTTCATTTCCCTCTGTTTTGATTTGAAATTTATCTGACATTTTCCCTAGACTTCTGTGTAAATAAAAAGGCAATTCAAGTGACCTCTTACCCAAAAAATGCAACAAAAGCCTAAGATGACATGAATAGACCATGTGAAACCTTCCTTCACAGGTAAAATACTTATGGATGATCATCAGCAGCTTTGAATAATTGTCCTTCATGAAACTCCTAGGAATATCATTTTTCAAGTCAATTTCACTGTGTTCTGGTTTGATGAACTCTTTGCAGTCATGCATTGTGAATTTGATGCCTTTAAACCATTATTCTCCTCCTCTAGGGATTTTTTTTTCTGATGAGATGGTCTCTGGTGTCACTGTAAGGTTTAGAATTCCATCTTTTGAAGTTTTTCCTATGAATCTGTTAGCAAAATCCTTGGAAAAATGTAGATGAAAGCCCTGCAAAATCTTGCAGAATTGCAAGCAACCAGTTCTTTTGAAAACTTCCATGGCAGTTGGGTCTTCATTGACCAAATTCATGTCCATGGGCTCATACCTGTGGCAATGACCACCTTTGTTTGTTTTCCTTCTTACAACCATGGGTGCTTTATATCTTCACAGCCTCGCTTGCTTGACGACACCTGCAAATTTTAAAACTGCCAACAACCTACTTGGCTCGATGAAGTAGCTCTCCATAGATCGAATAAAATGAAAATATAAAGTGTAGTATCACAAAAGGCTAATTGGGGTAAGGTTTTATGGTTTAACTGACAGCTTATACTTTAATCATGACACATACATGCCAAAAAGGGTAATGATGACCTTAGACACGGCTATGTACCTTGAATTAACCATAATAGACTCGAATGACCTCCACCCTAACTCCTCCTATCATAGAATGACACTTCATATCGAATTTGAAAAGACAGGTTAGAAAACAGATATTTAGCGTAGTTAGTTTACCTTCTGACAGATTTGCTACGAAAATATTAGGCAGTTTCGTAGCGAAACCTGATGTTTTGTTGTATAAAATGCTACGAAAATTTGAAAAACTGAAAAAAAAAAAAAAAAAAAAAAAAAAAAAAAAAAAAAAAAAAAAAAAAAAAAAAAAAAACCCTCCCTTTTTTATTTTAAATGCATGGGCAATGAAAAATGACACCAAATGAAGACTGATGTGACATGAAATGACATAAATGGAGGTGACCATGGAACTTAGGATAGGCTAAAAATGTAAAAATAAAGAAATTTTCCTAAACCAACTTGAAATGGTTAAGGAGACCTTATCCTTTTGATGAGTGAACTATATGACCATGTCATGTAATTTTTCATAACTTTATGAGTGATAACACTATGGTCTGACACATTACATGTGTAGGATGGGTCAAAGTGTCCATAAGTATCCCCAAATTTGCCTCAATATGTGTGAAAAATGCCTTGATATACATGAAGTTCCTGAACAATGTGAACTACCTTGGGAAATGTGAAAGAACCCAAAAAACAAAAATCATATCATGAAGGAGGGTTCTACCATGCCATAAAATTCTCTATTAACCCAAATTTTTACTATATGTATCACTACTAGGAATAGGGGTAACGTTTGTCTCCAACTACAAGAAATTTATTATTCTCATGAATGCATGAGAACCATAGATTCTTTCTATCATACACGTGTGCTCCACATCAACACATCAATGGAATTTACTAGGACATTTTCCAAGCGGAATAATTCTTATATGTTACCCTATTATAGTATGTGTTATATAAGTCTACTAGGTAAAGTCATACAACCAAGATAACCACCTCGACAACTCATTTTCTACTTTCCTTTTTTCTTAATTATCAAGCAAAACAATGATATACATAAATTTTTATGTTGGAAGGATAAAATATATACCATTCTTATGTAGATAAACTTGGGTATGTGTTCATTAATGATACATTCAAAAGGATGTGAAAATTGACTACCAGAAGTATCGTGTAATTACATTATGCCATATATATCCTCTTGCCTCCTTGGCAGACTTGAGATCCCAGCTTGGCTGCCACATGAGATGTAACGATATTATTTTGAAACATGTTTCTTAGGATTTGACCCAAAGTCTAACATATGGTTTATTGAAAAGATGGGTTCTACGACACCCTTAAACCAAGTAATGAAGGATAGGCCTAAGGAGTTTTGAAAATATAGATACTTTGAAAATGGAAAGGACCCAAGGATGCCTCCCAACTCCTGACTTCCCATAAGGTTTGTGCACACTATACTGACAATTTCAATTTCATTTCAAGAATATATCTCATGGAGTATTATTGCACTAACCTTGATCCCAATTGTAGATTAAGAACAAAGGTACAAGCATGAAGCATATAGATAATAGCATACACCAATCGACCACAATTCGCCCAACTGATGGCATACATTTACTATGGGCCAAGAGATCTACATGAAAAAAAGTCCTTTACCACCCAATTCATGATAAATTACTTTGCATTTTTATTTCTTAGGTCATAATTATGTGAGGTAGTCTATTAACAAATATGCGAAAAAAATTTCCCCTTCAGAGTGATATGTTTATCTTCCTGTGCATTTATCATTCCACATGGTGAATCATTTCTTGAATAGCTAATTGAAAGAAAAATAATGGTTGAAAAATTGCACAGAGATATTCTTCACCAATGATGTGTTCAAAGCTTAGAAAGTGATCTTCTATAATTTCATTTCCAATTATGGTTTATTTATCACTATCAAGAATAGAGATAGGAATTTCTTCCTCAAGTTTGATCTCATCACCTTAAATATGTGGACTAATTCCTTCTCCTATGAGGCCTTGGTAAACATACATATTTTTTATGTACCAATCCATAGGAAAATATTTCTCATAACCATAGTGACAACGTGGACAAAAATGTCCCAAAAATTCTATAAGATGTGCAAAACTTCCACTTCCCAAATTGGTGAACCAATATTTTTCACACCATTTTAGGCTTAAGGTATATAATTTCATCAAAATGTCTTCATGATGGAGGTTATTTTTTTCCATTAATTTGATAAATTCAATAATATTCTCTACAACTGAATCCTCATGACCATGGAATCTTGGCAACTCCTCCAAGTCCACATAGAATTGGATTCTCATGGGAAAAACCGTGACTTTATAAAATCTATTAGAGCCAAAAATGGTGCTATATGTGGAGGAAATTCCATCTTATATTTCTTATAATTCTTCAATGTAAGCATAAAAATGAAAATCCAGAATGAATAATGATTGTATTTTACGAATATTCCATGGTGGAATTTTCAAGATGACGTTTCTTTAAAAGTGTTCACAATTGATGGATGTGCTCATCTCTAGACCCAAAAATGTCTTTAAATTTTACAAGAGATAAGAGATTCATTCCTTCATGGAGTTTCCATGTGATAAGATATTCAATAAAACTCTCACAAATGTCTTTTTTGTGGGAGAATGGGCTTTGTTCATGACATCAACACCAAAACATGTTACCACAAAAATTGTATATGCACGATAAAAATCCCCAATCCACATTTCAAAATCTAGCATGAACCTTTAGGAAGGTCACACATTGTCACCTCAACAACCTATAATTTCACATTAGGTTGGCTCTCCTTTGACTCATGAGGGGCTTACCTAATAGGATTGCAAAGGCTTAACTAAATGAGCACAAGGTAATGTCGATGGTAGCCTTAGTGAATTTTTTTTTCTTTTTTTTGATATTTTTTTATGGATTTTTGGAAACGGAAAAAGAAAAAGGTGATGGATGGATATGAATATTAATTTCAATATACTTCTATGGCTATGCAGTCAAGAGTAATCAAAAGGAAATATGAGATCAAGAAGAAAACCCTTTTAAGTTGGTTACTTGGTGCTTGTGAATTAGGGAAAGAGACTAGAACCTGATAGCTAAATTAATGCTCACTTAGTCAAGGAAAAATAATTAAATCATAGCCCAACAAGAAGGGATATCTTCATGGGGAAATCCTTCAACCATAATATCTACTATGGAATTAAATATGATAAAAATACTTACTATGAAACTTTGGAGTATAACCTAGCAAGGAGGATTAATGCTTACTCCAAACCAACAAAGGAGATGATCTAAGAACCTCTAGATGTTCTCTTTCCAAGTGAAAAAGTTTCCCTTCAAATGGATCAACCTTTGTAGCCTTGTTTTTGTCTTGAAAATTCACAATAATTCCTTTAATGAAGTATAAAAAATAACCACGAAAGAAGAAATTCTAATTTACCACATACATAAACCCTTAACAACAAAACGCCCTCACAAATATATTTCCATTAAGCTCCAAGGAGGTGAGTTCTCTCATAATCCAACCATGAGTACAAATTAGGAATATCTTCTCTATTTATTGAGTTAGATATAATGCCTTTAAAGTAAAATATTAGTATTTGATTTAATTTTTTAGATCTAACCTAACAAAATTAAATATACCTAACTCCTAAAATCATGTAATCCAAAAATCATCCAAAACTAAATTGATCATGCCATGTGTACGATGATTTGATGAGTAAATTCCACATAAAATAAAGTAATTCGTCCTAATAAAGAGAATAAATGCTCAAAGCTACCATGTTTAGCCTTTTAATGCTCTGAAAGTGATGTATATGGTCAGCGAAACCATGGAATATGGTGGTGCATGTGTGAAAATGTATCTACTAAGTCAAAAGACGCCAAAGTCCCCCCTCCTCTAGTGAAACAACCTTATGGAAATGTGGCAACATGTATCTAAACGTGGGAATATCCTCCATAATAGCACCATAAACAATGAAATGTAATAATAGAAAACCTTCAACAAATGTCCCAAAAGATGGCACGTGCCAATTCCTTGGATCAAGGGGATAAAGTATGGGAAGGACCTTTTAAGTAAAAAATCGATCTCAAAACCAATTAATAGCTACAACTATGTCTAAGAAAACAATGGGGTGGCCTCATTAAAAATAACTCAATAAAGGTCTCAAATAATGCTCCAATAAGCCACAGAATGCTCTAAAAAAAACCCATGGGAATTCCTTAGGTCAAATAATTCCATGACACATGGAAGGTGCCTATACAAGACAAAAACTGAGTCATGAAATCCCCATATAACCAAGTGACATCAAAAATAATGAATATAATGTCTTTTCCATTGCATAATTCTCTAATTTGTTTTGTCTACTCCATATCCACACCATTCCAAGGGGTCTCAAGAGCATGTCATGTCATCAAAAAATTCCAAAGTCATTCCCTATGTTACCAAATTACCGTGTTGTTGTAATAAGTGAAAATTAACCCTCAAATAAGGTGAAAATCAACCTATAAAGTAGCCAATAAGGACATCATTCCATGGTATGACACATTGCATATGTAGGAGGGGTCCAAGTGTCCAGAGTAGCCCTGAAATTGTCTCAAGAGGTGTGAAAAATGCCTCAATATATGTCAAGTACCTCGAACAATGTGAACTACCTTGGAAACATGAAATTACCCAAAAATTAGAATGCAATCATATCATGAAAAATTGTTGTACCATGAAACTGCTCTATTTACCTAAAATATTACTATAGGTACCTCTACTAGAAAGAGGGGGTAAGAGGAACCAATGGAGTTTTGTACATTTAAAGTTTTGTAAAAATATTACCATTGGTAAAAAAACTTACTAATGTAGGTTTGCAAGTTGTTTTATCTAATGGAGGGTGTAAGATGGCGTGATAGATTATGGTGTTCACTAAGGGAATTCATGTGGGCACTTCATTTCAACTTGATGCATGCACCATTCAATGCAATAATTATTCAATTCCGATAGCAAAGAAATCCCTAGTATCTAGAACTTGGCAATCAAAATCAATGGTAAAGAGGAATGTTGTATAAATACTTCTAATGGTTCTACCTTTAAAGTATCTAAATTAATCCTTGCTTGAAAGAGAAAGTTACATATGAAGAAGAAAATTCTATAGCACTAGAGATTGGGCCATGTAGGCAAGAAGGGCCTACAAGTTTTGAAAAATAAATCTTATTGAGGGGTTCACTGATAGTACTGTTGAATTTGAATTTTCCAACCATTGCATATATGGAAAACATAACAATTTTCAATTTCTATTTCTCACAAATATTTCTAGTTGTTGGACTTAATTTATTATGATGTATTTGACCTCATTACAATTAATTTTCTTTCTAAATAGTTGTGTTATATATCATTCATTGATGATTATTCTAGAATAATATGGGCATAATTTATCAAGAGTAGATATTAGGTCTTAAATCAATTTAAGGATTTTAGGATTCTCATCAAAAATCAAACTAATCAGAAGTTTAAGGTGTTGAGCATTGATAACGGTAATGAAGTTCATTTCAAAGAGTATAGGTTATGTAAGGAGAACAACATATAAATACATATGATAAGTCCATATACCCCTCAAAAAAATGGAGCTGTAGAATGCATGAACATGACATTGATGGAGAGGGCTAAAAACACACTTAGTAGAGCTAGCTTAGAGAAAATTTTTTGGGCAGAAGTAGTTGCCACTGCATGCTATCTAAACAACAGGTCTATTAAATCAACTAAAGTGGAAAAGACACCCTATAGATGTTTAGACCAAAAAAATATCACTTTGGTGTCTTCATGTTTTTGGTTGTGAGACATATTCCCATGTGCCTAGTGAGAGGCAGTAGAAGTTGGATAAGAATACAAAGAAATGTATCTTCATCAATTATGGTATTGGTATGAAATGGCACAAGATTTGGGATCCTGTGGCTAAGAAAACTTTATATTGAAGAAGTGTTTATTTTCATATAAATTAAAACTTCTCCCATAGTTGTGTAGTGAGACTTAGAATGAGGAGAAGTCAATTGTTCAACTACCACCCAAGTTTGGGAAGGTTGAACCAAAATTTCATGTTAGACTAATAAGGAGGATAGCTCAAAGATTTTGGAAGGGGAAGTAGGGACTCCACTTTGACGTCTAGGGAGGTTAACTTAGCAAATAGGAAAACTAGACATGAATTATTATAATGTGTATTATTTCATATATATACTTGTCTTATTTACTAACATCAATGAGCCTAGAGTTGTGAAATAAAAAATGGATATTGAAAATAGTGAGTCCTAGAGATTGATTGTTGTTGAGGAGATTGTTACACTTAACATTAATGATGCATTGTACTTGATATTTTTACTTGATAAAAAAAACTTATTAGATGCAAATGGGTGTTAAAAATAATATTGGCTTGTATGGCAGTGTAGAAAAGCATGAGTTAAGGTTGGTTGTGAAAGGATATTCCTAGGTTGAAGGGATATAATTTGGTAATATTTTTTCTCCAAATGTACACTAGCATATATCATGTTCCTAATATTTGTAGCAGTAACATTTGTTTGAGACAAAAAAATATAGATGTGAAGATAATATTAAATAATGATGATTAGAGGAGAATATCTATATGGCACAAATAAAGAACTATGCTGGAAAAGGCAGAGAGTCATTGGTTTGAAACTTGCGGAAATCTATGTGTGGTCTCAAAAAATGATCTAGAATGTGCTACTAAAAGTTTGTTTATTTATTTTAGTGATGTGGGATAGGGGGGAGGAGTTTGGGGATTGGGATTTATGAGATATAAATTATATCACCATTTTTATTATAAAAGGAAGGGTGATGATTTCCATGTTATCACTTTGTATGTAGATGATACATTATTTTTTGGAAATAGTAAGGATGTGATTTACTATAGTTTGGCATGGAGGAATTGGGCACCATAAATTATATCTTAGGAATGGAGATAAGAGAGATAAAACAAACATAAATATTTAGTTGGACCAAGGTAAGTATTTAACTCTATGTTGTGATATAGTTTCTCGCCATATTGTAAATGATTAGCTTTTCCTATTTATGTGGGAAAGATTTTAGTTGAGTAGAATTCTACAATACCCATAGAGGTGGAAGATGTGGATATTTCTCCTTATGCTACTGTAGTTGGTATTTTTATTTATTTTATGGTGTATAGAAAAAAAAAACATTTCCCAGCAATAAGAGTTTGGAGTCAATACATGGTTAATATTGTACATGAAAATTAGGCTATAAATAGGAGGGTCTTTACGTAATTGAGGGGTACTTTCGAGTGTTGCATTTGTTATAATGGTGATATTTTATGGCACCAAGGAAAAATAGAAATACAAGGTTATGTTAATTCTAATTATGTAGGTATGATCCATCGACTATTGTGGATATTCCATGGATAGATCACCACAAGAGATCTACTTAAATATATTTGAAAATATGAAATCTACACCATGAGGTTTAATTTCTCCTTATATTTCTATATTTTATAATTACTATTTATTATGTATTCATGCAAATTATAATTATTAAGTGAGTATAAAAAAAATAAATGATCACTCACAAACCATAATAAAACAATATGTGACCTGGGAAACCCTTTTAGGAGAAAACGTAGCTGGAAGGTGTGGCTATTATGCTCTCTCTTTATTAATATAAATGGATTCAAGTAAAAAGGAGTGATAACTATGGCCTATGGGATATTAAAATCTATTATCCCTAACTATTTTCTATCTTTATCCACTCTCATATACTCTATTATTTTATGGAACAAAATGCACTCGAATAAAATGAAACATATTTTCCTCCTAGCTGTATAGTCACAACATAGCCTAATAGGCTATTAGTGGTTAATTTTTACTCCTTCAAATCTTAACTAGAGTTAAAATATTGATTCTTATAAATTTTTTTTCATCATGATCACATGGATACCCCCTTTTCAATGAATAATTGGGGCTGATGTGACATCCTCTTAAATCATAGTGGTCAATTTCGATAGGTCAACTTCCAAGAGGAATAAATTTCTCCTACGAGCTCTAATTGAGGTGATTCTTTAACTATTAAAAACATATTTGTGTGTATATTATGGAATATAGGCCTAAAAATTGTAATTTAATGCCTCAAAATGTCTCTTGAATTTTTTTAATTAAAATTTTCGAAACAAGGACAAACAGTAAAAATGACCCTACAAGTTGATTCCTCGAAATTTCCCACCCTAAAAGCATCGATATAGATTACAAATAAAATATTAATTCAGTATATATCATACCTCCCCATTTTGGGAGGCTCTTATTCTCAAAGATATTTTATTAGATGAAGTGAGGAAATTTTTCCTCTACCTTCTCCTTATAATACCATTTAGCCTTGCTTGGAAGCTGTCCCTTCAACACAATCTGCCAAATTGCATGTTTTCATTAGCTTTTAGCTCTGAACCTCATCTAAAAAATTGCATCCTCTATCAAATCTACCTAATAATTTTTTTCTAAGTCCTACACATAAATTATAATGTGTTCCTCTTCCTTATCCAACATGAAAGGCACATGAAGTTTCATATTCTCCAAATTCTCTACTGAGTAAATGTGCATGTATGGGGCAGTGTGATTCTATTGGAGTTATCTCCCACTTTCTTCAGTATCTCAAAAGGACCATATTGGAGAACCTTGATTTTATTACTAGGACCTTGTAGTCTCTCCATTTTCAACTACAACCCTACTCTATTTCCCACCTTAAATGACTTCCTTGTTCCATGTTGATTATGCCTCGCCTTGTGTTTTTTTATAACATATGAAACATATCCTATACTTATATATGGATTCTCATAATTTTTTTCTACAATTAATGCATCCCTTATAAAATTCTGCCTCACTCCTACTTACTTCCCATATGCAATATCCAAAATTGAAGGTGGAAAGTATCCAAAACAAGTTTCAAATGGGGACTTACTAATAGAAGCGTGGTCTACTCTATTATAAGAGTGTTGTACTAAGTCATAAAATTCTTCTCATTGTAACTCCTCAAAATATTTACCAAATTCCTATGATAATTTTGATTCCTCATCTGTTTATGGATGTAATGTTCTCTACCTCTTTAAATTCAAGTCTATATTCTCCCACAATGTAGTCCAAAATTCATTATGAAATCTAGACCTATCCAAGTAACAAATTTGTTTATTATTGCTCGTTTAATGGTATTTTTATAGGGAATTAGAGAACATATATTTCTTAACCTATCAACCACCATGAATTAGTAGACATGTCCCTTCCTAATTATTGGTAAACCTCCCACAAATTCCATGGAAATCCTTTCCTAATGACAAGTGGGTGTAGGAAAGGGATGGTACAAACCCTTTTTCCTATTACTAATCATTATCATATGACAAAGCATGCATCCTCTTATGAACCTAGTTACCTCTTCTTGCATCCTCGGCCAATACACATACCTTTGAAAGTTGGCTACTATCTTCCCCACACCAAAATTCCTTACAACCTTGGAGATGTGATTTTCTCTAATCAACTACAATCTCTCACCTTTAGGAACACATAAATTATCTAACCTATAGAGTAATCCATTTTGGATATGGTAGTCAACAATGCTATCACCATCATGCACATGAATCTAGCTTTGTAACTGTTTAAACACCTCCTTAAATTTGTCATCCTCTTTGAATGCGTCTTTGTATGCATCATGGGTGAAATGATCCATGTGCATAAGAGTTACCAAATCTATGATATTTGATATGGATTTCCTTGAAATCATGTCGACCAACTTATTTTTGTTTCCCTTCTTGTACCTAATCACTAAATGAAACTATTGTAAGAACCCGATCCACATGTAATGCATGGCCTGTTGTAGCTTACTTTAGGCATGTAGTTATTCTAGTGGCTAGTGATGTACATGGATTAATATCTCCTTTCATAACAAATGATGTTTCCACTTCTTCACAACTTACACCAGGGCATAAAAATCCTTTTCATAGGCAGGATAGTTCAGAAGCACCCCATGAAATACTTAAAAATGTTAACGTACAATCCTTCCACGCTATATCAATACCACTCCCATAGCACACCCAGTTATACATTTACCTCTACTTTGAAGGTTCGTTCCAAGTTTGGTAATTCTAGAATGATTACTTGACTAATATTATTCTTTAATTGATCCTGAAAGGCCCCTTTTTGACCCTTTCCACACTAGAAACTCTTGCCTCTGATTGTTATGGTGTGGAGTGATGTTGCTACTACTAAAAAAAATGCTATGAATTTCCTCAGGTATTATGCTACCCCAATGGAACTCCCAACCTCAAAAAAATTAGAAGGAGATGACCCCTTCATGATGGCCTCCATCTTGGCAAGTTTTATCTCCAGCTATCCTCCACCTATCACATATCCTAGATATGCTAAATTTTGTTATGCAAACTCACACTTATTAAGACTTTCCAATGGTTGGTGTCACTTTAATGTCTATAAAACCTACATCAATGCGATATGTTCTCCTCCCAAGTAGAATTGTATACCATTATAAAATCCAAATAAACAATAAAAAATGAATATATAAAAGTGCACAGTATATAATTCATTAACCTCATAAATGTATTTAGTGAATTACATAGTCCAAATGACATGTCTAACCAATTATATAAACCTTGATTGGTTTTGAAGGTGGTCTTCTAGGTATCTTCTTCTCTGACCTGAATCTGGTGATACCCTGACTTTAAGTTCATCTTGGTGAGGTATTTAGCTTGCTATAGTTGATCCAACATATTTTTTATCGTATGCAAGGGTTATCTTTTCTTGAGTGAAATTTTGTTTAATGCCTTGTAATCTATACTCATTTGCCAAGTCCCATATTTCTTTGGTACAATGATTATGGGTGACCAACATGGTGAGATACGTGGTTGAATGACACCTTGCTCTAGTAGCTACTACAACTGATTCTTCACCTCATTTTCCTCTTTAACAGATTTCCTATATAGCCCAATGTTTGGAAATAAAGATTCTGACAACAACTATATTTCATGTTCCACTTCTCTCTTAGGTGGTAGTACTTTAGGCTCCTAGAACACACTGATGTATGCATGTAGAAACTATTCCAGTTGTTGTTTCTATTGATTAGTACACCCATATAGGGATGACTTAGCTTTCATGGACTCCTATACAAACAATTTTTCTCTTCTATATATTGATTTTCTTCTATATACAAAAACATTATGCTACATGTTGTGAATAATTATATTACAAGTAATTAAGAATTAAATAATATTATAAGGAATTGTACTAATAAAATTATAAAATTAAAATATAATCAATTAACATATCTAGTTATAACTACTACAATTATATAAATAAATATTTACTAATATCATAAGTAAATAGTATATAACAATAAATCTTAGAGTTTTTAAGGTACAAGGTGGATTAAAAACATGGATAGAAAAACTTTACATATGATTTATGCAAATAACTTGTGTAAAGAAAATAACAATCTTTTCGTCCAACTACCTAAACTAAATTAAATTCAATGTGATAATATATAAATATATCTTAACAAAAAATACATTAAAAATAAATGCAAAGTATGTTTGATTTATAATATGATTAAAAAAATATTAATAGTTGCAACACAACATATTCCCCACCTTTACCGCTAATTAATTGATTAAGTTTGTACCTCTTTGTGTGTGGTCTGCATTTTGTTATTATTCGAGAACACTTAGATTTTTTCAATTTATTTTATTTCCGCCTCCACACTTCTGACCTTCACATAGCTCGTATTTTGCATAATGAAAGAAACCTTTGCATAGCTTCATCAACACCCACATTTTGTCGTTATTCAAGAATGCTTGAATTTTTGCAATTTCTCATTATTTCTGCCTCCACATCTTTGACATTCGCTAGCTTTCCTTTGTACCTATGTACTTTGCATAACGAAAACCACCTTCACATAACTTCTTCTGCATTGCAATGAGCTATCACCCAAAGAAACATTAATAGCAGGGGCCAAATGAAAACATGCTACCCATACAATTTGTACATGTTAAACCATATACTGATAGAATCAAGGATTACCAGTAAACTACTTTGTTATATGATGGTAGTAGCCACAAAGTTATTAAATAGAATATTATATCACGGAATATTTGTAGTGATAATAGGTGACATGCAAATTTTTTAAATAATTTAATACCCAAACATGCAAAAAAGGACAAGAGTCCGGAGCTCCATATATGGGAAAACTGTGCCATGAAGAAAATGTTTGTGAAATTGCAAAAACCTGAAGTGATGGATACTAACTACTCTGAACTCAACATTAAAAAATTAATTAAGGATTAGTCATACTATTAGTATTTATTCAGCAAATCGACACACATGGCAGACACATCGCTCGAGTGCTTAATAATATTTACTCAGAAAAATCAATAAAATAATATCTATTGATATTCTAAAATAGTATTTTTGGAATTTATTCAGAAATTCGACGTGTAACCAACACATCCTTCAAGTGATTAATACCATTTACTATATGTTAAAAATTCAAGAAGATGTATAGGTCTCAGCAACCAGTATCCATCACAGAAAACTGAAACCATGTGTGAGTCCCCCCTGTACACTTCCTCCGATTCGCACACTTATTCCTCACATTGCTTCATTTACTGACAACGTTTTGGTGAAATGTTACATATATTTAATCACCTTACCTCTACATAATTCTTCCACAAATTTCCTCATACAATGGAAACATTTTGGTGAATTGAAATGCTACATAGATTCAATCATCCTCCCTCCATATACTTCTTCCAGACATTGCCTAGTATGATGGTAACATTTTGGAGAAGTGTTACATAGATTTAATGGAAACCGTTCCGCGACACGGATATATATATATATATATATATATAGACTCAATTTTATAATTAACATAACCTTCATTGTTGGTTATTAGTGAACATAAAAAATAAAAAAATAAAAAACTTAATGCTACAATTAACAAAATCTCTCTTCCTTGTAAACGTAAGCATTTATTTCATGAATCAAGATGCAATTAGGAAATTGTTCCAATGCTTAATGGAATTTACTCTAACGTTTTTTGCAATAATTACTTTCGGGTAACAAATCAAGAAGATCATATTTATCGAAATTTTAAAGTAATTTTTTCAGCATTTATTCAATGAATTGATGCATAATCAGAACATCTTTCGAGTGCTTAATAGTATTTATTGGCCGTAAACAAATCAAGAATTTCTACATGGATTCATAACCAATATTCACTCTAGAAAATTATATGGATGTGTGGAAAAAGGATATTTGTGGTAGAACCTTTGTTTCCTCATTCCTGCAACTCTGCATACGTTACCCCTCTGAACATATCAACTCCCCCGTAGCACGAATTAGTGTATATTAAAAAACATAATTATGGATTGATCCTATGAATAACATATACCTTTTCATAACTTATGATTAACAAAGCTTATGTGAATAAAAGCATATTGAATTTTTCTGTGAAACATTATTTTGTCGAGTCAGATTATCATTGGAACTTAATCAAAGGATCCATATGTCGTAAAAGATGGAAAATTATGATACGGAAGAGGATAAAACATACACCTGTGAGACACAAGGAAGGAACAATGTAATCACGAATAAAATGATGTTATAATGTTTTACTTGTATTAATTAATTTTCTAAAGTTTTAAGATTATAGTTATTTTAAATAATTATTGAGTGTAGAGGTGTGGAGGGAGGACAATCAAAACTTCCTCTACACCTTCACACTTCGCACAAAGAACTCACATCATTCAAGTGCTTAATAGAATTTACTATGATGCATTGTGTAATGATTATTCATTATAAATATTTCAAGAATATCGTATTTATCAATATTATAAAACAATATTTTCAAAATTTATTTAAAGAATCGATGCAGAGTGCGTAGTAGAATTTATTGTGTGTAAACAAGTTAAGAACATGCAAATGGATATACAACCAGTACACATTATAGAATATTGAAACACTTCTTGTGCACATAGCCTCATTTGTTGGCATTGTTTTGGAAAAATGTTACGTACGTTCAATCAACCTCTCCCAACATAGACTATCGAATATAAACTAATAATCGACATGTAATCATGACATTGTTTAAGTTATTAATAACATACTAAAATAATAATTAAGTCTTAATCCTACAAACAACCAATGGTCCCTTCCTGGTTAACGTAAGAATTTATTTGGTGACATCATTCCAATGCTTAATAAATTTACTTTAAACTATTGTGTAATGGTTACTACTTGTTTAGTCAATTCAGTGTCCTGAATTGATAGCATAAATTATCGACCAGGGCTTGTAAACTAATGAGGTATACTTGCACTATATGTGCCTAAATATCCTTATTTTTATTTCATTGTTTTCAGTATTTTGTTGATGTTTTTGAGTTTTTTTATGTTTAGGTTTTAGTATGCTATTCTATGTTCAAAAGATGACATCAAATATTTGACAAAAAGGAAATAAAAGAGAACCTTAAACTAAAATCAGAGTGTAATTCTAAATTCTGTCCCTAATTAGGAAAATGATGAAAAATAGAGCATTCTAATCCATGGATGTCCTAGCTTGCAAATGAACATGTAACTCAAGACATTATATTTCAACCTGGTCCTTTTTAGTTAGAGGTTTTTTGGAATAGTTTGTGGAAGAGATTGAACTCTAATATGATGAGGATATTCCTAAAAGCAGACAACAACTTAGAATATTATAGTGAAATCTTATTCATATAATAGAGATATTTTCGAACAGCTTGAGAATAAAATTGCTATAATATGCCAAGGATCTCCTATGAATATTTGAACTACTTATGACATTATAGCTGGATCTCGTTCATCAGCTAGAGATTTATTGGAAGAGTTTATTGAAGGAGATTAGATATAATGAAATAAGGATCTTCTAAACAAAAAGTAACCCATATTATTACAGTTAGGTCTTTTCTGTGATTTAGAGATTTATTGGAACAATTTTGAGAAAAGACTATTTGAAACAATATGAGGATTTCCTATCTAATTGCAGAACAGAAAATGCTAATTAACTCAACATAGTACAACCAAATCTCATTTGCATAATAATGATATGTTGGAAAAGCTTTTAAGAAAAATAATGGTTGTAGGATACTGAGGATCTTTTAATCTAGATGATAGAGCTAAAGTGTTGGTAACTCAAGATGTCAAAATTAAATCCATTCATTGAATAGAGATATGTTGGAAAATCTTTGAGAAAAGACTAATTATAACATCATGAGGATCTATTAGTTAAACAAACAATGCAAGACATAATACTAAAAGATATGAACTCAGAAAACTATCTAAGTGAGAAATATAACAAAACAGAATTAAAAGCTACTTATCTAGAAAGCATGTAGAAGCCTCCTTAGATAGCAGGGGTCCTCTGCTATCAATTTGGCATGAAAATATTTAACTCCTCAAGTTTTTCTTCAATAAAACATCAAAGTTATGCTTCTTCTTACTATAAAAAATACTTCGAAACAGAGTATCACAGTATTGGAAAAAATAAGAGTTAACTTAACTTGTTTCTCTCGGTCTCACGGAGCTAAATTTATAGGCAATTACATAATTGATATTGAATCAAAGTAGGCATAGGTGTATTCTAAAGTCAAAATCAAACTAAAACTCCTTTTTAGGACTCGTGATTTGCTGAAAGAAAATAAAGAGTCCTTATCCTCATAGAAATCTGCTTCTCGGTCTTTTGGTTTGACCACGTACAGAAGCATCTCCAGTTTTTAATTCAGCCTTCGTGGATGACAAGGAACAATGTAGGAAAGATTTAGAATCTAACCATATACTCATTTTCTTCATATGACACCTGTAATATGTTCAAACACCAAAATGGCTATGGAATATATAACTGGCTACAGAATGACTGCATTTTGTAGCTAAAACTGCTCAGAAATCATTAAGACAACAAAACCACAAAAGTACAACAAGTTGGTCATTGCATGTATTCCTTAAGTGATTTTAATAATTCTTATTGATCTTTTAGGTCTATAAAATAAAAAAGGGAATGATAAGATGAAGTGGAATTTGGCAAAGGAGAAGACACTTTTAGGGCTCAACATACCCCCACTGCAAAACTTTTGCATGTCCTCATGCAATTTCATTTCATTTGTACTGATACTTCCGCAAGAACATCTAACCTTATTTTTATGCTTCTTCCAGTGGTTAATGCCATCCTGGGTTTCCTTATGAGTGTCTTGAACTTCAGGTTAATGAGTGCTCTGTTCAATTTCTTGTTCCTTTTCTTCAACTTCTTGTTTGCTTTATATAATCCTTCCATTTTCTGAGAGAGAGTGTTGTTAATGTTTCCTTTCAATTTAACCTGCTCCCTTAGAATTTCATTTTCATTCTTAATATGGTTATTCAGTATCTCCAATTCATAATTGTCTCTTTTTAATTTTTCAATTGGAGGTTCTTGTGGAGTGGGGGATCTTTCTTTGTTCTCTGAGGCCTTTCTCTCTAATGATTTCACATGGTCATAAAACTGCTGCTGAGCTGGATCTACATCTGGGGTTCTTCTACCAGCATCTCCTTCATATTGGTATACAAGAGATCTATCAACTGGGGTCTGAATTGGAACTTATTCTTCCTCAATGTTTATGATTTCAGTTCCCTTAATGCATGCCTTTTTCATCATGCCCTTAAGCCTGGAGCTTCTTCTCAGTTTGGGTGGATCTTCATCTTTTACATCCTCTCCCTCAACATATTCATTTGTTAATTCCTCCTTCCTTTTATTCTTGAGTTGTTTCCTGATTTTTACCCACTTTTCAGAGATTATTTCATCATTGTCTTCCTGTGTTGATACATTAGGCTTGAATTCAATAGTTTTAACATCTTTTTCCCTCCTACTTCTTCTCGCAGGTTTTTCTTTAGACAATATTTCTCTTGGTTCTTCAAAATGGTTCCTTAGGAGGAATTCATCCCAATTATCTCCTATCTTCTTCAAATGAAACTCAATTAACATTTTAATTAAGCCATGATGATGTAAGTTAGTCTCTAAGAACTGAAGCCTTTTCTGGACATTTGAAGACATTCTTTTCAAACTATTAAGTAGGAAAAAGGGCAAATTTATTTCTTCATCTAGAAAATTCATCATGAGTCTAATGTGATAAACATACAAAGTGCCAAATCTACCTTCACAGGTTATGAACTTTTGTAAAATTAATAGCATGTTCCTCCATTTATTCTTCAAAGCTGAACTAGGAATACCTTTCTTAAACACTGCAGTGTCCATACCTGGTTTTTTTAGCATTTGTCTCCAAGCCTCGTTATGAAATTATTTGTTTTTAAACCAACTTTCTCCCTATCTTGGCAGCTCTGTTTCTTCTGCTATGAAAGACTCTGAAATGGAGAATTTGATATCCCCAATCTCTACTTCTTCTCCATTGAACGATCTGGCAAATGAATTTGTGATTTCTTTATCAAATCCATTAAAATTCTTTATAAATCTCAGCCATCCAGCGTGTTGCAATAACCCTTTAATCTGAGGGTATCCTTATAAATACTTAGTTCCAATTGGCTCTGACCTTACAATAAGCCCCATTTCTTCTTGATGAAGATTGCTTCTTTTCTCTTGCTTCAACTCATTGCTCTGTTCTTGTTCTTCTATCAAAAGCAAAAGCAACTGTGAAGGGTTGTCTTACCCTAAAATGACTTATCTGCAGGTGAGGATTTGGCTACGGAAAGAAATAGCAGTGAGTGGATGTGAACGGAATAAAGTAGCAGTAAATCATGAGGATAATCGGGTGTAAGAGTTTGATATGGGATGAATGACTGCGATGAAATATTATGAATATTTTCAAAAATAATCAATGAATGACGTGGTCTGATGACGTGACCTAATAGGTCACTTCTAGGTTCTGACCGTTAACTTCTAATTAATGATGATTTGTTATGGAGCGGGATGAAAGGGATTTGGTCAAGGAGTGTTTATGATAGGGTTTTGATCAGTTCGAATCATAAAATAACTTAGGAAAAAATATGACCTAACCACATTATACCTTTAATGGTTTGCTATCAAAAATAATTTCACACAATTTTATCTTAGCCCTTTTTGAATTTTTGCTGCTTTGATGTGTTTTGTCTTTAATCTGAAGAATATTAATCTCTTAGGCTCCATAATATTCTTTGACTCATCCTCTATTTACTGGAGTAGGTTTTGCAGAATCAATTGGATGCAGAATATGTCTGGCTGCAGAACAGGTAGCTACAAAATGTACCTGTAAAAACTCTGAAATATGGAATGGAATGAAGTGAAAATGTGGATGGAATGATGGAATGGAATGAGATGAATCATGAATATGAAGTGGAATGAATGAAATGGATCATGAATGTGTAAAATGAATCTGCAACTTATGATTTTATGATACTTAATTGCAGAAAAGAACAATTTTTGAAAATCTAAAGTGTCAGAAGAACTCTAATTTTCACCTTAGATTTTTTGTATAAACATGCCAATCAATGATTGGTTTTCATGTTTATAACTTATATATATATATATTATTTTTAATTTATTTTTATTTTTTATTTTATTTTTATTTTTTTTATGATTGAAGAAAAAAACAATTAAGTTAGTGAAGAAGAAGAATTATTCTTCACTAACTTCATATCAATGTTATCTTGAAATTTCTTGACAAATTCCTCTCTTCAAAGTGGCTTGTGATACAATTTCAGTCTGTGTCCATTTACAAGAAAAGCTACCTTTCCTTCATCTATTGTCCTGATTTTTATTGCTCCATTTTCAAAGATTTTCACAATCTCATATGGCCCAAGCCAATGAGTTTGAAATTTACCTGAAAAATCCTTGAACTTTGAATCAAATAAGAGGGCCCAGTCACATTCTTTAAATTTATTTTCCTTGATGTACTTATCATGCCATCTATTCCTTTTTTTTTGGACTATGCTTGTTCTCTGGACTGCATCTTGTCTAATCTCATCCAATTCATTAATCTGCTCTAGTTTATGCTTCTGTGCTTCTGTTAGATCAAGTCCTAATTAGACTGCCATTTTGAAACTTTGGATCTGAAACTCTATGGGAAACAAGACTTGTTTTCCATAAAGAAGTTCATAAGGAGTGTGACCTATTGTGTTTCTCCATGTAGTTCTGTAGGCCCACAAGGCTTCAGGAAGCCTTTCTTCCCAATCTCTCCTGTGTAAATGAACAGTCTTTGTTAGGATCCCTTCAATGACTTTATTGGTAGATTCCACTTGACCATTTTCTTGTGGATGGTAGGGAGTAGATTTTCTGTGTCTGATTTTGTACTTTTCTACCATTTGGTCCACTAGCTTTGATGTGAATTGAGCTCCTTGATCTGTAAAAATTTCTCTTGGGACACCAAAACGAGTAAAAATATCCTCAAAAATAAAATTGACTATAGATGCTTCAATAGCAGAAGGTAATGGTTTGGCCTCTACCCATTTGGTAACATAATTAATGCAAACTAATATATATTTATTTTGTCTTGATGGAGGATTAATAGATCCTACAAAATCCAAAGCCCATTTCTCAAAGGGTTCAATGTGTACCTGAGGTTGCAGTGGCATTTCACCTGAAGGAGAAGGTTTCCCTACCCTTTAACAACTGTCACACCTTTTAACATACTCTTTAGCATCCTTAAAGAGGGATGACCAATAATATCCTAAATGAAGGATCTTATAAGTTGTCATCTTATCATCAAAGTGTCCACCACATGGTTCATGATGACATGCCTTGAGGATCTCAGGCATCTCATCTTCTCGAACACATCTTCTGATAATGAAATCTGGACCTGTTTTGTATAACTCATTAGCAATCCATGAATATTTTGCACTGTTATAAATGATCTTTCTTTTATCCCTTGTGTTCATAATTGAAGGAAATTTTCCTGAAACCAGATAGTTAGCAATATCAGTAAACCAAGGAGTTTGAGTGGTAATTGCAAAGAGATATTCATCAGGGAATTTGTCTTCAAATGGAGTATTGTCTTTAATGTTTTGGAGTCTAGATAGGAAATCAACTATTGTATTTTTTTTCCCAAGCCTATCTAGAATGGTGATGTTAAACTCTTGTAAAATAAATAACCATCTTGTGACTCTGCCATTAGTAATTGATTTGTTCATTAGGTATCTAATTGCAGAGTGATCGGTGTGAAAAAAAGTTTCATAGCCTGTTATATAGTGTCTAAATTTATTTATGGCATGAATAACAACTAAGAACTCTTTTTCAGTTATAGTATAATTCAAATCTGAAGGAGTCAAATTTTTACTTGTATAGTAGATGGAATATGGAATCAGGTCTTTTTGTCCCAATACAACTCCTAAAGCTATATCTGAGGTATCTGTTGAAATATGAAAAGGTAATATCCAGTTAGGTCCCCTTAAAATAGGTGCTTCAGAGATTTTTGTTTTTAGGGTTTCAAAGGCTAACTGGCAGTCATGATTCCAATTGAATTCACAGTCCTTGGTAAGTAATTTGAAAAGTGGGGATGCTATCTTGGTGAAGTTTTCTATGAATCTCCTATAATACCCTATAAATCCTAGAAAAATCGTAACATCTTTTTGACAACTTGGAACTAGTAGTTTGGAGATTACTTCAACTTTTGACTTATCAACTTTGATCCCCTCTCCTGAAATATGATTTCCTAGAACAATCCCTTTAGTAAACATCATAAAACACTTTTCATGACTTAATGAAAGATTTGATTCTTTACATCTCTTTAGAGATTTTTCCAAGTTTGCTAAGGATTCCTCAAATGTGTTTCCATAGACTGTGAAGTCATCCATGTATACCCCTACACAGTCATGTATTAGATCTAAAAAGATTCCTAATACTGCCCTTTGTAATGTTGCAGGTGCATTTCATAATCCAAATGGAAATAATCGGTAGGCATAGGTACCCCAGGGACACGTAAATGTGGTTTTGTCTTGATCCTCAAGTGCTACTTGAATTTCATTATAACCACTGAACCCATCCAAAAATGAAAAGTACTTTTTGCCTGCTAATGTGTCTAATACCTGATCTATGAAAGGTAAGGGAAAATGGTCTTTAAGAGTAGCTTTTTTTAGTTCTTGGTAGTCAATACATACCCTCCATTTTCCATTCTTCTTGGGTACAATCACCAAAGGAGAGACCCATTGACTATCTGAAATGGGATAAATAAAATTGACATTTAACAATTTCTGCAATTCTTCTTTTAAAATCTCACTAAGGTTTGGATTCATCCTTCTCTGAGGTTGTGTGATTGGTTTAAATTTTTCCTCTATATAGATATGATGAGTGCAAGTCTTAGGATTGATCCCTTTCATGTCAGTGTACTCCCAAGCATATGTAGAAGAGTGTCTCTGTAATGTTTTGACTAGTTTTTCCTGTTGAAATTTCTCTAGGTTTTTGTTTATATTTAAGGTTTTTCCTGGGAATATTTCAATTACAGAACTGCCATATTCTTCCATAGAGTAAAGAGACATATGTATTGATGATAAGAACTAAATGTTAGATTCTTCTTGAAATTTTTAATTTTTAAATTTTGAGGAAGATTCATAATTTTCCAAAGTATTCAGAATCTGACTATCTTCACTAATTTCTGAAATAGTGAAAAGAGGTTGTATATCTTCTTCATCATCAATCCATTGAGTATCATCTAATTCTGTGATTTTTCTTGCTGGAGGATAAAAGGTAAATTTATTGGTTGAAATTTCATCAGAGATGTACATATCACCAGATCTACAGCTAATGAAAGCATCAACTGTAGCTAACCATGGTCTTCCTAATATAATAGGATGTCCTCCTAGATCATTTTTAGGAGTTAGGATCATGAAATCCACAGGATACTCCCAAGAATCTAAGGACACTTGAATGTCTTCTATTATCCCATCTGGTTTGATCATAGATCTATCTGCTAATTGTAGCAGTGTGGGTGTAAAAAGAAGATTAGGAAGTTTCAGTTTTTCCATGATTTGCCTACTCATGATATTGATTGCTGCTCCTAAATCAATAAGCGTGTTCTGGATTTCAATTCCATTGATGTGTATTCTAACAACTGGATTTCCTGGGTCTAGATACTTTGGACTAGAAATCATACCCATCATTATATCTGCTATCTTTCCTACCAGTTTTATTTTCTTTATCTCTTTTATTCTTTTTCTTGTTTTTTTCATACTCAACTCCTTTATTGTTTTTGCTAAGATTGGGATTTCCCTGATAGCTTGTAATAATGGAATACTAATACAAACATTTCTTAACTCATCTAGGAAATCATAGTTAGGCATCATAATTTGTTTCTCTCCACCCCTATCAATTTGTAATCTTTCTGGAAAATGCGGTGTATAAGTAGATGTTGATGGCTGCTCTAATACAGGAGTTGAAATTATTGGTTCTTTCTGTTTTGATTTTTCAATATTTTGGTCTTGAAAAGATGTGCTTTCCTCAAGACTTTTATTTACCTGTAGAGAATCTTCCTCAGAATTGTTTTTCTCTTGTATAATTACAGAAGGTTTCTTCTTTTCAAGTATTCTTCCAGACCTAAGTTGAACATCATTAAGGTCTAAAAGAGTAATCATATAGGTTAGGAATTGTTGACCTTCTATCATATATGTATTCTAGGGGTTTTTATTGTTCGGTTTTGGTATTGTCTGGGCAGACAATTGATTTGATTTTTGAGGAAATGGTAATGGAAGTGGTGGATTTTGATTTTGGTTTTGATGTTGTGGATTCTGTTGAGGATTTTGTTGTGGGGGAAAGTTTGAATATGTTGGATATGAGAGATAAGAAGGTGGATATTGATAATACTGGGAGAATCTTCCATAAGGATTTTGTGTTCCTTGTGCCCAAGGTTGAGATTGATTTTGAAATTGGGGCCAAGGTTTCTGCCAAGAATTCTAATTTGGTGGGGGTTGATTATACATTTGATTATTAAACCCATGTGTCTGAGGTCCCTGCCAAGGTCTTCTAGAGACAAATTTAAGAGATTCTGTGGAATTTGTGGGTGTTTCTTCTTGAAATAAAACCTTAAGACCAGGGAGTGAAGGACAACACTTAGTCTCATGTTTTTCTAAACAAATTGCACAAGTCTCTATTACTTTTTCATCTAAAGGACACTCTCTCAAGGCATGCTTCTTCCTACATTTTGGACAAAAGATTTCTAAGGCATCAGTTTCAGCTTTGTTCTTGTTTTGTAACTTAAGGGTGTCTATTTGTTCACTAAGACTCCCTAGAATGTCAGATTTGAATCCATCAAGCATATTACCTATTTTTCCCTACTTACTGTTCCAGCTGCAGATTTACTTGCCCTTGCAAGAGCAGGGTCTCTTGGTCCTTTTAGAATTTTAGATTTTCCTCTTGAAATATTGATACATAATTCAGCTATATCAGGTAATGGAAGCTAAGATATGTCCCCTTTTCCCATCATATTAAGGATATCTATCCATTCATCCCTAATTATTTTCAACAAGAGAGCTTTCAAAGTTTCTTGATCTAGGGTTTCCATTTTTTCCCTCTTGATGTTATAATTGAATCTTACCAACAAATCTTCCAGATTTTCATCCTCTTTTTGCATCATCTTGAACACTTATTCTTTATGATTGACTGGTATACAGTAATCCAGGTATCTCTCTAGAAATTCTCTCCTCATGTCATCCCATGTCCTAATAGACCTAGTGATTAGACTCATAAACCATTTTAACACTTCTCCTTTCAATGTTGAAGGGAACAATTTAAGTTTCTAAGCATCTTGTAGATAATCATAGGTTCTACATAGAACTTCGAATTCAAATACGAAGGTTTCAGGATCCTCACTTTTTATTCCATGAAAGTTTGGAAGAATAGAAGGTGAGATGTTTTTCATAGTTGCATTAGTCTCTTCATCTACTATAGGGAATCCAAAATAACTTCAAGTTCCCCTTCTACCTCTTCCTTCTTCTGCATTTCCTCTTCCTCCTTTTGAATTTCCTATACCTCTTCCTCTATCTCCTCCTCTTCCTCTACCTCCTCCAAATAGTGTATGTTCTCCATTAAAGACTTCTCCTTCCCCTTCTTCTGCCATGATAGGCTCCTCTAAACTGATATAAGGTTTAGTTGGAAGAGCTAATTGTTCTACTGGTTCTTCTATTAAGGGTATATTGAAGAAATAGTCCTCTTCTTCCTCTTGGATTTGTAATTCTTCTGCTAGAATATATTCCCCTGTGGAAGTGAAAAAGGTTATCACTTCTGTAGGAGTCCTTGGATCTTCTTCCTCTAGAATTTTTTCAGTGGATGAAGTGGGGGATCTTCCTGATGGGATATCTGATCTTGAGACTTCTCGAAGACTATGACCAGTATAGCATGGGATGTGAGTTTGAGTTGGAGGTGTGCTACTTCTTGGTCTTGGTGGAGTGATTCGAGTTGTGGGAATTAAACTTTTGCCTCTTACAAATCTATCCATAGAATCTCTTTCTCTACGCATATCATTGTTTTTGGGAAATAGGAAATAAGGCTACCTAGTTATACCTCCCCGGCAACGGCACCAAAATGTTTAATCAATTCAGTGTCCTGAATTGATAACATAAATTATCAACCAGGGCTTGTAAACTGATGAGGTATTCTTGCACTATATGTGCCTAAATATACTTATTCTTATTTCATTATTTTCAGTATTTTGTTGATGTTTTTGAGTTTTGTTATGTTTAGGTTTTAGTATGCTATTCTATGTTCAAAAGATCACATAAAATCTTTGAAAAAAAGGAAAGAAAAGAGAACCTTAAACTCAAAACAAAGTGTAATTGTAAATTCTGTCCCTAATTAGGAAAATGATGAAAAAAAGAGCATTCTAATCCATGGATGTCCTAGCTTGCAAATGAACATTTAACTCAAGACATTATATTTCAACCTGATCCTTTTTAGTTAGAGGTTTGTTGGAATAGTTTGTGGAAGAGATTGAACTCTAATATGATGAGGATCTTCCTAAAAACAGACAACAACTTAGAATATTATAGTGCAATCTTATTCATATAATAGAGAAATTTTGGAACAGCTTGAGAAGAAAATTGCTATAATATGCTAAGGATATCCTATGAATATTTGAACTACTTATGACATTACAGCTAGATCTCGTTAATCAGCTAGAGATTTATTGGAAGAGTTTATTGAAGGAGATTAGATATAATGAAATAAGGATCTTCTAAACAACAAGTAACCCATAGTATTACAGTTAGGTCTTTTCTGTGATTTAGATATTTATTGGAACAGTTTTGAGAAAATACTGTTTGAAACAATATGAGGATCTCCTATATAATTGCAGAACAGAAAATGTTAATTAACTCAACATAGTACAACCAAATCTCATTCGCATAATAGTGATATGCTGGAAAAATTTTTAAGAAAAAGAATGGCTGTAGGATACTGAGGATCTTTTAATCTAGATGATAGAGCTAAAGTGCTGGTAACTCAAGATGTCACAATTAAATCCATTCATTGAATAGAGATATGTTGGAAAAGCTTTGAGAAAAGAATAATTATAACATCATGAGGATTTTTTAGTTAAACAAACAATGCAAGACATGATACTAAAAGATATGAACTCAGAAAATTTTCTAAGTGAGAAATATAACAAAACAGAATTAAAAGCTACTTATCTAGAAAGCATGTAGAAGCCTCCTTAGATAGCAGGGGCCCTCTACTATCAATTTGGCATGAAAATCTTTAACTCCTCAAGTTTTTCTTCAATATAGCATAAAATTTATGCTTCTTCTTATTATCAAAAATACTTCGAAACAGATTATCACAGTATTGGAAAAAATAAGAGTTAACTTAACTTGTTTCTCTCGGTCTCACGGAGCTAAATTTATAGGCAATTACATAACTGATATTGAATGAAAGTAGGCACAGGTGTATTCTAAAGTAAAAATAAAACTAAAACTCCTTTTTAGGACTCGTGATTTGCTGAAAGAAAATCAAGAGTCCTTATCCTCATAGAAATCTGCTTCTCGGTCTTTTGTTTTGACCACGTACATAAGCATCTCCAATTTTTAATTCAGCCTTCGTGGATGACAAGGGATGATGTAGGAAAGATTTAGAATCTAACCATAAACTCCTTTTCTTCATATGACACCTGTAATATGTTCAAATACCAAAATGGCTACAGAATGACTGCATTCTGTAGCTAAAACTGCTCAGAAATCATTAAGACAACAAAACCACAAAAGTACAACAAGTTAGTCATTACATGTATTCCTTAAGTGATTTTAATCATTCTTATTGATTTTTTAGGTCTATAAAATAACAAAGGGAATGATAAGATGAAGTGGAATTTGGAAAAGGAGAAGACACTTTTATGGCTCAACACTACTTATTAACAAATAAAGAAGATGATATCCATCAATATTATAAAATAATATTTTCAACATTCATTCAATGAATCAATGTGTAAACATGGATATGCAACCAATATCCATTCTAGTAGTCGGGAAGGATGTGCATCATAGTGATATGTGTGACAGAACTGTTGTTCCCTCTTTTTTACACCTTCGCATATGTTACCCCTCCCCATATATCAACGTTTGGCAACATGGATTATCAGATATTACAAAATTTATTAAGGATTAATCGTATGATTAATTGATATATTTTCATATCTTAATGGAAAGTAGTAATGAAATCATAAGCGTTCATAGTAGATTAATGGCAAGATCGTTATATATTTAGAGCTTCTGCAAATTCAAGCCTATTGAATGTTTCTGGTGGTTCTTACTTATTCATGATACAAAGTTGTCTCATTTTTACATTGTTTATAGTAAGAATAAATGTAACAGGTTCCTCTTGTATAAAGGTTGTCGAAGTCAGAATGAAAAAGGGAACACTGGCCAATGAAATATGGACCATTGTTTAGAAACTAGAAATGAAATGGAGGATGAAGTTTAAGTTTTCTTGTTTCAACATTGTAGAAAGTAGCATGGCACAATATACATCTCTAAGTAAACCCATAATATTTACGATATTAACGTGAAAATTTTAATACACAGGAAGGAATGAAGCAACAATTCCAATTCACATCTCTGAAAAAATCATAGCTTATAGATTCACTCTTTATGGCAAGAGCATTTATAGTATTTTTTGTCTTGTCTACTCAGTTATCTCCTTGTTGTGAACAAGGACTATGAAGAAGCTGAAATACCTTTGTAATGCAATATGAAAAGAGACAATTTATTTTGATTGTATTTTGTTAAATGGTCAAAGATAGTAGCCATTAAAGGTAAGAAATTAGAGAATTGGGCGAAAATAACTATAATATTTTTTGGGAAATTTACGTAAGTGTGTGTAAAGTACTCAATGTGAGATTTTTGCTTAGTTAGGTTATGTACATATGAAGAGATATTTTCTAATAAAAGTAAGCATGATGATCTCTATCATATGTGGGTAGTTCTCTATCTACTACACCAGTTACATAGACATAATCACATTGAATATAATAACACATCAACTATAATTTGTCCAAATTTCATGAATTATGGTATTTTTTCTAACTGCATGTAATATAGTTATTGTTTACTAATTTTTCTATATGTGTTTATGTCAATATTGAATTTTTCAATGATTATAGAAATATAATAATTATGAATTAATTGTGCTTTTTTCGCTGAAATTGTTTCCATAAATATTGAAAGGCTCATGCAATTGGCAGACCATGTAGTTTTATCAAGCATATTTGGCCCTGGAAATAGAAAAATGAGCAAACAAGTTTAGTTATGTTATTGGCTTTTGGAAAATTGAAAGAAATGTTGAAATAAATGAACGGATTTTTTAAAAACATCTTTATTTCAGTGTCTTAAACTAATTTATTTAATTAAAGAAATAAATAGTTTAATAAATTGTATTATTAAATTTTTGGAAATACCCAAAACATCTAAATGATATGTGCCAAGTGTGTAGGAAGTTTTTATTGTGCTTCCTCCATAGTTTCACCTCTCTGCATTCCACGAATTGCAATCTGAGGCATATACAATTAAAAAATTAGATATCGCAGGAGGCATAGCAAAAGGAGTAGAAAACGTGCAAGAAAAAGAGAAATACACAAATTAAATAAAGGAAATAATTTAAAATTACAGAAATAGATTTTGGGAAAAAAAGAAAACTCTAAATGATATGTGTGGAGTGCAGAGGAAGCTTTTATTGTGTTTCCTCTACAGTCTTGCATCTCCACACTATGCAAATTGCAATGTGAAGCATAACCATTTCATTATTAATATAATGCGAGAACAATTACAAAAGCATATATTGTAACAGACACAAAAAAAGGAACATAAAATAGGAAAGAAATGAAGAAATACACAAATTAAATTAGGAAAATATTTTTTATTACAGAAATATGGGGAAAATAAGTTTTTACACCCAAAGCAGGGCAATGACTAAATCAATGACAATCTACATTGATGCAGGGTATAACCAACGAATTAAAAATAAGTATATAGATACATGTTACCAATGGTAATTAAATATTATTTATTTGGAAAGTATGATAATATTTTATTTTGTTGTTCGTCGAAGGGCATGGTGAGAACTAAAGACCAACCCTTTTTTGGATTCTTAGCTTGATAATGAGGTAATGTGGAACACTTCAATGCTCTAATTTCATTTTATTATTGTTATTTTCTTTTTAAATTTTTGTTTGACTATTTTATGTTATTATTGGGTGGTATAAAAATTTACATTTTTTTTTTTTTGTTCTAAGTAGTTTCTTAGTTGTTCTGTAACTTTTATTTTTCAATTTGTGACTATTTATTTAGATAGTTTCTTTTGGGATAAATCCTAGTCCATTGCAGTGAAAGACTAGGTGGATTATTTTTTTCACAGTCGGGGTGGATTTGTGTTTAACGTACAAGTTTTTGTTACTTTATCTCATCCATATCATTATTATATTTTGGTATTTTTTGTTTCCTGGTGAAATACAAGATGCCATGTGAATGACGCAGAGTAAGGCAGGAAATTTTGTGAACAAGGAGATTTAAGACAACATCACCTAGAGATTATTGGTCAAGGGGAAGCTGTAAATCCCAACCCAGTCAATAGACCTAATTCTAACGACCTTGCATCTTATCAACAAAACTTTGGCAATGCGATTGAATATCTCTATATTCTTTGGAATAAATTATAAGAGACAGACATGATGAATAGAATATGATCATTTCATTCATGAATGATATGCAACACAACTAGTGGAATATGCAATAAAAATTAGAAAATATGCAAAGGGGTCAAGGGCTTCTATAGGAAAAACTAAATTTCTTTAAAGCTAGATTGGCTCACATAGAGACACATGTACACTATGTGTTTCAGCCTCCGCCATCACCAACTTTAGGAACATAGAATATTGTTTAATAACTACCCTTCATATTTAATAGCTCTTGGTTGTGTATTGATCCTAAAAGTTTTCTCGATGTATGTTTTTTTTCCTTTTTTGGCAATGAAGAAATTTTTCGCAATTTGTAATATTTTTTTTACTAATTAGCTACTAGCCAAAAAATCTTGTAAGAGTGAGTCTGGTAAGATTTTATCAATTTGTTCTTGACAATGTTATCTTTTTTTTCATAAACTAATTAAGGTGATAATGTGAATGGTTTTTTACTATAAATTTTGAAATATGTTATATGTTTTAATCATTTAAATTCATGTGGAGTGGGGAGATGTAGAATAAGATTTCATTTTTCTTCTTCTGTACCTGCACACAACCACACCCCTGCACTCTTATCCACACACAAAGTGATTTCACTAGAGCTCATTTGTATCCCGATATGAAGTAAAACATGCCCACGTCAACATAGTAGCGCACACAGTTGATCGCCAACCCTTATTTTAGAGGTAAAATATATTTCAAAAATGTGAAATCACAGATAGTTTTCGAGAAGCTCAAATAAAATGAGCAACAGTTAATTTCCCACCCTAAATTTCCATGTCCTGATATTCAATAAGGAAAAAATGCTAATTATTAATTGATTAATATGCAGTGTTGTATAGAAGGAGGTATTGCCCTATTTACGTCAAAAACCCATAATTAATTCATTAATATGTAGCTTGTAGGAATATATGTGGAGGCACAAAAAAATTCCAAAGATAAAGCTTACCATGCATACTCCACTATGTGTGTGTGTGTGTGTGTGTGTGTGTGTGTGTGTGTGTATATATATATCGTGAATTGAAAAAATTCCATGGTTACTAAGAAGAAGAAATTTTAAAAGAAAAGCCATATCTAGCATCACAAGTTGTCGATCCAATTAATCTCTTTGTGAAAGCTTGATAGAACGAAAGGCACCTTCACATAGATTCATTTTCACTTTTTCACTCCACATAATTTTCGCAGTGCACATAATGAAATTTTTCTTTGTGCCTCCACATAGACAATGAGAGCTTTCTCCACACTATAAAATTTCGCCAATGAAAGCTAAATCCTGATTATGCAGAGTGTGTCGGTATTTGAGAATGTTTCATTTTCACATTCTGCGCAATAAAACCTTGATTATGCACAATACAAATAAATATTTCATTGCTCATCGTCAACACTTCGCACAATGAAAATAGTTCAATTAAAAATAAAATAAATTGTCTCAATTAAAATTCATCTTAGGAGAAAGTTCATATGAAGTGTGGAAGTTGGGAGGATGATTTTATTGTGCGTAGTGCAGAGTGAGAAGTGAGCTCTTATTGTGCTGAGTAAGAAACTCTATATTCCTTACTCTAGACACCCATATTCACACGCAACACTTCTTCCTCATATACATTAAAAACATACTTTATTTAATATAACTATTTAATTTACATATGTGAAATCTAAAATTCACTTAGTATTCATGTAACCCAAAATTTTCATGCTCGAAACTTTAATAAGCCCAAACTTCTAATTAATTGATTAATATGTAGTGTGCAAAAATGTATGCAGAGATAAAAGAAATTGTAGAAGAAATTTTTCGTTCTTTGCTCCACACTCCCATTTTCTCACACAACACTTCTTCATCACATGCATTAATAAGAAAAAAAACACCAATTAGTTGATTAATTCATTTTCCAGAAAACATTTAAAACTCAAGCAATTCATTCTATTTCTCAATGCATTTCATTTAAGGTATGCTCAATATATTCCTATGTGCAAGAGAGTTATGTTGATGGTTCAATAGTTTAATTCTCCCTCTTTGCAGACTAACACATCATAACTCCTATCCCAGAATCCTCGGACATTAAAAATGTCAAATATTTACATTAATTGATAATATGGAGTTAGTAAGCATGCCCAAATGAGGATTTTTATTTCCCATAATATATATTGATTCTGTATTTGATCTCATGTTGATCATTGTCGGATCAGGATGCAATATATTTCCTACATAATGCTTCGAGCTCCCCATTAGCAGGATCAAATGGTCCATATTGTTTTGGGGATATATTCTTAGTAATATTAAAATATACCAAGGTACATAAACATGCTAAGTGATGAGGATACTTAGTTTTGTTTTGGTGTGCAAAGAAAAACTATGTGGGGAATAAGTGTGAAAAGTAAGGGACACACGCTACTTCACAAACCCTTTCTTAGTAAACCAAAATCCTTGGTAATTATGTGTCAAGAGGGGAATGTTTTTTTTCTTTCTCCAAACACCCATCACTCGCCAAAAATATAAATTTATGCTAAAATAAAAAATTTATAAAAACTAATAACAGTTTTAAAATCTTATTTTTAGACCCAATGTGAGCAGGTAGAAACCATATTTAGTCACGATATGAAATTGGATTGCAAAGGTACTTACTTGTTTACACTTATTACACATTTTATATACATGTAAACCAAAATTTTCATGCCCCAAACTTTAACAAGCCAAAACTTCTAATTAATTGATATATGTATAGTATTGTGCATAACGCAAGTGTGCAAAATAAGTATGTAGAGGGAGAATGTATATGAAAATGTAGAACATTGAGAAAATAGGTTTGTGTTGCTTGCTTCGCATATACATTGTCCCGCATAACATTTCTTCTTCTCATTCAATTAGTAATGCACTTAGTATTTAGGAAACATCGATACCAAGGCCCAGTTACTCTATTTTGATAGTAAAACATTGTCTGGTATTAAAACAAGTTAATAAAGTAAATGCTATTAAGAACTCGAACAATGTTTTGAATACACATTTATTTTCCAAATAAATGTCTAAATTACTTATATTTATTGGAAGGGGAGCTTTAGTTAATAGAAGGGTTAAGCTTCATCAAACATTGGGGTTGAACTAATAAGGAAAATAACATCACCGTAAATAAGAAATAACCCAATGCAATAAAATAAATGTTAAATTTACACGGTATCGTTACATAAATCAAAATAGAATGAGAAATAGGATATTAATAATGTAGGAATTTACAGGGTAAGTTCCTTAGATCAAACACCAAAGATCACTGCTCACAAACAGATCACAAATCAGTACACCAGTATTTCACGTGGTTAAAACCCTCAAAGAGGGAAATAGTCCATGGCCTGAGCCAATGCGGCCACTTTAGGAAATTTATTAATATAAATAAAGAAAATTTACATAAAATTCTCTCATAAATGGTCACCGAACAAATTACCCTCCATGCTCTTTAAATAGAGATCATGGAACAATCGAGTGTTAAGCCACGTATCAAGTGTCGGTAATATCGAGGAGAAAATGAACCGTCAAATCACTACATATTGTGATCGTTGGATTATAAGTTACAAAAGTACATATTAAATAAACACACTTTACCTAACTCTACGCTAGACCAAGGTGTACTCAACTATTTCCTATGTGTCAGAATATCCTAACATCCCCCCTTAAGAACAACTCGTGATAGGATTGAAGGATTTACAAAGGTGACACAATAGGAGAAGGAAGGAGGAATTAGAGCATATCCCCCCTTAATGATAACTTTCCTGAACTCCAAGCATAGATCGAAGTTTGGTAAACTTTGCTTCTATGAGATCCTTTTTAAAGATATCAAAAACTTGATCATTGGTTGAAAAATACTGCACTTCAAGAACACGTTCATTAATGAGCTTTATAATGAAGTGTATGTGTATCTCAATGCGTTTCATGTGCTGATGCTTAACTGGATCTTCGCATAGCTTAATGGCACTCTGATTATCACACCAAAGTGTAGTTGGATGCTATTGATTAAGACCAAAATCAGGCAGGATCTGACAAAGCCACATGGCCTCCTTTCTGGCTTCAACAACATCACAATACTCTACTTCTACCGAAGAAAGAGAGATGGCACTTTGTTTCTTACAAGACCATGTAATGGGTACTTAACCAAGAGTGAATACATAACCTGCAGTAGACTTTTGATCATCAAGGTCACCATACCAATCATAATCAATGAAAGAAATCAATAATGGAGATGCTCTTGCACTGTAATGAATCCCGAACTAAACTATAGCTTGAATATATTGAAGTGTTATTTTAGTTTCTTTCCAGTGAATTTAATGAGTTTTTTGCATAAACTGAGCAACAAGACCAACCGAAAAGGAAAGTTTAGGATGGGTATGGGTTAGATACAAAATTTTACCAACAAGTTGATGGTATAAGGTAGCATCAACCTCAAGGGAAGTAAAAGTGACTGAAATCTTCATTCCAGACTGAAAGGGAGAATGGGTTGGCTTACAATCTTCCATGTGAAAGTGGCTTATAATATCATAGGCATACTTGGACTAAGAAAGGGTAATACCTTCTTTAGATTGCAAGACTTGAAGAAAGGAAATAATGCAAGTGTCCTAAGTCTGTCATTTCAAACTTCTTTTTGAGGATAGAATTCACATGGTTTATATGGCTAGGATCACTACAATTAAGGATAAGATCATCAATATAAATATCAAGGATGATTAAGGACTTACCCACTTTCTTGGTGTAGATAGTTTTGTCGGAATGACATCTAGAAAATCCATTATGTAAGAGAAAGCTATCCATTTTGGAATACTAAGCCCGAGGAGCTTGTTTGAGACCATAGAGAGACTTCATAAGGTGACAAACAAGGCTAGAGTCATTTGGATAAATCCATGGGGTTGTTTCATGTAGATTTATTCATGCAAGTACCCACGTAAAAAGGTAGATTTAACATCCATTTTATGGACTTCCCATTTAAAGGAGGTAGCAAAGGAAAGAAAAAGGTAGATATAATTAATTTTGGAAATACGGGAGAAGGTTTCAATATATTCAATGCCTTCAACTTGATAAAATCCTTTAGCAACAAGACGAGCTTTATTTTTATCCCCTTTTCCATATGTGTAATATCCGAAAATCAGGACTGCTCAGCACGCATGCACTAAAAATGCATTTCCAGAAATATGTGCTATAAAATAATGAAATGAACTCTTGGATCCTATAGATCATTCAATATAAAACATAAATCCAATAATAGAGCTGAAACAAATCAAACTAGGTGGGTTAAATAGATCTCCCACACCTAGGATTTCCAAAGAGAGCTAAAACCCCAAACACATCAACACAATAAATTCTGCATAAAAGTGATTGCGCAGTCTAAGAGAGGTTTTATACACAGAAATGGTAGAGAAAAATAGATCTGAAATTATATTAGACAATATGCTCAGAAAAATGAGATCTAGTCTCCTTTGTACAAAAACTAGAGAACCCGGGAAGGGTTTCTAGGAGTTCACCCTGAATACAAATGGTGATTTTCAGCAGAATGACTGAATAATCACTGAAAAATGAAGTGCAGGAGTATATAAGGATGTAGGAAATAAATCTACTGCATATCAGATCAAAGGTCTCCCTCCATGGAAGACTCCATCATCCAATCACAGGAAAACTCCCCGAAAGAGCCACAGAAGGCACTGCTACATCTGCCTCCATAAATAATGCAATTCCTGAGTGGAATAATGTTGTAGGTTATGAAAATGAGTTGGCCTCCTACCAATGATCTGATATCATCCCAAGAACTCTCCAAACTGATCTCCCCTGGAAAATCAACTCAGACAGTGGGTTTCTCAACCCTCCCCTGCAACACCCTGCAACTCAGCTCAACCTCCTACAGAAACTGCATTGAAACTATAGACCAAAGCTTGGCACCAATTCTAGATATGAGTAAGTATGGATCAGATATTTCCCAAGAGATACTCAAAGGGAAGAGAAGGAATTCCTGAATAGGAATCCCTTAGTGCTAAGCAGCATCGACAATCTTAGCTAAACAGCTAGGAGAGAAAATTCTAAGCAGACATGAGAATGTAATACATAAGATAACCCCCAAATGGCTTCCATCCTCTTCCTTATAAACTAAGTGAGCCTTCTCACCTTGGGTCCCACTCAATATGGTTTCCACCTTCACACAAAAAATCTCCATCCAAAACTGCATTGTGCCTTCACTAGAGCCACTCCTCTAAACTGTGTTGTTTGATTTGGTCAAGGTTGACCACTTCAACTTGCTTCAGCCCTTTTCACACCTAAGGGTCTTCAATCCAGCTCACATGTAGCTATCTATGCTGAACCACATTCACATTGAGCTCTTTTATTTGCTGATCCACTTCTCCTACATTTATGATGTTGACTTGGTCAAACTTGGCCTTGTCCACATGCAAAATGTCTCTGTTCAGACATGAGAGTGTAAATCCAACTGGCATTATGATCCCCTTGCACAACATGAGGGATTTTTTCCTTGTTTCTGAAATTCATGGGTCTTCTTACCCTTTTATTCATCTCCTAAGTGATATGAGAAAAAATTAATATTCCAATTTGCTGCATGCAAATTTTGGAATATTACAGTCCTCCCCTCCCAAATGTTGCTTGTCCTCAAGAAACTACAAGGATAGAAATGAAGAGTACCCTCTTCCTCCCCTGTAGCAACCTCATAAGATGAAATCCTCCAAGGATCAAGGTGCTACCTCATCAATAGGTCTCCAAGCTATCATCCATGGAATTTGAGTTGCCTCCCAACATGGCAACTTCTGAAAATCCTCCTCCACCTTGAGCTCCTGCAAGGTAGGTGGGCTGAAATGTTGAACATGGTAGACAACGTGGCCTACCCCACATTTTCCTCCTCTCCACTTAAGATAAGTGTAGAGAATTTTATGATCTTGGGCTGCAATAATATTTCCCTCAAATGGCAAGAAGGAAACTAGGTCTCCAAAGATCCCTTTCCAAACGTTGTGAACCTAGCTGGCCCAAACCATCTCATACATGATGGATAAGAAATCACTACCATATGGCACCCCATCCATCTCATGGCCCTCCTCATAAAGAGACAAAGATTTTTCTATAGTGGCCATGTCTCTTCCCATGCTCCCCTTAGAACATGTAATGCAGAAGTGTGGGGATCCTCCTCCCCCAAGAACACATCCACCCAATGTGTTTCTCCCCCAATAATTCTCCCCATAAAGACAAGAACAACATCATAAAATGGGCTCATGATCAGCATCATAATGAAGGTAATACTGAAGATTTCATGTGGTGCTGGAAGGTACCAACAGTTTCCCCAGTGGTCACAGCACAGTATTTCCCATGACAGCTTCAGAAAATAGCATGGCAAGTTGTTTCTTGAGAAATGGCTAGTTGTATAAGTCATCACATATACTAGAAAATGGTAAATGACTGAATGTATCAACTGAGCATACAAGGAGTAACCAAACACTTGCCCAAGGTCAGGTAATAGATGGTTGTCTCCATCATAATAGATGGCCAAAAATGGTCCATGGAGCCCAAATAAAAACTTGCCCCTTTGTAGAGAAATGCACTGTAATGAAATGGTAAGAATAGAAAAATATTGTGTTGAACAATCAATAAATGAAAAAACATAATTCTTACCATGTAATGAAAGTAAGATGGTGACAAGATCCATAAATGAGTCCTCGATAATGGTATGACATACCCCTGTGAAGAGGAATGAACCATATGCTGCATGAATATCCCCCTTATCATGCTTGGAATTCCAATTCAAGAAGAACATACCACAGTAACAGATGAATCCATCCACTACTCTATCAGTCTCACCTCCTCCATGTCCACCAAGTGCACCAAATGTGAAGTGATCCTAGGAACACTCCATCAACAATTCCCTACTCCATAGTGACAACGTTGTTGGCCTATGAAAATAGGCTCCTTCCATCTCATAAATCCATTCTTTGACATGTTCAATGTCAAATACTCCTCCCATAATGTTTCCATCTCCTCCTCCTGCAACATCATGCAAAATGTGAGAGAAAATCTTCCCTTGCTCTCTCTCAATCCTCCAAAGCAACAAAAGTCTTTTTTTCCTTCTCATCCCTCCATTATACAACCCATGTGGTGAGGATATAATGATCATATCATAATGATGCATCCACACTCCTTGCTGCCCCATGATGCAAGTATCCTGCCAAGTCCCTTCCATTCACATACCCTTGGAAGAAGGATATGTCCCATGATGGCCAAACTCCTTCAAGAACAACCAACGCAGCCAAGCCTCCTACTTCCCGGTGTCATATATTTTCAAGGAGCCTACTAGCTTCTTGATCTACATCCACTCCCATTCCTCCCGATGTGAGTGCCTCCCATCATGATCAACCTTGGTACTTGTCCAAAGAAGACTACCCTCCTCCTAAATCATATTTTTCTTCTTGCATTCCATGGGATGCTGAAATGCAACTCCTTGGAGATCTCCTAGGAAGGATCTCACACCAATTATCATCTTGAAACCATAAGGATCCAAGTGGGTTGAAGGCAAAGCCTCCTCACTGCTACCTCTTGACAGCGCTGTAACTCTCCTCCATGGTGTTTTGGCTGTCTCATGTCTCAACTCCAGGATGAACATATGGTTCTGCATAAATTTGCTTAGGGAAAATTTCACCCAATCCTCCAAGAATTCACACCCCAACCTCACATGTGGTGTACAGCCCATCAATGGCCCATTAGGATGGTGTTTCATCCCTTCCTTGATCAAGTGAAGGTGGCACAGTGTAGTGCAATCATGTGGTTCCAAATGAGAAATATGCAATGGTATACAATCCTCCATATGATTTGTTAAAACAATAGGAGATGAAAATTTTGGCATACCTTGATGAAATTTGGTAGTATCTTGTATGGTTGTAAGGGCTTCTCCCTCCAATAGGTTCGCTCCTCCAACTGGATATGTTGAGGACTGCTCCCCCATAGTTGTGATAGCACTGGTACAAGTCTCCTCCATCGGTGGTGAGGGATTCTTCTCCTCTAATTTTCCTTCACCAAATCTTCCCATCAACCTTTGAGTAAATTCATCAAAATTGACTACTCCTGTATGGCTCAAATGGCTGAACCACCAAATCTGTGCTTCACCCTCTAGGTGCAGCGCTGCAATCTCTACAGCCTCCTCCCCTACCACCGGATGTAGTAGGAAAAATGCATCCAGTCTCCTTGCCCAAACCCTTGCTGCAGATGACCCACCATAAGTAGAAAATAGAAACCTATTGCCCTTGATGCTTCCTTGGCGACAAGGTCTTCTTTCTTCCTCCAAATGAATGAATTGAAGAAAAGCTAGAGTCTCCTTGAAGGCTCTAGGTTTGGATTTGTACCCAACAAGGTATTCACTTAGAACCATGTGATCCAAGTGTCCTCCATCTTCCAGAAAATTTTCCTTCCTCTAAAAAGGAAAGGATATGTACTAATTCTCTAGAGCTCTCTGCAACAATAGTCCTTTCTCCTGATCATAGGAAGTGCATGGCTCTTCCTGCTCTTGAAACTCTCTAGGAGTTCCACTACTCCTTTTCTCTTCTTCTTGTTCAACCTCCTCGGAGAGGTTCTTACTGGATCTGAAAAGTGATGAGAGTAAGCTCATCCTCTTCATTATTTTGGCCTTTCTCTTTCCTTTCTATCACTTTGGCTTGAAGTCCACAGGCTGAGCCAAAGATCTTGCTTTGATGCCACTGTAATATATCAAAATCGGGACTGCTCAGAAAGCATGCACTAAAAACGCATTTCTAGAAATATGTGCTATAAAATAATGAAATGAAATCTTGGATCCTATAGATCAGTAAATATACAACCTAAATCCAATAGATCTGAAACAAATCAAACTAGGTGGGTTAAACAAATCTCCCCCACCTAGGATTGCCAAAGAGAGCTAAACCCCCAAACACTGCAACACAATAAATTCTACATAAAAGTGACTGTGCAGTCTAAGAGAGGGTTTATACACATAAATGGAAAAGAAAAATAGATATGAAATTATATTAGAAAATATGCTCAAAAAAATGAGATCTAGTCTCCTTTGTACAAAAACTAGAGAACCCGGGAAGGGTTTCTAGGACTTCACCCTGAATACAAATGGTGATTTTCAGCAGAATGACCGAATAATCACTGCAAACTAAAGCATAGGAGTATATAAGGCTGTAGGAATATAAATATACTATATATCAGATCAAAGGTCTCCCTCCATGGAATATTCCATCATCCAATCACAAGAAAACTCCCTAAAAGAGCCACAGAAGACACTGCTACAACTGCCTCCAGAAATAACGCAATTTATGAATGGAATAATGTTTTAGGTGATGAAAATGAGTTGGCCTACTGCCAATGATCTGATATCAGACCAATAAATCTCCAAAATTATCTCCCACAATAAAGGAACCTCCCTCCTCTACAAAATCAACTCAGACAGTGGGTTTCTCAACCCTCCCCTGCAACACCCTGCAACTCAGCTCAACCTCCTGCAGAAACTGTGCTGAAACTATACACTAAAGCTTGGCACCAATGTTGGATATGAGGAATGATGGATAAGCTCTTTCCCAAGAGCTACTCAAAGGGAAGAGAAGGAATTCCTGAACAGGAATCCCTTAGTGCTAAGCAGCACTGGCAATCTTAGCTAAACAGATAGGAGGGCAAAGTATAAGCAGAAATGAGAATGTAATACATAAGCTAACCCCCAAATGGCTTCCATCCTCTTCCTTATAAGCTAAGTGAGCCTTCTCACCTTGGGTCCCACTCAATATGGTTTCCACCTTCACACAAAAAATCTCTCTCCAAAACTGTGTTGTGCCTTCATTAAAGCCACTCCTCTAAACTATGTTGTTTGATTTGGTCAAGGTTGACCATTTCAACTTGCTTCAGCCCTTTTCACACCTAAGGGTCTTCAATCCAACTCACATGTAGCAATCTATGCTGAACCACATTCACATTGCGCTCTTTTATTTGTTGATCCACTCCTCCTACATTTATGCTGTTGACTTGGTAAAACTTGGCCTTGCCCACATGCAAAATGTCTTTGTTCACACATGAGAGTGTAAATCCAAATGACATTATGATCCACTTGCACAACATGAAGGATTTTATCCTTATTTCTAAAATTCATGGGTCTCCTTACCCTTTTATTCATCTCCTAAGTGATATGAGCAAAATTTAATATTCCAATTTGCTGCATGCAAATTTTCGAATATTACAATATGGTCCAAACTTTGTTCTGTAAACCCATTTGCATCTGACAAGTTTTCTTCCCTTTTGGAAGAGGAATAAGATCCCAAGTATCTTTTTCCAATAAGGAATGATATTCTTCATTCATAGTTTCATCCCAATTTGGATGACCTAAAGCTTCTTCAAAGGTGTCTAGATTAGGATTTTCTGGAACTTGAGCCAATAAGGAAGAGACTTTGTCGAATTGAGAACATGTACAATGTTGATCTGCAGGGTCACCTGCAAGAAAACCTGTTGCATCCTGAGTACATCGGATCCATTTTGGAGGTTTTGGAGCTGAAGGAAGATCTTGATGAAGTGGAGGAGTATTTTCATCCTCACTGTCATCATCCGAACTAAAAGGAATGTTGTCAAAAGTAGAAGAGATAGAGAGAGGTGGGACATATGCCAAATCAAGCTCACGGGACAAAGGTGGTACACCCTCGAAACTAGGCTTGTAGGCCGATATATTTTCATCAAATTTTACATCTCTTCTAATGATTACATTTTTGGATTTGGGTTGAAGAAGTATATACTCTTTGACATCTTCATAATATCCAACAAAAATGCATTTTTCACTCTTAGGTGCTAAGGATTTATGTTTCTCATCTGGAATATGGGTCCAAGCTTCACTTCCAAAGACATGAAAGGTACTTACATCTGCTTTGATTGAGCTCTAGGCTTCTTCTAGAGTTATATTCCTTAAAACCTTAATAGGAGTACGATTTACTATGTGATTTGCACAGTTAATTGCTTCTGCCCAAATATTAAGACTAAGTCCTTTAGATTGAAGCATACAATTAGCCATTTCTTTTAGAGTGCAATTCTTCCTTTCAACTACACCATTTTATTGTGGAGTATGTATAACAGTATGTTGCAATTGAATGCTATGCTCAGTGAAAAAGTTTATAAATTTGTTGTTAACATATTATCCTCCATTGTCATATCTTAACTTAAGAATTTGATGTCCAAATTGTTTCTCAACAAAGGCCTTAAAGGCCAAGAACATGTTAAAAAATTCACTCTTGATTTTTAGAAAGTATACCCAAGTGCGTCCAGAAAAATCATCAATGAAATTTAAGAAGTACTTGTAGCCAGATAAAGAAACAAATGGAAGTGGGCCACATAAATCACGGTGCACAAGCTGCAAACGGGATGAAATGTGTCAAGAGGCACGTTTGTCAAAACTATCCCGATGATGTTTTCCGAGTACACAAATGGAACAAACACCATCTCGGCAAGATACCATAGGAAGACCTGTTACCATATTTTCTTTACTTAGAGTTTGAAGAGAGCGATATTTTAAGTGACCAAATCGCTCATGCCAAATTTTTCTCACTTCATCATTATGAGCAACAAAAATGAAGGGAAGACATGCTGACCCAAATTTGTCAAACTTATACAACCTTGTGGAATCATCAGCATTGCTAGTAGCTAAAATATGTCTAGGATCTCTTAGGTCCTTAATTACAAAATCATGAGGTGAGAGTTCTACGGTTTTCCCTTCACTTGAATGAGTTATCTGATAAACAGATAGAAGGTTGCAGGACAAGATAGGAACACATAATACATCATTAAACTGAGCTTTATCTAGATGAATAGTTCCAGACCCTATAACACTAAGAGATCTACCATCACCAACATAAATATTTTTGATATAATAATCATTTAAAGAAGAAAACATGGCCTTATTTTTGGCCATGTGGTAACAGGCTTGAGAATCTATGAGCCACTCATGAGAATGAGAAGAAGAAGAGACATTCAATGAATAACCAGATCTTGATGCTTAACAACCACATGCAGAAAGTTCCATTCCCGAAGATGAATTTGAAGAGTTCTCCAAATGGATGTTGTGTTTCTTCATTGCTTCTTCCAAGTCTTCCATCTTCTTAAAACATTTGACTCTACTTGACCATCATGATTACAAAATTTTCAATTTCTATCTGTATTCTTGCCTTTGTTTGTATTTTCCATATCAGTTTGTCGAGTTTCTTTTTCAGTTCATGGCTGAAATTGCTTGAGACCCTACTAGGTTGCTTAAGCTTTCTTAGAAGAGTTTCCAGTATTAATAAGACCAAGGTGTAGGATTTTTTCTTGTTCTCTTATCAAATAATAGCAAAAGGCATCAAAAGAGGGGGACTTGTAGGTTGTTCCTTGAGAAATGAGGGCTTCTCTATTGGAATGGAAGATGGAAACAAATAGAGTATGCAGGTACTAGCTTAGCAAGAATGGAATAGATAATAATACCATCTTCCTTTTCAACATTACAACCTTCTAAAAGAAGTCTAAGGGTCTTCAATTTGGATAAAAAATCTTCAATGAAGGAGAAATTATTGGGTTCCAAAGTAAGCAACTCATTTTCAAGTTGGTGGGCACTGATACTATAAGCTCTAATGCCTCCTTCCTTCTCCTATTGTGTCACCTTTATAATCCTATCCCAAGTTGTTCTTAAGGGGGGATGTTAGGATATTCTGACACATAGGAAATAGTTAAGTATAACTTGGTCTAGCATAGAGTTAGGTAAAGTGTGTTTCTTTACTATGTACTTTTGTAACTTATAATGTGATAGTCACGATGTTGCACCTGTAGAAATTATATAACTGATATGTTATATGCCTAAGATTCTCCTGATCACACACTATTTGACTTCATGCACAATACATAATATATTCCACCATTGATCATCATATGTGGAAATTAAATCAATTGCATGCACACATTAAAACCATACAAATTCACACACATTAACATAGTGATTTATGGGAAAGCTTAAAGATGAACACCCCCAACTATATGTATAATATATGTCATATAGATCATGTAACAATCATAATACAAAGCTAATCACAAGCTCTCAGTATCTCCAATTGCTACACACTAATTAGGTCCTGATCTAGCAAATCCATGCACTGATCCACTGCCACCTGCTAGCTTGCCTCTACTGTGCAATCCCTGCTGAATATGGGCTATGAATGAGTTCAAATCCACCTGGCTTGCACTGCTCAATCCTCATTGGCATCTCCATCAATGTGTGGTGCAAACTCATGCACCAGTATAGTCACAACTGATAGTCACACTGATCTTTCACCTATCTCTCCACTGGTCTCCACTGAAACTGTCCATGCACTGTAGTTAACTGATGTATTCTTCAGTTGATTAGTGAGTTAATAATTAGTGAATTAATTAATAATTAATTCACACCACTCTCACTAGTGTATCAATCAGTTAGAATAGATACAACTAGCTCAACTGTGTCTAACTGAGTTAAACTGAACACAACTCCACCAACTACCTCAATCAACTCCACCAAACTCTGTCACATGAGTTATAACTGAAGTCTCCATGAAATAGCTCCACTTAACCCTCAAGAATAGCATAATTCCTTCTATCATCTCATGTGCCACATCTGTGCACTTAACTGAAGTGATCCAAGAGAATAAGATAATGTTTATAGTCCAAATATTATTAAGAGCTAATAATATTCGACATATCTATTTTTAGACTGGAAATATAAAAACAGATTTCGCCCAATATGTCTAAAAATAGAAGTCCATCTATTTTTCCAACTTGACCAAACATCCACAAATAGCATCCTGAAACTCATAGAATATGATCGACATGTCTAAAAATAAGGAGCGTAACGCCAAAACAACTCCATTGCCATTGAAGGTGGCTTCCACCCTGTCAACTCATCATCCCCATTTTAATCTCACTTGCTATATAAACAGAACGGTGTTCATGCACGTTATTTTCAACAGTGAACAATTTTGTCTCGGTGAGCGCCTTCGTCAAGATATCAGCATCCTGATCCTCCTTAGGAATGTAAGAAAGTAACATGATCTTCCGCTGCACACAATATCTGATATGATGCTATCGGATGTCAATGTGTTTAGATCTATCATGAAATACTAGATTAACCAAGAGTTTAATGCAACTCTGGTTATCACAATATATCACAATAGGATCTAAGTGTGAACCGAACAAACCAACTAGGATCTTCCTCATCCATATAGCCTCGCATGCAGCCAAAATTGCTGCCATGTACTTGGCCTCCGCTGAACTGAGTGCAACGGATCTCTACTTCCTACTGTACCAAGAAAATGTTGTAGACCCGATACTGAAAATCCCTCCAGATGTGCTCTTTCTATCTGTTGAGCTCCCTGCCCAATCTACATCCATGAAGCCACACAGCTTCACCTCATCCGATTGTCTGTACCAAAGTCCATATCCCGATGTGCCTCTAAGATATCTCAATACATGCTGCCCCGCCTTCCAAAAGAGCTTGGTAGGCTTAACCATAGCTTCTGAAAGCTGGTTAACAGCGTAGCATATGTTGGGTCATGTATTGACCAGATACATAAACGACCCCACCAACTGCCGATAAACAGTGGCATCCACTACATCTGCCTATGTAGCATACTCTTTCCTCCAACCACCAAGAAGAGGAGTATCAATAGGCTTGCAGCCTTGCATGTTGAAATTCTCTAGTATCTCCCAGGCATACTTTCCTTGAGACACAAAAAATCCATCACTGCACTGCCAAATTTCCAATCCCAGGAAATAATGAAGGAGGCCCAAGTCCTTCATCTCAAACTCTTTTGCAAGATCAGCCTTGCATGAGAGTATCAACTGTTCATCACCGGTCAGTATCAAATCATCTACATAAAGTACAATGATCAACAACTTACCCTCAACCACTATCTGGTACAAGTTGGGATCCGCCTCGCCCTTGGTAAAACCAAGTCCGGTAAAGTAACTGTTGATCCGTATGTACCAAGCACGAGGTGCTTGTTTCAGCCCATACAACGCTCTTTTGAGCCTGTACACATGCGACTCGCTGCTGAAGATCTCGAAACCTTCGGGCTGCTCTATGTACACCTCCTCCTCAATGACTCCATTGAGGAACGTAGTCTTCACATCCATCTGATGAATGTTCCACCCCATCTGTGCTGAGAGATCAAGGATGCTCTGTATGGAAGAATACCTTGCGACAGGTGAAAAGGTTTCCTCATAGTTGATCCCCTCAATCTGTGAGAAGCCCTGGGAAAAAAATCTTTCCTTGTACTTCTCGACACTCCCCTCAGCTGCTTTCTTCACTTTGTAGATCCATCTAGAACCTACCACTGATTTCCCTTCCAGCCTTGGGACAATCTCCCATGCACTGTTTTTGACAATCGAATCATACTCTTCCACCATGGCATATACGCATGCAGGGTCCTCCACAGCTTCCTCGAAAGAGGATGGTTCTGTCACGATACACTTTCTCATCAGAGCCATGTATCCAGTATATCGGTCAGGTGAGTGTCTCTTTCTGTGTTGTGATGTAGGTGCTCCTACAATCTTCTCTGCATCTGGTTAAATGTGGCTCCAATGTAGCTCGCCCTATGATGGTTGGCACACGGTGGTTTCTCCCACTCTTTGGCCTGCTCTTGTACCTTAGCCACATCCAAAGACTCATCCTTAGGAACTAATAGCTCCTCATCTGCATGCAAGTGTGGCTCCCTCTCAAGCGAACACTTCATGGCTTTCTCCTCATGAAATATTATATCCCGACGCACGACAGTCATCTGACTATCTGACAAATACACACAATAATTGTGGGGTGTTTCTCTGTACCCCACAAATATCCCAACCTCTATGGTCGGATCTAGCTTCTTCCTGGCATCCTTTGTCACATGAATGTAAACAGGTGAGCCAAAAATATTTAAATGAGAAATATCAAGCTTCTTACCAGAAAATGCCTCTTCAGGTGTACTCATGCCAAATACTCTATGAGGACAACGGTTTTGCACATAGTCCGCATTCCTAACTATGCCCAGCCTACAAAGGGTTTGCCCTGATCATGCAAGATCAGCCTGCAGCACCCACGATCGTTCTATTCTCGCTTATACTCCACCTCATTGTGGGTTATGAGGCGCTATGAGCTCTCTTCGAATTCCTTCTGCGCTGCAAAAGTCCTTGAATTCGCCAGAGATGAATTCACCACCATTGTCACTCCTAAGAGCCTTCACCTGCTTCCCCGATTCTTTCTCCACCAGTGCCTTGAACTCACAGAACTTTGAGTATGTCTCGCTCTTCTTCTGCATGAAGAAGATCCAGCACTTACGAGAAAAATCATCAACAAATATCACATAATAACTGTGCTTTGCTGTCGAAGCTACTGAGAAAGGTCCACACACGTCTGTGTGAATTCTCTCAAGGATCGTCGTGGCGCGACTATCCTTCTCGTGAAAGGTGGCTTTCACAAATTTTCTCCCAAAGTGATCCCTGTAATCGAACCGACTACGCCATTGGGATGGATGAAGCCCGTAGAAATTCGTTGGGCAACTTTTCAGCACTGATGGTGAAGATGGCTAATCCTCCTGGCTATGGAAGCGTCTCTCGCCTCATCCCTACCACCACTCCTTCTGCCTTGCTTTCCATTGCTGCGCAGCCATCTATCTGCAACTGATAAAGGTTCTTAACTCGAACCCCTATCCTCTGGGTTTCACCAGTTTCCTTATTACACAGGAAAGCCTTTCCTTCGCTAAAGAAAACATCATATCCCTTGTCTTCCAACATCGCCACAGAGATCAGATTCTTCTTCAATCCTGGAACATGCATGACATCCTTCAAGATGAAAGGTTTTCCAGACTCCCTCTCAAAGGAAATGGTCCCAATACGCCGTGACCGTATCTACCATCATTGCCCATCTCGATGTGCACTCCAAGATCCTTCTGCCTTGGACATCGAACAAATATTTGTCTCCGGTCATATGAAAAGACGCACCACTGTGAAGAAACCACACTGAACCCATCATACTTGAGACCAAGCATGTGATTAGTGAAAAATCTAGCTCAAACTATGAGGCTAAGGCCCCTCTAGCTGCAGATCTAGCAGCTTGCTTATTTTTCTTCTTCTGTGGACAATTAGTGGCGTAATTTCCGTGTTGGTGATAGTGAAAGCACTTCACCTTGGACATGTCCTACTTCTTGCTCGTAGACTGATTGAGAAGCATTCTTCTTGCTCTCCTTCCCCCTCCCTGCTTTTGGCAGCCAAAGTGTGCAATTTTTCTCATCTTCATTCTTCGATGAAGATCCATCCCTGGTACTCCGCCTTATCTCCTCCCGCACAAGATCCGACCAAAGTCGCTCCCATCCTGGCAGTTTCTCTTGACCATTGACAGAGTCCTCGTAGGAATGCCAACTCTTTGGAAGCCCAAGGAGAGCCAAGCTCACCAAGTCCTCTTCATCTACAGTAACCCCCACACTTCCCAGCTCATCCCTGCACTGGAAAAACTTCGTGAGGTACTTGGGTATACTCTCGCCCTTCTCCATTTTTATTTTCCTAAGCTTATCCTTGAGCGCCAACTTCCTCTGGTCGCTCTTGCTTTGGAACAAGTCTGTCAAAGCTTTCCACATCAAGAATGGAGAAGCTTTACCATGAAGGCTGGACACTATGTGATCCTTAAAACCTTCCAAAAAAATCCTTCAACATTTTGCTGTCTTCTTTTGCCATGAGTCCAGTGCGGCAACATCGCTAGAAGCAGGTTTTGGAATTTCTGTATCTATGAACTCCTTCAACCCATTATCCTCCAACACCACCTCCATCCCGTCCTTCCATGCAATATAATTCAAGCTGCCCTCAAGGGCATAATCCAATCGCAATCCGTTGAAAAACATCTCAACTTCGACACCAAGAAAACACTATTGCAAATTCGAATTCCACCAGCACAAAACCCAACCGCTTCAATGCTTTTGAAATTGCTCTGATGATCAACTATCGCTCTGATACCATGTAGAAATTATATAACTGATATTTTATATGTCTAAGATTCTTCTGATCACACACTATTTGACTTTATGCACAATACAGAATCTATTCCACCATTGATCATCATAAGCGGAAATTAAATCAATTGTATGCACACATTAAAACCATAAAAATTCACACACATTAACACAGTGATTTATAGGAAAGCTTAAAGCTGAAATCCCCAACTATCTGTATAATATATGTCATAGAGATCATGTAACAATCATAATACAAAGCTAATCACAAGCTCTCAGTATCTCCAATCGATACACACTAATCAGGTCCTGATTTAGCAAATCCATGCATCGATCCACTGCCACTTGCTAGCCTGCCTCTACTGCGCAATCCCTGCTAAATATGGGCTCTGAATGAGTTTGAATCCACCTGTCTTGCACTGCGCAATCCTCATTGGCATCTCCATCAATGTGTGGTGCAAACTCATGCACTAGTATAGTCACAACTGATAGTCACACTACTCTTTCACCTATCTCTACACTGGTCTCCACTGAAACTATCCATGCACTGTAGTTAACTGATGTATTCTTCAGTTGATTAATGATTTAATAATTAGTGAATTAATTAATAATTAATTCACACCACTCTCACTAGTGTATCAATCAGTTAGACTAGATACAACTAGCTCAACTGTGTCTAACTGAGTTAAACTGAACACAACTCCACCAACTACCTCAATCAACTCCACCAAACTCTATCGCATGAGTTCTAACTGAAGTCTCCATAAAATAGCTCCACTTAACCCTCAGGAATAGCATAATTCCTTCTGTCAGCTCCTGTGCCACATCTGTGCACTTAACTGAAGTGCTCCAAGAGAATAAGATAATGTTTATAGTCCAAATATTATTAAGAGCTAATAATATTCGACATATCTATTTTTAGACTGGCAATCTAAAAATAGATTATGCCCAATATTTCTAAAAACAGAAGTCCATCTATTTTTCCAACTTGACCAACCATCCACAAATAGCATCCTACAACTCATAGATTATGATCGACATGTCTAAAAATATACATAGTCTAAAAATATACTGTGCGCCAAAAATAGCCTGTGGGCCCACTTAGTGAAGGCGACTTCTTTCCACTAAGCTCATCATCTTGTTGCAATCTCAACAACACCTCAAATTGTTCTTACTTTGACACCCGTTTTCATCATTTCTTCGTTCATTTTTACAAATTCATGACTCCAATCAATGATAATTGATATATTCCATATCATAGAAATCATTTAATGATCTCTACTTTATATTATGATGTTTCTTGTTATTTAAAAGAATTTCTGTAACTAGCTACAGAATGTGTGAAATTCTGCAGCTAATCGTTGTTCCTGTAACTACTATTATGGTTTGACAGTTTTTGAGAAGAAAATAAGGAAATGGTTCATATGGGAATATTTGGAATGATCCACACATGGATCGTATCCCATCCACTTTTTTGAATTCAAAAATAAAACGTGCCTATGCTCATAGTCAAGGTCGGTCAAGGAGCGTGATCTGCGAATGAAATACTCTTGATTTGCTCTGATGTAGCAAATAGAGAGACAACCATTAAGAATTTTGCTTCTATATATACTTCTAAATTTCAGTCCTAGTTGTTATCTATAAGTGGAAATGCCTCAAACAGCTAAATCTGAAACACGTTTAAATATCGGTCTTTTGAAACTGGAAGACAGTCCTAATTTTTTATAATTCGGTGTATGCTTTTGAAACTATGTTTTTTATAATAACAAGACCACCTCCAGATCCTTTGATGCACACATAGTCCATTATATTTTTGACTCATTTTTTTGCAGAGGGCCCCTACATGGAAATGACGTTTTTAGTTTTTTTGTAGTTTGAATTTTGTTATTTCATTTCCTGTTGATTTGTTATTTCTAGTCTTGTCAATTCATAGTTAAATTCACATTGTTTTCATAGTTAATTTCCTATTAATTCATATTTTAATTTTCTTACTTTTTTTAGATTAATTTCATGAATGCTTTCTTAGATCAAGTTTCCAATTAGTTGTGTAATCTTGTGGTCGCTAAGTCGTCTCAAGAGAGTGGCTATGTCATTTTCCAATTGCACCAGATTTGGGTATTCAGTCACACAACAGTCATAGTTTCATGCTTTGTACTTGCTTTCAATTTCAATCCAGCACTATCAGTTCAATTCTTAGTGATAGGGTTTATGCTTTCAATCCATGGAATATAATTAGATTAAGTTAAGATAGAATTAAATTATAATTATGCTTTGTTTTCATAGGACTAAAAGCTTTTCAACAGATAAGATAGGAAATGATTTCATCTTGTCATTTGAATGAAATTATATTTAGAATAATGCTCTGTTTTAAACTAGTTAGATATTTTTCATAGATGTTTTTCCAGCCTACTAACATCATTCAAATTTTGATTTATTTTTATGCAATTTAGTTTAGTTAATGAACATTTCCTTTTCTTCCTTCTTTTAGATTTCATATTACATTAAAAATAGTTTGTGATTCAATTTATTTATTTAGAATAAAAACAACATTTCCTTTTCTTCCTTCTTTAAGAATTAGTTTTCATCATTAAAATTCATTTAGATTTGACTATTCACTAGAATTAAGAGATTTCAATCCTTAGACCAATTTTAGACATAAGATACAAAATCCCCAAAACAACATAAACATACACAACAAAGTAAGAGAACAAGGTTTAATAAGCATATATAGTGCACCTCACTTCATCAAATTACTAACCTCGATCGATAATTCATGATAGCAATCTGAGACATCAAATTGACTAAAAATTTTGGCACCGTTGCCTGGGAAGTGAAATTAGGAAGCCTTATTTCTTACATATATATATATATATATATATATATATATATAATAAAAAATGACATGCATAGAGAAAGAGACTCTAGGCATAGATTCATAGCTAAAGGTAGAAGTTTTATTCCTACAACACCACTCACCCCACCAAGACCACATAGTGCCACACCACCATCTCAAACTCATATCCTATTTTTCACCTCAAGACATAGACTTCCTGGAGTATTAAGATCAGAAATCCAACAAGGATATTATCCAACTTCATCTACTGAGACAGTCTTAGAAGAAGAATATCCTAGATCTCCAACAAAATGAGTAACCTTTTTCACCTCTACAGGAGAACATATTCTAGCTCAAGATTTAGAAAACCCTAGTGAGGAAGAAGAAGAATAAACTTTCTTCAATATCCCATTGATAGAAAAAATAGAGGCAGAACAATTAACCCTATAGTTAGAAACTTATATTAGCTCTGAGGAATCTACAATGGCAGAAGAAGAAGGCCATGGAGAAATTATGAATGGAGAAGACTTAAGAGGAGGAGGAAGAGGTAGAGGATGAGGTGGAGGTGTTGGGAAAAATATTGAGAGGGGGGGGGTGAATCAATATTTAGTGCAGACAATCAAACTTTTACTTTTTCCTTTCTAAAAACCCATACGCTACTTTACTGAAGGCAGCCAGCGTATATATGCGGATATCCTTTACAGAACTCGCGTATGTCCAGAGATCTAAATATGAGTTTGAATTGCATTATTCATTCATCAGATATTTCAGAAACAGTAAACAGGTGCAGACATAACATAATAATCATCACACATATGCAACACACATGAACACCAGGATTTTTAGGTGGAAACCCAATTCGGGAGAAAACCACCGCTGCCATCGTTTCGGCCTTCAAAATTTATTATTAAGAAAACTTCTTACAATCATGTACTGGTGCAGACTCAAACCAGCACGCAGGCACCCACCTGTAGAAGGCTACAACCTTCTCTTGTTTACCAGCCTATCCTGGAAGGGAGCTACAACCCCCTGCTCTTGTTTACCAGCGTCTCTTGGAAGGGAGCTATGACCCCATGAACTCGTTTACCAGCCTCTCCTGGAAGGGAGCTACAACCCCCTAACTGAAGGCTTCGACCCTCAGCACCACTGCAGACCACGTTTCATCAATTTTCAAACTGGATCAAACTGCTTCAACACAACCCTTCACTTATCAACAATCATACCTTGCTCATTGCTTCAAACAGAACAGTGAGACCACTGTAACCAGAATATTGGATATAACCTAGACTTCAGAATAGATAGGCAGAAACACATTCAACCTTTAGCAACCATTAGATCAGAAATCATACGCGCTTTTATTTAATCAGACCCGCGTATATACACGCTTTCCAGAAGACGAACCCGCGTATACTTCAGTGCATTTTCCAGGGAAAAACCCTAACTGTGCATACACGCTTTTCCTTCCACAGACCCGCGTATACATGCGCTTTTCATGAAACGAACCTGCGTATATATCTATAAAAGATAAACTTTGCAGTACAGACCAGATCTATAAACTTACCCAGATTTCCTCAATCTCTTCAACAGGATTGTAGGGTCTTCTATTTTGTTTTCGGATCATCCTTGGCTTTCTTGTTTCAGATCTAAGATCTTGAGCCTTCATCATGTTCATGGGTGCATCATAGATTCGGATCTACCTCAACAGAACGGGGTTCAACCATGCATTATGCCGGTGATGTTCATCAACCAGACACATGCACACTCTTTGCACAATGATTTTTTTCTTCTCCTTATATAGGGTTACCCTTCACTTGATACCATGAGTCAAAACCACATAACTTCATGTAACCATCACAGGCCAGAATCACATATTACATCCATCATTCAATACAATGGGTTAATACCATGGTAGTTACCCACAGTTTTACAAATTTAGAGCGCTTTTTCATGTCACATTTATATGTGTTTAGCGTGCATACGGTACTTCGTCTAGACAAATCCGTGTATGCCTTGAGACATGCTCTTTTCATAATGTTCTGGCACATACTGACATTCCTTCCATCATTACCTTCTGTAATCATTGTAGATACATCAGATTTACATCATTTAACAAGTTCATCAAGTCAAGAACAACTTCGTCAAGTAGGTTGCCATCATCTTCATCAAGTGGGTTGCCATCAAGGACAACACTCAGCATCATATTGCCAACAATCTCCCCCTTTGGACTTGATGGCAACCACGATGGTGTTTGATCACCACAACAGATAGATACATTAAGCACAACCATTATTCATGATATTCAAACACCATGTCACTCTCCCCCTTTGACATCAAGGGCAAAGGGCGGATTAAAACCAACACAAGGTTTTTCCCCTCATGTAGACATAAGAGCTCTGCAGATCTGATGTGCACTGAAGTTACCATGCTCCCCCTGAGTTCATGCTGAATCTTCAAACATATTTTTCAATGAAGTACATGATTCTATGACCTTCCTATCACCAAGACTCATACTTACATCAAAGATACAACCAAGTGGATTTACATATGCGACTCAAATACCCAACCAAGTGGGTTTACACATTTTGACTCAACTACCCAACCAAGTGGGTTTACAAATTTGAACAAGTCCTTACATGAATGAATATTACAATTTACATCATGGGTCTCAACATGAACTTTTCATCAAATTGCAAGTATGACTTTTCACAACCAAAACCAAAAAGACCTCAAGAGAGAGATCAAGTTTCAGAACCATCATAATGCCAACAATGCATTATTCTCAGCCAGGCTAATGCTCCCCCTGAAACTGTGCATCCTTTCCATATGACCAAAACTCCTCCTTAGCTTGAGTAACCTAAACACTTTCAACAGCCAATCATCAAGGCATCTTCACCCAATATCAGAGAATGAAACAGAAATATAAGAGCTGAAACATCACCAGAGAAGCCATACAACATCAGAGAGACAAAACAACACCATAGCTTGTGTTGAAGAATGCTGACCCAGAAACTTTGTCAGCAACCACCCATACATGGTTTTCTATGTATGAACTCGCATATATACGCGACTGTCTTTCAGGAAACCCGCGTATCCAATTTAATCTTCTAAAATTAAGCAGATCTGATCTTCTGAGAGGCGGATACCATTCCCATATTTTGTCTGAGATATTCGAATGCTTCCCTGGGCAGAGGTTTGGTAAATATATCAGCAACTTGCTCTTTGGAGGGAACATACTCCAACTTCACCTTTTGTTCAAGCACTTGTTCACGTAAGAAGTGATACTTGATGGGAATGTGCTTGGTCTTGGAATGCATAACGGGATTCTTTGAAATACTGATGGCACTTGTATTATCACACATAATGGAGATAGGAGGTGAACATTTGATTTGAATGTCTTGTAAGGTTTGCATCATCCAGAGAAGTTGAGTGCAACATGATGCGGCAGCCACATATTCTGCTTCTGCTGTAGATAAGGCAATAGAGCTTTGCTTCTTGTTGAACCAAGATACCAACCGGGGCCCCATATAGAATGCACCACCACTTGTGCTTTTCCGATCATCAACATTTCCAGCCCAATCTGCATCAGTGTAAGCATGAAGAGTAAGATCAGCATTCTTTGGATACCATAGTCCAAAGTCTTGACTTCCTTGTAGATATTTGAATATTCTTTTGACAGCCTGAAGATGAGACTCTTTTGGATTGGCTTGGAATCATCCAACAATCCCAACTGCATGCATAATGTCTGGTCTAGTCCCAGTGAGATAAAGTAGACTTCCTATCATAGATCTGTATTCTGGTTGATTCACTGTGGGAGAATCATCATGAGAACTGAGATTACATCCGGTTACCATTGGTGTACTTACAGGTTTGCACTCTTCCATCCCATACTTCTTTAGAATTTTCTTAAGGTATTTTGCTTGAGATAAGAATATACCTTCTGTAGTTTGATGCACTTGTAAGCCAAGAAATAATGTTAGTTCCCCAAGTAAAGACATTTCAAATTCTTGCTGCATGACAGAAGCAAATTTCTGACTCATAGATTCTTCATTACTTCCAAAAATGATATCATCAACATATACAACCACAATCAATAGTTTATTATTTTCAATTTTTGTGTATAAGTTGCTATCAACAGACCCTTTTGAAAATCCTTGTTGATGAAGATATTTGTCAAGACGATAATACCATGCCCTTGGAGCTTGTTTGAGACCATATAGAGCCTTTTTAAGTTTACAAACAAGTTTTTCATCATTTCCCAAAATGAATCCTTCTGGTTGTTCTATATAAACTTATTCTTCTAGATCACCATTGAGAAAAGCAGATTTAACATCCATTTGATAAACTTTGATTTGTTGAAAACTTGAAAAAGCAAGAAACATTCTTATGGCTTCAAGTCTAGCTATAGGAGCAAAAGTTTCTTCAAAGTCTATACCTTCTTGTTGAGTATACCCTTTGCAAACTAGTCTAGCTTTGTTTCTTATAACGTCCCCATTCTCATTTAGCTTGTTCTTGAATATCCATTTGGTTCCAATGACATTTTTATCATGTGGTCTTGGTACCAATTCCCAAGTGTGGTTCTTTTCAATTTGATCAAGTTCTTCATTCATGGCCTGAATCCAACATTCATCTTTGCTAGCTTGATTGACATTGTGTGGTTCAATCGTGGATAGAAATGCCAAATGGCTAGGAGATCCCACAAGAGTCCTCCTTGTTTGTACACCTGATTCCTTGTCTCCCAAAATTTGAGATTCAGGATGATTCTTTTGAACATATCTGGATGGAGCCTTTCCAGATAAATCATCTTCAGGTTCTTCATTGGATCCACTGTCTATATCATTTCTATTTGATGTAGAAGGACAAAAGTCACCATCATCTTCTTCTTTTGTTTTTCTTTATTCTTTAGGGACTGCATGAGACTCATCAATAACAACATCAATACTTTCAACAATCTTTTGAAGCCTTTTATTGTAACATTTGTATGCCCTGCTTGTAGATGAGTAACAAAGAAGTATTCCTTCATCTGATCTAGGTTCAAACTTGCCAAGCTTTTCATCATTATTTTTGATAAAGCATTTACTACCAAAAACTCTAAAATGTTTCACAGAGGGAGAATTACCATACCAGAGTTCATATGGAGTTTTGTCACTATTTACCCGAACATGTGCCTTGTTAAGAATATTTGCTGCTGTGTGAGCTGCTTCTCCCCAAAAAATATCAGGTGTTCCAGAATCATCAAGCATAGCTCTAGCCATTTGTTGAATTGTTATATTCATTCTTTCTGCTACGCCATTTTTTTGTGGAGTGCCTGCTACAGAAAACTGTCTTTTTATGCCATGTTGTTCACAAAATTCAAAGAATTCATTTGATGTATATTCTCCTCCTCGATCAGATCTAAGACACTTGATTTTAGATCTAATTCATTTTCAACCAGCGCTTTGAAGATCTGAAATTTTTCAAATGCTTCATATTTGTGTTTGATCAACCCAATCCAACACATTCTAGAGAAATCATCAATGAATAAGATATAATATTCTTCACCACGTGGTGACTTTTTCCTCATAGGTCCACATATGTCAGTATGAATGAGTTCAAGAGGCTTACTTGACGATCCTTCCTTGGCATTGAATTGTACTCTGGTTTGCTTACCGAATTGACAGGATTTGCATATGATACTTTCAGGTAGAAAAATATTGGGAAGACCACGAACAGCATTAAGTTTGCTTGATTTGTTGATTTGAGAGAAGCTTAGATGCCCCAACCTTCTATGCCATAGCCAGTTTTCTGAAGATTTACTCAAGTAACATTGTTCTTTGCAATTCTTCAATACATACAGGTTGCTTGGAGTTCTTTTTCCTTTTATAATTTTTTTACCTGTATCAAGATCACGAACCACACATTCTTTTGAACTAAAGACAACTTCAGTTCCTTGATCACACATTTGACTTACACTTAACAGATTATGCCTTAATCCATCCGCATAAATGACATCATTAGCCTTCACCTTTTCTTTTAGAAACACAGACCCTTTTCCTTTAATTACAGCATGAGTATCATTTCCAAAAGTAACTTTCTTTTCCTTTTCTAGAGCACTATATGCACGAAGTTTGTGTTTATAACCTGTCATGTGTCTCGAGCATCCACTATCAATGTACCATTGATTTTCTTCACCTTCTGCAAATAACGCTATGCCACAATTTTCAACCTGTGATTCCTTCTTTTTCCATATTTTGGATTTTGAAGGAAGATGCTCTTTTGGCTGAACTTTTCTCCTGCATTCAGATTCTTCATGCCCATAGTTATTGCAATAAGCACATTCAAATTCATTTAGAAGAGGAGAAAAGTTGTTATAGGTATTCTTATTTGTTTCAATATCAACCCTTTTCTTTCTTTCTTCTCTTGTCATGATGGTTTTATATGCAACACATTAAGCAGCTTTATGGCCAAAATTGTGACATGAGAAACATTGTCCATTGAAGAAGAAATTTCTGCGATCATGAAATCTTCTACTTGAATTTACCTGTTGATTGGGGCTTCTTTGAAAGATTTTCCTGTTAGTGTTCCTTGCATTAAGATGATCATGCTTTACCTGTAAAGATTCTTTATTCCCTTGCTGAGTGGCAGAATTTTGTAAACCAGCTGTAGCTGCTTTTAGATAATTTGGTGTTGAAGCTTGAGAAGATTCTCCAAGATATCCAAGACCTGTCTTTATAAGAGGATAACGTTGTACCTTGATAATCTCATCTAAGGTTTCAGATCCTTTAGCAAATCTGAACTTCAGAGTCTTTGCTTTCTCAAATTATTTTCTTACACTTACCACTTCACATTCTAATTTCTCATTGTGTTTCTTTGCCTCTTCAACCTGCTTTTCCAGAGTCTCGATGGTTATTTTCCTTTCTTCTAAGAGAATTTTATATTCTTCTAAGAGAATTCTTCTTTTTTCTAAGCGTATTTTGAGTTGATTGTTCTCTTCAAGAAAATCATTGTCCTCTAGAGCATCCACAAAAGTATCATTTTCTTCTTTAGATTCAAAAGCCATGAGAAGTCTAAGATATTGTTCACATTCTTCCTCACTATCAGATACCCCATCACTGTCATCATGAGTATAGTAACTTCCTCTAGTGCTAGACCGGTTCTTATTTCTAGCTACTTCCTTTCCTTTTGCAGGTGTTTCTTTGTGAGGACACTTAGCAGCATAATGACCAACTCTTCCACAATTAAAACATTTGAAAGATAGCTTGCCTCTAAACCGTCCTGTACCAAGTTGAAGTTTCTTTACAAAATTTGCCTCATCTTCTTCTGAAATATATCCTGATCCTTCTGCTTCTTTTACTTCTTTCCCTTTTGTAGAAGCTCTAAAAACAACTTCTTTGACTTCAGATGGTCCTCCTCTTCTCATTTCATATGCAGTCAGTATGCCATGAAGTTGCACCACAGTAAGATTTTGAAGATCCTGTTTTTCTTCAAGAGGAGAGACTTTTGACTCAAATTTTGCCGTTAGCGATCTCAAAATTTTCTCAACCAAAGTAGTTTCGGTTATTGTTTCTCCCAGATTTTTCATACGATTTACAACATCATCAAGACGTAAAAATAAACTGGCAATACTCTCATCACTATGCATCTTTAAAATTTCATATTCAATTCTGAGAGTTTGGAGTTTTGCACTTTTTACCTTTGCATCACCTTCATAACTCAGAATGATTTTGTCCCATATTTCTTTTGCTGTATTCAGCTGCATGACTTTGAAAAATTCTGATTCTGTTAGACTTCCTGTTATAGCATTGACTGCTTTTGCATTTGATTCATAATTCTTCCTTTCAGTTGGATCTGTTGGTGTAGCAGCTGGATATTGATATCCTTGTTCAACAATGGCCCATACATCTTCTCCCATAGACTGAAGAAAGGATCTCATCCTCATTTTCCAGAAGATTAAATTGCTTCCATTGAAGAGCGGAGGCTTGATAGATGTTGTTCCTTCTTGATAGCTCATCTTGCTTGATCTTCCTTCTAGCGGCTAAGCTTTTTCAGAAGGACCTGCTCTGATACCAATTGTTGGGAAAAATACTGAGAGGGGGGGGTGAATCAGTATTTAGTGCAGACAATCAAACTTTTACTTTTTCCTTTCTAAAAACCCATACGCTACTTTACTGAAGGCAACCAGCGTATATACGCGGATATCCTTTATAGAACTCGCGTATGTCCAAAGATCTAAATATGAGTTTGAATTGTATTATTCATTCATCAGATATTTCAGAAACAGTAAACAGGTGTAGACAGAACAGAATAATCATCACACATATTCAACACACATGAACACCAGGATTTTTAGGTGGAAACCCAATTCGGGAGAAAACCACCGCTGCCATCGTTTCAGCCTTCAAAATTTATTATTAAGAAAACTTCTACACCTGCACCGTACAGACTAAAACCAAAGACGTTAGCACTCCATCCGTGCATACACACCTTCTCTCGCTACTAAATTTATCCCTGAAGGAGCTACAAACTCCCCGCTCTTTGCCATCAGCCCCGGAAGGAGCCACGCACTTCCTCGAGCTCGTTTTACCAAATTTCTCCGAAGGGAGCTAACCCCCTGACTGAAGGCTTCAACCCTCAGCCCCACTGTAGACCACGTTTCATCAATTTTCAAACTGGATCAAACAGTTTCAACACAACCCTTCACTTATCATCAATCATACCTTGCTCATTGCTTCAAACAGAACAGTGAGACCACTGTAACCAGAATATCAGATATAACCCAGACTTCAGAATAGATATGCAGACACACATTCAACCTTCAACAACCATTAGATCCAAAATCATACGCGCTTTTATTTAATCAGACCCGCGTATATACGCACTTTCCAGAAGACGAACCCGTGTATACTTCAGTGCATTTTCTAGGGAAAAACCCTAACTGTGCATACGCACTTTTCCTTCCACAGACCCACGTATACACGCACTTTTCATGAAATGAACCTGCGTATAGATCTATAAAAGATAAACTTTGCAGTACAGACCAGATCTATAAACTTACCCAGATTTCTTCAATCTCTTCAACAGGATTGCGCCAGGTCTTCTTCACTTCTTTTCAGATCATCCTTGACTTTCACCATTTCTAGATCTAGAGATCTTGAGCCTTCATCATGTTCATAATTGCATCATAGGTTCAGATCTATCAGTTAGGAATAGGGTTCAACCATACAGATATACTTCAGAGTGAAGTATTCATCAAATCCCAGACACATGCACCCCTTTTGCACAATGATTTTCTTCTCCTTATATAGGGTTACCCTTCATCAATACCATGAGTCAAAACCACATAACTTCCAATGGTATTCCTGGACGGGATCACATAGGCGAACCATCATTCAATACAATGGGTCAATACCATGGTAGTTACCCCTGGTTTTATAAAATTAGAGCGCTTTTTCCCATACGCGACTTAGCACGTTATTTCCCGCGTGCATACGCTACTTCTTCTAGACAAATCCGCGTATGCCTTGAGACATACTCTTTTCATCATGTTCTGGCACATACTGACATTCCTTCCATCATTACCTTCTGTACTCATTGTAGATACATCAGATTTACATCATTTAACAAGTTCATCAAGTCAAGAAAAACTTCGTCAAGTAGGTTTCCATCATCTTCATCAAGTGGGTTGCCATCAAGGACAACACTCTGCATCATATTTCCAACAAGAGGAAGAGATGGAGGAAGAGGTAGAGGAAGAGGAGATCCTAACTCCGTCGTATTTCTTATAGTTGATGAGGATACAAATTTTACAATGAAATATATTTCACCTTCTATCCTTCCCAATTTCCTTGGATTAAAGGATCCTGAAACATTTTTATTTGAATTGGAAGTCTTTTGTAGATCTTATGACTACATACAAGACTCTAAAAAATTGGAGCTATTCCCTGCAACACTCAAGGGTGCAGCTCTAAAATGGTTCATGGGTTTGATAACACAATCTATTAGGATATGGGATGAGATGAAAAGTGAATTTTTTCAAAGATATCTGGATTATTGCTCACCTATTCATAGGAAGGATGAAGTATTTACAATGATGCATAGAGAGGATGAAAACTTAGAAGAACTAATTGAGAGATTCAATTATAATATCAAGAGAGCTAAGATGGAACGTATAGATCAAGATACTTTAAAATATCTCTTACTAAAATCCATTAGAGATGAATGGATATATATCCTTAACATGATGGGAAAAGGATATATCTCTCGATTACCATTACCTAAAATTGTTGAATTATGCATTCATGTATCAAGAGGAAAATAAAAAAATGGGAAAAATACAAGGGATCATATTCTCTCTAGAATAGCTAAATCTGTAAACTGGACAATGAGTAGGGAAGAAATTGGAAATATGCATGATGAATTTAAGACATATATCTTAGGGAGTCTCAGTGAACAAATAGACACCCTGAAATTACAAAATAAACAGAAAGTTGAAACGGACGCCTTAACTATTTTCTATCCTAAATGTTACACCATTTTTTTGGTCATCTAACCTATTATCATTAGATGAACCCAAGTACACCATGTAAGACCAATTTTAACCTAAGTAAAATTGCTTTCACCATGTGAAATAACATTTTTCTATATTTCCTGGTCATATTTAACCCAAAACAAGGAAATTAATTAAATAAATCATTATTTATTTAATTATTACCTATGAATAAGTTATTTAAATCATTATTTAAATAATATTCCAAGTTAAATTTGACTAAATCATTTTTAAATAATTAAATAAATAATTATTTATTTAATTATATTCCCACCATCTCCCTAAAATAATAAATAAATCATTTATTTATTTATTGTTTATAAATAAAGGAATTGACCCAATTCAAAAGACCTTTTCCCTCCAAAAAATATAATAAAATATTCCTAAAGGGTGGTTCTAGAATTTGATTAATAATATTTTATTCATGCACCAAGTTCTAGATAACCCTAATATTTTGTTATAAAAAAGAGGGTTTTCCCCATTCATTAGTCACCTCCATTGCATTAGATCACTCTGGATCTACTCTTGGTCACCATTTTCCATTTTTTCTTGTGAGCTCCCATTGAGTTCTATGTTTGTCTGGGTTTTCTACACTAATAAGAGAGAGGAATTTTAGATCTGAAACGCTGAGGACTTTCAAGAACCCATCCCATTGAGGAGAACCGGAAAACACCTTTCTTTTTTTCCTCTCAGGTGCCCCCTTTTTAATATAATACAAAAATTATTTCAAATACATTGTTCTTGCCTTGTCTATTGGATGCATGGAGCCATATTTTACTTTATCTTCTTAATATCTTTTATGCTTAGATCTGGATTTGTGTAGTATTATTTGGATCATCTAATTGCAGATTTAAAGATGTTTGGCAGCCATAATCGATGTTAGGGCTATTTGTTATGCGTAGCTAAAGTGATATTTTACGACGAAAGATTCATACTAAAAACTGGCGACTCCACACGGTTTTTATTTTACGACCGTTGTCGTTTTATATATTCCTGCATATCCAGCTGTTTCAGACCCTCGGGTTTCTCTTCAGTTTTCTGTTTTTCCTATTTTTATGGTGCTTTTCACCTCTAAAACCCTCAAACATTCAAATTTTTAACTTTCGTGTGTTTCTAACCTTATTGCACAGGTGACAGACATCAGCCGCAGCTGAGACGACAAATTTTTTTGAAATCTGCCGCCGAGAGACCTGGATCTGCAGGTCGCACTTATCGGCCCAAAAACTATGACCTGGCCTTGAGGTCGCACTTTTCTGCCCCAAATCTGTGACCTGGACTGAAAACAGGTCAGAACCTGTGACCTGCACTTTTTCTGCAATTTTCCAACACTTTTTCTGGGTTTGTCTGAAGCTTCTGTCAGGGTTTTCCCGCCTTCGTCTCCGCTCGTTTAGACCTGTTTCTGATCTGTTTCACTCAACTAAGTGGGAATATTTCCCCTTAGGGCTCTAGTACCCTCCACTTTTTTTGGGAGAGTTTTTGATGTTTCAGAAGTCTGAATTCCCAGAGTTTCAGCCTTATTTCTTCCAGATCTAATACCTCATTTTCATATCCCTTTCGATCAGATCTTATCCCTTTAAAATCACCTCGTATAGTTTTGTTTGGGTTTGCCTCTAGGGTCACCTCCTTGTCCCTTCTACCTTTAGCTGATTTCCCCCTTTGTTGCAGCAACCTTACCTCTGCCTCTTTTCTGTTTTCTGCACCTCTTTTCAGCAGATTTCTCCTTTAGATCCCTGTCACTCTTGACCTTAGATCTATTGGCCTCTTTTTAGTGTGTTTTCATTATAATTTTTCCCTCTTATAGACTACTTTTGAGAGACTTGCCTCCTTGGGTTAGATTGATGCATTGTTAGCAGTTAATTTTCTGGTATTTTAGTCTTATTTACTGTTCTCTGTAGATTTATTTTCAGTTACGCAGCACACTTTTTCTTTTATTCTCAAAACGTATGGGTTTAAAAATTAAAATTAACAGACGCCATACATTGACCTTAAGTGAAGAAGAGCCTGGTTAGCACCGCCTGGCAAAGACTTTAAAATCAATTGACACTACACCTCTCTGCCCTTGTTTCGACATTGTACTCACTTGATTTTTCCCATGTCAATTTTTCTTCTTCCCGTCATCCTTGCGCTTCCAAGGCGTTTGTCCCAGAAACTTCTTGGCCTTCACCCTCAGTTTCCGTTTGGTCGACTTACTCCTTTCCTACCATCGTCGAGTTAGTCCTCCCCCGAGTTCGCGCTCCAACTCATCTTCTGAGTCTTTGGGTTCTCCCCCTACTCTCGGTTCTCCCCTGTTACCTCCACCATGTATGGTCCAGGGCCTAACGCTAGCGGCAACCCCAGCCCTAATGCTAGGCTGTTACAAGCGGCACTGCCATAGGAACTACCTCGACTACTCCCTTGCTCCCCTTCATGGTAGGCCTCAGTCTCCCCGATTTCAATCACTTGACCAATGATCCTATCCACCACGATGTTGTTTGGCCTGCTATGCCAACCAAGCTCCCCTCTGACATTCCCAAGTTCAAAGACCTTGCTCGAGAGGATCCCTCCAACCATATCCGATCCTTCCACATGTGGTGTTCCTCCCATTCCATTACTGATGATTCCATCCGTCTTAGATTGTTCCAATGCACACTTACAAGTGAAGCTTCTAAGTGGTATGTTGATCAGCCCACTACCTCTCATACCACCTTTGCGACTCTTGCCCAGGATTTTCTATCTTACTTCCAGCTTCCCCTTCGTTATGACACTGGTATCGAACTTTTGACTTCTTTCTGTCAATCATCTGCGACCCGCCTATCCGATCATGTCCAGGAATGGCAGAGAAGAAAGATCCTATGTCAATCTCCTACCTTCGAAGACCGTGTCTACATGGACTGGTTCCTTAGATCTCTCTTTCCCCCTATTGAGAAATATGTCGCATCGCATTTTCCTCAAACCGAAGAAGCTTCCCTCCAAATTGCGTTAAAATATGACCTGATCTATGCTCAGACAGGTTATGTTTATACTGTTCTACCTGATCTTCCTGGACCCAGTAATGCCCATACACCAGGGGCACCTCATGCCACTGACGGTATCATTGGAGCTATCTCTCACACCTACGCCCAACCTCCCATGGGTTATGGTTTTCCTAAGGGGGGGAGGCAGCCCCTCCCGCACTTTTTTCCCTCCTGGTAGCACGTCTCTAGGAAACGGCATCCCCCCTCTTTTGGCCCAACCTCCTACTTACCACACTGTTACCCAAACTCATTATCATCCATATCCACAGCTTAGTGCTCTGCCTCCTCCAACTTTCACACCCCTGCCTCCCTTTTCTTCTCAACCCTCGCAACAGCAGTCACCACCCCCTCAAGAGCAGGTGGATGCACAGCCGGGATTTGTGGCTACCCAACCACCTCACAGACCGGTAACCACTCAACCTCCTCCATATGATACCTCTGATTACCAGATCCTCATGATGAACCCTAACCAACCTATAACCGTCGACCTTAACCTTCAAACTCAGTCCTGTCCATACTCCCAGCCTCTTGCTCCATCTATCATCAAGTCACCTTCTTCAAGTTCTATAGAGCCTCTTTCGACAACTAATGGTCCCTTGCATATCCCTCAGCCCAACGTCGAGGTTCATTCCAAGATTTCTAAAGGACCATTATATCGAAATGCTGCTTCTAACTAAGCTGCCCATTAATATAGCATAGCAGATGAGCTGGCCCAATCTCATGCTGCCATTTCAACACTGGACCTCCTCCAGTCGTGCCCCTCTCAAAGAAAAGCTCTACTATCTTCCCTGGGTGCTGTAGATCCCGCAGATGACAAATTGATTGTTTTCGATGCCCATAAGTTAGAGTCTCCTCCTCTTCCTGCTTCCATATCTTTCCAAATCCCAGTCAAAATCCGGAATGCTAACATTTCTCGGTGAATTATTGATGAGGGGGCATCCACCTGTGTGATGTCCACTTCGGTTTGGAAACAACTCGGGTCTCCTGAGTTGGCCCCTCCCTCGATCACTCTTCGAGCGTGGGATGGCCATGCCTCCTAGCCCATTGGCCTTTTCCACAACTGTCTTATCACTCTTGTGGGAAAGATGGTTTGCATTGACGTTGAAGTCATTGATGCCCCTCTTGATTATAACATTATTTTGGGGCGTAGCTACACCTATGCCATGTCTGCTGTCCCATCCACGGTTCATCGCAAGATGTTTTTCCCTCATAATGGAAAGATAGTCACCATTGACCAGTTGACATATCATGAGCCAAAATCTCAGCCCTCCACTGAGTCCACCATCTCTTCTATAGCCAATAAGAAAATCATCAATTCTTTGACCAATGTCTCCCCCGGTGTCTACAAAGACTCCTCCTTGATTGGAACCTTCCCTGGTCTTCCTCCTCCTCTTGTCTCTGATCCAAGCTTAGCGAATGTTTGCATGATGCAATCATCTCAGGTTGACCTTCCACAGCCTGCTTCAGCTAGTCAGCAACCTCAATCTCACCCACAGCAACCTACTCCTATCCCTTCACTTCAGTCGACCAAACCTCTTCCGCTTGGGCCTTCCCATCCACCTCACACTCAGGAACCTCCCTACCCTCCTGGGTCGGTTCCACCAGGTCTCAACCATCTTGGAACCGTCCCTTCTAGCCATTACCCCACTGGTTAGATACCTTTCCTTGGTCCCCCTCCCAGAGTCTATTCGGTTCCCATCATGGCCACCCTCTCCCTCCCCAATTTGACCCTCAGCTTACCCGTCTGGTACCTTGACCCTCCAGTCACTACCCCGCCTTGTCAACCCAAACCTTATCTTTCTTTGACCTCGATTCAACCAGTCCCCATGACTTCTCCCACTGCAACAGTGCCTTAGTCACCTCAACAGAACCACCTCCTGTTGCGATCGCTTCGGGTAAGAAGGGAAACGCTCGCTAGGGGGCATCAAAGGACAAGGCTGCCCTGACAAACCCTGCCCCCCCTCGGCCTCCAAAGCATACCATCCAGTGTGCCTTATGTGATTTTTTCGTTCACGCCACCCATACCTATCCTGAATTGCCTCATCTCAAGCCCATGGTTACTGTCACATTCCCTGAGTCCACGGTCTCGGAAGCCTTTGTTCCTTCTGCGACCATGGCCAAGAACCCCAAGACTATTCACACCAACCACCCCTATGCTTTGTGTGATCTCCATGGCCATTACACCCACCTTTGTCCCCGCTTCGAGGACTTTTGCACCTCTCTAGCCGCAGTCCGCGAATTCGAGGCCAAGCACAACGAGTCCACCTCTCCCCTATTTGCGTGTTTTGCTTTGGAAAAACTACCAGACATGACTGCTCCCATTGACATTCCCCCTCCTGATGTCGTGATGACGGAGCCTTCGTCCACCATTTTCTACCTATCATCATCCATGAGACCCTCAGGGAACATTACCTCTGAATCCTCCCCTGTTGTTTCGCTTGACCTTCCTTCTGCGATCACCCTAGGCTCAACATCGGTAGATCCTTTATCTACTTACTCTTCTGTCACCCCTTGTGATGATGTGCATGTGAACCTCTCTGCTCATGATGATGAGTCAGGTAGCTTTGCTGCATTAGGTGGTCTTTCTTCCACCAATCACCCCATCTTCTATCACGATGACAAAATTATGGAAGAAATCCCCACCCCTGACCTTATCTATTCCCCCTTACATCGAACCCATGCATTCACACCACATCCACCTTGTGGCCATTACATTGAAACCCAATGTTTGGGTAAGGGGGCACCCATATTTGCGAGACCAAGAGAAGAAATTCTCCACAACTCTCCTAGTGTATCTGGTCGTGCCAACTTTAGTACCATTATTCTTCCACATTTAGAAGAACCTCTAGAGTCCCATATCACTTCAGATCACTCTAGGGATGATACCCCTTATCATTCTTTCATCTTACATTAGCAAGCCAGTCTTTTAGACATTGTTGTTGACCAACCTGTAAGTTTTCTAAGAGAGCATCAGTTCATTATCTCCAAATCCTCTTTTTGGGATAGTGACACCAGGTATGCCAACCTAGAAACTTAAAGTCCATTTGAATTCATATATGCAGTACTAAATGAGATTGGTAATCCTCCATTTCCTTTCTCAAACTGCATAACCACAAGGAAAACAAATGATGCACCATATCATTAAAATGTGTTTAGATTCCTCTTTTTTCTAAATACATTTTGGCATGACCACAACATGCTTGGGGGTGTTGGGGTTCCCATGTTTTGGCCAGATTGGAAAGACCAAAAGATGAGACAACATCAAACCACTTTCAGACCTCAGGATCTAGCCCTCCTGGGTCTAGAGAGGGATCTCTCTATATAAGCAAAGGTTTTATGTCATTGGAGCTCGAAGTTAAAATGTTAGGCTAGTTATAAGGCTCAGGGTTTGTTTGTTTGATTGTTTGTTTGGTTTCTGGTTATTAGGAAAGAAGGGTTCAATGTAAGAAAATATGAGCAAAGAGGAGTAAGGCAGAGGTGAAGTATTCCAGGGAGCATTCAAAACCATTGGGCAATGGAGTCAGGAAAGGATTTGCTTGCTAATTAATAGGCAGGCTTTCAGTTGGGCTAGTCATCTAAAACATTGGATCTTAAAGATGATAGTGTGATATGGAAAGGTAGGAGAGGAAAAGAAAACACAGATTTAGGAACAAAGCTAAAGACCAGCTGGTCGCACAAGGATCCTATTGTACAGGGCTAACTCTAATCCCCATTGTTCCCAAATCTTCCAGCTAAATCCTTAACAAGAAACATCTAAGAACAGATTCATTTAATTCATACATTAGAGAGCTGGCAATAACATCCACTACACTGGTTAAATCAACTGAAATAAATTCTTAGATAACACATTCAGAAGAGAAACATCAAAGGCAAGGAGAGCAGAAGCATAGGGTACCTAACAAGGTTAAATCCTATGCCAATATTCTGATGCAAGCCAGTAGAAACGAAATGAAATGAATTAAAACACAGAGATAAGAAAACATCACCGCTGCTTTAGATCAGGATCCAAAGAAATGTGCTTGTCATATTAAACAACAATACCAGTCAAGTACAACAATGCCAATAGCCGAATACTCAGTCTGAAATCATATTCCTCAGCCTATCTTACAACTTTACACAGAGACTGTGTCTCAAAAGAAACTACTTGCAATTCTCTGATAACTGATCAACAACCCTTACAATGAGTTTCTTCATGAATTTATAGCTCCAGTGGAGCAGAGAAGGTAGGTGAAAAACTAAATGCAGCATTAAAACTCAGAAGAGGTAGAAGGCCGAAGCCTACCCTGTATAAATTCTTGTGCATTTATCTCTGGCACTCTTTTGGGTGAAAGAGTGGTCTTCTCTAGGCTTCCATTTACTCTCGGTATGTCTCTGATGTACTTGGCTGCAGAACTCTGTAGTACTTCTGGTGAATTAAACAAAAACATGGAATCAAGACGCTAAGATCTGCCATACTGTGTAACAAATGCTTCTGATATCCTAGGACTGTTGTAGGGGGGAAAAATTCACTTGGACACCACGCAGACTGAAACAATAAAGTGTACCGTGTCCTGGCTCAGGAAGAAACATTCTGTTGATTTGAAAACTTGGTAGTATTTTTTTCTGCGCGCTGGATCTCCTATGTGATGCTCAGGATTTTCGATCCAGTGCTCTGCCTTTAGAACTCTGGATTAAGGCTTAAAATCCTTAATAATAAACGTTGAAATCCTTGATCATTAGCTGGTATTTCTCTGCCCCTTCATAAATGTCTCAATCTGAAAAATCTGGTTTTAATGGCTCCAGATAGGTTTTTCGCTGAGATTGAACTGTCCTTTGATAATATTTATGCTGCTGCCATCTTTCCGGACATTTCCTTGTAGTACCAGCTTCCAAATCTAAATTTCTCTGCGCAACGCGCCATTACAATGATACATATGAACCATGGCGGTTTTCCGCCTTTCTGAAACCCTACAAAATACGAAAACAAGTTAAGAAAACAATGAATGGGGGTGGTGGATGCAGTGCGGATGATGAAAATGGTCGTACAGCTGGTGAAATGGTGGAGAATGGTGTAGAAGACTCGCAGTGTGGTGGAAACAGTAGGGACTACAGTCGGAAGGTGGCGCAGAAGGAAAAATAAATGAAAAACCTTTGAACTTCGACCTTTGACTAGAATATATAAAAGGACGGGTGACAATGTGACAAAACACGTGGACAGATGACGTGGCGGGACGGGATTACGATGGGATTGAGAATAAATCTGGGTCGTTCGATCTCGGGAGGAGATCGATGGTGGACAACACATCGGAGGGAAATGGACAGCAGGCTAAGGGTACGGTGGCCATGGATTAACCTGCGCATAGCTTCGTGGAGCAACAACCGTTGGATGAGGCGCCCCAGATCGGACGGCTGATATGCATATCGCTCTGTATCCTGTGCCAAACGTTAACGCACGAATAGCAGGCGATTTTGAAATAGTGCCGCTAGCACGTGTCGCGCGATGAGTGGAATCACTCGCTCATCGAAAAATACCGCCTACCTCTGAAAGGTGGTGTGATAGAAACCAGATGGTTTTTGAATAGTGCGCGGGGACCACCGGGGTGGGAAAAATCCGAACCGTCGGATCTGCAGGTAAACAAACGGTTAAGATGCGATGAACGGTGATGAATAGTGGGCCTGATGGATGGGGCGAGGGCGGCGATCGCCGTCCATTCTGTTCAGATCAACAGCTATAAACGCGCCCGATGAATCATATGAGATAGGCGCTTTTTGTGCTAGCACTCGGTTCTAGCGGCCAGGTCGCGTGGAGGAAAGGCTGAGGGGGCTAAGCCGAAAGGGGCTGAGACCCAGACTATGGAGAATATGGCTCTTTGGGCCATTTTAATGCAATTTGAGAGTGGAAAAGGGAAACGATAGGGAGAAGAGGATTGTTTAAACCAAACAAAAAGTATTTGAAGGGTTTAAACGGGGTTTTGGGAGGATTAGAGGATTAATGAAGGAAGTTTAGAAGGGGGGAAAGAGGGTGGAAAGGAAACTTAGATGAAGGGAGAACAGAGTGAAATGGGATATCTTGCAGGGGTACAAGGGATAAAAATAGGTCCTTTGGGGCACGGTTTCTGCAATTAGAGAGGCTTTATAATGGGGATCAGCAGAGGGGATTTATCAAAGGAAAAAGGCACAAGAGACTTCAAGGATGATGTGTCTCAGGGGAGATGCATTCATTGAAGGCTCATAAACAATTTAGCCCCTTACTTTGCTTTTCAAAAAATTTATAGGGGGTTAACAGGGGGCACCTATGCCTCTCAACCATAAAAATCCCAGATTTCAGCCAGAAATAACACTAAAATCCCCTTTCTCTGACAGGTCGCACTTTTCAGGTCATTTCCTGGGACAGGTCGCAGTTTTTTTCCCAGTACCTGCTACCCAGGTTGCAAAACAGACCCCAAAAAGTGCGACCTGGCCTGTTCATGAGCTCTAGGTACCTGTTAGTTTTTAGTACCTTGATACTTCACCAGGACACTTTTTTCCCACGAACGGTCTCTTCACCTCTCCTCAAAATCGAATTTCCTCACTTACAACACTTGTACTTGAGGCACCACTTTGCCTCCATACTTGTACTTTTTCGTGTTGATTTTCGTCATGAGTTACCATCTGGTACTCATGTTTTCATGGTCCCCCATTGGACCTTTACTGTGTGGCAGCACCATCGAGTCGCCCTTGTTAGAGCATCCGAGTTGAGTCATCATCACATTCATGGAGTCTCTCCCGAGTCCCTTTGTACCCCGCTATAGTCCTCCATCCTTCATTGCTTGGTCCCTCTCTCGTGTCACACATTATGGCCTTTAGTCCCATTATCCCCTATCCCTCATGATATTGTGTCAGTCGCTGCCAATCCATTCATGCCCTTTATGCTCTAACAAGGGAAGTCGTCAATCCGCTACTCAGTATCCCCCATTTCATCATCATCATTAGTGTTCATCTGTTCGTCGATCTACTATTTTCTCTTGTGCCTTAGTTGGGGATTCCTTATTGCCTCACCTATGGCAGACCTACTTCTGTAGACATCAGCTCATTTACTCTAGAAGCCGGGTCTAGGGGGCAGTGTACCTTGGTTCGAGCTCTTTTCATCATGATCGTGATCTATACACTTGATGGTCCAATGATGCAGCAACAACTATTGGTGATTCCCGGGCGTGTGTGAGATTTCTCAACCCTCATGAGGGTGTCGCCCTGCAGGTAGCCCCCCACATGCCCGGATGACTTCTTCATTTCCGCCCTTGATGTAGCTCCTCTCATTTGATGATATCAGCCTCAACCGCTTGCAGCGCCTCTTCGATTTGAATGTATCAGTCAGATTTTGCAAGCCCTTCCCCATGTGTAGGGGGCATTTGGGTGTATTTGTATCTCATGTACTAAAATATTCTTGCATAAGTCCAGACGGTTATTCCAGGCATCACATGTATGTGGGATTCATCATTTTATTTATCTGGCTCATGTTTAGGCCAGCACATGCTTCCTTATTGCGTTCCGTGGTTTTCCAAACACCTTATTCTTTGTACTCTTGTCTCGGCGGGCATAGGTATGCCTCCCTGCAACACCCTTAACACTGGTACCACTTCATCAACTAGAGACTTGTTGCACATGTAAGTCTCGTCTCCTCAGGGTCTAGTCCCTTTAGCACATTAGACTACCTTACATTTCTCTCTCTCACTCCCCTCTTGATGCCTAGTGATTAAGTTCTTACAACGTACTTCGGTCATACGATTTACTCCTAACACTCGTACGTTGGGGGGCAATCTGTTACACCATTTTTTTGGTCATCTAACCTATTATCATTAGATGAACCCAAGTACACCATGTAAGACCAATTTTACCCTAAGTAAAATTGCTTTCACCATGTGAAATAACATTTGTCTATATTTCCTAGTCATATTTAACCCAAAACAAGGAAATTAATTAAATAAGTCATTATTTATTTAATTATTTCCTAGGAATAAGTTATTTAAATCATTATTTAAATAATATTTCTAGTTAAATTTGACTAAATCATTTTTAAATAATTAAATAAATAATTATTTATTTAATTATATTCCCACCATCTCCCTAAAATAATAAATAAATCATTTGTTTATTTATTGTTTATAAATAAAGGAATTGACCCAAGTCAAAAGACCTTTTCCCTCCAAAAAATATAATAAAATATTTCTAAAGGGTGGTTCTAGAATTTGATTAATAATATTTTATTCATGCACCAAGTTATAGATAACCCTAATATTTTGTTATAAATAGGAGGGTTTTCCCCATTCATTAGTCACCTCCATTGCATTAGATCACTCTGGATCTACTCTTGGTCACCATTTTCCATTTTTTCTTGTGAGCTCCCATTGAGTTCTATGTTTGTCTGGGTTTTCTACACTAATAAGAGAGAAGAATTTTAGATCTGAAAAGCTGAGGACTTTCAAGAACCCATCCCATTGAGGAGAACCAGAAAACACCTTTCTTGTTTTCCTCTCAGGTGCTCCCTTTTTAATATAATACAAAAATTCTTTCAAATACATTGTTCTTTCCTTGTCTATTGGATGCATGGAGCCATATTTTACTTTATCTGCTTAATATCTTTTATGCTTAGATCTAGATTTGTGCAGTATTATTTGGATCATCTAATTGAAGATTTAAAGATGTTTGGTAGCCATAATCGATGTTAGGGCTATTTTTTATGCGTAGCTAAAGTGATCTTTTACGACGAAAGATTCATACTAACAACTGGCGACTCCACACGGGTTTTATTTTGCGACCGCTGTCGTTTTATATATTCCTGCATATCCAGCTATTTCAGACCCTCGGTTTTCTCTTCATTTTTTTTTTCCTATTTTTATGGTGCTTTTCACCTCTAAAATCCTCAAACATTCAAATTTTTAACTTCCGTGTGTTTCTGGCCTTATTGCGTAGGTGACAGACATCAGCCGCAGCTGAGACAACAATTTTTTTTGAAACCTGCCGCCGAGAGACCCGGATCTACAGGTCACACTTATCGGCCCAAAAACTGCGACCTGGCCTTGAGGTCGCACTTTTTTGTCCCAAATCTGTGACCTGGACTAAAAACAGGTCAGAACCTGCGACCTGCACTTTTTTCTGCAATTTTCCAGCACTTTTTATGGGTTTGTCTAAAGCTTCTTTCAGGGTTTTCCCGCCTCTGTCTCTGCCCGTTTAGACCTGTTTCTGATCTGTTTCACTCAACTAAGTGGGAATATTTCCCCTTAGGGCTCTAGTACCCTCCACTTTTTGTGGGAGAGTTTTTGATGTTTCAGAAGTCTAAATTCCCAAAGTTTCAGCCTTATTTCTTACAGATCTGATACCTCATTTTCAGATCCCTTTTGATCAGCTCTTATCCCTTTCATATCACCTCGTATAGTTTTGTTTGGGTTTGCCTCTAGGGTCACCTCCTTGTCCCTTCTACCTTTAGTTGATTTCCCCCTTTGTTTCAGCAACCTTGCCTCTACCTCTTTGCTGTTTTCTGCACCTCTTTTCAGCAGATTTCTCCTTTAGATCCCTGTCCCTCCTGACCTTAGATCTATTGGCCTATTTTTAGTGTGTTTTGATTAGAATTTTTCCCTCTTATAGACTATTTTTTAGAGACCCGCCTCCTTGGGTTAGATTGATGCATTGTTAGCTGTTAATTTTCTGTTATTTTAGTCTTATTTACTGTTCTTTGTAGATTTATTTTCAGTTACGCAGCACACTTTTTCTTTTATTCTCAAAACGTCTGGGTTTAAAAATTAAAATTAACAGATGCCACACACTAACCCTAAGTGAAGAAGAGCTTGGTTAACACTGCCTGGCAAACACTTTAAAATCAATTGACACTACACCTCTCTTCCCTTGTTTCGACATTGTACTCACTTGATTTTTCCCTTGTCGATTTTTCTTCTTCCCATCATCCTTGTGCTTCCAAGGCGTTTGTCCTGAAAACTTCTTGGCCTTCACCCTCAGTTTCTGGTTGTTCGACTTACTCCTTTCCCGCCGTCGTCGAGTTAGTCCTCCCCCAAGTCCGCGCTCCGACTCATCTTCTGATTCTTTGGGTTCTCCCCCTACTCTCGGTTCTCCGCTGTTACCTCCACCATGTCTGGTCCAGGGCCTAACGCTAACAGAAACCCCAGCCCTAATGCTGGGCCTATTACTAGCGGCACCACCACAGGAACTACCTCGACTACTCTCTTGCTCCCCTTCATGGCAGGCCTCAGTCTCCCCGATTTCAATCAGTTGATCAACGATCCTATCCGCCACGATGTTGGTTGGCCTGCTATGCCAACCAAGCTCCCCTCCGACATTCCCAAGTTCAAAGGCCTTGCTGGAGAGGATCCCTCCAACCATATCTGATCTTTCCACATGTGGTGTTCCTCCCATTCCATTACTAATGATTCCATCCATCTTAGATTGTTCCAACGCACGCTTACAAGCGAAGCTTCTAAGTGGTATGTTGATCAGCCCACTGCCTCTCATACCACCTTTGCGACTCTTGCCTGGGCTTTTTTATCTTACTTCCAGCTTCCCCTTCGTTATGACACTGGTATCGAACTTTTGACTTCTTTCCGTCAATCATCTGCGACTCGCCTATCCGATCATGTCCAGGAATGGCGAAGAAGAAAGAGCCTATGTTAATGTCCTACCTTCGAAGACCGTGTCTACATGGACTAGTTCCTTAGATCTCTCTTTCCCCCTATCGGGAAAGATATCACATCGCATTTTCCTCAAATCGAAGAAGCTACCCTCCAAATGGCGTTAAAATATGACGTGATCTATGCTCATACGGGTTATGTTTATACTGTTCTACCTGATCTCCCCATACCCGGTAATGCCCATACACCGGGGGCACCTCATGCCACTGACGGTATCATTGGAGCTATCTCTCACACCTACGCCCAACCTCCCATGGGTTATGGTTTTCTTGGGGGGGGAGGCAGCCCCTCCCGCGCTTTTTCCCCTCCCGGTAGCACATCTCTAGGAAATGGCATCCCCCCTCTTTTCGCCCAACCTCCTACTTACCACACTGTTACCCAACCTCATTATCATCCATATCCATAGCTTAGTGCTCCACCTCCTCCAGCTTTCACACCCCTGCCTCCCTTGTCTTCTCAACCCCCGCAACAGTAGTTACCACCCCCTCAAGAGCAAGTGGATGCACAGCTGGGATTTGTGGTTACCCAACCACCTCACGGACCGGTAACCACTCAAACTCCTCCATCTGGTACCTCTGATTACCAGATCCTCATGATGAACTCTAACCAACCTATAACCGTCGACCTTAACCTTCAAACTCAGTCCCGTCCGTACTCCCAACCTCTTGCTCCATCTATCCCCGAGTCACCTTCTTCAGGTTCTACAGAGCCTCTTTCGACAACTAATGGTCCCTTGCATATCCCTGAGCCCAACGCTGAGGTTCATAACAAGATTTCTAAGGGACCATTACGCTGAAATGCTACTTCTAACCGAGCTTCCCATTCATATAGCATAGCAGATGAGCTGGCCCAATCTCCTCCTGCCATTTCAACACTGGACCTCCTCTAATCGTGCCCCTCTCAAAGAAAAGCTCTACTATCTGCCCTAGGTGTTGTAGATCCCGCAGATGACCAATTGATTTTTTTCGATGCCCAAAAGTTAGAGTTTCCTCCTCTTCCTGCTTCCGTAGCTTTCCAAATCCCAGTCAAAATCCAGAACGCTAACATTTCCTGGTGCATTATTGATGAGGGTGCATCCACCTGTGTGATGTCCGCTTCAGTTTGGAAACAACTCGGGTCTCCTGAGTTGGCCCCTCCCTCGATCAATCTTCGATCATGGGATGGCCACGCCTCCCAGCCCATTGGCCTTTTTCACAACTGTCCTATCACTCTTGCGGGCAAGACGGTTTGCGTTGACGTTGAAGTCATTGATGCCCCTCTTGATTATTACATTATTTTGGGGCGTAGCTACACCTATGCCATGTCTATTGTCCCATCCGCGGTTCATCGCAAGATGTTTTTCCCTCATAATGGAAAGATAGTCACCATTGACCAGTTGACATATCATGAGCCAAAATCTCAGCCCTCCACTGAGTCCACCATCTCTTCTATAGCCAATAAGAAAACCGTCGATTCTTTGACCAGTGTCTCCCCCGGCGTCTACAAAGACTCCTCCTTGCTTGGAACCTTCCCTGGTCTTCCTCATCCTCCTGTCTCTGATCCCAGCTTAGGAAATGTTTTCATGATGCAATCGTCTCAGGTTGACCTTCCACAACCTGCTTCGGCTAGTCAGCAACCTCAATCTCGCCCACCGCAACCTGCTCCTATCCCTTTGCTTTAGTCGACCGAACCTTTTCCGCCTGGACCTTCCCATCCACCTCACACTCAGGAACCTCCCAACCATCCTGGGTCAGTTCCACCAGGTCTCAACCATCTTGGAACCATCCCTCCTGGCCATTACCCCACTGGTTAGATACCTTTCCTTGCTCCCCCTCCCGGAGTCTATTCGGTTCCCATCATGGCCACCCTCTCTCTCCCCAATTTGACCCTCAGCTTACCCGTCTGGTACCTTGACCCTCCAATCAATACCCCGCCTGGTCAACCCAAACCACCCTGTGCGGTAGAAAGAAACTGCACTGGTGCATCATAAAACAACACGCCAAAACACAAACTGATCGGCATGTTCGTAAGAAATAGAACCGGTGCACCTATAAACCACGCACACCGGTAAAGGGTTAAATAAAAAAAAATGGCAAAAAACCTAGATTTTTCATTTTTCTAGTGCTCCTGAGCTCTCAATTACCGGTGCGCTCTACCATTGAATGCACTGGTGCACACAAAAAATTGGCACACCGGACAACGTGCGTGACATACACACCCACCCGAGGCATCCTATAATGGTAACGCACCGGTGCTTCACTACTCTTCCACGCCGGTGCATCATAAAACACCGTGCCAAAACATAAACGTGCTGGTGCGTTCTTATCTGAGAGAACCGATGCACCTATAAAAATCATGCACCAGAATAGCGTTAAATAAACAAAAAAATTAAGGCCAAAAAACCAGTGCTTTACGACTATTTCGCACCGATGCTTTACGAATATTCCGCCCCGGTGCATCATCAAAACATCACGCCAAAACTGAAACATCCCGGTGCGGTGTTAGGGAACCGCCCCAGTGCATCATAAACAACGTGCCAAGTCTGACACCACCCGTTGTGGTTGTAAGTAAGCATACCGGTGTGCCTATAAAACGTTGCGCACCAGAACAAGGTTAAATAAAAAAAAATTATGGCCAAAAAACTGCATTTTTCACTTTCCTTAATGTTCCAGAGCTCTCAAGCACTGGTGCCATTTCCCCTTCTCTAAGCCGCCCTGACATAGGTGCTCTCATTGCACCCATTGCATGCACTGCTACTCTACATTGGCCACCAATCTCCAGCTTGCATTTTTAAAAAGGGTGGGAAAATTTTATTTTGCAAATTTTACAGCCAATATGCCTCCTCGACGGCGAAATGTACAGACATTTTTCTATTTTTTCCATAATTAAGTCTTTTAGCAGATTAGAATTTGAAATAACCTTAAAAATAACCATTAAAAAAATAATTTTTTTGTACAGTGCGCCTGAGCCATTTTTCTCACACCGGATAGCGGTGCTACCTCTAAAATTTACGAGCCACACCACCACCGGTGCTAACGGTATCCGCACCATTTCTGGGGTGGTACTGAAAGGCGCCCCGCATAATTTTAAATTAAAAAAAAAATGTGGTGCGCTCATTTAGCCAGGCACATCGTTGACCATTGGAATCACAGTGCAGTGCGTTGATGGAATTATTCGCCCTGGTATATGTCAGCGCACCACATTCGGCATTCCGAGAGGGTGAACGGTGCGGCTGGATAAAAGACCGCACTGTCGACTATGTAATTGTCATGAAGTCGGTGCACTGACATGGCTATATGCTCCATGGCATATATTTTAGTCATCGAACTACTATTTTGACCTTAGATATAGTCAATGGTGCTTGAAAAAAAGACAGCTGCACCAAGTCTGGTGTGTTGTATTTCATTAGGGGCACCACCACCGATGCACTACAAACTTAAGCCGAACCGGAACCAGTGCGTGACTGTTTTTGTGGCACGCCGACTAGTCTGTTTTTTTTTTCAAAATATATATATATATATATATATATATATCTTTGTGTGTGTGTGTGTGTGTGTATTTCTAAATATATGTCTTTTTTAATAATAAAAAAATTATTTAATATGTCGATGATTCAGAGAGAAGAGGAGGAACAACAGCAACAACAGGTGGAAGAGTATGACATGAATTGCCACTGGGATGCTGGAGAGAGGGAGAGAGATGCATACCCTCACCCTAATACAGCAAATACCCAAGGGATCCTTGGCAGGTAGGCCTCCTCAAGTTCTATGAGGAGGCTACTTCCCTAAAGGCCCATAGTGTGTTTTTGAGATATCTTATTCGCAGGTGGAATGCCCACCGATAGGCTTTCCAGGTTGATCCTGACCAGTGGTACACACCCACTGAGGAGGATATTTATTTTATTATAGGACTATCGAGGAGAGGGGTGGATTTTTCCTCATTCCTAGACGTGCCAACTAGTTGTGTAGTAGGGAGTTAGTTAGTTTACTCCCAGAGATACATTGGAGCACATGTACTGTCTCCTTCATAGTTTCAGGTACCTAGAGGTGAGTTACGTATAGGTGCATTTGGTAGACAGGACGTGTTGTGCCTCTCACTTATCATTTTTACCATTTCACACAATACCAATGACGGGCAATGCATTAGTTTCTCGCTTTTATATTATGTTGATTCTTTAGTACAACAACCACGACTTGTCAGGTGGTCTGCCATTTTTTTGCGGCAGTTTTGTATGGCCTTAGATAGATGTCGTGCTCATGCACAAGGGAGGGTCAACTTCCATTTTGCTTCAAATATTTTTGGTTTATTTTTTGAGAGGTTTCCAGAGATGAGACCTAGTTTTGTTCGACAGCCTTGTAGGCCGATGTTCAAGGCCCAGATGCACATGTGGGGGTAGATGATGCCCAAGATGGGAGACACTATGTTTCCACCCAGGATATCGCATGATGCACTGGACTTACTAGCCAGTGTTGACGGGCTACATCCCTTCATTATAGTCCCATGTCCTTATGCTATATTAGATTGGCGAGGGTGTCCCAACATCCTCTTCACAGATGATGAGCAGCTAGATGATAGAGGTAATATTACTGTTTTATTTATATTTATTCTAACATGTTCTTTAAATTTTTTTTATTAAATTGTGTAATGAAATTGTCTAATTATTGTTGTGTACTTGTATATATTTTGTAGACATTGACTCTTTTGATGGCGAGGAGATGCGGGATCCACCACATGATCCAGGTTTGGATCCTGATGATGATCAGGACATGGTCGATGCTGAGGATGATCATGATCAGGATAAGGCCGGTGTAGCAGTACCGCCTTTTTCTAGGAGCGGTTGACCTGAGACTAGATATAGGATGGAGTTGGGCAACCAACTCAGTGCATTGATTGTTGAGGTGGGCATCATATCTGCTCATTACAGAGACATACAGGCCAATGATAGGCTGTTACGAATGTGGAGATGCATGTCACGTGACATGTACATCCTGATGCGGCATGTCGTAGGAGCTATGACAACTATTACGCGACTAAGGAGGATTGTCCGTAGCTATAGGCATAGTCGAGCTGCGACACGTGATGGATAGTCCGCAAGCAGTGACTCATCATCTCATGATCATTCACCTCGCATCGCGCCTAATGAGCATGAGGCTCCACTAGCAGCATCTAGCAGTCATCATGGAGATGAGGCTGGACCATCGGCCACATCCAGTCAGCAGCCTACAGCATCCATTAGTACTAGTCATGATCATCAGTAGGCTGGACCATCGACCGTTGAGGCTGCACTATTGACTGAGCAAGCCTCCACTAATACTGCTTATATTGATGTTGTAGTACCACCAGTTGATGCATCCATCAATACTAGTGATCATGATCATGAGAAGGCTCGACCATCACCCGTCGAGGCTGCACCCTTTACTGAGCAGGCCTCCACTTGTACTTCTATTGATGTTGTTATACTACCAATAGTTGATCCATGACATTTATATTACAATTGTATATTTTTAACATTATTCAGTTATATATATAGTCCATGTATTCTATGTTCATGTTGCAGTTGTACTTAATTTACATGTTGGTGATCATCATGATGTGGCGCATATTGTTAGGTCATGTTAGATATGTTCATTTAATGTTTAGCTTGCAAATAGATGTGTATATGTGATAGCATGAGTTATTTGACATGAGATGTATATTTGATGTTTGTGTTGTGATGATGTTAATATATAATGTTAATTTGATGTTTGAATGTGTTTTTTAGTCTAATATGATGTTTGTATGATGGTTATCATGATCGTGATGTTGTTTATTAATTAATTTAATATTAAATGACCATGATATTTATTAAATATTATGTCGTGATTGTAATTTAAATTTAAATTTTAATTGTATGTAAAATTGTAAAATTGTATTTGTATTTGTACTAATTGTAATTTTAACTGTAATTGTATGTAAAATATTTAATGTAAAATTTTAATTGTAATTGTAATATTTAATTTATTGTGAATTGATTGTAATTGTATATATGAAAAATTGTAAAATTGTAATTGTAATTATAATTGTATGTAAAATTCTAAAATTGTAATTGCATTTGTAATTGTAATTTTAATTGAATTGTATGTAAAATATTTGTAAAGTTGTAATTGTAATTGTAAATGTAATTCTATGTAAAATTGGAAATATAATTGTATGTAAAATTAAAATTCTAATTCTAATTCTAATCGTAATTCATGTATGTGAAATTAATGTAAAATTGTAATTGTAAATGTAATTGTAATTGTATGTAAAATATTTGTAAAATTTTAATTCTATTAATGTGAAAATTTTAATTGTATTAATGTGAAATGAATTTATTAAAATATTTAAATTTGTAAATTTTCAAATAATTGTAAAATAACAAATCTAGAATAATACGAAATTTTGTAACATAATAAAGTTTAGAAAATAATGAAAACAAATTCGTGTACTTTAGAATTATCATTATTTTATTATGATCTTACATACAAAAAAAAATAACTTTATATAGTCCGATGCACTTATCATCATAACACGCACCGGTGCATCGTATTACGAAGACGCACATGTGCTTCACCACTCTTCCAAACTGGTCACGAATAAATTCAAATAAAAAAAAAACGCAACTCTATTTTCTTTAAGTGAAAAAAAAAACGGCAATTTGAAAAAGGGGCGGCAAAATATTTTCGAAAATCTAATTTCATAAAATAATTCTTTAAATACTAAACACTTTTCATTATTTCACTATTTTTGCTAAAATTTTCAGCGAGATATTTGCAGGAGATAGACTTGGAGAAAGAGAGCACGAGAGCATTGTGGAGCAGCGAAATACATTCGAACAGAAGTATTCAGACAATCACAAACCAAACCTCTGGTGATTCAAACCAAGTATCATAGAATTTCAAACCATCTCGTGATTAAATTTGATTTTTTTTTACTTTTTTCTGCAGTATTTTTACTTTTTCTGCAATTTTATCCATTTTTACCCTGACCCCTTCATTTTTTTGTTTTTTCCCTTTCTTCTTCCTGTTTCTGTGATTTCAGAAATTGGGATTTTCATTTTAGATTAACGTCCAACCCACGGTACAACTTGCATAGTCGGATCCCAATCCATTCGTCCATTGCGTGAATTTTTGGAAAAGTGGATTTTTCTTTATCGGTGTGCCCTGCGTACCCTACCGCACCAGTGCACTGTATTATACAGTGCACCGCGCAAGTACTGTGTAATAAAAAAATTGAAAACAATTGTTCTAAATCCATGCATCATATCTGAAATAGGGCACCGGTGCTCCATTTAACGAGGATAGCTCTGTATGGTGTATTACACTATTTTTGCGGTGGGTTTATAATACCCCACACACCGTACAGTCTATTACATGGTTTTTTCAATATGTTTATAATACCCAATGCATTGTACAGTATATTATATTGTTTTGTGGTGTGTTTTTAATATCCCCACGCACCGGCTGTGGTGCGTACCTCATGAAAGGCGCACCAGTGTCTTGAGATTTATTTTCTACCTGAAAAGTTAAGAATTCATTTATAAATATATTAATGAATGATATGGTACATTTTTCAGATTGATCAAGAAATGACTGACAAGAGATCAAGTAACAAAAATACTGATAACACATCAAGAAAAGAAAAAAAGAAAGTTATTTGTAAATTCTTTATAAAAAATATTATTTTTGAACTATATGTAAGTTTAACTAATATGTATTATTTACTGTGTATCATGCAGAGCCACAAAATGAAGAAGCTCGATATGATTATTTCTGATCTAGGACCAGAAGAGCGTAAAATTTTAATGGAAAAATTGCAAAATGATGAATTAGGTGAATGAAAAAATACTATCGATCCAATATGAATTTCTTTTTTTAATTATCATTAATAATATACTTAAAATTATTAGATAAAATGTGTCAAATAGTCACTAATTCACATATGTTTAATTTTCTACAAGGACCAACAACTCAGAAAAGGAATGTTGTTCTAAGAAAAGAAAAAAAATAGAACATGAAAATGAAAATGAATTGCTCCTTAGCTCATCTGGAGTGGTGCTGGAAGTTAATGAAATGGGGAAAAACTTTTACAAAAGTTTGAGGGATTTAGTGGAATGAATGTATAGACGTTCTTTCCACTTACAATACAAAAATCAATCCAATGATTCCAAGAACCAAATTTTATCTAAACTACAGGAAGAGTTTCTAGAGAATTGGTCAATGAGACATGTCAGACTTTTAATAGCAAAAACGTACAACAACAAAAAAGAAGGAATGAAAAAGTAATATTCCTTTAAATGTTTGTCTAGAATTATTTATAGATATCACTTTTGTTATATTTACTTTTCATATATCAATATAAAAATTAAATATTTTATTGTCATGTTACATTTTCAGGAAGATTATGAAAATCTCAAAAGATGAACGAGCTGATATCAGAAATATGCCAGTAGGAATGTCCAAAAAGGTGTACAAGGAGATGGTCAAAGAAACAGACAAAATTGCATCGCAAGAGGAGCCATCTCAACAACAACGTGCTTCAAATGTAATATGTAATCATTGAATTTTTTGATCATTAGGTAAAATAAATAAACAATTTAGCATTAAATATTAATTTTCAAGAATTTTCTTGCAAAAAAGAAAAGAAAATGAAACCCATTCAGCACATAAAACAGGACGACAAGGAAGAAAAGGGTTGATCTCTAAGTTTGTGAGTAACTGTTACGTCCTTATAACAACTTTACTAGATTTTGTTTTTGTATTTTTTAAGTTGTTTTACAAAAATCATCATTGAATGTCTTCAAACAGATGCTAACATACAAAGAAGAACCATTAGACGAATTGATTGAAATTGGGTTAAATATGGGTTGTGAGGATAGTTGGCATATCAGAATTTAATTGTGGAATTTGTAAGCATCTATCAATCTTGTTTTACTTAGCTCCGTCTATAATTAATAGAACAAAAACATCTTTTATATTAAATATATGATTTTTTACGGGGTATAAAACTTGTAGGAAACAAAGTATGGAACTGCGCCAACAGATGAAATTTTGAAAGATGGCATGGTACATGGTTTTGAAAGGATGTGTATAGTTTATGAGTCAATTGTTGCTATGGTACGTCATTTTTCTTTTCGATTTACATTGATGTATATTATTTAATATTGCAATTTTAATTATTCTCACCAATGTATATACACTCATTTCAGTTTATTTTTACGTTTGTAGATGGAAGGTGAAGAAGAAGAAAACAATAAACATCATGAACAAAACATTCCTAAAAATAACCCAAGTCATGGAAGTAGCTCTAGCAGTGATAGTAGTTCAAGCGAAGAATGATGATCACTATGTTTGGATATCAGAGCAAGGCATTTAATTTTTTGAAATATGTCTGTGAAATTAGACATTTTGTTTAATGTAATGGACATAGTGTCCCAATTGAAAGACAAAGGGATACGAATAACTATCCCATTTTGTATGATAAATATTGTCTTATTCATATATATATATATATATATATATATATATATATATATATATGCTTTAATTTATTCTATTGTGTTCTCCATTGTCATTCTCAAATGCACTAATTGATGTAGGGGCATCCAGACAGATTTGGATTAGGTTTGAATCTGAAGACTAAAAAGGAGAGTATGCGAACGGTCACCAAAATTGGGGCAAAATTTTCTCAAACCGATGTTGAATTTGTAACTGATCGAGTGAAATGATCTGCCATGCGGTTCAGAAGATGAAGGGTTGTATGAGAAAGATTTTTGAGTGATTGGGTGGGGGATCTCAATCGATTCACTACCCTTTGTAACTTCTACATAACAACAAACCTATCTTGTGAATTGGAGAGAACAAAAACAATGTAGTCTTGTGTGAATTTGAGACTAAGGCCGAAATGCCTTAGATTCAAGTGAGTTGTATATAATAAAAATGTTTACTATGCCGATTTATGTGTATTGATTTATGGTTTAATTACAATTCGGATTCATTGAGTAGATATCTCTATGTATAAAATTAGTGTGAATCGAGACTATGTGATGACTGTATGAAGAGGATTCAGTCCTTTTAATTACTGAGTTATTATGTTGCAGGGGAATTTTGCAGAGAAGACTGTTGAGTGGTTTTTTCCCTTTGTCTTAATAAAAAGTGTGAATTTGTTGTTCTCTGTGCGTCGTTTGTAATTCTCCCGAAGGATTCATTCCTTCGATTTGAGCATTCTGTGTGTAATGTGGAAAGAACCAGTTCTATGTGAAATTCCATATTTCTCTGTCTGTCCTCGAACTCTTACTCTCGGTGAATAAGTGGAATGTGTTGTTCTTTTTTGGAGCGGGACGGATCGAGGCTCTGTCGGAGAGCGAATTCGAAATAGGGCTTTTTTTGTTCAAGGAATATCGAACTCTATCTATAGTGTAAATAGTGCCATTTTGTTGACAAAGCGATACTATTGGGACTTAACACAGAGATAACACGCGGAGTTAAGCCGAGGAAGGGTATTAACACAGGGTCGAATAACCATGCCAAGGGTTGATACTATAATAAGAGCTCGAGTATTGTTCAAAGGAGCGAACTATGGTTATAATGTTGAGTGCTTAAGTCGGGAGTTGAACGGATTGAAACCTGGGTCTAAGGTATGGTGATACTATGGTCGGGATTGAAGACATGATTCATATTAAAAATTTTATGTTTGATATGTGTGTGTGTCACTGAAGTAGCATAGCAGAAGTAGAGTGGGCCCATAACCCACAGGTCCCAGGATCGAATCAAAGTATCGGTTTTATAGACTACGGTTGATACAACTTTGAGGTTGCAGGTTTAGGTTTATGAATTTTCCCTTGAAGTAGTTGTGACGCGAACCTGCTTATGTGGGGTTCGCTTTCCATCAAGTGGTATCAGAGCAGGGAAATGATTTCCTGCGAAGGAGAAGGAGTTTGCATACAGAGGAAGAAGAGGTACACTTTTGCGAAGTTTTGTTAAGCTTGTGATTTTTATGTTTTGTGAAGGTAGTAGCAGAGGAAGGTGAGAATATTGCAGCAGCCTAGAGCAGGAGTGCTCAAATGGTTCCACAAGAGCGAACCAAAGAGATGTCGAAAGACTTAACTCAGGAGAGAAGCTTGGTGAGGTATCTGGTAGCAGGGAGGACTTGTTATTGCAGAGGTTTTGTTGCAGCTCACAAAGGACAATTCCGCAGAGGATGCGAGTGAGAATTGTTCAAGCATGCTGTTGCAGGAAGATCACAAGGAGCAGTTCCACAGATGACATGGGTAGAACTTCTGACAGTGAGAGAAGACATATGATCAGGAGGTCATAAATTTTGTGCCTCGGGAGTATGATGCAGGGACATCCAGACAGATTTGGATTAGGTTCAAATCTGAAGACTGAAAAGGCGAGTATGCGAACGGTCACCAAAATTGGGGCAAAATTTTCTCAAACCGATGTTGAATTTGTAACTGATCGAGTGAAATGATCTTCCATGCGGTTCAGAAGATGAAGGGTTGTATGAGAAAGCTTGTTGAGTGATTGGGTTGGGGATCTCAATCGATTCACCCTTTGTAACTTCTACATAACAGCAAACATGTATTGTGAATTGGAGAGAACGAAAACAATGTAGTCTTGTGTGAATTTGAGACTAAGGCTGAAATGCCTTAGATTCAAGTGAGTTGTATATAATAAAAATGTTTACTATGCCGATTTCTATGTATTGATTTATGGTTAATTACAGTTTGGATTCATTGAGTAGATATCTTTGTGTATACAATTAGTGTGAATTGAGACTATGCGATGACTGTATGAAGAGGATTCGATCCTTTTAATTCCTGAGTTATTATGTTGCAGGGGAATTTTGTAGAGAAGACTGTTGAGTGGTTTTAGCCCTTTGTCTTAATAAAAAGTGTGAATTTGTTGTTCTCTATGTGTCGTTGGTAATTCTCCCGAAGGATTCATTCCTTTGAATTGAGCATTCTGTGTGTAATGTGGAAAGAACCAGTTCTGTGTGAAATTCCATATTTCTCTGTCTGTCCTCGAACTCTTACTCTCGGTGAATAAGTGGAATGTGTTGTTCTGTATTGGAGCGGGACGGATCGAGGCTCTGTCAGAGAGAAAATTCGAAATCGGGCTTTGTTTGTTCAAGGAATATCGAACTCTATCTGTAGTGTAAATAGTGTCATTTTGTTGACAAAGCAATACTATTGGGACTTAACATAGAGATAACGTGCAGAGTTAAGCCAAGGAAGGGTATTAACGTAGGGTCGAATAACCAGCCAAGGGTTGATACTATCATAAGAGCTCGAGTATTGTTCAAAGGAGCGAACTATGGTTATAATGTTGAGTGCTTAAGTCGGGAGTTGAACAGATTGAAACTTGGGTCTAAGGTATGGTGATACTATGGTCGAGATTGAAGACATGATACATATTAAAAATGTTATTTTTGATATGTGTGTGTGTCACTGAAGTAGCGCAGTGGAAGCAGAGTGGGCCCATAACCCATAGGTCCCAGGATCGAATCAAAGTATCGGTTTTATAGACTACGGTTCATATAGCTTTGAGGTTGCAGGTTCAGGTTTATGAATTTTCCCTTGAAGCAGTTGTGAGGCGAACCTGCTTATGTGGGGTTCGCTTTCCATCACTAATAAAAATTTAATTCATATTAATATTGTTATAAGATATATATGTGTCGACTTTTGATGAATAATGAATTTTAAAAAACCACAATAATTTTGAAATGATATAACAAATTAATCCAAGCAACACATCCAAATGCATTAATAAAAAGGTAATTAATATGAATATTGTTATAATATGTGTCGAATTTTGATGAATAATGAATTTAAATCAATCACAATAATTGGACTGTCACAGGTCGATGTTTAAAAAAAAAAAAAAAACTAGTGCGTGTCAATAACTATCGACCGGTGCGTTTATGTGTCTATACGCACCAGCCCTGTTGTACGACCTATGGGCACCACACAAATACTGATACCAATTATAAATATCGGTGCGTTTGTGTGATAGTGCGTACCAGTGCGTTTATGTATCTATAAGCACTGGTGCATTTTTACGATCAATGGGCACCGCACAAATACCGATACCAATTATAAATCTCGGTGTCTTTCTGTGATATGACGCACCTGTGCATCATAAAGGTATATGCACTGGTGCGTTGATACAACCTATGGGCACCGCACAAATACCAAGACCAATTAGAACGACCCTGTGCATTGTATGACCAACACTATGCCCGGTGCAGTTTTACACCTAAATGTCCCGGTGCGTTCATTCGACTGAGACAGCCCTGGGGCGTCGTCTTCATGTATGCACCAGTGCGTTAAATCTAGAGTAGCGCACTGATGAAAAAAATCTGTAATAACCTCTTGCCACCCATTTTTTTTTATTTGTGTTGAATTTTTGTTAAAAGCTCTGCCAAAACCTCCATAACCATAAACGGATGTTGTAGAAAATGTTTTTTTGACAATTTTGACCAATTTTATAACACTAAAAACCTCCTTTATAACCTCTACTAGAGGGTCTTTTCCTTGTAGTTCACATTAATGGAATTGAGATTCCAAACACATTAATTGACTTAGGAGCAGTCATCAACATCATGAGCAAACAAACTATGGAACAACTTAGGCTTCCAAAACTTCAGTATACACCAACATTACTGCAATTAGCAGATAGATTAGTAATCAAGCCAGATGGTGTATTAGAAGACATATATGTGTCCTTAGACTCTTGGGAATATCTAGTTGACTTCATGATCCTAACTCCCAAGAACAACCCAGGGGGGCATCCATTAATTTTAGGAAGGCCTTGGTTAGCTACAGTTGATGCTTTCATTAGTTTTAGATCCGATGATATGTTTATTTCTAATGGAAACTCAACAAAGAAACTCACTCTATATCCTCTAGCAAAAAAAATCACACAAATAAGAGATGAATAATGTATAGATGATGAGAAAGAGATTCAACCTCTCTTCACTATTTCTCATATTAGTGAAGAAATTCAAATCTTAAATTCACTAGAAAAATTTGAAACATCCTCACAATATGAAGATGATTATAGTTTTCAAGAAGAATGCAATATTGAATACTTGTCATCTAGACAGATGTATTTATATTCTATGGAAGAATTTGGTAACTCTACAGTTGAAATCTTTCCAGGAAAATCATTAAACATAAACAAAAACTTGGAAAAATTCCAACAAGAAGAGTTAATCAAAACATTACAAAAAAATCTTCTGCATATGCATGGGAGTACACTGACATGAAAGGAATTATTCCGGAGACTTCTATACATCATATCTACATTTAGGAAAACTCTAGGCCTATTATACAACCTCAAATAATGGTGAATCAAAATCTTAGAGAAATTGTGAAAGAAGAATTGCAAAAATTGTTCAATGTAAACTTCATCTATCCAATTTTAGACAGTCAGTGGGTTTCTCCCTTGGTGATTTTACCTAAAAAGAATGGTAAATGGAGGGTATGCATTGAATATCGAGATTTCATTAAGGCTACTCTAAAATATCATTTCCCATTGCCTTTCATAGATCAAGTATTGGATACATTAGAAGGAAAGAAGTATTTCTCATTTTTGGATGGTTTTAGTGGTTACAATAAAATTCAAGTAGCACTTGAAGACCAAGACAAAACCACATTCACCTGTCTATGGAGAACCTATGCTTACCGAGTACTTCCTTTTGGATTTTTCAATGCACTTACAACATTCCAGAGGGCATTATTAAGAATTTTCTCTGATCTAATACATGATTGTGTGGAAGTATATATGGATGATTTTACAGTTTATGTAAATTCATTTGAAGAGGCTCTTGAAAACTTGTAAAATGTTCTTAAAATATGCAAAGAAGCAAATATTTCATTAATTCATGAAAAATTATTTATGATGTTTACTGAAGGAATTGTTTTAGGACATTAAATTTCAGGGCATGGAAGTAAATTAGACTCATCAAAGGTGGAATTCATCTCCAAATTATCAATTCCAAGTTGTCAAAAGGATGTTAGAAGTTTTCTGGGATTTACTGGGTACTATAGAAGATTTATAGAAAACTTCACCAAAATAACATCTCCACTCTTTAAACTGCTTACCAAAGATTTTGAATTCAGTTGGAATCATGATTGCCAATTGGCATTTGAAACTTTAAAAGAAAAAATTTCTGAAGCACCCATCTTAAGAAGTCCAAATTGGAAAATACCTTTTCACATTTCAACAGATGCTTCAGATACAGCTCTAGGAGTTGTACTAGGACAAAAATATTTGATCCCCTATGCCATCTATTACACAAGTAAAAATTTAACTCCAGCTGAGTTAAATTACACTGTAATTGAAAAATAATTTATAGTTGTTGTACATGCTATTAACAAGTTTAGACACTACATCACCAGCTATGAAACCTTTATTTAGTATACACCAACATTACTGCAATTAGCAGACATATCAGTAATCAAGCCAGATGGTGTATTAGAATACATATATGTGTCCTTAGACTCTTGGGAATATCCAGTTGACTTCATTATCCTAACTCCCAAGAACAACCCAGGGGGCCATCCATTAATTTTAGGAAGGCCTTGGTTAGCTACAGTTGATGCTTTCATTAGTTTTAGATCCAGTGATATGTTTATTTCTAATGGCAACTCAACAAATAAATTCACTCTATATCCTCCAGCAAAAAAAATCACAGAAATAGGAGATGAAGAATGGATAGATGATGAGAATGAGATTCAACCTCTCTTCACTATTTCTCATATTAGTGAAGAATTTCAAATCTTAAATTCAATAGAAAACTTTGAAACATCCTCACAATCTGAAGATGATTATAGTTTTCAAGAATAATGAAATATTGAATACTTTTCATCTAGACAGATGTATTTATATTCTATGGAAGAATTTGGTAACTCTACAGTTGAAATCTTTCCAGGAAAATCCTTAAACATAAACAAAAACTTGGAAAAATTCCAACAAGAAGAGTTAATCAAAACATTACAAAAAAAAACTTCTGCATACGCATGGGAGTAAACTAACATGAAAGGAATTAGTCCTAAGACTTCTATACATCATATCTACATTGAGGAAAACTCTAGGCCTATTATACAACCTCAAAGAATGGTGAATCAAAATCTTAGGGAAATTGTTGAAGAAGAATTGCAAAAATTGTTGAATGTAAACTTCATCTATCCAATTTCAGATAGTCAGTGGGTTTCTCCCTTGGTGATTTTACCTAAAAAGAATGGTAAATGGAGGGTATGCATTGATTATCGAGAGTTGAATAAGGCTACTCTAAAGTATCATTTCCCATTTCCTTTCATAAATCAAGTATTGGATACATTAGCAGGAAAGAAGTATTTCTCATTTTTGGATGGTTTTAGTAGTTACAATCAAATTCAAGTAGCACCTGAAGACCAAGACAAAACCACATTCACCTGTCCATGGAAAACCTATGCTTACCGAGTACTTCCTTTTGGATTTTTCAATGCACTTGCAACATTCCATAGGGCATTATTAGGAATTTTCTTTGATCTAATACATGATTGTGTGAAAGTATATATGGATTATTTTATAGTTTATGTAAATTCATTTGAAGAGGCTCTTGAAAACTTTGAAAAGGTTCTTAAAATATGAAAATAAGAAAATATTTCATTAAGTCATGAAAAATTCTTTATGATGTTTACTGAAGGAATTGTTTTAGGACATTAAATTTCAAGGGATGGAAGTAAAGTAGACTCATCAAAGGTGGAAGTTGTCTCCAAATTATCAATTCCAAGTTGTCAAAAGGATGTTAGAAGTTTTCTAGGATTTACTGGGTACTATAGAAGATTTATAGAAAAATTCACCAAAATAGCATCTCCACTCTTTAAACTGCTTACCAAAGATTGTGAATTCAGTTGGAATCATGATTGCCAATTGGCATTTGAAACTTTAAAAGAAAAAATTTCTGAAGCACCCATCTTAAGAGGTCCGAATTGGAAAATACCTTTTCACATTTCAAAAAATGCTTCAGATACAGCTCTGGGAGTTGTACTAGGACAAAAATATTTGATCCTTTATGCCATCTATTACACAAGTAAAAATTTGACTCCAGCTGAGTTAAATTACACTGTAATTGAAAAACAATTTCTAGCTGTTGTCCATGCTATTAACAAGTTTAGACACTACATCACCAGCTATGAAACCTTTATTCACATAAATCATTCTGCAATTGGGTACTTAATGAATAGATATATCAATAATAGCATAATCACAATATGGTTATTACTCCTGCAAGAATTTAACATCACCATTCTAGACCGCCCTAGAAAATAGAACACAGTTGCTGATTTCTTGTCTAGAATTCAAAACAATAATAATGATACTCTAGTAGAGGATAATTTTCCTGATTAATATCTCTTTGCAATAACTACTAAATCTCAATGGTTTTCAGATATTGCTAACTATTTAGCTATAGGAAAATTACCAACATACTTGTTTCCTAGAGAGAAAAGAAGAATTATTCAAACAAGTGCATTATACTCATGGGTTAATGATGAATTATATAAAACAGGTCCAGATCTCATCATCAGAAGGTGCGTTCGAGAAGATGAAATTCCTAAAATTTTGAAAGCATGCCACGATGAACCCTGTGGTGGACACTTTGCTGATAAGAGAACTACCCATAAAATCCTTCATTTAGGATATTGTTGGACATCCATCTTTAAAGATGCCAAGTAGCATGTCAAAAGGTGTGACAACTGTCAAAGAATAGGGAAACATGTTCCTACAATTGAAATTCCCTTATAACCACAGGTACTCATCGAACCATTTGAAAAATGGGCCCTAGATTTTTTTGTACCAATCAATCCACCATTGTTGTGGAGGTAAATCCCCTCTGCGGACAGAGGCGATCCCTACTAGCCCAGACCGGGTCTAGCAACAATCGTTCACGCTATAGTGCAGGTTCCTAATTGAAAATAAACCAAATAGCGATGAAGGCTTACCTGGAATCCAACTTTGTCGCTTGTAGAGAAAGTAGCACTCCCGTTCCTTAGCTCTGGAAGATCACAATCCTCACGATCTCTGTGATCGGACACCTGCACACGCAAGAAACAAAACAAACGCAAGCGTAAAATCTAGTATATGCAACTATATGTCAGTCAGAGAAGACATAACAGAACATCATAATTAACAACAAGAGTGGAACCATAAACAATAGTCGCTTATCATTAATCAATCAAAGAAGAATACAACCATAGCCCTGACGCTGAATTCTCCTTCGGAGGGTCGCCAGTGGAACACGTCTCGAAAAATCCTATCAGGGATGGGAAAAAACTCTCTCTTCGGATGTCTTGACAATAATCTCCTTGCTTGGATTTGGCCTTAAGGGAATGAATCAAGGCTCTTGCAGCATAAGGCTCTAATGGCTCTTGGGAACTTGGAGACTAGGAGATTCAACCATTCAGCCTTTCAGCCCCTTCATCAATGGATGAAGGCTATATTTATAGAGGAGAGGAGGAGGTTGGGATCCCTACAATAGTGGAAGGAAGGCCTTATCCTTTGGGAGGTTCCCCATATGGTGGAAACAAGAGGCCAAAGGAGGAAGGCCGTGGTTATTCAGTCGAAACCACTCCTGATGACTCATCCACGAAGTTGTTGTAATCGAAACTTCGCCTCCTTTTTTTAAAAACTTTCCATAAACAGAGTGGCGCGGGTGCAACACTAGGACAGAGCGCCAATTGGCGCGGGCTCAGTGTTAATTTTCCCCCATTGGCGCGAGTACATAACGGGCTACCAGCGCCAATGCAAAAACATGTGTTTTTAGGGGTCTGTTCAGGAAATGATAAACAGGAGGAATGTTGTCCTCATGGAAAGGGACTAATGATGGTATTCTGAGCCTTGTTCTTGATTCTTTGGTCATAGGAAGCAAGCCCTCAATGGGCGAGATGGGGATTGCGGGGACGATTTGACAAAATTCGCGTATATGAGATGCCCCCTAAAGCATGAGGCCAGAGAGAGAGAGAGAGAGGTGAAATGCTTTACGAGAACGTGTCCAACTGAAAACACCGCCGTCGGAAAACCTGCGTAGAGAAGTACAACTGACGTCTCAAATACATGATATATACGTGGTATGGGCGCAGCCATCCATAGGTATGTAATGAATCAGGATCGAGGCATGGTGTGACCATCCGATGATAAATAGACTAAATTATGTTAAACGTACATCCAATCAGTCATGTAACTAATCATAATAATCCACAAAATAAAATACGGATTATATGAATGAGAATCCAGGGTCTTGCGCTCCATCTCGACCCGAACAAAGTACAAGTTCAAACATGCGAATATGTGAGCTGAAGTCGAACATCTGAAACATGATCAATTGCAATTGATGATGAAAATTTTATTCGCGGTATGAAAATTACCATATCAACAATGGCCCTCAAGGTACTATAGGTACAATCTACGGCATGTGAATCAGTGAGCTGGCATCGAACACCCGTAGAATCACTTGATCGGAGGCCAATGATGAAAACCTCATGTCAAACGTGAAGAACCTGCCATTGAGGCATGCAGGCTCCAAGGTACCAAAGAGAGTCTCTAGATCAGCTTCTTGGATAATGAGCTGAAGTCAACAGGAAGTGACCTTGATCGAAGGTGGGCCATAATGTTTCCCACATCATCGACACGAGACAGAGGAACATAATGTCTTTGTGAATCAAGATCGGATGAGAATCAGAGGAAGGTTGGAATTTGCAAAGGTCAACTTCTCTTGAACATATAGGTGGCACAACAGTGGATTTGGCAGTATTTTACATCAAAAGATCAAAGGTCATGATGACAAGGCAAAGAGTAGATGAGAGGTCAAAAGGATCACCCAAACCCATGGAGGCAAGTGGAAAACAAGATGAGATATCCCCAACCTGACACGAATGCAGACAAGTGCCATGTTCAAGAGCGACATACTGCCGACACGACAATGATTTTGGTTCCATTTTTCCCCCACCATTTCTGGCGAGTACCTCTTTATTTTTACACAAGCTTGAAGAGGATACCATACGCTTGTCATATAAGTCCGTCCTTCGGACGAATCCATCCTAGTACATTTAACGAGTCCTAGGAAGGAGGAACTCGAATATCGTCATTACAACTAAGTCCAATGTCATCAGGGTTTAACGAGTCTGACAAAAGAAGAACTCAACGTCTTTTCATGTTTAGAGATTTTGAAAAGACAGCAAAAAAGTAAACTCCAACGGTCCCTTTTCGTAAATAGTTCCTCAGATCTGAAAAGGTAGAAAACTATGCCTGAGAAAGCCTCCTAGTCGTGATAGGCTAGGGTATTTCTTTTTCGTAAATAATCTATCCCAGCCCAAAAAAGGGGTAAACGTATACTGGGTAGATGTCATTTCGTAGCCACTTTAACGAGATCAAAACGACAAGCGACTCAGCAATATTTTCAATTTTCAAGAGTCAGAAAAGAGCTGAAAGTCGACTCCTCCTGGAGGAACGAGTGGTATAAAGGGTAGCAGCTGGTTCCGGTAATGGTGGAACTGCTCAGAACAAATAAAGGTCAAGAGGCTAACTAACAAGACCACTCATCGTAGTGGTTCCTCAGGAACGGGTAAAACAACCAAGTGAAGGCATATGATCGGCCAAGCAGATAGTGACGATGGAATGAGAAAACCAAGGCTCATCTGGCAAAAACAGGCTGATAAAATGGTAATCACAAGAGGTAAAATGGGAAAGGTTTCATTTTTACACAAGCTTGAAATCAGAAAACTCTGCTTGAAGTTAGTTTCATTTTTACACAAGCTTGAAACAAAGGTAAACTATGCTTGAAACTGGTTTCATTTTTACACAAGCTTGAAATGGAAACAAACTATGCTTGAAAAAGTAGGCATGCCCCCCCCATGGTGACTCAATTCGAGGTACATGCCCCCCAAGCTTCAGTCCATATGAAAGGCAGATGGAATGAAGGTTCAAGTTATGAGATCAAGAGAAATACTCGACTAGGATTCTACGATATCTAATCAAAGACTCGAATTGAACAAGAACGTGTTTCATTATTTTAACGAGGTTGACACATTAAAAGAACTATCCTCGGGACACCTTGTTTCATGGTTTAAGGAGCTTGACACAAGAAAACGAACTATGCTCCAACTAGCTTGTTTCATTTTTTAAGGAGCTTGACACAAGAAAACGAACTGTGCTCCAACAGACCTCATTATAATGAACAAGAAGTCATTGCTTCCAAGAGTTCCACTCCCGATGGAAGGAAAACATCCTGGAAGTCAGGACCCAATGCCCCCAGCACCTGATGCACAACGGCACTATCACTGGGTACAGGCACAGGGTAGGTAGCCACATAGTTGACCTGCGGTGGGGCAGATACAACGGGTGGATAAAAACCAGGAAGGGATGATGGTGGGCCCGTTGCCACATCGGGACCAAAGAAAGAAAGCTGATCAATGGTCACAATTCATCCTTCATGTGGAAAACAGACCACACAAAAAAGGGAGGAGACAAGCGCTCCCATGGCATAGGTGTAATCGCGCCCCAAGAGCAGATTGAAATCCAAAGGGCCTGGAACAACCATTACGTCCATATGGACGGTTTTACCTCCCAAAGTAACAGGTAACCTTGGAAGGATCCCTAACGGTTGACTCGTTCTTCTGTTAAATGCTAACAAATTCTGCGTAACAGGTGCAAGCGGCGGCAAAACGAAAGCTTTCCAAGTAGTTGAGGATAGAACACTAACATACGCACCTTCGTCTATAATGGTGCTGGGTACGACCAGACCAAAAGCCTGTACTATAATCTCGAAAGGCGGTATCCTGAAAATCGATTCCAATCAAAGGAAGCGACCAAACTACTCGGAGGGGCTACCATCGAACCGAGATGGTCTTCCCCTAGTGTTACGGAAGAAGAAGGAGCATCCTCCACGACCTCCATCTCGAAGGCGGGAGGAGTATCCTCTTGAGATATAGGGACAGGAGAATCTTTCCCCAATTCTGAGGAATCTGAAGACACAAGAAGAACCTGAGGGATGTGAGATCCACTCTCCATAGAAAAGACCTAGTGCACCGTAGACGGGGCCAGCTCAACTGATCCCACGACCAATGGTTGGTCGGGAACAGATTCCTGAATTTGAATTTCCGGGGGAGCGGGATCAACCAATGATGACTCTTGACCAATTGTAGGATCAGCTGGTGGAGGACTCAAAGAAATCTGTTTGTAACCAGCCGGAAGGCATGGTTTAGAAATAGTCAGGTTGTCCAAAAATCTCTTGGCTTCATCCATATACGGACAAAGGTGAATGGCATGGTGCCCTTCACACAACTTACAGGGATTGGTAATCTTACCCTGCTTCTTAGGAGCCTTACCAGCAGCAGCCGAAGATGTGCCCCCAACCTGACTCCTAGAAGCCAAAGGCAACGATGGGCGACCATTGGACCATACTTCGAGCACCTTGGGAATGCCAGGGCAGTCTCGAAGAAGATGGTCTCCTGTGCACAACATGCAAAGGAATTTGACTTTTCACAGAGGGTTGGAAGGTTTATCAATATGAGGTGTTTCGGAAGCCGTAGCGGCAACTTTAGCCTCTCTCTTTTCTACCTTATTCTTCTTTGTCTTCTTCTTCTTCTTCTTCTTAGCCACCTGGTTACTTGAATCCAGATTTTCACCAAGCAAAGTAGAAGAGGAGGATGCAGAAACAGGCGAAGAAGGGGAGAGGTCCACCTTGGAATCAACATGATGTTGTTTAGGTGGAGGAATTGATGGAACAGTAGCCGAGACATTCGGGACCACAGAGGTTGAAAACAACCAAACAGAAAACCCAACAGTTAACCCAGGAAGGGACAACGTTGCCATATAAGGAGCACCAACATTTCCAAAAGGAGGAAAAAGACCTGGATTCCCATCGGAGGGGATTCCTTGGTTGGTGAACTCCGGAAAAGTTTCCATCAGAAAAAATCTTCAGAACAACACCCTAAGGAAACTAACTTTAACCAGAATATTTCGTGGGCAGTTAATTTTTAAAACATTGAAACAAAATTCTACTGTTTCATATTTTAAGAGTCGAGAAACAGGAAAAAGGTGACTCTATCACTTTCAGATTGGAAACAAGCGTGAAAGGACAAGCACTTGATGACCTTTTCAAATTTAATGAGTCAGAAAAGATCGAAATGACTGCTCAGGAATACTAGGCAAAGGGTGTACCAAATAACCATGAACTGCAATATACACCTTGGTTTCAATAATGAAAGAGAAATCAACCAAGGACTTTCCGTACGTGCAGGCAATCTCTCCGAATGTTGTGTTCGGTGTATCACGGGTATAGGCTGACGGTTTCGGCTTCCCCTATGGATAAAGGATAAAGCAAGGGGTCTCTCACTATATACGCGATGGTACGAGCAGCACTCATACTAGTCTTTGTCCTAAAACAGAAAGCGGCAACTGACTAGGTTTAACGCGGAACACGTCACTAGCACAGACCTCTAAATGTTGATTTGTATTTCAATGCTTCCTTAGGTTGATTGAATAAATTTCGTTGATCTTAAGTGCGTTTTAGGTTTCAAGGCCCTCTGGTATGCCTTGACAATCTCCTTACACTTGACTATATGAGAAGAAATATTTCAATTCGATGGAATATTGCTAGTTAAAGGGCTTCCCAAACAATGATGCAACAAATAGCAATACTGAAAACGAAACTTTTTCCAAACTAGATGACTTTCACTATCCAAAAGTAATTCCAAACATTCAACGATGCGAATAATGCAATGTAATCTATGCAAAATCCTCTTTTTCGAAAACTATGCAATTGTAATCTATGCACAATTTCCTTTTTCCTTTTCAAATGATAAGAATGCACTCAATGCATTTTTCGATGAAATGAAAATCTACTTAATGCATTCTTTTAATGAAAGAGAATGCACTCAAAGCGATTTTTAGCTTTCAATCATTAAACAATGTGATCTAAGTTCAATGATAAATCTCAAAATACTCTTCAATGAAATGTGATCTAATGCATTTTAACAAAAAGAACACGTTGAGATGAAAACTAAATAAACGCAAATCTTCTTAATGAAGGATAAATGCAAAAGAGATGTAAACAAACACTAAGAATGCAATCGTTGTTTCAAACACTTTGTAACGAAATCCCTCAAAAGGCGACAAGACATATGAGGTCAAACACAAAGAGGACTTCCAAAGCAAGAGATCAAAACAAGGCATTCATTCCCTTTTACATCAAGCAATCATGGAAAAAATACATTTCAAACAATGAGCAATGTAATCTATGCTCATATAGAGGAAAGACCGGAAGGGAAAGACACACTGGTGAAGGATTTAGGGAAAAAATCTCAATTTTCACACACCCTGAAATTGGCCCGACTTTGTCATTGACAACTAGCGCCAACTGGTGCGACTTTCTCACTGAAAACTAGCGCCAATGCCCAATTGGTGCGGGTTTCTAACTGACAACAAGCGCCAACGCCTGAAAATGAAAAAACAAATAATTTCTCCCAACCAAGACCAGACTCACCACTTCAAGCAGAATCTAAAACAAACCCAGAAACAAAGTACTGACAAAAAGAAACTTCCGAACAAGCGAAAACCCTAGCACCTACAGGATATGGTGCGACTGTATGGCTGTAATCTGCGACAGACAGGGGATGGCGCGAGTGATGAACTGGAAACCTGCGCCAATTGGCGCGACTGTCAGGGTGGAAACCGCGCCAATCAAGCCAACCATGAAAGGATGAAAACTCGGAAAAGAAGAGGTCAGATTTGATCCTCTGGGGCTGAACCAAAATCCAAACACTCAGAAAAGAGCCAGCCAAAAGAGTTGATCAAGCAAGCAAATTCAAGAATCGACCGAAAAGACAAGACAATACTCCAAATGTTCAATTCATAAACTAAACCGGATATTGACTGAAGCAGCTTTGATCTACTTCGCTAATGCGGAGCAATAGCATTTCAAAGGCTATCTGGCTAACTTGAGGCTCTGTCTGTAGCTTACAAAGTAGGACAACAACAAGCTAGACGATCCCCAGTGGAGTCGCCAAATTGTTGTGGAGGTAAATCCCCTCTGTGGAGAGAAGCGATCCCTACTAGCCCAGACCGGGTCTAGCAACAATTGTTCACGCTATAGTGTAGGTTCCTAATTGCAAATAAACCAACTAGCGATGAAGGCTTACCTGGAATCCAAAGCTGTCACTTGTAGAGAAAGTAGCGCTCCCGTTCCTTAGCTTCGGCAGATCACAATCCTCACGATCTCCGTGATCGGACACCTGCACACGCCAGAAACAAAACAAACTCAAGCGTAAAATCCAGTATATGCAACTATATTTCAGTCAGAGAAGACATAACTCAACATCATAATCAACAACAAGAGTGGAATCATAACCAATAGTCGGTTATCATTAATCAATCAAAGAAGAATACAACCATAGCTCTGACGCTGAATTCTCCTTCGGAGGGTCGCCAACGGAACACGTCTCGAAGAAGCCTGTCGGGGATGGGACAAACCTCTCTCTTCGGATGTCTCGACAATGATCTCCTTGCTTGGATTTGGCCTTAAGGGAATGAATCAAGGCTCTTGCAGCATAAGGCTCTGATGGGTCTTGGGAACTTGGAGACTAGCTTGCAAATGAGATGAGCAAGCTTTTATAGATGGAGGAAGGGGAGTTGGGATCCCTATAATCATGGGATTGGCCCTATCCTCAAGGAAGCTTCCATGAGAGGTGGCAAACCACTTCCTCTACATGGAGATCCGGAGCCAAACCTCCCAACTCAAATTAGAGACCAGTTTCTGGATCAGTTAGGACGAAAATTCTGCCATTTATTTTTTAAAAACACTCCTTAAAATGGTTGGCGCTAGTGCGACTCTGGGATACAGCGCAAATTGGCGCGCCCTCTTTGAAGGATTTCCCCCATTGGCGTGGGTACTGAACTGGCTACCCACGCTAATGCAAAAAGGGGTGTTTTTAGGGTTTTTCACAAGGAGTTGTCTTCAGGGCAATGAAATTACATGTTTAGGGGAATGCCATGAAAGTGTTTTCAAGTTATGTCACTGCTCACAGGTCACGGAAAGAGCCCTCCAATTGTGTGGGATGGGGAATTGCAGAGACGGTGACAAATTGTTGTGTAACACACATGTTTCCAAAATGTGGGATGTTTTCACTTTTGTGAAAGAGTACAACAAGTACAAAGTAACACAGAGCTCACAAGGTTATTCATGCTTAACCTACATAACAAACAATCAAACTTTGCAGGGGTGACCTTTGAACTCTCCTCAGATGCCATTGCCCATGCTACAGGCATACCCAATGTTGGTGAAAGATGGTTCAAAAGAGCCAATTTTGACGTAAGTTGCTATGAGCCATTTCTTAAACCTAGGTAAAAAGAAGGCTGCAAATATATCTTCCCTTTTTCACATTTGTTGGAGAGGTATGCACCCTTGATGAGGGTCATCATGAAATATTTTACATGTGAGGGAAGGTACTCTAGAATTTAGTCCTATCATATCAGATTACTCATGCACTTCACTAGGGTTAAGATGCTTCATTTACCCTACTACCTCTATAGGAGTATCGACAAGATGTCTTCTGTTGTTCAAAAGAGGAACTATTCCCAGCAAATGCAAAGTTTGTTTCATCACTCTTTAATCAAGATGGTTGTGCTACATCAGTTAGAGAAAAAATGCATACCATGGGAGGTGTTCATTACTCATGAAGTATTCACAAACCCACAGCCCTATCCTCAGCAAAATTTTCCCACATCATCTCATCCTCCTCTCCCTACTCCCCCATCATCTCCTACTAATTATTCTTCATCATCTACACATGTATCCTCACCTCAAGAAAATCTTCCTTCCTCACCCTCTCCCAGTGCATTAGATCAAGAGGGAAGTAGTAGTGAACAAGAAAGTGACCATGATGGAGAAAGTGATGATAAATCAAGCAATGATGATGAGACAAGCAGTACTGAGGAAAGTGAAGAGGCAAAGGTCAGCAATGAAGTAGAAGAAAACATGGACACAAATGAAGCAAGTGACAAAGATAATGATGATGATGATAGTGGCAGTAAAACTAAGAGCCAGAATGACAGTAAAAACAGTGAGGCTCCTAGTAGTGATAAGGGCAATGATGATGTTGGAAGCAAAGAGAATAGTGATGAGGCTGAAAACATGGAAACTGATAGCAATAATGATGTTAATGACAGCAGTGACACCAAGGACCAAAATTTCAGAGAGGCTGCTGATAATAGCGAAAATCACATCAATAATGAAAGCAACAGTAATGAGAGAGGCAGTGACAGTCATGACAACAGTCATGATGTCCATGAGGATAGTAAAAACAATGAAGCTCATAGTGATAATGATGATGATGAGGATGATGTTGAAACTGATCAAAAAAATAAGGAAAACAGAGATGATATTGAACACAGTGAGGCTCATGATAATGGTGATGCCAATGAGTAAAGCAGCCATGAAATCCATAAAGAAAACATGGATATCATTGACAATAACAGTCAATATGGAAACAAAAATGAAGACACCAACATTAGCACAATCAAACCTCTTTCTTTGGCATACCAAAGAGGAGAAAGGCATGTGTTTTCTGCCTCTAAAAGGAAAGGGGCCATGCCTTCTACATAAACAAAGAAATTTGACAAAGGCAAGGAAAAGGTCACTATTGGAGATAAGAAAGGCAAGCATCAAATTAAACAAGAGTGCCAATTCATTGACCTTGACAGTGAAAATGAAGATGAGGAGAGGACTACAATCATCTTGCTCCAAAGCAAGTATGTAGGGATCATAGACCTACAAAGAAAACTTGGCATGGAGAATTATATCATTGAATGTTACAAGGATGAAAACAAGCAGCTGAAGAAGACACAAAGGGACCTTGGCCTAGAGAAAAAGATGGCCAACCACTATGCCTTGAAGAACAAATTTGCAAGGGCCAAGCTCAAAGGAGCCCTTGCCGAACTACAAGCACTCAAGGAGGCAAAAGACCAAGAAAACCTCGGAACCCTTGCTCAAGCTTCTTTACAGGCCTCCCAAACCCCACGAGGAAGATAATTGCAAATTTTGGCAAGTTTTTGACATTTTTGGTTTTTTTATTGATATTAAGCGCTGAAAGCGACGCACCCTTGGTGCTACACTTTTCCTACAGGCATCCAATGGAGGTAAAGTTTAAATTTTTGGATTCATCAGCCCAAGGACATCATGCACACCAAATTTCAGAGCATATGGAGTAGTTTTGGTCCCTCAAAAGGCCCAAAAACATGCCAATTTTCACCTTTTTGCCATGTTTTCAGGCCTGGCGCTGCGCCTTGAGCAGCCTTGGAAGATTTAATTTTTGAACAGTTTAATGAAGCCCAATCAGAAAACCAAAGGTAGTTTTGGAAAGTAGACTCAACAGGATTTCCAACGAGCCATCACAGAGCCAATTCCGACATCGGGAAGTCCATCAAAACTTGGTTGCAAGTGGACCGAGTTTTCCTGTGCAGGTGTTGCGCCTTCAGACCTATGAAGCTGCTCCCTTGCAAAAAAGTCAAAAAAACACACTGAAGGATATTTTCAAGATTTTTTTGGGCAAATCACACCAGCTTTGATTAAGGAGTTATGTTTAGGTTATCTTTCATTTATTGCAATAATTATTATATGCCTTGGGCCTTGCATGGCCTCTTTGGACATAAATGACATTTATGGTGAATTTATGGTTTCTAGAAGCCTATTAGGGTTTCCACCTCCTCATTTTCTGGTTAAATAGAGCCTTGAGGCCTTATTGTAATTGTTGGTTGGTTGCTGAGCATAATATGATATAGACTCTGAGTTTATTTTTGAAATTGGCTTTGGCGTCTTGTGATGGCTTTGGACTGAGCAACTGTGGATTGAGCTCATTCTTAGGATTCATAGAGCTTTCTTGAGTGGTGATGTATTCCACCTTTTGTACATGTTTTCTTCAGTTCTCATTATATTTCTTTGATCATGGGATAGAAATATTAGAGTAGGATATGTCTTTTGGCACCCTGCTTTGTCTGCATCCTTTGATCTTTATTTTTTCTTCCTTGAAGTTTAACTAATGAATTCTTTAGTGATCTTTAATTTTATTGAGATGTTATGTTAAAAATATAATTTTTTGCAAGTAAGTTTCAGAGAATACTTAACTGCTCTCTAATTTTACTCGTATGTTTCTCTAAGGTCTGCTTAGTATTGTTTGGTTGAAGAATCCTTCATTGCTCTTCAATTTTTTACTATGCTAATCATGCTGAAAGATTTTCCTTGTTATTAGTTTGTTAAAGGATCCTTGATTTCCCCTTAACTACTATATTCACTCCTCCATGTTCATTTCACTCACTCAAAACCTACTTAGATCCATTTGGCCTTGTTTACTTGCCCTATGAAACACCCATGAACTATTTTTTCACTCTTCAAAATCTTTGCAGACTCCATAGCCAAATGGATTGATCCTCTCTTACTCTACTTATTCTTCTTGACAACTTATCCAACCAACCAAACAAAAAATCAAACCCTAATCCCTATAACTAGCCTAAAATCAAACTCTAAAATCAAACAAGTTGAATCCTTTACATAAGCATAAAGAGAGCCCTATCTGAGTCCAAGAAGGCTAGGTGCTAGGACTCCAAAGATTGGTTTTATATTACCTTGTCTTTTTGGTCATTGCCATTTTGCCAAAACTACGGGGAGCTAACATAGTGGCGATCACAGTGGGACTTTCTAAGTAAGTAACAAGCTTATACATCCTTAAACAATTCAGAAACCCTTGGCAAATAGTATCCAATGATTCATCGCCACCTCATTGCCTAACATAGTGGCGATCACAATGGGACCTCTGAGTCAGTATCATCCTAAGTACTCCTTAAGACCTCAGAAAATCTATGTTAAACTTAGAAAACTTGAAATGTTAGCCAAGAGTAGTACCAAAATGATTCACCATGCCAGCAACATAATGACTCAACTGGACCACACTCATTAGATACCTTAGTGTTACATAGAGAAACTCATAAAACCCCTGAAAACATCTCTAGATTATTTTTTGTCAATAGTTGGTGGTGGACCACAAGTACATATCCTCAAAAAAACAAAAAAACATCCACCTGGTGACTCCACTAGCCCCAGTAGGCCTACTAGCTCTACTAAGTTCTTCTAGACTCCTCTAGGATTGTGTCAAATCAGTCCTAAGTGGTTTAAAGGCCTAGTCACACACTGTGTAAGTTCAGTAAACATTTAGAGAGGTCTGCCTTTCAAAACATTCACAAAACTTTCAGCCTCTCCATATTGTAGGTATGAAATCTGGCTTCACGAAGAATTAACACTAGATCTCACCATGACCCCAACCCTCCTATCATATTTGATGATCTAGAGAAGATTTTGTGGAAGATTTCTAGAGCTGAAGATTCAACTAGCGTTAGAACAATCCACAGAGCAAGTTCTGCCTGTGAAAATCTCACAGCCTTGCAAGATACCCAATTTGACTTGCATCATCAAAGAAACCTATTTAGAACCAAGTCCCAAAGTGGGATAGACCAGACAGACCTTGAACCTACAAATTTGCACCAAATTCTTAGCAGAGAAGCCTCTCCTTCTACTCCTCCTGATTTTCAGCTTCTCCATCACTTTGGCTCATTTCATTCCAAGTCTGCTCAAAATAAATTTTTTGGTCCAAGTACTTCTGCCACACCCACTCATAAATTCACTGTGAAAAAAAATCCACTTAATCCTCCACCTCCTCTGATAAACCCTCCCCTTGTAAACCCTCCTTGGATCCCATTTCCTCCCACCATGGCAGCATGGTATGCCCCTCTGGTACTACAACAACCTTTACTACCTTTTCCAAATGACTACCAATCCAAAATCCCTCACTTTACTGGAGTTGATTCTACCACTGCCCATCAGCATGTAGACAAAATGAATGATGCTTTTGACTACATGTAAATAGAAGAGGAGACCACACAAATGAGAATGTTTGCCCAAAGTCTAAGAGGAGAAGCAAATAAATGGTTAAAAAACTTAACTCCTAACAACATAGATGACCTCCCTTCTCTTTATCAAACATTCATAAACAAGTGGGAGATTAAGAGAAACCCCCTTCAGATCCTTTCAGAGTATAAAAACCTTAAAAAAAATGTTGGGGAAAGTTTCCAAGATTAATGCAATAGGTTCAATAGTGTATACAATGTCCTCCCACCTCACATGAAACCCCCACAGGGCCTAGCCTTAGTAAAATTTCTAGAGGGCTTTGATCCAGACATGGCCTACCAGTTGAGAGAAAGAGAACCCCTAACCTTAGAAGACATGAAAAGGGGAGATATCAGTGTAGAAGCCAATCTTATTGAGAAGAGGGCTAGGATGAGGTCAGAAAAGAGAGTTACATACAAAGAGGACATTGTGGCCTCAACCTCTTCTTCTGATGCTAAAATTGACAGCCTAGTTAGGACAATGGAAAGAATGATGGAGAAAATCAGCTTGAATGAAATAACACCTCCTAGGGAAAACCAAGCCAATCCTCAAAACAGAAATAGGAATCAAAAATTCAGAAGGGACCCCCCTCAAATCAGACAAAGAGAGAATGACCAGCAAATTAGACCTCGTTTCTAAGAAAATTATGTATATTAAGAGGAAAGAGAGGCTAAAGAGTCGGAATAAAACCATGTAAATGTGATAGGCTCTGATGATGAGGACAATACTTTTCTCACCGAAGAAGAGCAAGGTCTATTTTCCTCAAATAAAACTAAAACAAACTATGAGGATTCTGAAGACTATAGATTAGGATTTGAGAATGCCATCATGCAGGTTCATAGGAAGTATGAACTTAGGAGTAAGAAAAACTAAGATGCCTCCAAGAAAAACATATTAGACACCATTGTTAGGAAGACCCCTGAAAACACTCCTAAGAGGACAAAATAAAACAAAAACACCATGGCTAAGAAACCTGACCAAAATCAGGACAAAACTAGCCAACAAAATGGAGCCCCAAGTTGCCCTAGTACATCAACTAGTGGCCCTGAAAAAACTCTTTTGAATAAGGTTTCAAATTAGAATCCGCAAATTAAAATTGTAGAAAAAATCATGGCTGATAAAACTGATGTAAATATGTCAAAAACACAAATACCTTTCAGTTTTGAGGGAGAGATTGCCAAGATCAAGATAACCATACCTCTTACTAAACTAGTTACTCAAGATGTGTATAGGTCCCAAGTTTTGAAATTTTTAAACATAGGAAATGACACCAACACTCTAAACTTGACTGATGACAAGCCTGAATTGTTGTTTGGACCTGAGGTGGAGGGAAAATTTCAAGAAGGAGTTGTACCTCCCTTCTATGTTAGCTTAAACATACATGACAAAATCTTGCACAATGCTATGCTAGACTCTGGTGCTTCACACAATATTATGCCTAAGGTAGTGATGGAAAATTTGGGCCTCGAAATAACCAATCCTTACAAAGACGTGTGCTCTTTTGATTCAAGTAGAGTCAAATTTTTGGGTCTAATCAAGGATCTGTGTGTAACTCTTGCACAAATACCGGCCAAGAGCCTAGTCATGGACATAATAGTTACTGACATTCTCCCGAAGTATGGCATGCTTTTATCTAGATCATGGGGAGCCAAACTTTAAGGGAATCTCCAAATGGACATTTTTTAACCAAACAAGGAGATTGTATCGGGAAACTCACATGAAATACATGGTAAGCAACCAACATAGGCCAAAAAACACCCCTCTCTATTCCATCCACTCAGACCTTGAATCATTTATATTATACAATGAAGATGACATTAATGAACAAGTAAATGAAAATGAGAAACAGATAGGCCTACCATAACAGTCAAATCAATCACCAAATGAAGAAAATGACATCCAAAACTCTAGCAGCCCTGAACAACAACATAATGGCGAATCTAAACTTGAAACACCTTGGAAGATGAGCTTTGATGGCTCTTGTGGCAAAGCTGGTTCAGGAGCTGGTGTTTGGATACACAACATAAATGAGGGTCACTCCTACAAACTAGATTTTCAATGCACTAACAATATTGCAGAGTATGAGGCTCTTCTCCTTGGTTTACATTTGCTAAAGGACATAGGAGCTAAGAAAATTTCTGTTCTAGGAGATTCTGAGCTGATCATTAGACAAATCAAAGGAGAGTATTTAGCCAAAAATCCTAGGCTAAGAGAATATAGGAATGCTGCCTTAGACCTCCTGAAAACTTTTGAGAAGTATGAACTTACTTCCATTCCTAGAGCTCAAAACACCCTTTGCTACTAGCACTTGCAAAACACCTCATACAAATGAACAATACACAATAGAAGTCAAGTGCAGACTAGCAGTCTCGGATAACATTAATTATTGGCAAGTATTTGAAAATGACAAACAGATTGAAGACTTCTTGCAGCCTAAAACTAAGTATGAATTTCTTTGTTGAAGAACAAGCCCACCAAACAGAGCTGCCTTGCATTGCTGATATAAACATGCTAAAAGATCCTCTTGAGGCTGAATTGTTTGAAGATTTGGATCAGAATGACCTTGAAGTTTTATAATGAAAATATAATTCATTACCAAGAGGTCTTCCCCCATTAGAAGAGTTGTTTGACTTCAATGGTGTTTCTAGGAAGCCAAAAATGGAAATCACCGAGGCTGATGTAGAAGAATGCAACATAGGCAGCATAGAAAAGTCCAAAATGATCAAGATGTCCAAAAATCTGCCACCTCACATAAAACATAAATACATTGAGTTGTTCAAATAATTCAAAGATTTTTTTGCATGGGGTTATGAAGACCTTAAGTCCTATGACACAAACATTATTCAACAAAAAATTCCTCTCAAAGAAAATCAGAAACCTTTCAAGCAAAAATTGAGAAGAATAAACCCCGTCCTATTCCCTCTAGTTGAGAAAGAAATAAAAAATATGTATGATGCTGCGATCATAGTCCCAATCGGGTATTCAGAATGGGTTTCAAACCTTGTGTCAGTTAGGAAGAAAACCGAGGAGATTAGGCTATGTATAGACTTTAGAAACTTGAACAAATATTCCCTGAAAGACAACTACACTTTACCAAAGATGGATCATATACTACAAAGAGTGGTAGGTTCTAAAAGAATCTCATTACTTGATGGCTTTTCAGGTTACAATCAGGTACTAGTACTTCCAAGTGATTGACACAAAACTGCCTTCACTACACCTTGGGGCACCTTCATGTATGTCAAAATGCCTTTTGGGTTAATAAATGCAGGGGCTACTTTTCAAAGAGCCATAGACATAGCTTTTTCTGAAGACATAGGCTACTTCATAGTCATATACCTTGATGACATCGATGTCTATTCTAAAATTGATGAAGAACACCTAGTCCACTTGAGAAAAGTCTTTGAAAAATATAGGAAGTATGGCCTATCTTTGAATCCTAAGAAAACACTATTTGGTCTTCAAGAAGGAAAACTCTTAGGCCACATCATTTCTGAAGAAGGAATAAAGATAGACCCCAAAAGGATTGAGGGTATCTTACAATTTAGCCACCCAAGAAACATTAAAGAGCTGCAATCTTTCATTGGAAAGATCAACTTCCTAAGGAGGTTCATACCAAACCTTTCTAAACTCCTAGGAGACATCATGAACATGCTGAAAAGAGGAGTAGGATTCAAGTGGACCATGGAAGCCAAACAATCCTTTGAACTGGTTAAACAATAATTCACTCATACACCGGTTCTAATCAACCTTGACTTTACCAAATATTTCTTCATTTTCTCCTTTGCATCAGAACATACTATTGCTGCAGTACTGCTTCAAAAGAACATAATGGGACAAGAACAACCCATAGCTTTCTTCAGCAAAGCATTAAGGGATGCACCTCTAAAATATAACATCATGGAGAAACAAGCCTTTGCCTTGGTAAAAGCTTTGAAATATTTTAGAGTTTACATTTTTCATTCCCATATCATAGCTTTTTTTCCACATACAATTGTTAAAGACATTCTAAATCAGGACTCAGATGGTAAAAGGGGTAAATGGATTGCTATTATCCTAGAATATGATTTGGAAATCAGACTCACTAAAATGATTAAAGGACAAAGACTCTCAAAAATCATGGCTGAATAAAATTTTCAAGCACTAGACATGAATATGATTGATTCATTCGAGGAACAGGAAGAATTCACAGCTCCACCCATTGAAGAATTATTTCTGAATTCATCTTGGTATGCTGATATTTTATATGTGCTTCTTTATTTTAATGCTCCTCCTACCTTGTCCAAAACAAAAGCTAGATTCTTGAAACAAAGGGCTTTAAATTTCTGCATCATAGATAAATTTTTGTATTGAAAAATTCTGTTGGTATCTTGCTTGAAGATGATGCAGATAGAATCATGCATGACTTGCATGAGGGAGAGTGTGGAGGTCACCTCTACTAGAAAACCACTGCAAACAAGATCCTTAGAGTTGGCTACTATTGGCCCACCCTTTTCCCTGATACCCATAAGCTAGTGATGACTTGCCATAAGTGCCAAATCTTTGATGGCAAGATAAAAATTCTACCTTTACCTTTGCATCCTATCAATTTTGAAGCTCCTTTTCAAAAATGGGGTTTGGAATTCATTGGATAAATCCACCCTACCTCATTTGGCCAACACAAGTGGATCCTCACTGCTAAATACTATTTCACCAAGTGGATAGAAGCCATCCCTTCTAGGAATGCCACTGGCTTAGTCATCATCAAATTCCTTGAAACCAACATCTTATCCCTGTTTGGCTACCCAAGAAAGATCATCACCGATAATGCTGCTGCATTTAAGTCCAAAAAGATGGTGGAATTTTGCTACAAGTACCACATCACACTAGGGAACTCAAAAACTTATTACCCTCAGGGTAATGGGCTGTCTTAGTCCTCTAACAAAAGCTTGGTGAACATCATCAAGAAGCTGCTAGAAGAAAACCAAAAAGCATGGCATGGAAAACTAGTGCATGCACTACGGGTTGATAGACTAACCACCAATAAATCAATCGTTATCTCCCTATCAACTAGTGTATGGCATGGATGCAATTTTCCCAACATCCATGGGAGTTCCATTGATGAAGCTCCTCCAAGAGGTGCAATCAGAAGAAAATGATATTCAAAGAAGGTCGAACCAAACCATTCATTTATAGCAGTCAAGAGTAGAAGCTTACAAGAGGACACAAGTAGTGCAAGAAAACATCAAGAAGATCTTTGACAGAAGGACCAAGGCTAGTGATTTTCACATTGGAGACAAAGTGCTGAAGTGGGATTCAAGGAGAGAAGACAAAGGAAAACATGGAAAATTTGAAAATTTATGGAAGGGTCCTTACATCATTCATTCAGTCAGAGGTAACAATGCATTCTTTTTGAAAGAGCTGGATGGAACTGAGTTATTTGGAGGTCTTGTCAATGGCAGGATGCTCAAGAACTATTTTTTTCAAAATTCCTAAATTGAAACTTTCATTCATTGTACATAACATTTCTTGATGAAAGATAAGAGAAACAAAAACTCAAAAATAGAAAAAAGAAGTAAAATAGGGCAAGAAAAGAATAGGTACAACCGCATACCCAAAAAAGAGTATTGCTGAAAGTGTGCAAGCCTAAATTCCACTACTTGTTAAGAAAAAGAGTCTTGTTTAATCATACAGCGTAATCATGGTTAGACATGTTTAAATTTCTGCAGATAGATTAGTGAAAGAAGACTTGTCTGACTATTTAAAATTGACTTGTCAGTAGGATATATTAGGAAAAGAAATTGTTGGTTCTCAATGCTCAAAATCTGAACCAAGGAGAAAGAGAGGGATGCCTAAACAAATTATAAATCATAACCCTCATGTTTTCTAGTTTTTATTGTACAAAAATAAATATCTGTGTGTAGCTTGTCCAAAATGCCACAGCCCATAACAAATCAGATTTCTTAATCCTTGTATGATGATGTTTTAAATTTCATGTTAGTAGGCTAGAGAATAAAAATCTGTCAAATAGCTTAATCTTGACAGATAAATAGATTAGGTAGAGAATGAAAGAGTTCATCAGCATAATCTGAACACTTGGAAGTGATAAGGGTACAAGTAGATACTTTGTTTTGCTTTCAAGAGAAAAATAATGTCAAGGGTTTGCCAGTCCAAGTGCACCCAAAAGAAGAAAAAAATTTAGGCAACGTATGATGTGTAGGTAGAAATGAAGCTGAAGCAATCATGTCATTCTGATTTTGAGATCATAGCTTCAAAGAGAAAAAATCAGAGATGAAGGAAAGAAATCTGAAAAGTGCAAGTAAGGCACTAGTCTTCAAAACTCAGAGATTTGACCTCTGAGGTCCTAGACACCTCCTAAAAAGGAGCTACCCTCCCCAAGTGGAGCCACTGTTAGTCATCAGTAATTTTTACTATCTGTAGATGACTAAATATCAATTATAGATTTCTAAAAACAAGATTCCTCAATATTGTGAGTTTTACAAATCTCACTGCCTTCATTATCCTTGTACCAAAATTTTCACTCTTCTACTATTTTTCCATTCCATGGTTAACCTACCACTCCTAAAAGACCCTTCATGGGCTTGTGCCACTCATCTGTATCCTATTTTCCCATCAATAATCTCAGTACCCTATTTTACTTTTTCCCATCACTCCACTTCCCATCTAGGGTTACCAAACAACCCTTCCTTTCCATGTTCACCAGGTTCCTCAAGGGTTGATGGTCTCAAAACCATCTCTGTAGGCTTTTTAGATAAATCAAGTACATTAGATTTTGGATCTCCAATATATCAATTTGTCAGAAACTCTGTTTTTACACTTAAATATCCTAAACCAGGTTTTAGTGAAAGATCAAGTCAAAGGATCCTCCTACTAATTTATTAAGGTTTCATAGGTTGTAAGGTCATCATTGGTGTTCCAAATATTGTTTTTCTTGTGTAAAAAGCTGACCCAAATATATTGGAATATTGAGACATGGTTATTTAAAGAAGACCTGAAAGTCTCCAAAGAAGACTACCTTGTCAAAATTCAAGTTTTGTGAATGCTAAGATTTTGACACTTCTACAGGAGTGTTAAGAGATCCATCAGCAGAAATTTGATGAATTAGGAGGTCTGATCTTGAATCAAGACAACTCATGGAAAGAAGACAGGAAAGCACTTGTGCTTGAAGAGAACTAGGGTTTTGGGCTTAATGGGCCAGCAGTGTGCCAAGAAAAGATCCAATGCAGCAAACCACATGAAGGAGGCACACCAAGGAAACCAAACATTGAAGAAGTTTTTTAGAAATTATAAATGAAAAAGGGGAAAAAGGTGAGGTGAACTGAACAGAAATGAATGAAAGGGCCATAGAGAACTTAGAAGACAACACTGATAATTGTTCTCAAGCATCCCATAAACCTAGGGTTTTGGAAAGATATTAAAAGGAGGTAACATGAAGATGTTAGGCCTCCATGATCCGGATCTTGGGGGGAGGCCCCCAAGATCTAAAAAATTGAAATGGATCTGACAAGATTTGCAAAATTAGAATGCCAAAAAAAAAAAGAGAACACAAAGAAAATAAAACCACAAAGAAACTTGTTTTATTAAAACATAGAATAACTGTAGAAGCCACATTGTGGTGGACAATCTTTCCTTTTACAAACTGAGGCTTGTTATTTATAGCATTTTTTTGAGTTACAATACCATGCGTAGATACCATAGGTGGATACCATGGGTCAATACCATGGGTAGATACCACTTACAATACCATGGGTCAATACCATGGGTAGATACCACTTACAATACCATGGGTAAATTCCATGTGTGGATGAATACCATGAGTGGATACATACCATGGGTGAATGAATATCATGGATGGATGTCACTTACAATACCATGGGCGAATAAATACAATGGATGGATGAATACAATGGGTCGATGCCTTTACGATTCCATGGGTAAATTCCAACGGTGGATGGATAAAATGGGTAGATGAATACCATGGGAGGATGCCATTTTCCATTTAGATCACTCCATGATGACAATAGAAAGAATGTTTGAAGAGATTTCTATGTGTGACATCCCAGAATTTGTCAAAGGTAAGTTTACCATGACTAAGGATCAGTAAAGGAGGTGAAGACAGAATTTTCAGCCCCCTGCCAAGTAAAAGATGATTTGAGTTTCAAGGTATGGACAAAAGAAGTTTTGGAAATGCTGCCACTGTGTAATTTTCTCAAGTTGTCAAAAATGAAGTTAGCAGGCTTCACAGATAAAAGGAAGAGCCACTTCAGGGTTTTCATAATACCTGTTAAGTGAAAATTTTTCAAGGACATAGACAAGCCAAAGAAAGTAAGCCTTGTGACTCAAACAAAATCTGCAGAGAAAGGAGGTAAGGAGTATCAGTAAGAAGAGTTTTAAAATTATAAATTTAGGTACCTGCAAAACAGAAGTGGCCTAGGGAGGTGAAAGGCATTGTTTAAAACCCATGGTAGTGGCAAAGGAATGACTGTCTAAAAGGTGTCAAAAGCAGACATATCAAGCCTCCAAAATTAAAGAGGTTAAATTCACCATGTTCTAGTAAACCTGCATACCAACACTGTAAGGTTGTTAGTGAGAAAATGGAAGAAAGACAAGTTAAAAATTATATTGAAAAAACATTGCCTTGAAAATGCCACTGTGTGCAGCCCCCTCTAGACAATATCACAGGTGAATTTTTCATGATTCAAAGAGCAAAGGGAAAAGCCATTTCAATGTTTTTTACCTCCTACAAGCAAAAAGGGTCAAAGGGATATCAGTTAAAAGAACATGAGAAAAAAACATTAGCAAAGTGGGTTATCAAAGTCCAATTTAATTTCTTAGGCTATAAAGGATCATTTTTGTTCTCCTCATAACTTATTGTGCACTTGCAAAGATCATCAGAGCTTCCAAGAAAGAAAATTGTGAGTTTTTAGTCAAAACTGGGCAAGTCCACCCGGTGTTGCACGTTCAGGGGTAGGCACTGCGCCTTCGGAGGATTTTCCTGTGCAAATTTGCACTGCGCTACATGTTCAGAGGCATGCGCTGCGCATTCAGGGGCGCGCTGTGCGTTCACCCAGGAAGCTTGACAGGCCCGTGCAGAGGATTTCTGGCGCTACACATTCACAGCCCGACAGGCCCGACCCCGTGAAGACGTTGCGCTTTCATCATGGAAGCCTGACAAAGGCATGCAGGCATTGCTTGTTCACAGCCCGATAGGCCCGACCCCATGCAGACGTTGTGCTTTCGGCAGGGAAGCCCGACAGAGGTGTGCAGGCGCTCCATGTTCACAGCCCGACAAGCCCGACCTCATGCAGGTGCTGCACTTTCGGCCTGAAGCTCCTCCTGCACTTGCAAACGCCCAAAAGCATCAAAAATACCTCCAAATTTTCCATCAAAGGGTCTTCAAAGCATTTCTAAATTGGTAGGTGGATGTCATACCTTTTCCCTCCAGTGAATTTTTATGGTTTGATGTTAAGAGAAATTGAACAAACCCTAAAGTGAAAACCCTAATCTTCATGCTAAAAGCCTTGTTTAAACCTCCATCATCTGCAAACAAGGAGATGTCAGTTAAACAAGGATAAAGTAGTGTGGTTGCAGTGATTTGAAGTTGGCCATCCATAAAAACTTAAAGGCTTTGTTCCATACACTTACACCTTCATTCATCCCTCTCACTCACTTGAAAAAATATGCCTTCTTTCAATCATTCCATCACTTCTCATATCAGCTTCACAAGCAGAGCTAGGGTTTTTTTTCAAAACAACAGTAATTAAAGTGTCAAGAGAAGGAGGAAATGGTAATGGTGAAGAGGGCCAAGTGCCTAGGAGGCAGAAACACAGAGGTGGGAAGGTTAATAGGTTTGAACCCCATGACACAATGGAGCTTAATGCCTCTCCTATGATTGTCACATGTTTCCAAAATGTGGGATGTTTTCACTTTTGTGAAAGAGTACAACAGGTACAAAGTCACCCAGAGCTCACAAGGTTATTCATCCTTAACCTATATAACAAAAAATCAAAATTTGCAAGGGTGACCTTTGAACTCTCCTAAGATTCCATTGCCCATGCTACATGCATACCCAATGTTGGTGAAAAATGGTTCAAAAGAGCCAATTTGGACATAAGCTGCTATGAGACATTTCTTAAACCTAGGTACAAAGAAGGCTGCAAATATAACTTCCCTTTTTCACATTTGTTGGAGAGGTATGCACCCTTGATGAGGGTCATCATGAAATATTTTACATGTGAGGGAATGTACTCTAGAGTTTACTCCTATCATATCAGATTACGCATGCACTTCACTAGGGTTAAGATGCTTCATTTACCCTACTACATCTATAGGAGTATCCACAAGATGTATTATATTATTCAAAAGAGGAACTATTCTGAGCAAATGCAAAGTTTGTTTCATCACTCTTTAATCAAGATGGTTGTGCTACATCAGTTGGAGCAAAAATTCATGCCATGGGAGGTGTTCATTGCTCATTAAGTATTCACAAACCCATAGCCCCATCCTCAGAAAAATTTTCCCTCATCATCTCATCCTCCTCCCCCTACTCGCCCATCATCTCCTACTAATTATGCTTCATCATCTACACATGTATCCTCACCTCAAGAAAACCTTCATTCCTCACCCTCTCCCAATGCATCAGATCAAGAGGGAAGTAGAAGTGAACAAGCAAGTGACCATGAAGGATAAAGTGATGATAAATCAAGCAATAATGATGAGACAAGTAGTACTGAGGAAAGTGAAGAGGCAAAGGTCAACAATGAAGCAGAAGACAACATGGACACAAATGAAGCAAGTGACAAATATAATGATGATGATGATAGTGGTAGTAAAACTAAGAGCCACAATGACAGTAAAAACAATGAGGCTCCTAGTAGTGACAAGGGCAATGATGATGTTGGAAGAAAAGAGAACAATGATGAGGCCAAAAACATGGAAATTGATAGCAATAATGATGCTAATGACAATAGTGACACCAAGGACCAAAATGTCAGAGAAGCTTCTCATAATAGCGAAAATCATAGCAATAATGAAAGAAGTAGTAATGAGGGAGGCAATGACAGTCATGATAACAGTCATGATGGCCATGAGGACAATAAAAACAATGAAGCTCACAGTGATAATGATGATGATGTTGACACTGATAAAAAAGGACAATAGAGATGATATTGAACATAGTGAGGCTCATGACAGTGGTGATGCCAATGAGGAAATAAGCCATGAAAGCCATAAAGACAACATGGATATCAATAATAGTCAAGATGGCAACAAAAATGAAGACACCAACATGAGCACAATCAGACCTCTTTCTTTGACATACCAAAGAGGAGAAAGGCATGTGTTTGCAGCCTATAAAAGGAAAGGGGCCATTCCTTCTACATCAACAAATAAATTTTACAAAGGCAAGGAAAAGGCCACTGTTGGAGATAAGAAAGGCAAGCATAAAATTAAACAAGAGTGCCAATTCATTGACCTTGACAGTGAAAATGAAGATGAGGAGAGGATTACAAGCATCTTGATCCAAAGCAAGGATGCAGGGATTAGAGACCTACAAAGAAAATTTGGCATGGAAAATTATATCATTGAGTATTACAAGGATGAAAATAAGAAGCTGAAGAAGACAGAAAGGGACCTTGGCCTACAGAAAAATATGGCCAAGCACTATGCCTTGAAGAACAAATTTGCAAGGGCCAAGCTCAAAGGAGCCATTACCGAAATACAAGCACTCAAGGAGGAAAAATACCAAGCAAACCTTGGAATCCTTTCTCAAGCTTCTCTAAAGGCATCCCAAACCCCATGAGGAAGATAATTGAAAATTTTGGCAAGTTTTTGACATTTTTGGTTTTTTTATTGATATTAAGGGCTGAAAGCACAGCAACCTTGGCACTACAATTTTCCTACAGGAATCCAATGGAGGTAAAGTTTACATTTTTGGATTCATCAGCCCAAGGACATCATGCACACCAAATTTCAGAGCATTTGGAGTAGTTTTGGTCCCTCAAAAGGCTCAAAAACATGCCAATTTTCACCTTTCTACCATGTGTTCAAGGCTGGCACTGCGCCTTGAGCAGCCTTGGGAGTTTTAATTTTTTAACATGTTAGTGAAGCCCAATCAGAGAAAAAGGCAGTTTTGGAAAGTAGACTCAACAATATTTCCAATGAGCCATCACGGAGCCAATTCCGACATCGGTAAGTCCATCAAAACTTGGTTGCAAGTGGACCCAATTTTCCTATGCAGGCGCTGCGCTTTCAGACCTATGAAGCTGCCTCCTTGCAAAAAATTCAACAAAACACACTGAAGGATACTTTCAAGTTTTTTTTGGGAAAATCACTCCAGCTTTGATTAAGGAGTTATGTTTAGGTTATCTTTCATTTATTGCAATATTTATTATGTGCCTTGGGCCTTGCATGGCCTCTTTGGACATAAATGACATTTATGGTGTATTTATGGTTTCTAGAAGCCTCTTAGGGTTTCCACCTCCCCATTTTCTAGTTAAATAGAGCCTTGAGGCCTTATTGTAATTGTTGGTTGGTTTCTGAGAATAATATGATTTAGACTCTGAGTTTATTTGTGAAATTGGCTTTGGTGTCTTGTGATGGCTTTGGACTGAGCAGTTGTGGGTTGAGCTCATTCTTAGGATTCATAAAGCTTTCTTGAATGGTGATGTATTCCACCTTTTGTGCATGTTTTATTCAGTTCTCATTATGTTTCTTTGGTCATGGGATAGAAATATTAGGGTAGGATATGTATTTTGGCACCGTACTTTGTCTGCATCCTTTGATCTTTATGTTTTCTTCTTTGAAGTTTAACTAATGAATTCTTCAGTGCTCTTTAGTTTTTCTGAGCTGTTATGTTAAAAATATAGTTGTTTGCAATTAATTTTCAGAGAATACTCAACTACTCTCTAAGTTTACTCATATGTTGCTCTAAGGCCTGCTTAGTATTGTTTGGTTGAAGAATCCTTCATTACTCTTCAAGTTTTTACTATGCTAATCATGCTAAAAGCTTTTCCTTGTTATTATTTTTTTAAAGGATCCTTGATTGCCCCTTAACTACTATATTCACTCCTCCATGTTCATTTCACTCACTCAAAACCTACTTAGATCCATTTGGCCCTATTTACTTGCCCTATGAAACACCCTTGAACTATTTTTGCACTCTTAAAAATCTTTGCAGACTCCATAGCCCAATGGATTGATCCTCTCTTACTCTACTTATTCTTCTTGACAACTTATCCAACCAAACAAACAAAAAAGAAAACCCTAATCCCTATAACTAGCCTAAAATCAAACAAGTTGAATCCTTTACATAAGCATAGAGAGAGCCCTTTCTGAGTCGAGGAAGGCTAGGTCCTAGGACTACAAAGATTGGTTTGATGTTACCCTTGTCTTTTTGGTCATTGCCAATTTGCCAAAAATATGGGGAGCTAACACCATACACCAATTGAAATAGGGTAAATCTGGTTTCATTTCTCACCCAGGTTTGATATGCCCACAAAGCTAAGTACATGATCAAATGCCAGTTTTTTTTATGAACTCCTATCATTCGTTGAAGCATTTTTTTAAGAATATTGTTAATAGCTTCAACTTGTCCATTTTATTGTGGATAATAAGAAGTAGAACTATCATGTGACAGTCCTTATTTGGTAGTCAACTCATTCATCATGTGATTGCAAAAATGCTTACTATGATTTGTGACTATAGCCTGTGGAACACTAGACCGTGAGATGACAAGATTGAAAAAGAATAATGCAGTTGTTTCGCCTGTGTGAATGGTTGATCAAAATTCTGGACTCCACCGGAGTCGAACATAAGACCTCCCCGCCCGCAGCGTCGAGCGTTACCAACCCGCCTATGCATGTTACTTAACATTCTATGGCGGTTTGATTTATGTTTTAAACCTTTTCAGTTTGGGGGTTTATGAGGCTAGCCCCCCATACGACCACCAGCTCATGACCAGAGCTAAACCCCAACGTCAAATAGTCCATTCGACCGACGGTTTAAATATTGTCACATGGAAATTAACGTGGAAGTTAACGCGGAAGTCACGGTTGTAGGTTGGATAGACCACGCAGGAATGGTGGAGGCATGTGAATGTGAACCTTTAAACCATCGCATTAAACCTCAACCCCAACCACAAAATCTCCGCCAACGGTTTTGGATAGACCGTAAGTCATGTGACAGGTACCCAATGGTTATATTAAATGTTAACGTTAAGTCCAACGGTTGGTTTGGAGCGCCTCATAATGTTGTTTCTTCTTCATCTTCATCTTGATTAGATTCAACATTAGATATAATGTTTGGAGGTTGAGGATTTAATGTTTGAGCTTTCTTAAAATACCTAAAATGATTCTTAGAAGATTTAGCTACATATTTCTTGATTTCCACCATTTCATTTGACATGGATTTAAGGAATTTTTGTAATCCATCAAGATCAAAGGAATCTTTCAGAGTTTTCTTCTTTGGTTCATCCTTGAACGTGGCCTTCTTTGTCTTTCTTTCTTCTTGAGTAGTTTTCTTTTCTAATGCAAGTATCCTTTTCTCAATAGACATGGATTCTTTCATGTTTTCCACTAAAGTGGATTTATTGGATCTATCTACAAAATCGCAATATTGGAAGGAAGAGAGGAAATGTACCATTCTTTTTTCACATCAACACCAGGATTTGAGGTAGTTGGGATTTTTTTTAGCAATTTGTTGAATCTGGAATTCAAATATTTGAATTTTTTTCCTAAATTTGCTTTGAGATTTGAAAGATCATTGATAAGAGTGGAAGTTGTGCGATCATCTCCAAACTTAGTTAAAAATTTCTCTTCAAATACATCCCTCCTGGTAATAGTTCCTAATGGTAACGAAAAGTACCATGAACCTACTAATCCTTCGAAGGTATAGGGAAATAACCTAACTACATAATATTCTTTAGCCACTCCATTGAGGTTGATGGCTAACATGAAAATGAAGATGTTCTTCAGTAGGGAGTACATCATTAGGATTATACTTAGGCAACCATCTTTCAGGATGATTAGGTAAATAATGAAGAGGTCCTGACATTTGAACATCTCCTAGATTTTTCCATGGTCTAGATTCCAATATAGGAGTTATGGGAATAAAAGATTTTGTAGGAGTTCCAGAGGTTGATGCAATGGTAGAAGAAATAACCCCTGAAATAAAACTTCTTCTGAGAGCACTAGTTGATTGAGTTTGAGGAATATGGATAGATGATGTGATTGGTTGGTGTTATCACTCGGATTGAACCTCAGGCTGAAGAAGGAAATTCTGAGGTAACCATAAACCACACTTAGCCAAGTAGCTAGCCCTACTAGGCAAGGAGAGGGCTCTCTCCGTAAGGATCACAGCCAAAATGGCCGAGTAAAGAAGATATTAGGCTAGGTATAGTAGCTCAGGGTTTTGATTTTGATTGTATAAGGTTATGCTAGATCAGAAGGAATCAAAAAGTCAGTGCAAGGGAAATTAGGTCAAAATTTGCAAGGTGTTCTATGGGGCAAGGTAGGCATAGTGATTTAGCACTTTAGGATTTCAATGGGTGGGATGATAAAGAAAAGTGAGGAGCTAAAAAGAGCATGGTGCAATCATTGGTTCTTTCTAAACTGAAGAAATTACAGACTGTGAATTTCTACCCAAAACAGAGCATAAGAGAATGGATTTTGCTTATCTAACTTGCATACATTCACTTAGAAGTTATGAAATGATGAATAAACTTAACAATACATTTAAAAAAATGAAAAAAAAGGAGAAAATAAACTAAACACCATACCACAGGGATCCCATAAAAATAGCTGCAAATTTGATTACTATTTCTACTCAGAACTGATACAAACTGTGTATCTTCAAAGGCCAAGCATCCAACCGAGTCCAACCCTTACAAATGAGAAAGAAGAAGAATATATAGACCTCAAAACAACTCCCCCTAGCCTCAGGGAGTCGAATCCATGAGATGGGGATCAATTTCCACCAAATCTCGAACAAGAATCTGAAGACTAGGAAGATCCACCAACTTGCCTCTAAAAGAGAGGAAACTAATTCATTTGACCTCTAGAAGACTCAAGTTAATGAATTTACCCATAGTAAACTAATCCTCATCGTAATTACATTCATATTTACTAATTACATTAGTGAAAAACCCAACTAGTGAGATAAAACTCAAAAATTACATGAAAAGCAGAGGAAACTCTAATATAGAGAAAATTTGTCCTATGCGCAGCGCCAAGGAGGAAAAATTAGTCTTTCTTGCAGGTCACTTTTGACTTACTTCCAAGTGTCCAAATTGAGCTCATGATAGCTCACTAGAAATATTGTCCTGTCTACTTTCCAGTTATTCTTGTGGTTTCTAATTTTGAGCTGATTTGACCCTCCAAAATGGAAATCTCCCAAGACTGTCTCTATGCACAACGCCACCCTGAAAAAGAGGCAAAAACATGATATTTTGGGTGTTTTTGGCCATTTTTCCTAACCAGTTTTGCTCCAAATTATTAGCAAAAGTATAGGGGGCATGCCCTAATCATTATGAACCCAATGATGTCTTAATTTTGTCTATTGGATTCCCAAAAAGAGTGCGCAATGCCAAGGCGCTGTGCATAGAGCTGAAATTCGTATGTTTTTCAAAAATTGTCCAATACTCAAAAATATCCAAAAACTTTCAAAATTACTCAAAATTTGTGGAATAAGCCCACAATCACATGTCAAGTTGAGATAAGGAGGCATCATCAAGTATCTTGAGTTTGTCACCTCCCTTCTTACCCTTCCGGATCTTCTTCAGTTTATCTTTCATCTATTTGACCTTGATATTTCAAATTTTGTTTTGGGTCTGATAGTGATGGGCCATGTGCCTGAGCATCTGATTGTCTTTGTTGGACTTCTTTAGAAAATCCTCCAATTGAATGTTGAGTCTCTCAAGCCACACTTCTATGTCATCTTGAATCTCCTTTGCCAACTGCTGGTCAAAACTCAAACTTTGGGCTTCTTTCTTTTCCATCTCCAATGCTATTTTGAGGCCTCTTGTCTTTGGCCTTTCCTGATGTTATCAGCCTCATCAAGATCTTCCATAGCTGCTTGATAAATCATGTTTTTTCTCCTCTCTTGCAGCAACTTCATCTCTAAAAGAGTTTGCTTGTCTGTCAACTTTTGAGCGTTGGAAAAGGTATGAATTCACCATGTATTTTCTCATTATTTTCCTTTAAACATAACTCTTTTTATTCTAGAAAGGTGATTTATTATAGAATTATGACATAATTGCAAAGACTTATGTTTATTGTAAAAAGTAACTGAAAACTGCCTTTTATTGTCAAAAACAGGAATCAAACGAGGTGAACAACTATACCAAAGGTGAGGCTAAAGCAGGAGTAACTACTGTTCCTCCAGTAATAAACCATATCCTATCAAAGAAAAGAAAATCAGAATGCATTGCTAAGAGAAGGCAGGGAACAACACGGCTTCAGCTAAAGAAGATCAAGTGATAGCTAAAGAAAGAAAGGAACTGAATCCCTCAAGATCCTTCGATCCTAAGGGATCGCTATTCAAGTCTTATCTTGTTCCTTGTCTTCTTCGTCAAAACTGTTATAAAAGGATACGCCTTCAGAGATAGAAGTAGTCGAAAAATCATTGATTAAAACATTCCTCTTGTAATTTTGGACTTTATCGACTCTCGTGATCAGAGATCAGTTAATGCAAACACTTTTTATGTTTAATTAATACAAAGACACCTTTCAGTTCCATCTTTCAAGCTCTGCAATAACCCAGCATTGTTTCACTGGTGCTATGGACCCGACCCTAGTGGAATCGATCTGTTGTTTGTATTTCTATCTTTTAATTACCGTTGTGTGATAATTGTGATCGATTTTTAATTAGTTGCTATTAAATTGTTTATTGGTATCGTTGTGTTGCGTTAATGAATTTCATTGTTGTTCCCTTTCAACAAGGATCTTAATTCCTATATTATTTACCTTGTTATCACTCATAAGGTTTTGCTGTTCAATATTTAACACTATTTGTTGTTTGTTATTCATTTAAGGTTGCTACTTAATAACGTTTACTGTCGACAGGGTTTGGTGTTCAACAAAGTTCGTTAGTTGATTTCATCAAGTTAAGATTTGATTCATTAGTTAGTATTTGCTGTTTAATTCTAGTGTGTTGTTCATTCCCAATTCATTAGTTTCAGATTGTAGAGAGCTTTCTTATTTACATTGTTATTTGATTACAGTTTGTTGTTCATTTCCAGTTCATTAAGTTTACAGAGTTTTCTTAGTTCAAATTCTATTTCTCTTTAATTTCCTTAAATCAAGACTGTCAACTGTAGAAAACATTGGTTATTGCTTCCTCGTTCCCAGATTGATTGCCTTGTTCTATTTTGATTTCTGTTGCTTCAATTTCTAAAGGAATGAGTTATTTCTACTGTATCCTTGATTGATGCTTTGCAGAGTGAATAGTTAAGTTTCAGAGCATTTAAGTTTGTGTTACTGTAATTAGATTTATTTTTGAGCATCTGTTTACTCTTGTATTTAGAATATTGTACTGCATCTCACACAGCATTGCTCTTAGCTCAAATTGCAGCCTCAAATAGAGTACACTCTTGAAACAAAAATTCATTCTCGGATTGATGATTAATGTAGGATAAATAGGTGTTAAAAAGATACCTTTTATACCTCAACATTTTGGCGCCATTGCCGGGGAGAGTGTATGACATTTAGAAGGAGTGATGCACATTTGACCTTTTTTTCTACTTGGGAAGAATTGGGTATTAAAGACGGAAGGTAAGAACCTGCGCGCTGAGCAAGGAACATACTTGCTCACAACCCGCTTCACAGCAGAATTGGGTATATTTCTTTCTTTTAGGTAGGAGTGAAGGCTTGTTTTTTTGAATGAATAGAAAAGCTAAACAAAAGAAAATTCCTCCTAAACCCAAAAAACCTAAGGGATCGGTGACCCTTGGGCGAACAACTTTCATTGACGAAATCCTTAAGAAAACTGAATCTCAGCCATTAGTAGGACCAAGGAAAGTTATTTCTAGACAACCTACTAGTTCCCTTCAGGCCACAGAGTCACCATCTGTAGCCTTTGCTGAGATACATAGTCAAACGGAGGGAATTGAGCAATATTCCCAAGAAATTGAGAATTCTTGCCTAATTTCTCCACAAGAAGGGAACTCTAGTAATCTCTGCGAAAAGGGGAAACAGGGGAAATAGAAGAACCAAAATCTCCTTTTGAAGTAATCCAAACAGTGAGCAGCCCAGATAAGGGAAGTGCTGTCAACATCATTCAAAACAAAGGACCTGAATCTCCTCAAATTGTAGGCCAGCAGGGAACACTTATTCCAGATCAAGGGAGTGCTGTCAAGGTCATTCCTATTCCTTCTAGTCAGCCTAGGAGTTCCCTTGAGATCCTAGAAGGATATTGGCACATATTTGATCAAATGGCTCAGAACCAGAACCAAAACCAACAAACACCTCAAAAAAATTCCACACTACAATATATCATTGTGGACACTGCAGTTAATGCACCTATGAAAGCCATTCCTCTTCAAAATATTCCTACATTCCATGGCTTGACATCGGAAGATCCAGATGCATTTCTATTTGAATTCGATGTATTATGCAGGGGGTATGACTATACCACCGATCCCCAAAAATTAAAATTATTTCCTTCCACATTAAAAGGATCAGCTTTACAATGGTTTATGGGATTAGGTGGAGGGGTTATAAATTATTGGGATCAAATGAAAGTTGCGTTTCTAAAGAAATATCAGGATTATTGCAGGTCCTAGGAACTAAAAGATGAAATATTTTAGATGACAACAAAACCCAATGAAACTCAGGAAGAATATGTGGAACGATTTCAATACAACCTCCAGAGATCTCCTTATGCATCTTTACCCTTACCTAATAATGTGATGAAAACTACATTAATTAGGGGGATGAAGGATCAATGGGTTGAAACATTAAATATTATGGGAAAAGGTGATATATATCAGGAAAGCTATGCTAACATTATTGATTTGTGTATCAGGAGTTCGAGAGGCAGCACAAGGCTAAAATCAGCAGAACGTGACATGATCACAAGGGATAATAGGACCTCCAGTGAAGGTGTAACTCGTGCAGAGATTGGAAATCTGTTGGATATTCTGTCTCAAGTGCAGAAAGAAACATAGCCACAAAGAGTGCCCACTAGATATAATCAAATTTTGTGCCATCTGCACAAAATATCACCCCACAGAAGGATGTCCCTCGCTTCCTGGGTTGAAATCAGTCTATAAAGAGGAAAAAGAAGAACCATAAGTGGTATGCTTACTTAATCAACGCCGAAAATGGCAGCCACGACAATTAGGTATGCCAACTGATCCATTCTCTTCTTTTCAGCCTCCTCAATATAATGCTCAGCAATATAATGGAATTTGGAAAAATCAGCCACCTTTCCCCAATCGGTCACAATAGCCATTTCCTACATCATCATGTCCAAATCAAAGAAACCAAACTAATTGGCCAAATTTTCCTTTCTGCCCATCGTTTTGGCAAAACAATGCTTATCCAACACAATGGGTCCCCTCCACTTCGCAGAGTCAAGCCTGGTGTTAGGAATCTGTAATTTTATCAGATTGGTGAGACTAAAAATGCAGATAAAACATCATTTCAACCACTTTGGGATTCTAGGATCTAGCCCTCCTGAATCCAGAGAGGTATCTCTCCAATAAGGTGCAAAGATTGATTTATCTTTAAGGTTTTTATGGGTATGATATTAGGCTAGTTATTAGGGCCGAGGGTTTTTGTTTGTTTTGGATGGTTGAGCATGATTTATTAGTTGAGTGGAAATTCCTAAATGGAAATATTTTCAAAGGTGTGAAGTTGCAAGTAATAAGAACAAGCCTTGGCTAAAAAGATAGATATAACGCTGGTTTTTAGTCCATTAGGCTATGGAGTCATAATAGGGCTTTTAAATGTGCAACAATTCAAGAGTGGTCCAAGGGGGAAGCCATATATATCACAAGATCGTTTGAGATAAAATTATGGAATGGAAACAATAAAAGTGTTGGAGGGGTGGAAACTGATAATAATTTCGACAAGGATTTATAGTCAGTCCAAACAAGAAAAATCCTTTAAGAAATTGTTTAAAACCAACCAAAGGGCATGGCTCACCATAAACCTCTTTGGACAGGCTTGTATTAAATATGACTCAAGAGATAAAAAATCCAGTAATCCACATAATTACCTTCAGAAAGGATGAAAAACACATAAGAGAAACAAAATCAAACTTAAGATCAGATAAGATACTTTTAAATCTAGTCTTCTTTTAGAAAACACTTAGGGAAACTTTCATAATTACCTTTGGAGAATAGAATCTAGAAACAGGGCAAACCATCACTTTTCTAGTCTAACTTTAATAATAAAATAATGAAAATAACATTCAAGAACAATGTTTAAAGCAAACAGCAGGACAAGGGAACACCAACATTCCTAACTTCTTAAACTGTATTGAATCATTCTTAAATAAAAAAATTGGAGGAAAATATTGATATAAATCTTATCAGTGAGAGAAGGGTACTGATAAAAATTAAATCCTAACTCTATGCTTGTTGTTATTTATCAAAGAATAACAGAAAATATGGCATACATGAGAGGAAAACAAATAACAAAGAAAGAAGCACTTCACCAGTGATATCGACCAGGATCCCAAGAAACAACTTGTATATTGAAGTCAAACCAGCTACAATATTCAAGTCTAATGTTTCAGTTTAGACATCATCTTCACTTCTCAACCTAACTTATTAGATCACAAACAGAGCTTCAAGAGCCTTTGAACACTATTTACAAGTAGAAGTTTCGAGCACAAGTATATTCCAAAGTTCTGCAACCAACATTTACAATGAACTCCTCGATAAGGTTTTATAGAAGGATGAGGAGGTCAAAAGAGAAAAGATCTAGGGGTTCAATTAATACAGTTAATGCTTCTCGGCCTTTGAGGGGCTCAATGAAGAAGTCTACAGATATTTTCCTGTATTAATTGATTTACATTAAGAATTAAGCTCGGTGGAGATCTTTTTTTTACTTTAAGGCTCTGTGTCATCTTTTGCAATAACTCTGTTGATAGTTTATATTAGCTTCTTTGATTCAAAATAATTATTCAGCTGTATTGGGGCAGATATGATCTATTCTGGTCAGTACTCGACCATCTGTTAAATGCTTTGAGGCTACATGTGGCATTAGGTAGCTGAGAGGAATCAATTAGCCTTTTATGTGGCAGTGGAGGCATCCTCTATCTGATAAATATTCTTGATTTGCCTTTAACTATGTTTAATTTAGTGGATTAGGCTTTTGATTTTTGATCTTAGCCATAATCCACTCTAAACTGTATAATCAATGTTTAATTATTCATCTCTGCTGTGTTTGGGTCTTCGACACTGATACTGTCTATTTCAATTATGCATTGTCGTGTCTTGTTGATGTGCAGGTGATACAGGGTTCATATGGCATCAATACTCATGATGCATTGACGAAATGTGGTATAGAACCCTGTAGAACGATCTTCTTCAATGAATGAAAGCTTGGAGGATCGTCATCCTCGGCTTCAATTTTTCCTTTTATATAATGAAAAAAAAAACCATTAAATCCTGCAAAATACAAAAAATGTTATAAATTCCTGCATGGCTAGGTAAACTGCTTCAGAGGTTGTGGATAAGAGTGTGGTCGTTGGATGAAAGAATCCAACGGTGGAGATTGCGTGCAAAGATAAAAAAGGAAGTGGTTGATGAATAAGCGGTGGAGTTTTAAGTCAAATCCGTTGATCTATGTCTGATCAACGGTCGAGATTAGTCGTAAATATATAAATTGAATGAGTCACTTTATAATAACATAGGTGCAAATGTGACGAAAATATGAAGAAAATAGGTTTTAAAACCTTTGGCGGAGGAAATCTGAGTTAAGAGGAAATTGGGGTTTCCAAACGATCGTAGACCATCGGATCATATTGGACCCCGAGATCAACGACGGAGATTTCTCGTTGAAATCCTTTGGTGAAGACGGAGGGCGATAGTGTAATGGGAGATTAGATCTGAGCCGTTGATCTGTAGAGATCAACGGCGGGGAGCGCACGCGATAAATCATAATGCAAATGGGGGAAAGCGGTTTCGGGAGGTAAAACTGGCAGTATCGTGCAGCAAAATGGAAGAAAGGTGGTTTCACCTTTTTGAACGTGATATACGTTAGAAGGTGACACGTGGCGTTTAAAAACCGCCCATTTCACGTGATTTTTAGGAATTATCAGTCGGGCATAATATTACGCGAAAATGCGCGTCTACCGTTAGATCAGGGGTCTTAGATCTGACGGTTGTGGATAGAGCGCGATATTGATAAGATGCACGAGCGGAATCAGGTGGGGTGGTTTCAATTGGGACCATCCAATCTGGACATGTGGACGGCAGAGATAAAATATGGGACGAGTAGGACCCAGGAGGATCGGGCCTACGGGGATAAATATGAGCCATTGGATGTTCAGGATCAACGGTGGATATTTAATCTGGGGCTGAATGGAAATAATACAAAGGCAGAGAAAGGATTAATAGGGACCGTTGATCTACAAAGATCAACGGCTGAGATTGGCCGAAAAACATTATGAAGCGGGGCGTATGATTTTTGACCGAAGTTCTAGATTGTCCAATTTGGACACGTGGACGGCCCAGATGCAATTGGAGCATCGCGATCGGCGGGGGGAAAAAAAAAAAAATTTAAAATGCACCCCATGAAATATCTGATGCGTTTGATTGAGAGCCATTGATCTGAGGATTAGATCAATAGTGGAGGATGAATTGGAGGTCCGCGATCGGCGGGGGAAAAAACAGAATGGGCGTCGATGCGATTGATTTTGGGCCATCGATCTGCAGATCATATCGACGGCGGAGGATGGATCGGAAGGCATCCAATCAGGTTTTGAGAATAAAATAAGAAATGCGCCCCATGATTTTCTCCGATGCGAGAATGCGCGGGCCGTTGATTGGCCAAAATATCAATGATAGGGAAGAAGGGTTCAACCAATGAACGACGGGCCCCTTTTAACATTAAAAAAGGTGGAAATTTATTAAAAACAAAGGTTTGTTTATGTTGGGGTGGGTTATATATGAAATGGCGCCCGTCTGCAGGGCTGTTGGTTTATATGAAAGCAATAGACCCAGGGCTTATATGTATAAGGGCCAATCACATCGGAACTTTGGTGTGGGTCTTTCAATCTACCCATTCGGAATTTCTCCAATGTGATATCGCACAGATCATTGATCGGGTTTTAAGATCAACTGTGTTTATTAACAAAAAAGATTGCACTAGCGCATTTAGTTAAAAACTTAGGAAAAAGGGGTTTTATGTATTTACAAAGGGAAAAAGTGGTCGGGAATGGTTTATTGAAGTGTTAAGCGCCTGATTGCGGGCCTTGCAGTTATGTGAAGAGGCAATAAGATCAGGGGTTAAACACAAAGGGCCAATCGGCATCAGAGGTTTTAACATGATAAAATACTTGCGCGCTCTGATCATTTTCGATGCGATAAGTGCTTGATGGGTCTAGCGCCTGGTTCTAGGGTGTGGGCACATGTGGGGAAGTGGTTAGGACTTAGCTTAAAGGGGCTTAAGACCATAGTAAAAAAACTTATTTTTTATGAAAATTTTCAAATATTTTGATGGATTTGGGGTTTCGGTAAAGTTTAAAAATGAGTTTTAAACTTTGTAAGAGGATTCTCATGAAGAGAAGAAGGGAAATCATTAAAAATAGAGGAATTTCATGAGGGAAAAAGGGAATAAAATGAAGGTTAATTTTGAGTGAAGGAAGGGGAAAAATGGAGTTTTTCAGCAGTCTTTTCTTCATGGAAAATAGCAGAATTTCAGAGTTTTAAAATGGAAACAACAGTGAAGATTTAAACAAAAGATAGAATATCTTCAGAAGACTTTAAGCACCAACAATTTTTGGCAATAAAATTGTTTCCTGAAGGCTTCAAAAAATGATTTAGCCACCATTTGATATGATAAATTTTATAGGTGGCTAACAGTGGCTCCACATGGGGATGGTGCCTTCTTGAAGGCATCAAGAACTTCATACTTGTATTCTCTAGGGGGTTGATCAATGCCTCATCCATTGGGCTGCAACTTTCTTTACTTGGATGTTCTTCTTTTGCTCTGAAAAATTTTTAGCAGCCATGAAAAACAATGGATCTTCATCAACACGCTTTCTACCTACCCAATCCTACTGATCTAACATTTTTTCTTCTTTAGAGTGCACTTGGATTGGCAAACTCTCTACAAACATCTTATTCTTTTGAAAGAAAAAAAATCTAATCTATTTCTACTTCTTATTTCTCCATGAACTTAGATTAAACAGTTGAGTTCATATGTTTCTCTACCTAATCTACTATATGTTAGGATTAGACAGTCTAATAGATTTTTATTCACTAATTTCTAAAACAGAAATTTAAAAGCATACAAGTCGGGATTGAACAGTCTAATTTTTTGCTGATCCATGGCATAAAAAAACAAGCTGCAAATAGATGTTATTTTGAAAAAAATTAAATCAAAATGCAAGGCTTAAGATCTGAAAGTTTTGAGCATATTCTTCTCTTTGTTTCAGCCCTGTTTTTTTCTTCTGTTTGAGCTGTCTATTATTTGTTGACTGGTTCAGGTTTGGAGCTGTTTTAGAACTAGTCCACTTGTGTCTTTGACTCATGATTTAAAACAAATTAGAGTCATTCTTCTTTTGAAAAATGAGGTTTGGATTTTGAGCTTGTTTGAACCTTTAATTTCTATCCTAATCTTCCTAATTGATAAGCCAAGATTAAGCTGTTTGGCAAATCAAATTCACTAACCTATCAGCAGTAAATTTAAAACTAGTTAGCCATGATTAGGCTGTATGAATAGCTAGAAGTGTGTTTTTCAGGAGTGGCATTTAAGCTTGCACACTTTCAGAATTTATTTCTCATTTTTGGTATGGGGTTGTACCTTTATTGTTTTTTACAATCTGCCCTCTTTTCTTTCTTCTATTGTTTTTGTATTTTTTATTTTTCTAACTTTGAATGCAATGATGGATGAAATATTTATAATGGAAAAAATATAAAAGGCTTTAGAACATGGCATGGATCAAGAGAAGTAATGTTTGAGCATCCTGCCATTGACAAGACCCCCAAACAGTTCAGCTCCATTCAACTCCTGCAAGAAAAAGGCATTGTTACCAGCAGTAGAATGAATAAGATAAGGGCCAAGCCATAAGTTGTCAAATTTCCCATTCTTGCCCTTGTCTTCTCTCCTTGAGTCCCACCTTAACACTTTGTCCCCCACATTGAAATTGTTGGCCTTTGTTCTTCTATCAAAAATTTTCTTGATGTTGTCTTGTTTTTGCAATGCTTTGTTATAAACCTCCTCTCTGGTTTACTGAAGGTGAATGGTATGATTTATTCTTCTGATCATGTCATTGTCTTCAGACTGCACCTCTTGAATCAAATTCATAACTGGTACACCAAGGATAGTTGGAAAAATTGCATCTGTGCTATACAAAAGCTGGTAGGGTGACATTCCAATAGATTTCTTCAATGTCAATCTGTCAGCCCAAAGTGCATGAACAAGCTTTGTGTGCCAAGACTTCTTGTTGTCCTCCAACAGCTTCTTGATTATGTTCACCAAACTCTTGTTTTAGGATTCTGCTAGTCCATTACCTTGAGGGTGATAGGCCGTGGAATGACCCAATGTTATCTGATATTTGTGACAGAATTCAACCATCTTCTTGGATCCAAATGCTGCTGCATTATCAGTGATGATCTTGGTAGGACAGCCAAATCTAGAGAGAATATTAGTCTCTATGAATTTTATAATGATAGAATCATTGGCTTGCCTACAAGGGATGGCTTCTATCCATTTGGCGAAGTAGTCCATGGCAGTGAGAATCCATCTATGTTGGGCAGATGAGGGTGGATGGATTTCTCCTATGAAGTCAAGTCCCCACTGTTGAAAAGGGGCTTCAACAGTGATTGGATGCAGAGGTAAGGGTAGCAACTTCCTTTTGCCTTCAAACAGTTGGCATTTATGACAGAAAATTATCATTTTATGGACATCTAGAGAGAGAGTAGGCCAATAGTAACCAGCCCTTAGGATTTTTTTGGCTGTTGTCTTCCAGTAGAGGTGGCCTCCACATTCTCCTTCATGAAATTAGTGCTTAACCTTCTCTGCATCATACTCAGGAAAACATTTAAGCAATATCCCACTTGCATTTTTCCAATAAAGTCATTTATCTATAATGAAATAGTTTACAGCTTTTAACTTCAAAAACCTTGCCTTTGTTTTTGATAAACCGGGAGGTGCATTCAAATTAAGAAAAACAAATAAAATATTAGCATACCAAGAGGAATTCATAAAATGATCTTCAACAATAGGAGTTGAGAATTCTTCTTGGTCATCTAAAGCATCAATCATATTAATATCAAGAACTTCAAAATTGGATTCATCCATTAATCTAGCTAGACCTTGGCCTTTGATGAGCTTATTGGGCTTGATCTATAAATCATATTCAAGAATAACAACTATCCACTTACCTATCTTACCATCTGGGTCCTGTGTTAGAATATCTTTCACAACTAAATTTGGGACAAAGGCAATGATGTGTGAGTGAAGGATGTATACTCTGAAGTCTTTTAAAGCTTTGACCAAAGCAAAAGCTTGTGTTTCCATAATGTTATACTTCAAAGGAGCATCTCTCAATGCCTTGCTAAAGAATGCAATAGGCTGCTCTTGTCTTTGTGGATTTTTCTGTAAAAGGACAACAACTATTGTATGTTCTGATGCAAATGAAAAAATATAAAAATCTTTTGAAAAATCAGGACTTATTAGAACCGGTGTTTTGGTTAACACTTGTTTCACCAGCTCAAAGGAATTCTTTGCTTCCAAGTTCCATTTCACCCCTTGCTCCTTTTTCAACATGTTTGTGATATTTTTAAGGAGCTCAGCCAAGTTGGGTATAAACCTTCTCAAGAAATTAATCTTTCCAATGAAAGATTAGAGTTCCTTGATGTTTCAAGGATGAGATATTTGCAATATGGCCTCAATCCTCTTTGGATCTATCTTAATACCCTCTTATAAAATAATGTGCCCAAGAATTTTACCTTCTTGGAGCCCAAACAACGTTTTCTTAGGGTTTAAAGATATCCCAAACTTTCTGCATTTCTTGAAAACTTTCCTCAAGTGTTCTAAGTGCTCTTCATCTGTCTTTGAAAACACAGTGACATCATCAAGGTAAATAATGATGAAGTAGCCTAATTCTTCTGAGAATGCTATGTCCATGGCTCTCTGAAAAGTTGCACCAACATTCATTAGACCAAAGGGAATTTTTACGTACATGAAAGTGCCCCAAGGTGTAGTAAACGCTGACTTTAATTGTACATCAGGGTGGACTAAAATCTGATTGTACCCTAAATAGCCATCTAGCAAAGAAATTCTTTTGGAACTAACTACCCTTTGTAAAATATGGTCCATCTTGGGTAAAGGGTAGTTGTCCTTGAGTGAAGCTTTGTTTAAGTCTCTAAATTCTATACAAAGCCTAATCTCTCTTGTTTTCTTCCTAACTGACACCATATTAGACACCCATTCAAAATATCTAATAGGGACAATAATACCAGCCTCATTCGTTTTCTTGATCTCCTTCTCAACCAAAGGTAACTGAACAAGGTTTATTCTGCATAGTTTTTGCTTGAATGGCTTTTGGTTTTCCTTGAGAAGGATTTTGTGCTGAATTATTTCAGTGTCATAGGACTTCAGATCTTCGTAACTCCATGCGAAAAAATCATAAAATTATTTAAACAGCTCTATGTATTTGAGTTTAATATGAGCTAGTAAAGTCTTAGACAGTTTAATCATCATAGGTTTTTGCTCACTGCCTATATTACACTCTTCAACTTCAGTTTCCACAAGTTCTAGCTTTAGCTTCCTGGCCACATCGTTGAAATCAAACAACTCTTCTAAAGGAGACAGACCCTTAGGAAAACTTTGATTTTCAGACTGCATAGTTTCTAATTCCTCTGTTTCTAACTCTGCAATCATCTCTGTTTCATTTTCAAGTTTGCTAGATAACAGGTTTACATTAGCAATTTTAGGAGACCTTTATTCTTCATCAAGAAAATTGTCTTCACTATGGCAGTCTGTTTCATAATCTGAATCCGAACTTGGTAGTTCAAATTTGTTTCTGAACTGCATGAAGTCTTCTATTTGTTTGTCTCCATCGAAAACTTGCCAATATTTATCGTTATCAGGGAAATCCAGTCTAAATTTAATCTGAGTTGTACATTCTTTGGTTTCATATGGCGTTAAACATGTTCTAGCTGCAAAAGCTAAGTTGTGGGCCATGATATTTTTTCTTCTAGCGACAAAAATTAATTGGGACTCCCCAAAAGTTTTTAATAGATCCACGACATCATTTCGGTAGGCCCTAAGTCTGGGATGATTAGCGTTGTATTCCCCGTTGACTTGCCTAATTATTAATTCTGAATCCCCATGCACTCTAATTCTTTTGGCTCCTAATTTTTTCAACAAACGTAAGCCTAGGAGAACGGATTCATATTCAACTATGTTATTCGAACACTGGAAGTTTAATCTATAGGAAAGGCTTTCTATGTAATTGTTCTCAGTGTTACGTATCCAGACCCCCGCACCAACATTGCTCCTGATACATGACCCATCAAAGTTCATACTCCATAGAGGATTAGTCTCGAGTTCAATAGTTTGTTTACTATCCTCTGCAACTATCGTGCTTTTAGATTGTTCTCGATTATCAGCACTTAGTTTCATTTGTTTTAATTCCTCTAGTTTTTTATTGTATTGAGGAATGATTTCTTGACTATCAAGGTTTAAAAACAATGGATGCATGATTTTTGGCTCAAGACATGTGTTTCGTTCGCTGTCGTTCACAGGTTCAGCGAACTGTTTTGACACTTCTGTGTTATCTACCTCCTTCTTTCTATCTGCCTTTAACTTTGTTAAAGTTGTTCATCCAATATTTCATCATTAAACAAGATAAAATAATCGAGGCCTGTATTCATAGAATACAGAGGAGAGTTTTGTGGTCTGTCTTGGCTAGTAACCATGTATTACATATGTGACTCCCTGTAAAGTCTTCTTAATTGATTAAACACAGGGATGGTCACATAGGTCATTTCCATCTGCATAGTTCCTTGTAACTTAGCCCCCCAAGACCTAGATAACAACATTCTATACTTTGGGGCACATTAGCCATAACTATATCCATGACCAAACATTTGGCTGGAATCTGGGCTAAGTTAATGCAGAGGTCTTTAATTAAACCCAAACATTTTACTCTTCTTGAGTCAAAGGAGTAAAGTTCTTTATAAGGTATGGTGATTTCAAGACCCAGGCTCTCCATTACAGATTTGGGCATTAAATTATGAGAAGCCCCTGAGTCGTGCATAGTGTTGTGAAAAATCTTGTCATGAATGTTTAAACTTACATAAAAGGGAGGAACTGGTCCCTCTTGATATCTACCTTCAATCTTTGGACCAAAGATAAGCTCAGGTTAGTCATCGTTAAGATTTACAGTGCCATTATTCTCCTCTATGATTAAATCCTTCAAAATTTGGGTCCTATATACATTTTGGACAGCTAACTCAGTCAGGGGAACAAAGATTTTAATTCTTGAAATTTCCTGCTCCAGGCTTAAAGGAATTTGACTTTTTGAAGCGCTTGTCTCAGCCTTATTAACTGCCATCCTGTCAGCAAAATCTGTTTGCTGATTTGTTCTATTTACATTTGACAAAATTGTTTTCACAGGAGTACCAACTGAGGTGTTAGTACTACTAAGGTTTGCACTCTGTTTTTCATTGTTTTGAGTGCCTTTCACTTTACCTTTATCAGAATTTCCAGCCACTGCTTTGTCCTTTTGTTTTGTAATCTTGGGTTTATTTACAGTGCTATTTTGTGAAGATTTTTCGAAGGTTTTGGTGTTGGGGGTTTCTAGATTTTTCTTGCTTCTAAGGTCATATTCCTTTTGAGGCTCTATGATAAAATTCTCCATGTCTTGATAATAACTTTCATCATCATCTCTTTTGTCACCATAAGGTGTGTATAGACCTTGTTTTCTATCATAATTAACTTCAAAGTCATCATTATCTACTCCCAACATATTGATATCATCATCCTCGGCTTGCTCATTTGCTTCTTCAACCTCACTTACATAATTTTGATGAAAGGGAGGAGTGATCTGTTGATCATCTTACCTTGGTCTATTTTGAGGTTGGTTTCTCCTAAAATTCTGATTCTGGTTTTGATTTCTGTTTTGAGGATCAGTTTGGTTTTAACTTGCTTGTGCTCTCTCAAGAATTCTCATTTTCTTCATCATCTCCTCCATCATTCTTTCCATCTTTGAGCTAGAAGTAGAAGGTGTAGTTTCCTCTCTGAAGGACACTCTCTTCTCATTTTTCATTCTGACTCTATGATAACATTCTCCATTAAGTTGACTTCCATAGCGAGAGCCCCTTTTTTCATATCTTCAAGAGTTAAAGGGTCTCTCTCTCTTAGTTGATAGGCCATTTCAGGGTCAAACCCTTCAAGAAACTTGTTTAACACTGAGCCTTGTGGAGGTTTTAGATCTGGGGGAAGGGCATTATAGACACTATTAAATCTAGTGCAGTTAGCTTGTACACTTTCCCCAGTATTTATGTGGAGGTTCTTGTAATCAGAGAGTATTTGAAGAGGGTTTTTACTTACTTCCCATTTGTTTAAGAATGTCTGATGGAAGGCTTGAAGATCATTTATACTGTGGGGGGTTAAGCCTTTAAACCATTTTCTTACTTCTCCCCCTAAACTCTGAGCAAATAGTCTAAGTTTGACAGAATCATCATCAATTTCATTTCTATCAAAGTAGTCATTCATTTTATCCACATGTTGTGATGCATTTGTAACATTACTGGCATCATACAATGGTATTTTGGACTGATAGTCCTGTGGAAGATTGACCAAGGGTACAGGAAGGACTAAGGGAGCATACCATGCTGCCATGATATGTGGTGGGGGTGGATTTACAAGAAGTGGATTAACAAGAGGGAAAGTGGGCCGGAGTGGAGTGTTTTGGACAGTGGATGTATGAGGAACGGATGTGGATGGACCAGCAAGAGTTCGTTGAGCAGATCTAGGATGAGAGAAACCAAAATTATGTAGGAAATGTAAATCTGGTGGTGTGGTATCTCTGCTACTCGGATACTCACTTCTGTCTTGGGATGAAAGGGGAGATTCAGAGTTTATCTGAATTATATCATCAAGTGACCTAGTTCTAAATGGATTTCTTAAGTCGACTTGTGATTGTTGTAGAGATGCAAGATTTTCAGGAACTGAATTAGCTCTCAAGGGTGATTTGAAAACAGTTGAAAATTTTATCTTAGGAGACTTCCTAAGGATACTTTCAGGGCTATCAACTATCTCAGGTGGGTTCGGGTCAGGGTAAGCTCTAGTATGAATCTTCTTAGGAGCCACTATGTTGTGTTTTTCAGACCCAACTAAACAAGAAAAGTTTAACCAGATATGACAATCTTTAAGATATTAACTGATCTTAACATAAGAAAACTTTTAATCCTAAAATCCTCTTACTGAGTTTGAATGATGTTGTGAAGATAATGGTTCTTCCCATTGGAGTCTTAAGGTCTGTTTAGGATTTTGGAGTCGCCAAGTGGAATTTTTTAACTCCTTTGGAGGTAAAAGGTTTTATGGTCCACCACCATGTTTATTTAATACCAATCTGAAATATTTTTGGGTTTTATGAGTTATTTCAGTCCTATTGGTTCTTAAGAGTGTCCTAAATCTTCTTCAAAACTTACCTACGGTTATGAGACAAAGACAGTCTACTCTTATGGCTAAGCTAGCTGATCCTTCAAGGTTATATAAGCCCTTATGAGAATCCTAAGGTTTCCTTAGTTTGTCACCGATTCAAACAAGTTTTATCATGATTACCATTAGTTTGGTAGTGCTTGAAGAGGGCTACTTGTACTCAAGGGGTCTTCATAAGATATTAAGGTTACCTAAGATGAAATATGAATCAGTCCCCAATGGAGTCGCCATAAATGTTAGGAATATGTAATTTTAGGAGATTGGTGAGACTAAAACTGCAGAGACAACATCGTTTCAACCACTTTGGGATTCTAGGATCTAGCCCTCCTGAATTCAGAGAGGGATCTCTCCAATAAGGTTCAAAGATTGATTTATCCTTAAGGTTTTTATGGGTATGATATTAGGCTAGTTATTAAAGCCGAGGGTTTTTGTTTTTTTTTGGATGGTTGAGCATGATTTATTAGTTGAGTGGAAATTCCAAAATGGAAAGAGTTTCAAAGGTGTTAATTTGCAAGCAATCATAACAAGCCTTGGCTAAAAAGATAGATATAACGTTGGTTTTAGTCCATTGGGCTATGGAGTCATAATAGGGCTTTTAATTGTGCAACAATTCAAGAGTGGTCCAAGGGGCAAGTCATATATATCACAAGATATTTTGAGATAAAATTATGGAATGGAAACAATAAAAGTGTTGGAGGGGTGGAAACTGATAATAATTTCGACAAGGATTTATAGTCAGTCCAAACAAGAAAAAGCCTTTAAGCAACTGTTTAAAACCAACCAAAGGGCAGAGCTCACCATAAACCTCTTTGGACAGGCTTGTATTAAAGATGACTCAAGAGAAAAACAATCCAGTAATCTACATAATTACCTTCAGAAAGGATGAAAAACACATAAGAGAAACAAAATGCAACTTAAGATCAGATAAGATACTTTTAAATCTAGTCTGCTTTCAGCAAACACTTAGGGAAACTTTCAGAATTACCTTTGGAGAATAGAAGCTAGAAACAGGGAAAACCATCACTTTTCTAGTCTAACTTTAATAAGAAAATAATGAAATAACATTCAAAAACAATTTTTAAAGCAAACAGCAGGACGAGGGAACGCCAGCATTCCTAACTGCTTAAACTGTATTGAATCATTCTTAAATAAACAAATTGGAGGAAAACATTGAGATAAAGCTTATCAGTCAGAGAAGGGTACTAATAAACAGTAAATCCTAACTCTATGCTTACTTTTCTTTATCAGAGAATAACGGACAATATGGCATACATGAGAGGAAAACAAATAACAAAGAAAGAAGCACTTCACCAGCGATATAGACCAGGATCCCAAGAAACAACTTGTATATTGAAGTCAAACCAGCTACAATCTTCAAGTCTAATATTTCAGTTCAGAAATCATCTTCACTTCTCAGCCTAACTTATTAGATCACAAACAGAGCTTCAAGAGCCTTTGAACACTATTTACAAGTAGAAGTTTCGAGCACAAGTATATTTCAAAGTTCTGCAACCAACATTTACAATGAACTCCTCAATAAGGTTTTATAGAAGGATGAGGAGGTCGAAAGAGAAAAGATCTAGGGGTTCAATTAATACAGTTAATGCTTCTCAGCCTTTGAGGGGCTCAATGAAGAAGTATACAAATATTTTCCTGTATTAATTGATTTAAATTAAGAATTAAGCTCGGTGGGGAGCCTTTTTTTACTTTAAGGCTCTGTGTCATCTTTTGCAATAACTCTGCTGATAGTTTATATTAGCTTCTTTGATTCGAAATAACTATTCAGCTGTATTGGGGCAGATATGCTCTGTTCTGGTCAGTACTCGGTCGTCTATTGAATGCTTTGAGGCTACAGGTGGCATTAGTTAGTTGAGAGGAATCAATTAGCCTCTTATGTGGTAGTGGAGGCATCCTCTGTCTGATAAATATTATTGATTTGCCTTTAAATGTGTTTAATTTAGTGGATTAGGCTTTTTATTTTCGATCTTAACCGCAATCCACTCTAAACTGTATAATCAATGTTTAATTATTCATCTCTGCTGTGTTTGGGTCTTCGACACTGATACTCTTTATTTCAATTATGCATTTCTATGTCTTTTTAATGTGGAGGTGATACGGGGTTCATATGGCATCAATACTCATGATGCATTGACGAAACGTGGTATAGAATCCTGCAGAATGATCTTCTTCAATGAACGAAAGCCTGGAGGATCGTCATCCTCGGCTTCAATTTTTTCTTTTATAATGAAAAAAAACCATTAAATCCTGCAAAATACAAAAAATGTTATAAAATCCTGTGTGGCTGGGTAAACTGCTTCAGAGGTTGGGGATAAGAGTGTGACCGTCGCATGAGAGCATCCAACGGTGGAGATTGCGTGCGAAGATCAAAAGGGAAGCGGTTGATGAATAAGCGGTGGAATTTTAAGTCAGATCTATTGATCTATGTCTGATCAACGGTTGAGATTAGTCGTAAATATATAAAGTGAATGAGTCACTTTATAATAACATAGGTGAAAATGTGAAGAAAATAGGGTTTAAAACCTTTGGCGGAGGAAATCTGAGTTAAGAGGAAATTGGGGTTTTCGAATGATCGTAGACCGTCAGATCATATTGGACCCCGAGATCAACGACGGATATTGCTCGCTGAAATCCTTTGGTGAAGACAGAGGGCGATAGTGTAATGGGAGATTAGATCTGAGCCGTTGATCTGCAGAGATCAACGGCGGGGAGCGCACGTGATAAATCATAATGCAAATGGGGGAAAGCGGTTTTGGAGGGAAAACTGGCAGTATCGCGCGACAAAACGGAAGAAAGGTGGTTTCACCTTTTTGAACGCGATATGCGTTAGAAGGTGAAATGTGGCATTTAAAAACCGCCCATTTTGCGTGATTTTTAGGAATTATCAGTCAGGCATAATATTACGCGAAAATGCACGTCTACTGTCAGATCAGGGGTCTTAGATCTAACGGTTGTGGATAGAGCATGATATTGATAAGATGCACGGGCGGAAGCAGGTGGGGTGGTTTCAATTGCGACCATCCGATCTAGACACGTGGACGGCGGAGATCAAATCTGGGACGAGTAAGACCCAAAAGGGTCGGGCCTACCGGGATAAATATGAGCCATTGGATGTTCAGGATCAACGGTGGAGATTTAATCTAGGGCTGAATGGAAATAATACAAAGGTGAAGAAAGGATTAATAGGGACCATTGATATACAGAGATCAACGGCTGAGATTGGCCGAAAAACATTATGAAGCGGGACGTATGATTTTTGACTGAAGTCGGGAGATGCATCCTCTGTCTGATAAATATTATTGATTTGCCTTTAAATGTGTTTAATTTAGTGGATTAGGCTTTTTATTTTCGATCTTAGCCGCAATCCACTATAAACTGTATAATCAATGTTTAATTATTCATCTCTGCTGTGTTTGGGTCTTCGACACTGATACTCTTTATTTCAATTATGCATTTCTATGTCTTTTTGATGTGGAGGTGATACGGGGTTCATATGGCATCAATACTCATGATGCATTGACGAAACGTGGTATAGAATCCTGCAGAATGATCTTTTTCAATGAACGAAAGCCTGGAGGATCGTCATCCTCGGCTTCAATTTTTACTTTTATAATGAAAAAAAACCATTAAATCCTGCAAAATACAAAAAATGTTATAAAATCCTGTGTGGCTGGGTAAACTGCTTCAGAGGTTGGGGATAAGAGTGTGACCGTCGGATGAGAGCATCCAACGGTGGAGATTGCGTGCGAAGATAAAAAGGGAAGCGGTTGATGAATAAGCGGTGGAATTTTAAGTCAGATCTATTGATCTATGTCTGATCAACGGTTGAGATTAGTCGTAAATATATAAAGTGAATGAGTCACTTTATAATAACATAGGTGAAAATGTGAAGAAAATAGGGTTTAAAACCTTTGGCGGAGGAAATCTGAGTTAAGAGGAAATTGGGGTTTTCGAATGATCGTAGACCGTCAGATCATATTGGACCCCGAGATCAACGGCAGATATTGCTCGCTGAAATCCTTTGGTGAAGACAGGGGACGATAGTGTAATGGGAGATTAGATCTGAGCCGTTGATCTGCAGAGATCAACGGCGGGGAGCGCACGTGATAAATCATAATGCAAATGGGGGAAAGCGGTTTTGGAGGGAAAACTGGCAGTATCGCGCGACAAAATGGAAGAAAGGTGGTTTCACCTTTTTGAACGCGATATGCGTTAGAAGGTGAAATGTGGCATTTAAAAACCGCCCATTTTGCGTGATTTTTAGGAATTATCAGTCAGGCATAATATTACGCGAAAATGCACGTCTACTGTCAGATCAGGGGTCTTAGATCTAACGGTTGTGGATAGAGCATGATATTGATAAGATGCACGGGCGAAAGCAGGTGGGGTGGTTTCAATTGCGACCATCCGATCTAGACACGTGGACGGCGGAGATCAAATCTGGGACGAGTAAGACCCAGAAGGGTCGGGCCTACCGGGATAAATATGAGCCATTGGATGTTCAGGATCAACGGTGGAGATTTAATCTAGGGCTGAATGGAAATAATACAAAGGCGAAGAAAGGATTAATAGGGACCATTGATATACAGAGATCAACGGCTGAGATTGGCCGAAAAACATTATGAAGCGGGATGTATGATTTTTGACTGAAGTCGGGAGATGCATTCTGGACCGTCCGATCTGGACACGTGGATGACTCAGATGCAATCGGAGCATCGCGATCGACGGGGGCAGAAAAAAAAGTTTTAAAATGCACCCCATGAAATCACCAATGCGATTTATCGAGAGCCATTGATATGAGGATTAGATCAACGGTGGGGGATGAATCGGAGGTCTGCGATTGGCGGGGGAAAAAAAAGAATGGGCGCCGATGCCATTGATTTTGGGTCATCGATCTACATATTAGATCGACGGTGGAGGATGGATTAGAAGGCAGCCAATCAGGGTTTGCGAATAAAATAGGAAAAATGCCCCATGCTTTTCTCTGATGCGAGAATGCGCGGGCTGTTGATTGGCCAAAAGATCAACGGTCGGGAAGAAGGGTTCAACCAATGAACGGCGGGCCCCTTTTAACATTAAAAAAGGCGGAAATTTATTAAAAAAAAAGGTTTGTTTATGTTGGGGCGGGTTATATATGAAATGGCACCCGTCTGCGGGGCCGTTGGTTTATATGAAAAGCAATAGGCCTAGGGCTTATATGTATAAGGGCCAATCGCATCAAAACTTTGGTGCAGGTCTTTCAATCTACCCATTCGGAATTTCTCCAATGCGATATCGCGCGGATCGTTGATCGGGTTTTACGATCAACGGTGTTTATTAACAAAAAATATTGCACCGACGTGTTTAGTTAAAAACTTAGGAAAAAAGGGTTTTATGTATTTACAAAGGGAAAAAGTGGTCGGGAATGGTTTATTGAAGTGTTAAGCGCCCGATTGCAGGCCTTGCAGTTATGTGAAGGGGCAATAAGATTGGGGGTTAAACAAAAAGGGCCAATCGGCATTGGAGGTTTTAACATGATAAAATACTTGCGCACTCTAATCATTTCCGATGCGATAAGCGCTTGATGGGTCTAGCACCTGGTTCTAGGGCGTGGGTACATGTGGGGAAGTGGTTAGGACTTAGCCCAATGGGGCTTAAGCCCATAGTCAAAAAACTTATTTTTTATGAAATTTTTCAAAGTTTTTGATGGATTTGGGGGTTTCAGTAAAGTTTAAAAATGAGTTTTAAACTTTGTAAAAGGATTCTTATGAAGAGAAGAAGGGAAATCATTAAAAATAGAGGAATTTCATGGGGGAAAAAGGGAATAAAATGAAGGTTAGTTTCGAGTGAAGGAAGGGGAAAAATGGAGTTTTGCAGTAGTATTTTCTTCATGGAAAATAGCAGAATTTCAAAGTTTTAAAATGGAAACAGCAGTGAAGATTTAAACAAAAGATAGAATATCTTCAGAAGACTTTAAGCACCAAAAATTTTTGGCAATAAAATTGTTTCTTGAAGGCTTAAAAAAATCATTTAGCCACCATTTGATATGATAAATTTTATAGGTGGCTAACACCTGGCAGTCAAACTGGAAAAGACCTACAAATCAGCCAGCTAAAACAATTCCCCTCTCTCAACCTACACTGCCAGCTCCCTATACATTTCCACAAAACCCCCAGACCAATTTAAGACCACAAATCCCTGCCCAACCCAACCCAAACCCAAACAATAGGCCAGTTCAGTCTGTCCAAATAATGGAACCACCAAAATTAGAAACTGAACTGAGGGAGTGTAATGATCTTCAATTGAGATCGAGGCGCATAGTAGAAACAGAGGGAGATAAAAATGTTCACACTGAAGGTCCGTTACCTATAGAAAAAATATTACGAAAAGAGAAGGTGGTCCAACAACAAACTCAACATCAAACTCCACAACAAGCAGCCACCTCTTCTCCACCATTCCCAGAACGATTAATCATACCTCGCCCAATAGAATATCCTGATTTTGATCTTCTGAGAGAATTAAAAAAAATTTGTATAAAAATCCCTCTCCTCCAAGCTATCCAAGACATTCCTATTTATGCAAAAACCGTTAAGGAATTGTGTATAAAGAATTGAAAGAGGAGAAAAAAAACCAACCCAACTGTCCAAGTAGACGGTACTCTATCTGACTTGTTATCAGGAATGGAAACACCTGTAGAATATGAAGACCTAGGCAATCCTATAGTGACAGTGCAAATCAATGGGCAATAATTTCCAGATGCCTTAGTTGATTTGGGAGCTGAAATTAATATCCTATCAACCACCACTTATCAAAAACTTGGCATTACATCATTAGATCCAACAACAACCTTACTAGAATTGGCTGACCGATCGGTAGTCAAACCAGAAGGTACACTACAAGATGTAATGGTATCTGTAGATTCCTGGGAGTACCCTGCTGACTTCCTGGTTATCAACCCAAAGAACCGGCTAGATGGACACCCGCTAATCTTAGGTAGACCTTGGTTGGCAACTGTCGATGCTTATATTGGCTACTGACAAGGCAACATGACAATAACAAGGGGAAACTATGTCAAGAATTTAGCCTTACATCCCCCAGCCCAACCAAGCCTATCAATAATCAAAACAAGGAAGCAACCTGTATCATATCTTATGGAAAATATGAGATCACCACTAACCATAGAAGATGCCCTCGATTTTAAAGATCAAACAGAGGATGATATCATTAATAGTTTCATTAACAAACCAAATCAGATCCCATCTACAATGTCACATGATCAAGGCAACATTTTATAATAAAGAAGAAGAAGATCCCCTGAAAGACATTCCTGATCAAATAATACCCACCATTTCTATGTACAATAGTAAGATTGTGGAAATTGAACCAGGCAAAACTTTAAACATTAACAAAAATCTAATTGCTGAACAAGAAAAGAAGACGGTCCAATTTCTACAAAAATATAAGGGAGCCTTTGCATGGGATTATCCAGACATGAAGGGAATTGACCCCCAGTTATGTACACACCACATCTATACCGAAAAAGATACGAGACCCATTCACCAACCCCAACGAATACTAAACCCTCACCTTAAAGATTTTGTGAAAGCTGAATTACAAAAGTTGTTGGATGTTAATTTCATTTACCCAATATCTGATAGCAAGTGGGTCTCCCCATTAGTAGTGGTACCAAAGAAGAATGGAAAGTGGAGAATATGCATAGATTACCGAGAACTCAAAAAATCAATCCAGAAGGACCACTTTCCCCTTCCTTTCATTGACCAGGTATTAGATACATTGGCAGGAAAGAAATTCTTTTCTTTCCTAGATGGCTTCAGTGGGTACAATCAAATCCACATTGCCCCTGAGGAGTAAGACAAAACCACTTTTACCTGTCCTTGGGGGACATTTTCCTATCGAGTCTTACCCTTTGGCCTATGCAATGCCCCTGCTACATTTCAGAGGGCCATTCTCAGCATCTTTTCAAAATTAATAAATGAAGGGCTCGAAGTGTATATGGATGACTTCACACCTTACAGAGATGATTTTGAGCCAGCATTAGAAAACTTAGAAAAGGTGTTGCAAATATGTATTGACACTAGGATTTTTTTAAGCCATGAAAAGTGTCATATGATGATGACCGAAGGACTTATCTTAGGACATTATATTTCAGCAGCTGGAATTTAGGTGGATCCAGCCAAAATTTAGATAATTTTGTTAATACCCACACCCACCACACAAACAGAGGTACGTAGATTTCTTGGATTTTTTGGTTATTATAGAAGATTTATAGAACATTATTCTCAAATAGCTGCACCTTTATATGCACTAAAAGGCAATGCTGATTTCATTTGGACATATAAATGTGACCAGGCTTTCGAGGATCTGAAAAAGCTTGTACAAATAGCCCCAGTACTGAGGGGCCCAAATTGAGATTTACCATTCCAAATTTCATCTGATGCGTCAGACATAGCCATTGGAGCAATGCTTGGATAGGAAGAGGATAAGAAACCATATGTAACCTATTATATTAGCAAAAATCTATCTCCTGCTGAATTAAATTATACTGTGATTGAGAAGAAATTTTTAGCTGTAGTTCATGTTGTAAATAAGTTTAGACATTATATAACTGGGTATCCTATAGTTTTATATACCGATCACTCTGCCATTAAATTTTTAGAAAATAAAATTGTTACAAATGGAAGAGTGAAAAGATGGTTGGTTTTATTGCAGGAATTCGATGTCAGAATTAAAGATCGACCTGGAAAAGAGAACCCTGTAGCTGATTTCTTGTCACGAATGAAAGCCAACAGATGCAGCAGCAGTCAAAGATCACTTCCCAGATGAACATTTGTTCGCTGTTACTATTAGAACCCCATGGTATGCTGATATAGAAAATTACTTAGCAATAGGTAAATTACCAGAACATCTAACGCCTAATGAACGAAAACAGATAATACAACCTAGTACTCGATTCTCTTGGATTGGGGGCTACCTGTTTCATACAGGGTCAGATATGAAAATCAGGAGATGCGTTCAAGAGGACAAAGTATTTGATATTCTGAAAGCATGCCATGACGGGCCATGTGGCGGACATTTTGTAGATCGTAGAACTGCCCACAAGGTTTTACAGACAAGCTACTATTGGCCTACAATTTTTAAAGATGCTAAAAAATTTGTGCAAGCATGTGATAGCTGCCAAAGGGCGGGTCACCCTGGAAAGTCCGACGAAATGCCTTTGAACCCACAATTAGTAATTGAACCATTTGAATGCTGGGTACTCGATTTTTTTGGTCCCATTAACCCCCCATCGAACCAAAGAACATACATCCTAGTTGCAACCGAGTATATCACTAAATGGGTTGAAGCAGAGGCACTTTAGAAAGCTACATAGGACTCTGTAATATAATTCCTTTTCCAAATCTTTGTGCGATATGGCCTCCCAAGGGACATAATCACAGATGGAGGACCGCAGTTTGTAGGTAATAAACTTGCTGAAAAATTACATATTTACCACATTCAACACAAAATTACAATCCCATTCCTCCCACAGGCAAACGGCCAGGTAGAGAGCATGAATAAAGTAATCGAATCTATACTGACAAAAACAGTTGCCTCACATAGATGAGACTGGGCTTATAGATTACCCGAAGCCTTATGGGCGTATCGAACAACATGGAGAGGTACCAGGGGGTATTCACCATATCAGTTGGTATTTGGAAAAGAGCCCATATTTCCAATAGAGTTTGAAATTCATACATTAAGAATAGCCCAGGAGGTGGGTTTAGACTTAAATGAAGCCCAGGTCAGAAGATTACAACAAATCAATGAGTTGGATGAAATGAGGCTTTCTGCTCTTTAGCACACTACATTAATTAAACAATAGAGAGAAAAATGGTATGACACCCTCATCAAGGAGAAGATCTTCCACGAAGGAGATTGGGCACTCCTATATGATTCCAAGTTTTAGGATTTCCCAGGGAAACTCCAGACACGATGGCTTGGACCTTACGAGATACAAAAGGTGCATGATAATGGCACCATCACATTAACCACCATCGATGAATCTGGGCATTCCTTGAAAGTAAATGGTCATCGAGTGCGACTTTACTGTAAACCGCTTAATCGCGAATCCTTTTACCAACAATTACGGGAAGATTCCACCATGCAGATTCTTGCTGAGGGAGAAAAATCCTCCTCAGCACCCATTCTCTTAATCATTTCTTTATTTTGAAATTTGTACATAATGTTTCTTTTCTTTATTTTTCTTGTTTTTTGTGTGCATAATTTATTTCTTAAGTTGTTCCTTTCTAAGGAACAGCAGCGATTTCTCTCAAGAAACAGTGTGTTTAAGTGTTTCTCTTTGTTGTTCCTTTTGAAAGGAACAACAGTTTCTTGCTGCGCTTTTGTTGTTCCTTTCAAAAGGAACAACAGTTTGATTGCAAATGTTTTTGTTGTTCCTTTCCAAAGGAATAGCAGTTTTTGTTGTTCCTTTCCAAAGGAACATCAGTTTTTGGCCGCGTGTTGTTGCTGTTCCTTTCCAAAGGAACAACAATTTTTCCGCCTGTTTTTTTTTATGTTCCTTTCCAAAGGAACATTATTTTTGCAGATTGTTTGTGATGTTCCTTTCTAAATGAACAACACTTTTTGATTATATTTTTTCTCGATTTTGAACAGCATTTTGAGGATTTTTATGAATTCTTCATGACTCTCTTGATGGCAAATACACAATTTATGTAAGGATACACAAATTAGAAATTACTGAAATCAACAAATTTGCAATGATAAGGAAAAGGAAAGGACATAACCATTTACATTGATTTGTTGTTCTTATTCTCATTTAAATTAATATGATTGGGTATTTTTATCATGCTGGTTCCTCCCTAAACTATCTCTCTTTGATCTTTATTTATTAAATAAGAATAAAGGCATATCTTTTTCCATTGAGATGTCCAGACTTCTTCCACCATCCCTACTCTTAAGGAGTGTTAAGCCATCCTCTATATATAAGTAGGGAAGTGCTATATATGAAAAAAATGATAAAAGAAAAACAATTGTGTAATTATTAACAATTCTATGATATGGCAGATGGAGGATAGGGGGTCTCATCAAGAGCCAGCCTACCATGATCATAAGGAAGCAATGAAGTGGCATTCCCATTATGGCCACCACACCAGGGACATGGTCCAATGGGCAACTAAGAAAATAATAAAAAGTCCATGGAACAGGAGGTCTCATCACGAGCTGACTTGTCCACCTTTCACTTCTTCCTGGTGAATGGCATTGTGGTTCATCTAGTTCCCAAGCCAACACAATGGCCTCCATAATGACATTACAAAGCACTTCCCTATGCATAAATAAAGGATAATGGTTCCAAGGGTGAAAAGGCAACTTTGTCAAGGTTATAGACACCTATGGGCAACAGAGCTCTGCTGATAGTATTGGAGTCATAGTTTTCAAATCAATAGTAAGGATGAACCTTTTTCTTATATCTTTACATAAGATCAAATGAGAGGATACCTTTAAACCCTTCATTTTGAACCTATTATACATGAAAATTATTCATAACCTGATCATAATATTTTATGAGAGCAATGACCGCATAAGTACTTGTTTTTACATCAGCTTTCCCTTCCATTATATTCGAATCATTGTATGAACGTTTCCATATCTATTCGCAATTTAATATTATGCATCGATTTCAGTAATATAATCATTTGTGATCATAAGTGTGTATGATGTTCAAATGTTGTACGACTGTTGTGCAGTCCTTTATTCTCTTATTTGACGGTCGAGGACGACCTATCATCCTTCAGGGGGGCGCGGATGCCTGCTAATGTCTGCATGTGGATTAAATGCCTATATTCTTAGTAATAGTGAAGGCTTAATGGTATTATTCTGATATTCACTAAATATTGTGTTGTGTTGTTCCATTGCATTTCTATGCATTTGTAAGGCATCAACAGTGTGCAGGTAAAATGGGAGGACGACTAATTCGTAGTGAGCCGTAGGTGCTATTTGTTTCAAGAGTTGCACGAGAAATTCTGGAAAAAATGGGATGGATTACATACCTCACAAGGCTACAACAACCTCATGAAACGGTAGCTATCAATTTTTTACAGAATTTGCAGGAAGTTTACTCCATGGTTAGAGGTAGATAGATAGCAGTAACAGATGAAATAATTGCAGAGGTGTCTGGTCTACCAGCGGAAGGAGCCATATGGACCCATAAGAAGGTGAAACTCCAAGATACCATGAACCTTCCGAGATGAAGGGCAGAACCTGGTTGTCAAAGGGAAAGGAGTTCAGCGAGCGTCGTTGGGAGAACCATGGATAGAATTGGCAAAAGTAATCCAGGCCTATATAACATGCGATGGGGGGAAAGATGTGGTAAGACCTCGCCACCTTAAGCTATTAGTAGTGTTAAAACAGAAATGTACCATAAACCTACCCACATTTTTAAATTATTTTCTGCATGATGTTGCCCATAGTATAAGAAAATCTCGTCACACAGAAACGGTGATAAGCCACCATTGCTTAATCAGATTGATAATAATTTACAGCCTTGCCCAACAACAGAATAGTTGGGAAGAACTGATATTTTTGATTGATGGAGGATTAGCCCTACCTGCCCCAAAATGCAAGAGAATGGCTAGCACAGCAGCAGAGCCATCAAAACATAGACAATCCTCCTCGTTAAAAAGAAGTAAGGGGATGATAGAAGACCTTCAGGGTAGCAGTAGCCAGCCCTTGGAATTTCCCAGCTCAGAGGATGAACAACCCCACAACTTGAAGGATGGGGTCACCGCACTGATGGGGATGAAGAAGAAATGAGCCACCACACTAGTGGTGAGGAACAAAGTCACCACACCAGTGGTGAGGAAAAAAGTCGCGCAGGAGAAGGAAATGATGAAGAAGATGGAATTGAGGAAGAAGAAGGAAGTCCTCATACTATTATAGAGGAAGAGATTCGCTACTTTGATGAGGAAGAAGGTAGTTACCATACCTGTGAAGAGGAAGAAGATAATCGCAGTAGTGAGAATGAAAGAGAAGGAGCAGAGCCTCCCGAAACCACCACTGCAAGTTCACCACAAATCCCTTTGCAAGAGGACCAATTGGCCCAAATTTTGGCCAACATGAGAAAATATGTGTAGCCCCACAACTCACCAAACCTTAATATTGATATCAACCAATTGCAGGAGCAAGCTGTTAACAATAAAGAGACAGCTGAGGGAATGTTGGATGAAACAGAAAGAGGAAACCCTAACGGAACAACAGAATCAACTAGGGTTACTTCCCCTGAGAAGTGTGGACAGGAAGAGGTGAACACTGAAGCAGTGTTCCAAACTGAAAATTCTCAGGGAGAAGCAAAGCCAATTGGGTTTATTACCCCTGAAGAATGCAGCCGGGAGCATAAGAATATTGAAGAAGTGCTCCACACAGAAAACAGGGAAGCAAGTCCAACTGAAGGCACGACTGCTGAGAAGCAAACCCCAGCTGAGCAATTGGATTCAGAAAAGGAACAGCCGCTCCAACAAGGAGGAGAAAGAAAGTAACTGAAATTAAGAAACTTCGTAGGGAACGACAGAAGCTTCAGAAGCTAGTGGATAAACTTAGGCAGACTATTAGGGTTCTTAAAATGAAGCAAATGCCCAAACGAACCCCAAATAAGAGAAGCATAGTCACTAAACGAGCCCTGAAAAGGAGGAAAGTGGCCACTAAACAAAGCCCCAAGTTGTAGAGACTATGGAAACCCAGGCTTAGCCTAATCATGAAGATATGGAACAGCAGACAACTGTTCCAAATACAACTGTTCCGGATGTAGCAACCTGAAATGAAAGTGTACAAGATTGTAGTCAAAACACTTTTAGTGATCTTACTATAGCCAAACTCCAAGAAGATTTGGCACAGGCTCGGAAGGAAAGGGAAAAACTTGAAGAAGACACTGTCCCTAGAAGAAAATACCAGGAGTTGTAGCAGCAGATGAAGAGCATCCATGCAGCAGAGACTGAAGCCAATGAGAAGTATTGGAAGGCAGAGGAGAAGGCTGAAAAGGTAATGAATAAATTAAAAATAGCCCGAAATAGAATGGATACTCTCTGCTCATTATACACAGATGTTTTAGCTTGTAGATTCCCTGCCAAGAATTATGCTTTATTCTTATTAGAGAGATATTTATAGTTAAAAATTAAAGCAGTTAGGGCAGGAAAGTCTATAGAGTTAAACACTGTAGAGTATTTTATAAAATGTTGTAAACTCTATGGGGTTAAGGTACAACGTCTCCTTTGTGAGTTTTATTTGCATAATATTATATTGGAGGATGAAATTGAGATAAATCCCAGCCCTTTTGTGGGTGACATCCAATTGCAAGCATTTATTTCATTTGTTGTTAATCAGTTAAAATGGCTCAAAGCCTATAATTTTTTCCAAATTAAGGCAAGAAAATGAGTTAGACTTTTGGGTTAGGAGTGAACCAAAACACCCATTGCAATTATGGGCTAGGCAGAAGAGCCTCATGACAAGAGAGGGTGTTATCCAAGCATTGGGGCCTGTCCATAAAGCAATTGTCTTGAATGGGGTAGAATATTTTCTATATATTAGAGACCAGGCCTATATAGCAACTAAAGTCCGATGGGGGATTTCCAATCGAAATTTTCAAAATAGAGAGCCATTTAACTATAAAAAATTTGGGTTAGCTGCTAGCTGCTTGGTTCTTTATAGCAACCTCATCTTGAGAGAATGCCCATTCTGGCTAGGGTGTAGGTTTTGAAGCCCCATTGCATGGTTCCCTGCAGTGGATTATAAAGCCATTTATGAAATACCTGAAGGACAGACATGGCATGTCTTCGAAGCTTTAGCTGCAAATCATGGTTTTATCCCTCTTGATGAAAAACCTTATCTAGCTTATTCTTTAACTTCTTTGCATGTAAACTATGGTTTTCATGAGGAGATGAAAAAGGGTAAGCAGGGGGGTATGTTGAGCGTTGGAAAAGGTATGAATTCACCGCGTATTTTCTCATTCTTTTCCTTTAAACATAACTCTTTATTCTAGAAAGGTGATTTATTATAGAATTATGACAGAATTTCAAAGACTTATGTTTATTGTAAAAGGTAACTAAAAACTGCCTTTTATTGTCAAAAAAAGGAATCAAACAAGGTGAAAAAATATACCAGAGGCGAGGCTAAAGTAGGAGTAACTGTTGTTCCTCCAAGAATAAACCATATCCTGTCAAAGAAAATAAAATTAGAACACATTGCTAAGAGAAGGTAGGGAACAGCACAGCTTCAGCCGAAGAAGATCAAGTGATAGCTAAAGAAAGAAAGGAAGCGAATCCCTCAGGATCCTTCAATCCTGAGGGATCGCTGTTCAAGTCTTATCTTGTTCCTTATCTTGTTCGTCGAAACTATTATAAAAGGAAACACCTTCAGATATAGAAGTAGTTGAAAAATCATTGATTAAAACATTCCTCTTGTAATTCTGCACTTTATCGACTCTCGTTATCAGAGAGCGGTTGCTGTAAACACTTTTTATGCTTAATTAATACAAAGACGCATTTCAGTTCCATCTTTCAAGCTCTGCAGTAACCCAACAGTGTTTCACTAGTGCTATGGGCCCGGCGCTGGTGGAATCGATCTGCTATTTGTATTTCTATCTTTTAATTACCGTTGTGTGATAATTGTGATCGGTTTTAATTAGTTGCTGTTAAATTTTTTATTGGTATCGCTGTGTTGTGTTAATGAATTGTATTTTTGTTCCCTTTCAACAAGGATCTTAATTCCTGTATTATTTACCTTGTTATTGCTCATAAGGCTTTGCTATTCAATATTTAACACTATTTGTTGTTTTCTGTTCATTTAAGGTTGCTACCTAATAACGTTTGCTGTTGACAGGGTTTGGTGTTCAACAGAGTTCGTTAGTTGATTTCATCAAGTTAATATTTGATTCATTAGTTAGTATTTGCTGTTCAATTCCAGTGTGTTGTTCATTCCCAATTCATTAGTTTCAGATTGTAGAGAGCTTGCTTATTTACATTGTTATTTGATTACAGTTTTTTGTTCATTTCCCGTTCATTAAGTTTACAGAGTTTTCTTAGTTCAAATTCTATTTCTCTTTAATTTCCTTAAATAAATACTATCAACTATAGAGAACATTGGTTATTGCTTCCTCATTCCCAGATTGATTTCCTTGTTCCAGTTTGATTTCAGTTGCATCAATTTCTAAAGGAATGAGTTATTGCTACTGTATCCTTGATTGATGCTTTGCAGAGTGAATAGTTAAGTTTCAGAGCATTTAAGTTTGTGTTACTGTAATTAGATTTCTTTTCCAACATCCATTTACTCTTGTATTTAGAATACTGTACTGCATCTCACACAACATTTCTCTTAGCTCAAATTGCAGCCTCAAACAGAGTACACTCTTGAAACAAAAAGTCGTTCTCAGATTGATGATTAATGTAGGATAAGTAGGTGTTAAAAAGATACCTTTTATACCTCAACATCAACTGTTTATTCTCTTGCTCTAGACAAGAGATGATGAATTTCACCCTCTCAATATTTGTTTGCAACTCTTTGATCTGTGCCTCCTTTTCTTTGATTGCAATGTTTGATGTGGTAGTGTCATCAAACTGTCCAAGGTATACTAGCTCAAAATCAACCTCCACCTCATGGGAATCTTCATGCTCTTGATCTGTTTCTCCATGGCTGACCTCTATGACTTTCTCTTTTCCCTTCAATGCCTGGTGTACCTGCTTTGTTGATGAAGAAGGCAAATCCCCTTCCAAATAATGTGGAGCGAAAATTTTCATCTGTGATGATGAAGAAGGCAAGGCCCCTTCCACAACATGTGGAGCAAGCACTTGCCTTTATGCTGCAAACAATTTTCTAAGCCCTCTTTGATATGTCACACTGCATTCTTTGACTGGCTTGGGTGATTTGACTTTATGCTTGTTTTTCTTTGCAGCTACAGGGCTAGCAGATGTTTCTCTTTTCTCTTATGGCATTGGTGGAGGAATTTGGGGATGTGTGAATATGTCATTGGAAATGAAGGTATCCCAAGAAATGTTGAGCAAATTTAGATGATGAAGCATAGTGAGATTGATGAGGGAACGATGATAGAGGCTGTTCATCTGCTACTGATAATCTTTATTTGCCACCAAGTATGCCATATTCTCAATGTACCGAAGCAAGGAATAGGGAATGTTCAAAATCCTCACCCTAGTGAAATGCATGAGAAACTTGATATGATATGTATACAATCTGGAGAATCTACCCTCACAAGTGAAGTATCTCATGATCATGTTAATCATTGGTGTATACTTGCTGAGGAGGAAACTGAAAGGGAAAAAAATTCTCTTTTCATTCTTGTACCTAGCCTTGATGTAAGGCTCAAAATAGTGATCATCCAGGTACTGTGCTTTGTACCATCTCTCCCCTACATTTGGAATCCCTGTAGCATCAATAATAATAGAAGTGGAAATAGAAAAATTTACACCTGCAAGAGTTACCCTGTTATCATGGAGGTTCAATATGAAAAACCTAGTCAACTCAAGTTGATGTTGAGCTCTTTCCACCTTTTCAAAAAAGTCATAGCATCTGACATATATGAAACAAGGCACAGCTAAAGGTGAAGCCTCTAGCTCTCTAAGGTTTTTTGGCTCTAGTATGATGATTCTGCCTCCCTTGTGTGGAATTCTTTTCTATACCATCTCATTTTCCTCAAATTTATCATCACTGTGTTCCTCCTCTCTGTAATCTCTATTCTCTCTCTCCATGCTTGTTTTCTTTGGCACTTTGGGAACCCTAGGGAAGAGGAAAGAAAAGGAGAGTGAGTGAGAGAGTGAAGGGAATGGGAGCAGGGAAGGAAGTCCTGGAATGAGGGCTTTAGGGAATAGGGATAGTGTCATAAAAATTTAAGGAGATGGAGAAAAGGTTTAAGAAAATTTTTGAAGTGACGGGAAGTGAAAATATTAAGGGAGATGATAATGATAATTTAATTACAGGTCAGAGGTATGGAGGAAATCTAGGAAAAATAGTGAAATTCTTACAAATTGGGATTTTAATGGAAAAGAGTGAAGGGATATAGGGGTGGGTAGTTTTAGTGGTGTTTTAGAAGCATGGAGTGATGGGGTAGGGTCTAGGGACAAGGGGGTTCTGGGAAACTTGTGATGAGGATAGGGATTTTGGGAAATCTAGGGTTTCCTAGTGATACTTGCCAACATAAAACTTCACTCACAAGAATAAAATGGTGAAAGAGGGAGTCATAAGGGTTTACTTACTTGTTTTGATGATGAATAGGAAATATTGAAGTGCTTGGAGGAGTTTGGGAGGTTTCTGGCCCTATGCGCAACGCCTTTACCAAGTGAGCAGCGCCCTCTTCCTATGCACAACACCGTGCAATTTTGCATTGCCCAGAATTCTGTATGCACAACGCTGGCCTTCTATGCGCATTGCCAAGGCTCTATGTGCAACGTCGGGCAATTTCTAAAATTTTTCCTTTGTTTTGAACTTCCTCCTCCAAAATCGCGTTTTTATCCTTAGAAAATTAACAATTGAGGGTTTCTCTTTCACAAATGGGCTCTTATACTTGAATGACCTTTGGGTTTTAAATATTGGGACCCACACTTATTTCTTCTCTTTAGCCTTTCAAGATACTTTTTGATGCTTTGGACAGCTGTCATGGCCTTTGTATTTTCTTCATCAAATGTCGTTAGCTAGGAATAAGCAAATTTTTGGGTTTTATTACATATAATGACTTTAAAATTACATAAAACTAGAATATAAAAAATATCTCTCTTTTTATCTCAAAAATGTGATTTTTGAGATGAAAAATTATAAAAATGAAATGTAACTTTACATGGAAAACCTGAATGAAGCAAATCATGAGTTTATTCTGGATCACCTTCACACCTTCTACTGCCCTTTATTGAAAATGAGACCATGCAATGATTTGACCATAATGAAACCCTAGCGACCTAATGAGAAATGAAAGAAACTGACTCAATGAGTAATTTTGACTAAAAGTGAAATGAGAGCAGACTTGTTCTCAACATGATGAGGACATGGAAGAAGGTCAGCAGGCATATACTTGTGAAGGAAAATGGGACCATTGACAAGGACAACCACCAGTGGAACTATTTTATATCATGACCAAATGGAATGATTGATTTTTTTTTAGAGTGGGACACCTAAGATGCACATGAAAAATGTGTTTTGATCCCTGGTGGAAGTATGCAAATACTGACACTAAAATTGGCCTTATTGGGGATGGAAGCTCCTTGGAGGTGTCAAGAACATCGTAGACCAAGTGCCTAACCTTTGGGCCAATATGGTAAAAAAATTTAAAAAAACTATAGACTATTAAAACTGATTCAAAAACCAACCAAAGTGACTAAGAACTGACTCGAAAACTGACTTTGGGACTAACTTAAAACTCAATTAAGAACTCTGAAAATAACTAAAAATCAACAAGCTTTATAGCCTTCACTTCGGGCCCCAAGCCTAATTGATTTTCTGCTTCGAACCTTGCAGAAAATACAAACTGGTATTTACAATGAAAGTGGAACATTCTTTGTGAAGTTGTATCAGAAATAGTAATGTTTCAAGAGTCTACCATTGACTTGTCCTCCTGAACATTCTTGTCCATTCATCTCTTTCAGCAAATAGGCATTTTGTCCTCGATAAGCTAAGATCTTGTAGGGTACTTTCCATAGATTTTCAAATTTTCCGTGTTTTCCTTTCTCTTCATTTCTTGCATCCCATCGCAACACTACATCTTCTAGCTGAAACTTATCTGCCTTGGTTTTGATATCCTAAATATTCTTGATTTTCTCGTGAAGTTTAGAAGCAGTCTGAGAAACTTCCTCCCTTGTTTGCTGAAGGTGAATCATTTGATTGATTTGACGCTGAATATCATCTTCCTCACTACCTGCTTCCTGCAATAATTTCATAACTGGGACTGCAAGTGATGTAGGAAACACTGTATCTGTACCATAAACAAATTCAAAGGGTGGCATACCTATATACTTCTTGCTTCTCACTCGGTATGTCCACAAAGCATGGTAAGTTTCCTATGCAAATTTTTCTTATTCTCCTCCAACATTTTCTTAATGATATTAACCAAGGATTTATTAAAAGACTCAGCTAATCCATTTCCCTACGGATAATATGCAGATGAATGGCCCAACCTGATGTTATACTTGTGACAAAACTCAACCATTTTCTTTGACTTGAATGTTGCTGCATTATCTGTAATAATCTTGTGAGGACAACCAAAACAAGATAAAATATTTGACTCTAAAAACTGAATAATTACGTTTCCATAGCTTGTCTTGTAGGAATAGATTTGATCCACTTGGTTAATTAGTCAGTGGCTATCAGAATCCATCTATGTTGTGCTGATGATGTAGGATGAATTTCGCCAATAAAATCGAGTCCCCACTATTGAAAAGGAGTATGTACTACAATAGGTTTCATCGAAAGAGGAAGAAGTTTCCTTTTTCCCTGAAAAACTTGGCATTCATGGCAGCTTGTGACTGTTTGGTACAAATCTGAAAATAGGGTCGGCCAAGAATACCTTGCTCTCAACACTTTATTGGCTATTTTTTTCCAAAACAAGTGGCCTTCACAATCTCCCCTATGGAAGTCATCCATTACCTACTTAGCTTCATCTTCAACTAGACAATTTAAAAGAACACCTCTTGGATCTTTCCAATAAAGGGCACTACTTAGAATGCAGAATTTAGTAGATTTTAATTTCAAATACCTACCTTTACTTTTTGAAATTTTAGGAGGAGGAGATAAGTGCTGAAGAACATACACTATATCTAAATACCACAGTGAAGTGAGAAACATTTCTGATACCTGTATTAGAGCACCATCTTCTTCATCATCTGACATTGTTGCAATAAGGTTTATGTCTAGAGCATGTAAGTTGGATTCATCCATGAGTTTGGTGAGACTAAAACTGCAGAAACAACACTTGAACCACTTTGGGATTCTAGGATCTAGCCCTCCTGAATCCAGAGAGGGATCTCTTTATAAGTGCAAAGATTGATTTATTTTTAAGGCTTTTTGGATATGATATTAGGCTAGTTATTAAGAGCAAGGGTTTTTGTTTGTTTTTGGATGGTCGAGCATGATTATTAGTTGAGTGGAAAGTCCTAAAATGAAAGAGTTTCAAAGGTGTGAAGTTGCAAGCAATCAGAACAAGATTTGGCTGATAAGATAGATATAACGCTGGTTTTTAGTCCATTGTGCTATGGAGTCTTAAGAGGGATTTAATTGTGCAACAATTTCAAGAGTGGTCCAAGGGGAAAGTCATCTATATCACAAGATCTTTGAGATTAAATGATGGAATGGAAACAATACAAGTGTTGAAGGGGTGGAAACAGACAATAATTTCAACTAGGATTTATCAGTCTTTCCAAACAAGAAAAGCCTTTCAAGTAATAGTTTAAAACTGGCCAAAGGACAGGGCTAACCATAGACTTCTTTGGGAAAGTTTGTATTAAAGCTGACTCAACAGAAAAACAATCCAGTAATCCGCATAATTACTTTAAGAAGGGATGAAAATAGATAAGAAAAACAAAGTGTAGCCTAACATCAGATAAGATACTTTTAAATCTAGACTGCTTTCAGCATACTCTTAGGGAAACTTTCATAACTACCTTTGGAAAAAGAATCTAGAAAACAGGGAAAACCATCACTTTGATAGTCTAACTTTACTGAGTAAATAATGAAAATAACATTCAAGAACAATGTTTAAAGTAAACAATAGGACGAGGGAACGCCAACATTCCTAACTGCTTGAAATGTATTGAATCATTATTAAATAAACAATTTGGAGGAAAACATTGAGATAAAGCTTATCAGTTAGAGAAGGGTACTGTAAATAGTAAATCCTAACTCTATGCTTGTTTTTCTTTATCAGAGAATAATGGACAAAATGGCATACATCAAAGGAAGACAATAACACAGAAAGAAGCACTTCACCAGTGATATAGACCAGGATCCCAAGAAATAGCTTGTATATTGATGTCAATCCAGTTACATTCTTCAAGTCCAATGTTTCAGTTCAGCAATCATCTTCTCTTGTCAGCCTAACTTATTTGATTACAAATAGAGCTTCAAGAGCCTTTGAACACTATTTACATGTAGAAAATTTCGAGCACAAGTATATTTCAAAGTTCTGCAACCAACCCAAAACCAACCCTTTACAATGAGCTCCTCAAGAAAATTTTATAGGAAAATGAGGAGGTCGAATAGAGAAAAGATCTATGGGTTCAATTAATACAGTTAATGCTTCTCGGCCTTTGAGGGGCTCAATGGAGAAGTTTACAGATATTTCTTTGTATTAATTGTTTTACATTAAATTTTAAGCTTGCTGGGAAGCTTTTGTTGACTTTAAGGCTTTGTGTAATCTTTGTAATAACTCTGCTGATATTTTTAATAAGTCTCTTTGGCTCGAAATAACTGTTGAGTTTTATTGGGGAAAATATCTTCTGTTCTGGTCATTACTCAGCCCTCTGTTGAATTCTTTGAGGCTACAGGTGGCTTTGGTAGCTGAGAGGATTCAATTAGCCTCTGATGTGGCAGTGGAGGCTTTCTTGGTCTGGTAGATATTTTTGTTTTGACCTAAATAGGACTAATTAGCTTCTGATCTGTGTGTTTAGGCATAATTAGGCCTAAATATTGTCCTATGTTCTTCAACTGTGTTTAATTTAGTGGATTAGGCTTTTGATTGTCGATCTTAGCCGTAATCCACCAAATTTGTGATTCAACCTTCAATTCTTCAGTTCTGTTGTGGTTGGGTCCTTTCACACTGATACTCTCTGTTTAATTTAATTTTTACTGTGTCTTGTTGATGTGCAGGTGCTGTAGGGGCTTTATAGTGTTTCCAGCATTCATGAGGCACTGTCAAACATGGTGTTGCAACCCTGTGGAACAGTCTCTTTGATAAACAAAGGCGTGGGGGATCGTCATCCCCGACCTTTGGTTTTCTTTTTAATATAATGGAAAAATTATTAATACCTGCACAAACCAAGAAAAATGACAAAATCATGCGTATTTGGGTAAGATTTCTTTGGTGGCTTAGGTTTAGAGCATGGTTTTGGATGAAAGCATCCAACGGCGGAGATTGCGCGTTGAGGTTCAAAGGGAAGCGATCGATATAAACAGTGGTGAGATTAAGTTAGGGCCGTTGATCTGTGTTGATCAACGATTGAGATCGACCGAGGAAATATAAGGCAGCGGGGCCACTTTATAGAAAAATTGAAGAAAATGCGAAGAAAATAGGTTAAAAAAAACCTTTGGCGGAGGAAAATGCATTGAAAGGGAAATTGGTGTTTCCAAACGATCCTGGGTCATTGGATTAGTTTGGACCTCGAGATCAACGACGGAGATCACTTATGAATTCCCTTAGAAGAAGGCGGAGGGCGATAGTTCAATGTGAGATCGAATGTGAGCTGTTGATCTGCAGAGATCAACGACAGAGATCAAATGCGATGTGATGAAAATAGAAATGGGGGAAGCGGTTTCGGGTGGAGAAACTGGCGGTATCGCACAGCAAAAGGGGAGGAAGGCGGTTTCACCTTTTTGAACACGATATGCGTCAGAGGGCGACATGTGGCATTTAAAAACCGCCCATATCGCGTGATTTCTGAGAATTAACGTTCGGGCTTAAATCTGTGCGAATATGTGCTCTGACCGTTAGATCCGGGGCATCAGATCGGACGGTTGTGAGAGAGCGCGATATCGACAATATGCACAAGCAGAACGAGGTAGGGTGGTTTTATTCTGGACCGTCCGATCATAGGATGGATGACAAAGATCAAATCTGGGATGGATAGGACCCAAGAGAGTCGAGCCTACTGGGATGAATCTGGGCCGTTAGATCTTTAACATGGACAGTTGAGATAGATCTGGGGTTAAATGGAATAATATATGAGGCGGAGAATGGGCTAATATGGGCCGTTGATCTGCAGAGATCTACGACAAAGATTTGGCCTAAGAAAATTATAAAGTTGGGTTTTTAACCAAGGTCACGACATTCAATCTGGACCGTCGGATCTTGACACATGGACGGCCAAGATGTAATCAGAGGTCTGCAATCTGCGGGGGAAAAACAGAATGGGAACCGATGCGATTAGCTGTGGACCGTTGATATGAGGGCTAGATCAACGGTAGAGAATGAACCAGGAGGTGGCAAATTGGAAGGGGAGCAATAGAATATTAAAATGCGACCAATGAAATCTCTGATGCGAGATTCTCCCGATCGTTGATTGGTTCAAGATCAATGGTCAGGATTCGTTTAAACCAAGAACCTACAAAACCCTTTATAACATAGGAAAATCAAATTTTTAATGAAATACAAAGGATTTTTGGCTTTGGGGCGAGTTATTTATAATGCTTCGCGCCCGATTGCGAGGCCTTCAGGTTACATGAAGAACAAGCGGAGGAATCGAGGGTTATATGCACAAGAGGGGCTAATTGCATCGAAAATTTTTGTTAAAACAAACAAACATGCTCAGTGATAGATTTTGATGCAAGACTGCGCTGGCCGTTTGATTGGCTCAAGATTAACGGTGGGGGAATGGGCGGGACCAATGAATGGCGGGTCCCTAGTGGATATTCTATAAATATGATTTAGCGCTCGATTGCGGGGCCTTCGGGTATATGGAAATAAGCGGAGGGATCGGGGGTTATATACATAAGAGGGCCAATTGGAATCGGGACGAAGGAGTGGGCTTTTCAAATGTGCCTGATCTAAAAACTCCGATGCGAGACTTTATTTATCTTTGATTGGGTTTTAGATCAACGGTTCTTATCAATTAAAAAATTGCACGGGAAAGTTTTAATACAAACATAGGAAAAGTGGGTTTTTATGAATTTACAAAGGGAATATATGATTGGGATGGGTTTATTGGTAAGTTTAAGCACCCGATTGTGGGCTCTCGGGTTATATGAAGCGGTAAAGGGATCATGGGTTTGTATAAAAGGGCTAATCACATTGGGGGACTTTAACATAACAAATAGACTTGCGCGCATCAATTGTTCCGATGCGATAAGCGCCAAATGGGTTTAGCGCTTGGTTCGAGCGCTAGGGCATATGGTGGGGAAGTGGTTTAGGGCTTGGCCCAAAGGGGCTAAGGCCCATATTCAAAAAGACTATTTTTTATGAATTTTTCAAGGATTTTCAATGGATTTGGGGGTTTCGGTAAGGTTCAAAAATGAGTTTTAAACCTTATAAATGGGATTTTACGAAGGGAAGAAGGGAATAAATGAAAAATAGAGGAAATATATGAGGAAAAAGGGGATAGAAAAGGAGGTTAATGATGAAGGGAAGGAGGAGTGAAAAATGATGAAAAATGGAGTTTTCAGCAGTATTTTTCTTCAGGGAAAACAACAAAATTTCAGAGTTTAAGAGGGAAATAGTAGTGAAGATTAATCAAAGGATAGAATATATTTAGAAGACTTTAAGCAACAACAATTTTTGGCAATAAAATTGTTTCCTGAAGGCTTCAAAAAATGATTTAGCCACCATTTGATATGAAAATTTTTATAGGTGGCTAACAGTGGCTCCACATGGGGATGGTGCCTTTTTGAAGGCATCAAGAACTTCAAACATGTTTTCTCTGGGGGGCTGATCATTTCCTTATCCATTGGGCTACAACCTTCCTTACTTGGGGGCGGAAACGTGAAGCTGAGTTACACTTTTGTGAGAATTGGGGGCAGAAATTTTTTTTCGGCAATAGTTCGGCCGAACATTTTATAAAGTTCGGCCGAACTATGTAACAGTTTGGCCGAACTTTCTTATAAAGTTAGGCCAAACTCTTGATTCCGTTTAGACTGACGGCACACTGACTGCGCAAGAAAACAGAATTTTTTCCAGAGATTGGAAAACCGGCAACAAAAGTTCGGCCGAACTTCTAAAAAAAGTTCGGCCGAACTTCTAAAAAAAGTTCGGCCGAACTTTTACTTTTAAAAGAGTTCGGCCGAACTATTTTCTATAAATAAATTGCCCGCGAATGGTTGTGGTTTACCGATTTCATTGTTCGCGCGTTTTCTGTCCATGTTGATGTTGCTATGTTCGCGCTAGTGTTCGTCCTGTCCGTCCCGTCCGCGCTGGTGGTCGTCCTGTTCGTCCCGTCCGCGCTCTTCAACTCGCTGTGTTCGGGTATGTTCTACTCACTGGTTTTGGTAGTCTACTCGCTGTGTTAGGGTATGTTCTACTCACTCGTTGACTCGCTGTGTATCGTTTGACTAACTAAGCTGTGTATCGGTTGATGATGATTAAAGAATGTTCAGTTTATTTATCATCTTGATATATAAGTTATTTTGATTTATTATAATTCTAATGTATGTATTGTGTTGAATTATGAGAATAACTTGATTTTTTAGTAGCACTATATCTGAAACAAAAATAGGTTATGAATAAATATAGTATGCTCAGATTTGTATCTTAGTGAATGACTCATGGGAGCTTATGAAATATGTCTCTCGTAACATTGTAGGTTGAAACTAATTTTTTGTATCCTTTTATATGCAAAATTAATATATATTTAGAGCTTATATTAATTGTTTTTTCTATGTGCTCATAACAATAGTATAGAAGAACGTTAAAATAACCTAGATATTTTTATGAGTAGAGGTTGTAACAAGGTTTGGTAAGTGAGGAAAATTAATTTTAAACCAGTAAGTCTTTAAGTTTTTCATTCATAGACTGAAACCAGGGTGGAATGACTATAGCTGAAATCGGTTATATTTTTCATAACTATGACAGAGGAAACGTGTTCTAGTTACGATCTCATGAGGCCTATTTAACCATACCAATTTCTCATGTGAAGTAAAAACTTGCACCCACAACATATCAGTACTAGAAAAACAGGGACTGAATTATATCATTCCCTTAGTTAGGAGGGGATTTAGGCAGGCTGAATATAAATCTATACACATAAACTTGGTGGCTGTAGATAATATCGGGTTCCTGAGGAAAAAAAGTTCAATAACAGAGTGTTAATTATATCCTATAGTAAGAAAACATAATATTAATTACATGCCATAGTAATCAAAGACACCTTCATTAGAATTCATGAGCAATAAGCATAGACGCCTTCATTATAATTCATGAGCAGAAGAAAAACATATCATCTACTCTCATGTTTCTATAGAAGAATATAAATCTCTAACAAGGATATGGGTAATAAAACCATATCAATATAGATACTCTCTAGGGAAATAAAACTTGAAATTATAATTACATTAGAGATATCGATAGAGAGATGCTTAACCAGTTTTGAGACAACCTTCATGAGTAATAGCAGAAGATAAGTCTAACTCAGCCACAAATAATTAAAGTAACTATAGATGAAACTCATGTATATTCAGAGTTCAAAAATATTTCATATGAAATAGGTACAATTCAGAATACCAATTAACCTAGAAGAGATTCATTTGTAAACAACACAAAATTGTTACTATGTTGTACTAGCTAAATGTTGAGTTAATATACCACCCTTAAAACTGCTTATTACATTGCCTAGAGAACATAGTTTAAATAACACTATATACGGAATCACATATCGACAACAACAAACATAATAAAATATTTTATAAAAGACAAAAACCGTATAGGGTATAAACTCAAACAAAACAAAATTTACTTAGTAAATGAACACAATGTATGACCTTGAGTTATATATATAGCCATATCTAAGCTATATTTCATCTAAGTAGATTTCAATTTAAACGTATATCTAACGTTAAATTATATAAAATAATAACAGTAATCCAAACTTCAAAATAATATTTAGAACTTTAGTATAAAATGTGACATATAATTTTCCTGTGTGGAAAAACATAGTTATCGAGAGTTCAAAACTCATGCATTTGAATAGAAAGTGGGTATACGAATGAGAAAGTAGATTTTTTCTAGAAATGAGGTAGTGAAGGTTGATAGAGAGCCACACAAAATTGCAAATTTAAACCTTAACAAAATTGTTAGATCCTTTTAAAGAAAACGTGTCATATAATCAACTTTCATCGAAATATATGATAAACTCAACCCAATTTTATGAAAAATATTATACCATTTTTTACATTTCACATAATACAAATAGATAAATATTACTTAAGTATTGAACTATAAGGATTTAAATAACCATAGAGAGATGGCCAAGTGATTGAGACAGGGCATCATCACAATAAAAAACCAAGTACAAATTGTAGTAATCCTAGAATCATGCTTTACATAAGGTAAAATTGGGGAACTCATGACTTGTACTATAGATAAAAAAACATTTACCCTTACCAAAAAATATATGATAAAATTTGACAAACTACATAAGCTTAAGCTTAAGGGGATATAATCCTTCTTGCCTTCCATATAGATAATGAAAATGATTGTTCCAAGTCTCATGTTGCTTCTCATGTTATTTTATAAACCTTGATTTGAAAGAAAAATAGGAGGGCAGAAATGTAAGAAATATAAAACATAATGAAACACAACATGAGAAATAGAGAACATAATGAAACACACACATACATATCTCTAGACAATCAACGCAATTATTTTCCTATGAAATCCTTATGGGAGACGAGCAACCCTAAAAAGTAATGATGCTCTAGACTCCTTTTTCCCTAGGAAATCCTTATGGGAGAAAAAAAGCACTAAAATGTAAACATGCTCTACTCTCTCTTTTCTGATATGGAAAATATGTGAGTACAAAGAAAGAGGTAATCTCTCTAGAGTTAGCTAAGACTTTTAGTGTGTAAGGTTGCTATAAAAACTTAACTTCATACATTTTTATCTCTAACTTCACACTCCTAGTTGTATTTTCAACTATGGAACAAAATACAATAACACAAAATGGAACTCTTATTCCTCCTAGTGGCCAAGTATTTAACATAGCGTGATAGCCAACTAGGTGTAAGATTTGACTTCATTAACCATTAATGAGGTTTGTGATTTTAGACCTTTTAGAGTCTTGTTAAAATTCCACATGTAGCTAGCTTGCCATGCATGAGTAATGGGGCTAAAATGTCATTCTCTCGTACCATGGTGGTCAACATGATAGGTCAACTTACTAAAGGCATAAATTTTGAATGAACTTCATTTGATGTTTTTCTTGTAGCATTGGATATGTCTTTAAGTGTAGAATAATGGTCAATATTTCGGCACAAGGGATAATCGTTTGACCCCCAGAAATGTCATTTAATACCTCAAAATGACTCCAAAAGGTTTTAGACCCGAATTCTCCACCCACCATTAAAATGACCCTACAAGTTGATTCTTTCATTTTTTTCACTCTATAAGCATCAAAATATATGACAAATAATATAATTATCCAATCTAGATCATTATTTAATAATTTGTTAAAATTATGAGTAAGATATACATCATGGAATTTAAATAAATAGCGTTAATTCATTGAACACCCTTGTACATTCCTTGTTGATACTTGAAAGTAATACGTTTTGAAAAATAATTTGTTTATGGATTCTATTTTCCACATTCTCTCAACCATATCAAAAACCTTCTTATAATATTTGAAACCTAAGGTCTTTCCCATACTAAAGTATGTTCTTTTAAAACATGTTTTCTTGGTGATATGTGTGATTTAGAAATGATTGGGAAAGCGAAATTCCTCATTTAATATGTACAATATGTTTGGTTGAATCCACATGAAAAACAAGACTCCCAACTGTGAGAAGAGGAAATTACATCCTATTTCCCCCCCCTAGCACAATTACCAGTACAGTTAGAATTTAACAGCCCCAAACTGGATTTTACTCTCAGGTATTGGAACCTCTACAAAGGTTCGACCTGGAAACATAGTTTTTCCTTAGGTTTCTCCACTGGTTCTATGTCCAACTTGGATACCCTACAACAACATCCTTCTTTTCATTTTTTATATCCCCTCTTGGATAACCATAATATCTTGAAATGGAGCTAGCCAACTCAAATATAGTATTGCAAATCCATGGCTAAGTTAGATGAGGATTACATATGGTCTTGAATGAGCATTTGGACTCTTTAGATATATATCTAAAGAGTCCAAAAACTCATTCAAGACCATATGTAATACATAGCCTCCTCATCTAATATATAAAACCTTAATCCATGTGCTTAACCTTAACATTGACACAAATGGAATACAATTTTACTCACTGCTTTATGATAGAAAAATATGCAGATGAATATTGCCCACATATCCGAAGTCAAAAGGGATAGATTAAAAAGGGATGCTCCGGTCATCTATAAAAGATAAATTAAATAAGCATGACATATTAAAGTAATGTAAATTAGATATGCGTACCAATTATGTTCATATAACACAACAAATAGATGATTCAATACAAATGTCACATAGAAGTCATATTTATCTCATGGGCCTTCAAATTAAATTATATATCTAGCATTACATTAAGCTATAGGAGATAAATCAAAGAAGAATTTGAATGTAAATTAAACATGTGTAATAATTATGTCCTCATTTAATATGTACAATATGTTTGGTTGAATCCACATGAAAAACAAGACTCCCAACCGTGAGAAGAGGAAATTACATCCTATTTCTCCCCCTAGCACAATTACCAGTACAGTTAGAATTTAACAGCCCCAAACTGGATTTTACTCTCAGGTACTGGAACCTCTACAAAGGTTCGACTTGGAAACATAGTTTTTCCTTAGGTTTCTCCATTGGTTCTATGTCCAACTTGGATAACCTACAGTTCAATATCCTTCTTTTCATTTTTTATATCCCCTCTTGGATAACCATAATATCTTGAAATGGAGCTAGCCAACTCAAATATAGTATTGCAAATCCCTTGCTAAGTTAGATAAGGATTACATATGGTCTTGAATGAGCATTTGGACTCTTTAGATATATATCTAAAGATTCCAAAAGCTCATTCAAGACCATATGTAATACATAGCCTCCTCATCTAATATATAAAACTTTAATCCATGTGCTTAACCTTAACATTGACACAAATGGAATACAATTTTACTCACTGCTTTATGATAGAAAAATATGTAGATGAATATTGCCCACATATCCGAAGTCAAAAGGGATAGATTAAAAAGGGATGCTCCGGTCATCTATAAAAGATAAATTAAAGAAGCATGACATATTAGTAATGTAAATTAGATATGCGTACCAATTATGTTCATATAACACAACAAATAGATGATTCAATACAAATGTCACATAGAAGTCATATTTATCGCATGGGACTTCAACTTAAATTATATATCTAGCATAATACATTAAGCTATAGGAGATAAATCAAAGAAGCATTTGAATGTAAATTAAACATGTGTAATAATTATGTCCTCATTTAATATGTACAATATGTTTGGTTGAATCCACATGAAAAACAAGACTCCCAACAGTGAGAAGAGGAAATTACATCCTATTTCTCCCCCCTAGCACAATTACCAGTACAGTTAGAATTTAATAGCCCCAAATTGGATTTTACTCTCAGGTACTGGAACCTCTACAAAGGTTCGACCTAGAAACATAGTTTTTCCTTAGGTTTCTCCACTGGTTCTATGTCCAACTTGGATAACCTACAACAACATCCTTCTTTTCATTTTTTATATCCCCTCTTGGATAACCATAATATCTTGAAATGGAGCTAGCCAACTCAAATATAGTATTGCAAATCCCTGGCTAAGTTAGATGAGAATTACATATGGTCTTGAATGAGCATTTGGACTCTTTAGATATATATCTAAAGAGTCCAAAAGCTCATTCAAGACCATATGTAATACATAGCGTACTCATATAATATATAAAACTTTAATCCATGTGCTTAACCTTAACATTGACACAAATGGAATACAATTTTACTCACTGCTTTATGATAGAAAAATATGCAGATGAATATTGCCCACATATCCGAAGTCAAAAGGGATGGATTAAAAAGTGATGCTACAGTCATCTATAAAAGATAAATTAAAGAAGCATGACATATTAGTAATGTAAATTAGATATGCGTACCAATTATGTTCATATAACACAACAAATAGATGATTCAATACAAATGTCACATAGAAGTCATATTTATCTCATGGGCCTTCAACTTAAATTATATATCTAGCATAATACATTAAGATATAGGAGATAAATCAAAGAAGCATTTGAATGTAAATTAAACATGTGTAATAATTATGTCCTCATTTAATATGTACAATATGTTTGGTTAAATCCACATGAAAAACAATACTCCCAACCGTGAGAAGAGGAAATTACATCCTATTTCTCCCCCCTAGCACAATTACCAGTACAGTTAGAATTTAACAACCCCAAACTGGATTTTACTCTCAGGTACTGGAACCTTTACAAAGGTTCGACCTGGAAACATAGTTTTTCCTTAGGTTTCTCCACTGGTTCTATGTCCGACTTGGATAACCTACAACAACATCCTTCTTTTCATTTTTTATATCCCCTCTTGGATAACCATAATATCTTGAAATGGAGCTAGCCAACTCAAATATAGTATTGCAAATCCTTGGCGAAGTTAGATGAGGATTACATATGGTCTTGAATGAGCATTTGGACTCTTTAGATATATATCTAAAGAGTCCAAAAGCTCATTCAAGACCATATGTAATACATAGCCTCCTCATCTAATATATATAAAACTTTAATCCATGTGCTTAACCTTAACATTGACACAAATGGAATACAATTTTACTCACTGCTTTATGATAGAAAAATATGCAGATGAATATTTCCCACATATCCAAAGTCAAAAGGGATAGATTAAAAAGGGATGCTCCGGTCATCTATAAAAGATAAATTAAAGAAGCATGACATATTAGTAATGTAAATTAGATATGCGTACCAATTATGTTCATATAACACAACAAATAGATGATTCAATACAAATGTCACATAGAACTCATATTTATCTCATGGGCCTTCAACTTAAATTATATATCTAGCATAATACATTAAGCTATAGGAGATAAATCAAAGAAGCATTTGAATGTAAATTAAACATGTGTAATAATTATGTCCTCATTTAATATTTACAATATGTTTGGTTGAATCCACATGAAAAACAAGACTCCCAACCGTGAGAAGAGGAAATTACATTCTATTTCTCCCCCCTAGCACAATTACTAGTACAGTTAGAATTTAACAGCCCCAAACTGGATTTTACTCTCAGGTACTGGAACCTTTACAAAGGTTCGACCTGGAAACATATTTTTTCCTTAGGTTTCTCCACTGGTTCTATGTCCAACTTGGATAACCTACAACAACATCCTTCTTTTAATTTTTTATATCCCCTCTTGGATAACCATAATATCTTGAAATGGAGCTAGCCAACTCAAATATAGTATTGCAAATCCCTGGCTAAGTTAGATGAGGATTACATATGGTCTTGAATGAGAATTTGGACTCTTTAGATATGCATACCAATTATGTTCATATAACACAACAAATAGATGATTCAATACAAATGTCACATAAAAGTCATATTTATCTCATGGGCCTTCAACTTAAATTATATATCTAGCATAATACATTAAGCTATAGGAGATAAATCAAAGAAGCATTTGAATGTAAATTAAACATGTGTAATAATTATATGTCCTTTCTAGTTCAATAAATAGATAATAATTTGGCTCAACTATGCCTTGTACATGTTTTCCTTTAAACCTTTACTTTCATAGCACATTTTCATAAAAAATTTGGACCTTATTCCTCTAGTGTGTCTCTCAAAAGCACGTACACATTCATTTTGAGAGGAAATTGAAGACAAAAACCAATAGCTAATTCTTCTAACTAACCTTGACTAAAATGAGCTAAATTGTACTTTGATACCAACTTTATTTGAATATGGAAAAAATAGTTTTGTTGGGCTATCTCCCTCATTAGTTAAATAAAAATGTGTCTAGGATCGTCTAAATTTAGCCAATTGGGAAGGGGTATATGTGTCAAGCTTTAAGTGTATTTTGTGAGAAATTTATTAGTTAATTAGCTTTTAAAAACTCGTGTACAACAAATAAAATGCAAAAATTTTATTTCTAGGAAATTTTTTTCCCTCAATCCAGATTCTGATCATTGGACATGTAAGAGGAAGAAAAAGGGAATTCGCTTTTCAAATTCTAGACCTTGTCTAAACCAAAATAAACTAGAGGTTTGGTTTTCAAATACATTCACTTATTTGGAAAAGTTCTAGCTACCAAAAGTCCATATGCCAATCTACCTCCCAAGAAATCCATTTATTACACCACTGGTTAGTTTTTTGTCTTCCTCAGCAAGGTCATCAATGGAGTCATCAAAACTACTATTTGAAACTTCAATGCCAAAAATAAGTCGAAAGAATTCAATTTCTCCTCCAAAACCTTCTTCTATGAGCAAAGCTAGCATGATGTCGTTGAGAAATTCAGTAATTCCACGAGGAAATTCTATCAAAGTTAAAACAAATCCTTTTCATCCATATTTAATGCCTACTTTTTCAGGTGGAACGCCTCCAAATTTAAGGACCATAATGCCATAAAATATGTAACTTTACCTAATAGGTGTAGACCTAGAACCCCCAACTTTGCGTGACATGTATAATTGAAGATCTTATATGGTAAGGAGTGTGAGAAGAGAGTCATGGTCACTGAGTTGAGCAAGAGAAATAGTTTGGTATGACAACCTTACTTGTGATAGGGCTAGCTAGCAGGCTACCAAATTACATGGTAATGGCATTCAAAATGTGAAAATTCCCATTTCACTTGGAAATAAAATGGTAGAGAAAGGTATAGATGAAAGGAGATATCCATTTATGGTAAAGAAATCAAATAGTTCTATCAATTCCACCTTGCGACTCTAAGAGACATTGAATTAAATTTCATCATTCATAATTCATGGTCATGAACCATGATTGTGTTGCAATTTTGATAACATCTGTTGTATGCAGAAGCTAATAAAAAATGATCGAAAATGACATTTTTGCTCTATTTTTTTTTAATATTTAAGGAAAATTACACCAAGTAGCTTCCAACTTCATATGACCATCATGTCAAACTCATCTCAGGATATTGTCCAAGTAAGAGCCACTTAAGCAAGCAATCTAGTATACATGACTCCAATTTCAATTAGCAGCAATGAATGTTCTCTAAGTATGGTGCAAACATTGCTCCAGATCCTCAATGGGGCATGTTTGATGACAATAATTTGGGGAGTGAGAGAGGGAGATGGTAGGAGAAAAAATTCAAGGAATCCACGAGAAATTGAAAAATATATAACTAGAATAAGGTGGAATACATTTGTAACCTAAGAGAGAAACCTGTGAGGAAATGGGTGAAGTTGGTATTACACACCCAATTGGACAAACTCGAGGAGAAAACATTTCTCCCACTTTATTTGTTGGCATAACCTAGTAAGTGTTATTCACTAGCATGTATTTTGTAAAGGCCTTGACCTAGTTTCCATTCAACTCCATCCACCAGGTTGTAGAGGATTCCAAGCCTAATTTCATGAAAATTAAGTTGGGGATGATCACATTGACCTGCTTGATGACATGTCTATGAAGATTAACTACCTTGAACTATTTTTTTTGCGTAGGGAAAGAGACACATTCCCATGTCTGAGCATGAAAACGTTATTTGATATTGTTAATGGGCCTCTAGTTTTTACTTCTACAAGTTCTATAGGCAGAGTCTGTAAAGGGCCAGGTAGCCTCTGGATCTCATCTTTTATGAAAGGTGACATGTCTAGTAAATGCCCCTACATTCAATCTCTGGAATGGATCTAAACAGAAGTTCTTCATTTTAATATCCATAAAACACGACAACTTTAAGGTAAACTATGTACATGTGTCATTTCTCCCACAAACTGAAGTGTATAAGTGGTAAATTTTATACCAAGTGTGCTCCCACCATTTAAAGCGCAATTTGGTGAACTTATCATTTTTATAATTTCTTTTTCGATTAAATTTAGTTTCACACATGATCAATTATTGCTTTGAAAGTTGTGTTCTACATAATTTGTGTACACTAAATTACAAATTGATTTTTTGAAATCTATTTTGTGTAAATGTCGACCAATAGATATATATCATGGAGGATGAACGAAGAAGATCAGCCGAATCCCATATGGAGGTTCAGGGATCGGAGGATGTTCACGGTATTTAAATATAATCTTAAATCTCCATACATGTGTGTACATATGGAATTGATTTTTTATTAACTTTGTGAGTTAAATTAGTTGTTAATAAGTTTCATATTTTAATTTTTAGGAGGCAAGAGGAGAAGGGTTTCTACTCCATCCATGGAGTGTGGCCAAGGTTCAACTGGTCAAGGTACGAGTGGTAGCAGGTTGCGGGAAGGGGGTGATATTTATTCCCCCGAAGGCCAATCAACGGCTGCTGGTTCTCAACAGGGTCATTGTGGGTCTGGTTCTCAGTAGCGTCATTCCCTAATAGAGTCCCTTTCTAGTGTATATTACTCAGGAAAGTGTACTTCAACTTGTTCTAAACAAAATTGCAATAGCAATGAGCATAGTGATGATTCCAAAATAAATTTGAAATGGTCTCTAGTTGTCCATATGAAGGACATGCATCCTTTGTGAAACTTTTTCTTAGAAAATTATAATCTAATAAAAACATTCATATTACATAAGAGTTTGTAATATCATACAAAGAAAATTGAATTATCTATTTTGTTTAAGGGTCAATATGGCCCCATCGCTTATCCTAATTGATAAAGGGGATATAGGGAATTCATATGAGCAGTTGGGCCTTTAAATCCAAACAAGTTTATCGTATCTCCATAACCTATCTCTCAAGCTCCACTTAGACTTTGTGTATTAAACTTGAACAAGTCCTCTACTAGAATTAAATTTTTGAATCATATTTGTATTACATTTCTTGTGCTATGACCTCTTATGCCATTTCATGTGTTGGGTTGACATGATGCAAATTAATGCTTCTGTTTCATGATGCTTTAGTTGTAATGGAAATATAGAAAACAACAATATGTTGACTAGGACTTATTATGTGTACTTGCACAACTAGGATATGGCGTGAAAAATAGTTTTTTTTATGGAATATAATCACTTTCATTTATGAAAATTTGATAAACTAAAAATATACATTCTTCTAATTGTGGTATGTTACGTTTTATTCTATATTCTCATATATTTTGAATTGAAATGACCAAATATATTGTATATTCTTACAAATATTTAAAGAGTGCACAATTTCATCCCTGACAAACATGTAGATTATATCTAAAATACTTGGTTGACAATAGAAATAAGAATAGGGTGTTAAAAAAATGGATTTGTTTTTGTTTATGCAACTCAAAATTTTTTTTGCTAATTTGAAGCTAGAAACAAAGTATCTAACTCATCTAACACATATAGTAAAAGAGGCAAGGCCATAATTTTTTGAATTTACAAGAATGTATGTGCATTAATAGTAATTCTCATGTGTTTTATTACATAAATTCATAACTATGTGAGGCTTCCTTTCGCTTCATTATTACGACTTATGTTTCAAACATAAATCTTAAGCATTAGGACCTACTTTTCTCTCCTAGGCATAGTCAATACCCTAGGCTCATCCCTGCTATGACTAGTCACACAAGGAATACTACTTGGGTGTTAGAGACTACATAGAGAGGACATGTGTCATGGTTGAATTCCATGTTCATAATACTTGCAACCTAGAACATTTATTTTTTCATATAACTAATTTGTATGCCTTGTTGACCATGATCTGGGTTCGTAGATCCATCATTAATTCCCAAAACTAAATAATGATCTAACCATATCTTACTGAGAGACCAAACATCCCATAGAAAGGTCCTATGTCATGTGCCACTGCATATCTCACCATGCTTGAGCCCAATAATCTTTGTTAAATTCCCAATTCCCTTCTTATACTTTCCTCACCATTATCAAGATGGAAAGACCCATTAATATCATTGAAAACAAAAAAATTTCCAATAGGAAGAACATAGCATTTCAATGCAACTAACCATCTATCAATTGAGCTCTAATTGAAAATAGATTTTAAAGAAGTAGATATATGTAAAAATTATCCCTTTAATTTTGATTGGAAATATAAGTCTCTAGTACATATATATGTTTGTTGAATTTGGGTCAATGTCGTTAATGCACTCAAATAGGTGGCCTTGTCGATTTATTTACATTGTTGAAACTTGTTACCAAAAAATCCAACTAGTTTTTCATCAATGCACATAGAAAAACTACTTGGAACAATTAATTGTGCATTCTAGAACATATCTATCCAAGACAAGTAACATTTTTCATCAATGCACATTGAACATATCCGACCATTGAACAAGCAGATTTTGTACGAGATTTTCAATCAGGATTAGAGATGTGGGTCAAATCCCACCAAAAGTCGGAGAAGTGCTTCGAGTCTCTTGTCTGAAAGGAATTTTCGTATGAAAGGAATTTTCGTACAAAACTATACTGCAGATGATTTATTTACATTGTGTCCATACTTTTTACCAGAAAATCCAGCTATTTTTTCATTAATGCACATAGAAAAACTAGTTCCAGTTAATTGCACTCTAGAACATATATATTGAGTACGTAAATAATTTTTCATCAATGCACATAGTAAAACTAGAACAATTAATTTCATTCTATAACATATATATATATATATATATCCAATAAATATAGCATTTTTTATCAATGCACATGTATGTATGTAAAACTACTTTCAGGTGATACTAGAGCACGTGCTTGTACCCAAACAATTTGTACATGTGAAAACACTTGCACAAATAACATAAGTAGCTCAATTTTTAGTTGAGTACTGGAAGTTCTAAAACATATTTAATCCAAAGATAATAAGTTGTTGGACAATTCACTAAAAAAAATTCTAATGGAATTCCATCCTCAATAATTCGTTCATGATCGGATTTTGACATTTTCCATCTCTTAATTTTTTATTTTTTCTTTGATTGAACTTCTATCAACTTTATGCGTGCTGCACACACCAAGTGACTATATTGACAACTTATGGAATCAGGTTCATAGTCTTCAAAGTAAACAAAGTCTCCACTTTGATGATTTTGTTTGAAAAAATAACCTTTCAGTATAATAGACCCTCTGTCATACTGAAATCCGTGATCATCATAGTTCTATAATAATTTCATTTTTCATTCAGTGCAACGCATCAAATAATACTTCACATTTTCATCATTGTCAATAGGTGCAATTACAGTGAAAACATCTCCTGCACAATAAAATGAATTTAACAAAATTATGCATATTTAAATTTATTTTTAGATCTTTAAATCATTAGAAAGTAATTCAAATGTTACCTTCTCTAACAAGATCAGAAACTCGATCACCATCGGATAATATTGTAGTTTCCTCTGATTGCATTTCTTCAAACATTGCAACAGACATTTTGCCCTTTGTATTTAGCTTTGTATGTTTCCAATCGTTCACATACATTTTGTTTTCACAAATGTCATTGGATTTTGTGTTGTCTATGCAAACATCACAAAAACAAGAATATTTTCTTTTATCCAATGCAAACACATTTCTGGACGACTTTGTTTGAATTGAATGCAATTTTCGAGTCCCTTTTAGTGTTTCAACATCATTTCCAATTGATATATTTACGTCTTCGATTCCAATATGCCAGAAAAACCTTTATATGGAAAATTAGAAGAAGAATTTGTAAATATGATATCAAAATACAATCAAAGATAATCATTGCATGATAAATGTACAATGTTTAAAATTAGATTTCCAATATAAATTAAATTGAATGTACCTTCACACTTCTCTTGATGGGTTTCTCTCATGTCTTAGAGCAGCGATGCACCATTGAACAACTTCTTGAGCATTCACAAGTCGGCTTGCAGAGTGGTTCATTTGATATCTTCGAAGTACTTATTTTATGCATGCTCCTGCACCGTCATGTTCTCCTTTTCCATGGCCAGTTTCAAAGAAATTCCAACAATGTTTAATGCAGGTTTTCTTATGAAGACAACACAACCAAAAGAATGATCGTGCAGATTTGAATTGACCTGCGCATCCGTCTGACCATATCCAATGTTCATTGAATGTTATTCCACGATTTTTCAATGAATCATAAAATTTTCCAAAACAATGTTGTACAAAACATGTATCATGTGTACGATCGTCACTGATATAAAAGTGATATTCTTTAATGATATGTCGATTTTCACTCGTGCTTTCTATATGATCGACATTTTGTTCAACATTTCTATATAGAATATGGACGAGCATGGAGACTTGGTCAGAATGATAGTATTCACTCTGAATTTCTTTTTGTGGAACAAATGTGTAGTTTTCTGCAAAATCAATCACTGAAAAAATGGTCCCTGGTGGAAAAACTTCACGAGATTTTTTGAATTGCAAGTCTTGCCATCGAGCTCTATGGGAATGCTTGGTATATTTGTAAATTTCTGCCTCAAACTTTCTCAAAAAGTCTATCAGAAAAATTCCGTCTTCTACTAATTCAATTCTTTTAACATTATTTGCACCTTGAATCGATGTATCGATATATTCATATCTCTTCCATTTCACTTTCATGTTGGACAATGATTGATCATTTATATCAATACAATATTTGTTTTGAAATTTAGTCAAATGTCCACAATCATCGCATTTTTTACCACCAACACATTTCTTTTTGTAAAATAGTTCATCACTTTCTCTTTCACATAGAATTTGAGATATGAAATCACGGATAGTGGAAGGAGGAGGTGAATCCTTCCATAATGTTCTACCGAAACCAAGGAATGTGTCATAATATAACTCAAATTCCACATGATAACGACAACAACAAGTGTCGCGTACGGTGATAGGTTTTACATACCATGGTTTTTGTTGAACAAAAGCACTAAGTGAAACATGAATTTGACGATTCTCTTCTTTGAACTTGTTGAATAACTCTATCTGAGTGGTTTCCAAGAGATATTTTTCATGTTCTTCGTACTGATTTCATGCTATTCTTCTTCGCATCACATGCCTTGCAGTTGGTGAAACACGCGAATTGTTCTTCCAATCTTCATATATTATTTTTTTAACATTTTCTCCAAGTCTATCTTTGTATGGTTGCCTACAAATAGCTCTCCAACAAGCGAGTTCATCATTTACATCTATTTGCAACTGAAATTTCCGATGTTTGTGCAAAGTTTTTAGCGAGGTTCCCATTGCTCGTGCCATAGATGTTACCAAACGATTCTCTTGAGTACTTGAGGAAACCATTGCCATCTGTATTCCTCTACGTACAATTGAAACATCTTTCTCTCTAGATCTCTTAATTGACTTTATAGCACTACTCATATTTTTTATCACTTCTTCCTTAATTTTATTATCTTTGGTTGATTTTCGAATACCCAATAGTGTCGTAGCTTCTTTTAATTTCCTTGATGATATGAGACCTTTCAACATTTGAACCTGAACTGTCACCCACTCATTTAAGAAATACTTTTCAAAAATGCAGTTAACACGATATCGTATAACATGGTCAGGTTTTTTATCTCCATATGTGCGAGTGTAAACATTTTCTAACATCTCATTATCGATAGTGATTTCATCTATACATATTTGAAAAAATAGTACATATTCAATAAATAACTAAATTAATAAATATATCTAAAATTTCAAATATTTTTCAAATTAGTTCATCAAATAAAAATTAAGCTTCACATTTTACATTAGGAAAATTTTAAATATATCAATAGATCATAATATTTACATTTACATACCTGCTTCAATTTCTGCTTGAGGTTGATTTTCTTCTTCAATATTTTGAGGAATATCTCTGTCTGGTTACATTAAACAAAATATTTTTCAAACTAGTTCATCAAATAAAAATTAAGCTTCACATTTTACATTAGGAAAATTTTAAATATATCAATAGATCATAATATTTACATTTACATACTTGCTTCAATTTCTGCTTGAGGTTGATTTTCTTCTTCAATATTTTGAGGAATATCTCTATCTATTTACATTAAACAAAATATTTTTCAAATTAGTTCATCAAATAAAAATTAAGCTTCACATTTTACATTAGGAAAATTTTAAATATATCAATAGATCATAATATTTACATTTACATACCTACTTCAATTTCTGCTTGAGGTTGATTTTCTTCTTCAATATTTTGAGGAATATCTCTGTCTGTTTACACTAAACAAAATATTTTTTGAATTAGTTCATCAAATAAAAATTAAGCTTCACATTTTACATTAGGAAAATTTTAAATATATCAATAGATCATAATATTTACATTTACATACCTGCTTCAATTTCTTCTTGAGGTTGATTTTCCTCTTCAATATTTGAGAGGGCTTCTAACTTTCTTTTGCGAGATTGTCTCGTCTCTTCTCTACGTTCCTCGGGGTCTCTTTTTCGATCATATTTTCTCGCACAAGTTCTTCGATTTCCCATGATAATAGGGTATGAAGTTCAAAAAATTTCCTTCAAAAAATTAGACAATAACTCAATTACAAAAAATATCACAGAAGATTTAATTTAAAAAAATTCAGTGTAAATTTTTTGCAAAAAATACATACTCCAATCCAAAACACTTTAAAAAATTCGAGAGAAAAATGTCTTATAAAAATAAAACGAAGCTCAAAAGATTTACTTCAACTCAAAACACGTACATACCTCCAAGAAATGTCTTTTGAATGTACGTCCAAGAAATTTTTTTAAGTTCAAAACAATTTTTGCCAAAATCAGGCCGCCTCCAAGAAATGTCTTCCAAAAAAATTCTTTGTAAAATGAATTTGCTTCCAAGAAATGCTTTTAAACCCAAACTTTCAAGATAATTTTTTTTAACCCAAACCAAGATCTTTATAAAATGAGATGAAATGTGCGAAAATTGTGAATCATTTCGCGGCAATTTATATTGCCGCGAAATGTGTTTTTAGTAGGGGCTCCGCAAAACTTTCCGGCCGACGGAAAGTTATACAATAGTTCGGCCGAACTTTTTATTAAAAGTTTGGCCGAAATATTAAGACGTTAGATTTAACGAGCATACGGCGGAAAACATAGTTCAGCCGAACTTAGATTAAAAGTTCGGCCGAACTAACGCGTCACCAATTACGCAAAACCAGGTTCTGAATACGGTTCTGCAACTTTGCACTGATTAAACTCCATGAAAAGTTGTTAATTAACTATCGGAACCAAGACAAGCATTTTCAGAATTGAATCTACTTTCAAGAAATATAAATTTTATGGAATTTCATAAACGTTTATTAATTTTAATTATTTTTCTAATAAAATGGGTGCAAACAATTTCTGAGGGTCATTGTGTTTCAGTGAAATCAAAATTTTGTATCTCCCAAAATACATTGTAAAAAAAATTGAAAAAATTATGGGGCATTACAATGGTCCATCATCTCTAATGGGTAGCTTTTATATTTTTAGTTTATAACATATATGTTAAGAAATTTTTTGTGACGCGAAACATATCCAAAATACGCAGATTTTCGTATTAGACCAGTTCAAAAAATTCTAGTAATTATGATATGCATCCATTGGCTTTGTAAATATGTTGAAAACAAAGTAGACTCTGTCTAGATTGTTGTAACACATTTTGTTTTTTCAAAAACACAAATTTTCAATGAATACAACATTGCGTCATAACATGACTTCTTATGAATCCTTTGATTGTTAAGAAACACACACTCAAAGAAACGCTAAGTTGACATATCAAATCTGCATAAACAAATTTCAAAAAATAAGTAATAGAAAGCTAACAAAATTTCTCACAACTTTTATTTTTATCGCAAAATGAAATTCTACACAAAAAAATTGTTATAGTTTGCAGAAAGTTGAAGAACCGAAAAAAATGAAATTTTTTTCTCAAAAAAGGGCAAAAAGTGTAACCCAGCTTCACATTTTCACCCAAGGATGATCTTATTTTGTTTTGAAAATGTTAGCAGCCATGAAAAAACAATGGAACTTCATCAACAAGCTTTCTACCTACCCAATCCTACTGATCTAACATTTTTTCTTCTTTTAGAGTGCATTTGGATTGGAAAACTCTTTTACAAACATTTATTCTTTTGAAAGAAAAAAACTAATCTAAGTCTACTTCTTATTTCTCCATGAACTCAGATTAAACAGTTGAGTTCATATCCTTCTCTACCTAACTACTATCTGTTAGGATTAGACTGTCTAACAGATTTTTATTCTCTATTTTCTAAAACAAGAAATTTAAAAGCATATAAGTTAGGATTGAACAGTCTAACTTGCTGTTGATCTATGACATAAAAACAAGCTGCACATAGTTTTTTATTTGCAGAAAATTAAATCAAAATGCTGAAGGCATAAGATCTGAAAGTTTTAAGAACCTCCTTCTCTATTCTTCAGCTTTGTTTTTAGGCTTGTTTGAGCTATTTTTCCTTTGTTATCTGGTTTAAGTTTTGGGCTTATTAGAACCAGTTTAATTCTGTTTTTGACTCAAAATTTAAACAATTTAGAGTCATTCTTCTTTTGGAAACTCATAGGTTCATATTTTTGGCTTGTTTGAACCTTCATTTTCTATCCTAATCTACCTAACTGATAAGCCAAGATTAAGATTTTTGGCAAATCTATTTCACTAACCTATCAGCAGTAAATTGAAAACTAATTAGTCATGATTAGGCTATATGAATAACTAGGAGTGTGTTTCTTAGGAGTAGCATTTGAGCTTGCACACTACCAGAATTTGTTTCTCTTTTTTGGTATGGGGCTGTACCTTTCTTGTTTTTACAATCTGCCCTCTTTTCTCTATTCTATTGTTTTTGTATTTTTCTTTTTCTCTCAAGACAAAAATCAACAACTAACTAAATGCTCAAAGGCTGAGCTTTATTGACATTCCTATCTAACCTATTCTAACTTGGAATATTTACATTTTTAACCTACAAACTCTCTTTTCCAATACATCCATTCAATCAGATGGTTCCATGACTGGTCTTTGCTCATTTCTTTGAGCATGTAGGATAGACAAGAGCATTCCCATGTTCTCTGTTTCTTGACAACAGCTCTGAATTTTTTTTTTGCACTTGGTGATATACTGTTGTTTGCAACCTTTATCCCTTCTTTAGAGGTCTTCAGGAAATCAACATAGGGATCTTGAAATAATTCCTGGTTAATATTATTTGGAAGATGTGTTCCAACCAGGATCACCTCTTCTTTATTTTCCACTATATCAAGGCAAAGATTTTCTTGGGAAAGAAAAAATTCCCCATCTTCATTATTATTTGAACTGGAGGACTCATCATATATTGCAGGACTGTCCTCTTGTAGTCTTGGTAAGCTTTGGTTTAGTGGACTGCACTCTGTGAAGAGGTTATTATATTCTTGAACAGGGCTACGTTCAATTGCTTCCTCTTTTTCAAGAGAAGGCTCCTTGGTTTCAACTTGCTAAAAATTTCTTTGTTTCTTTCCTCCTCATCCTTTGAGTTGAAATTCTGCTGTGTCCCAATCGCATGGAAACTATTACTGATGTTCTGAGATGAAGTAGAGAAAATATCCAATGAATCTTTACTTACTCCCAAGCTTTCAAAACGTTCTTCATCAGTATCATAAATAATCTGTACTGGCCCATTACTTCTTTGAAGGGATTGATATTCCTCCCATAAATCTGCTGATGATGGTCCTGCAAGATTAAATTTTGTTTGGGAAGCATCATCACTAGATCGATCTAAGATAGGAAAATCATCAATATAAGTAATACTACCAATAAAACATATTGGGTTATCAACAAGCTCTTCTTTATTCTAATCTACAAAAGAACTTTCTAAATATGTACAACAAAGTTCTATATGTGAATGGGCAAGGGTATTTGTTTTGAAAAAAATTTCAAAGACTGGCTGTTTATTAATAGTCTGATCTATCTCTTTTTCTGTCAAAGGGAAAGATGTTTCTATGTTCCTTTAAAGAGGAGTACAACAGTTCTCTGTCTCTTGTGAAGACTAGTTTTGAGGCTGGATGTCTTCTTAAGCCTCAACTATAAGGGATGATGAATCATTACTTGGGTTTTCAGGGATATCTTGAGGAATGTCCTTTATTCCTTGGTTGATTTTTTCCTCAACTGATTCATCTATATTCTTATAATTTTTCAATAAGATATTAAACTCATGAATGGCTGTTAAAATATCTTCAGGATACATTTCTTCCAAAGCTTCATTATAATCTATAATTTGTTGGGTCATGTTTTGTGATGGATCATAATATATTGCACCCCATGATAATGATGTAGTGTTTTCTTTATAGCTCTCATAAAACACATATTCAAGGTCCTTCAAAGAAAACAAACTACTAGATCTCAGGAATTCATACCAATCCCTAGCTTTTCCTTCTAATGTTAACATGAACATTTTCATTAGGCAATCTTCATGCCATTCTACTTTCAACCTCCATACATGTATATGAAATTTGATGAGATGTAATCAAGGGTCATCAAAATTTTCACCTTGAAAAACAGGAAGGTTGGCATCCCAATTCACCTGGGGCATCTTGTGTGGAAACCCAGGGATATGATCCCTACTCATTGGGGCATATATTCGTTGTATCATTGGAATCATGTTTGTAAATTAAGAAAGAGGTCACTGTGTCTGTTCTACCAGTTCAGAGTCTTCTATCAGTGGAGTCATTTGGTCTTTTAAGAGTTTTGGAGTCGCCAAGTGGATGGTTTAGACTTTTCTGTCCACTAACAGTATGATTGGGTTTGCTCAATGCATTCCCAAAAAGAGTCTTATTATGATTGGAAAGGTAATAGGCCTACTGGAAAGGCCAGTGGAGTCACCAAGTGGAAGTTTTTAGCTCTTTTGGAGGTAAAATGTTTTATGGTCCACCACCATGTACCAATCTAAAAAAAATTGGGTCTTTTGAGGTCTTAAAGATGTATAAGATGTAAATTCACTCAGAAGTCCCCAGTGGAGTCACCATAAATGTTAGCAATCTGTGATTTTAGCAGATTGGTGAGACTAAAACTGCAGAAACAAAACTTGAACCACTTTGGGAATCTAGGATCTAGCCCTCTTGAATCCAGAGAAGGATCTCTCTATAAGTGCAAAGATTGATTTATCTTTAAGGCTTTTTGGATATGATATTAGGCTAGTTATTAAGAGCAAGGGTTTTTGTTTGTTTTTGGATGGTTGAGCATGATTATTAGTTGAGTGGAAAGTCCTAAAATGAAAGAGTTTCAAAGGTGTGAAGTTGCAAGCAATCAGAACAAGCTTTGGCTAATAAGATAGATATAACGCTGGTTTTTAGTCGATTGGGCTATGAAGTCATAAGAGGGCTTTAATTGTGCAACAATTTCAAGAGTGGTCCAAGGGGCAAGTCATCTATATCACAAGATCTTTGAGATTAAATGATGGAATGGAAACAATAAAAGTGTTGAAGGGGTGGAAAAAGACAATAATTTCAACTAGGATTTATCCGTCTGTCCAAACAAGAAAAGCATTTTAAGTAACTGTTTAAAACTGGCCAAAGGACAGGGCTAACCATAGACTTCTTTGGGCAAGTTTGTATTAAAGCTGACTCAACAGACAAACAATCCAGTAATCCGCATAATTACTTTCAGAAGGGATGAAAACAGATAAGAAAAACAAAGTGTAGCCTAAGATCAGATAAGATAATTTTAAATCTAGACTGCTTTCAACATACTCTTAGGGAAACTTTTAGAACTACCTTTGGAGAAAGAAGCTAGAAAACAGGGCAAACCATCACTTTTCTAGTCTAAATTTACTGAGTAAATAATGAAAATAACATTCAAGAACAATGTTTAAAGTAAACAGTAGGATGAGGGAAAGCCAACATTCCTAACTGCTTGAACTGTATTGAATCATTCTTAAATAAACAATTTGGAGGAAAACATTGAGATAAAGCTTATCAGTCAGAGAAGGGTACTGTAAACACTAAATCCTAAATCTATGCTTGTTGTTCTTTATCAGAGGATAATGGACAAAATGGCATACATGAAAGGAAAACAATAACACAGAAAGAAGCACTTCACCAGTGATATAGACCAGGATCCCAAGAAACAACTTGTTTATTGATGTCAATCCAGTTACATTCTTCAAGTCCAATGTTTCAGTTCAGCAATCATCTTCTCTTGTCAGCCAAACTTATTTGATTACAAACAGAGCTTCAAGAGCCTTTGAACACTATTTACATGTAGAAAATTTCGAGCACCAGTATATTTCAAAGTTCTGCAACCAACCCAAATCCAACCCTTTACAATGAGCTCCTCAAGAATATTTTATAGGAACATGAGGAGGTCGAACAGAGAAAAGATCTATGGGTTCAATTAATATAGTTAATGCTTCTCGGTCTTTGAGGGGCTCAATGGAGAAGATTACAGATATTTCTTTGTATTAATTGTTTTACATTAAATTTTAAGCTTGCTGGGAAGCTTTTGTTGACTTTAAGGCTCTGTGTAATCTTTGTAATAACTCTGCTGATATTTGTAATAAGTCTCTTTGGCTCGAAATAACTGTTGAGCTGTATTGGGGCAAATATCTTCTGTTTTGGTCATTACTCGGCCCTCTGTTGAATGCTTTGAGGCTACAGGTGGCTTTGGTACCTGAGAGGATTCAATTAGCCTCTGATGTGGCAGTGGAGGCTTTCTCGGTCTAGTAGATATTTTTGTTTTGACCTAAACAGGACTAATTAGCTTCTGATCTGTGTGTTTAGGCATAATTAGGCATAAATCTTGCCCTCTGTTATTTAACTGTGTTTAATTTAGTGGATTAGGCTTTTGATTTTCGATCTTAGCTGTAATCCACCAAATTTGTGATTCAACCTTCAATTCTTCAGTTCTGATGTGGTTGGGTCCTTTCACATTGATACTCTTTGTTTAATTTAATTTTTACTGTGTCTTGTTGATGTGCAGGTGCTGCAGGGGCTTTATAATGTTTCCAGCATTCATGAGGCACTGACAAACATGGTGTTGCAACCCTGTGGAACAATCTCTTTGATAAACAAAGGCGTGGGGGATCGTCATCCCCGGCCTTTGGTTTTCTTTTTAATATAATGGAAAAATCATTAATACCTGCACAAACCAAGAAAAATTAGAAAATCCTGCGTATTTGGGTAAGACTGCTTTGGTGGCTTAGGTTTAGAGCATGGCCGTCGGATGAAAGCATCCAACGGTGGAGATTGCTCGTTGAGGTTCAAAGGGAAGAGATCGATCTAAACGGTGGTGAGATTAAGTTAGGGCTATTGATCTGTGTTTATCAATGATCGAGATTGAACGAGGAAATATAAGGCAGTAGGGCCACTTTATAGCAAAATAGAAGAAAATGCGAAGAAAATAGGTAAAAAAAAACCTTTGGCGGAGGAAAATGCATTGAAAGGGAAATTGGGGTTTCCAAACGATCCTGGGTCGTTGGATTAGTTTGGACCCTGAGATCAACGACGAAGATCACTTATGAAGTCGCTTGGAAGATGGCGGAGGGCAATAGTTCAATGCGAGATCGAATGTGAGCTGTTGATCTGCAGAGATCAACGGCGGAGATCAAACGGGATGCGATGAAAATAGAAATGGGGGAATCAATTTCGAGTGGAGAAACCAACGATATCACGCAGCAAAAGGGGAGGAAGGTGGTTTCAACTTTTTGCACGTGATATGCGTCAGAGGGCAACATGTGGCATTTCAAAACCGCCCATATCGCGTGATTTCTGAGAATTAACGTTCGAGCTTAAATCTGTGTGAAAATGCGCTCTGACAATTAGATCTGGCGCATTAGATCAGACGGCTGTGAGAGAGCGCGATATTGGCAAGATGCGTGGCAGAACGAGGTAGGGTGGTTTTATTCTGGACCGTCCGATCAGAGGATCGACGGTGGAGATAAAATCTGGGATGGGTAGGACCCAAGAGAGTCAGGCCTACCAGGATGAATCTAGGCCGTTAGATCTTTAACATGGACAGTCGAGATCGATCTAGGGTTAAATGGAATAATATATGAGGCGAATAATTGGTTAATATGGGTCGTTGATCTGCAGAGATCAATGACGGATATTTTTCCTAAAAACATTATAAAGCGGGGCTTCATAATTTTAACCAAGGTCACGACATTCAATCTGGACCATCAGTTCTTGACACGTGGACGGCCCAGATGCAATCGGAGGGCTGCGATCAGCGGGGGAAAAAAAGAATGGGCGCCGATGCGATTAGCTGTTAACCGTTGATCTGAGGGCTAGATCAATGGTGGAGAATGAATCGGGAGGTGGCCAATTGGAGGGGGAGAAATAGAATATTAAAATGTGACCAATGAAATCTCCGATGCGAGATTCTCCTGATCGTTTATTAGTTCAAGATCAATGGTCGGGATTCGTTTAAACCAAGAACCGGCGGAACCCTTTATAACATGGGAAAATCAAATTTTTAATGAAATACAGAGGATTTCTGCTTTGGGGCAAGTTATTTATAATGCTTGGTGCCCGATTGCGGGGCCTTCGGGTTACATGAAGAACAAGCAGAGGAATTAGGGGTTATATGCACAAGAGGGGCCAATCGCATCGGAAATTTTTGTTAAAACAAACAAACACGCTTAGTGAAAGTTTCCGATGCGAGACTGGGCTGCCCGTTTGATTGGCTCAAGATTAACTATGGGGGAATGGGTTCGACCAATGAATGGCGGGTCCCTTGTATTTACAAAAAATGGGTTTTTAAATAAAATACCAAGGAAAATGTGTTCGGGGAGGGTTTAATTTATGATTTAGCGCCCGATTGTGGGGCCTTCGGGTATATGGAAAGAAGCAGAGGGATCGGGGGTTATATGCATAAGAGGGCCAATCGGAATCGGGATGAAGGAGTGGGCTTTTCAAATGCGCCCGATCTAAAAACTCCGATGCAAGACTTTATTTATCATTGATTGGGTTTTAGATCAATGGTTCTTATCAATTAAAACATTGCACTAGCGGGTTTTAATACAAACATAGGAAAAGTGGGTTTTTATGAATTTACAAAGGGAAAATATGATTGGGATGGGTTTATTGGTAATTTTAAGCACTCGATTGCGGGCTCTCGGGTTATATGAAGCGGTAAATGGATCAGGGGTTTGTATAAAAGGGCCAATCGCATCGGGGGACTTTAACATAACAAATAGACTTGCGTGCATCAATTGTTCCGATGCGATAAGCGCCAAATGGGTTTAGCACTTGGTTCCAACGCTAGGGCATATGGTGGGGAAGTGGTTTAGGGCTTGTCCCATAGTCAAAAAGACTATTTTTTATGAATTTTTCAAGTATTTTTAATGGATTTGATGGTTTCGGTAAGGTTCAAAAATGAGTTTTAAACCTTATAAAAGGGATTTTATGAAGGGAAGAAGGGAGTAAATGAAAAATAGAGGAAATATATGAGGAAAAAGGGGATAAAAAAGGAGGCTAATGATGAAGGGAAGGAGGAGTGAAAAATGATGAAAAATGGAGTTTTTAACAGTCTTTTTCTTCATGGAAAACAACAAAATTTTAGAGTTTAAGAGGGAAACAGCAGTGAAGATTAATCAAAGGATAGAATATCTTCAGAAGACTTTAAGCACCAACAATTTTTGGCAATAAAATTGTTTGTTGAAGGCTTCAAAAAATGATTTAGCCACCATTTGATATGACAAATTTTATAGGTGGCTAACACTATGTTCTGAGGATCACTAACAATGGTGGGAGGATTTGGATTTGGATTGGATCTAATGTATCTTTGGGAAGCCAGTATGCCCAATTTTGAAAACTAATTTTCACTTTACAACTTTCAATTAAGCCTTTGAATAAACTCTAAACTTATCATCCACAAGTTTAAGAATTTCAATGAAAACTTACTGGGGTTGATCTGATCTTACTTTTTCTTCCCCAGCAGAGTCACCAAAATGTTATCACTCGTATTGAACCTAAGGCTGAAGAAGGCAATTCCGATGTAACCACAAACCATGCTTAGCCAAGTTGCTAGCCCTACTAGGAAAGGAGAGGGCTCTCTCTGTAAGGATCACAACCAAAATGGCTGAGTAAAGAAGATATTAGGCTAGGTATAGTATCTCAAGGTTTTGATTTTGATTGTATAGGATTGTGCTGGTTCAGAAGGAGTCAAACAATCAGGGCAAGGGAAATTAGGTCAAAATGTGCAAGGTGTTATATGGCGCAAGGTAGGCATAGTGATTTAGCACTTTAGGATTTCAATGGGTGGGATGATCAAGACAGGTGAGGATCTAGAAAGAGCGTGGTGCAATCATGGGTTATTTCTAAACTAAAGAAACTACAGGCTATGAATGTCTACCCAAAATAGAGCATAAGAGAATGGATTCTGCTTATCTAACTTACATACATTTGCTTAGAAGTTATGAAATGATGAATAAACTTAACAATAAATTTCAACAAATGAAAAAAAAAGGAGAAACTAAACTAAACACTATACCACAGGGATCCCATAAAAATAGCTACAAATTTGATTAATATTCTTGCTTAGAACTAATACAAAGTGTGTCTCTTCAAAGGCCAAGCATCCAACTGAGTCCAACCCTTACAAATGAGAAAGAAGAAGAAGATATAGACCTCAAAACAACTCCCCCTAGCCTCAGGGAGTCGAATCCATGAGATGAGGATCAATTTCCATGAAATTCTAAACAAGAACCTGAAGATAAGGAAGATCCACCAACTTGCCTCTAAAAGAGAGGAAACTGATTCATTTGACCTCTAGAAGACTCAAGTTAATGAATTTACCCATAGTAAACTAATCCTCATCATAATTACATTCATATTTACCAATTACATCAGTGAAAAACCCAACTAGCGAGATAAAACTAAAAAATTCCGTGAAAAGCAGAGGAAACTCTAAAACAGAGAAAACTTGTCCTATGCGCAGCGTGAAGGAGGAAAAATCAGTATTTCTTGCAGGTCAATTTTGACTAACTTCCCAGTGTCCAAATTGAGCCCATGATAGCTCATTGGAAAACTTGTCCTGTCTACTTTCCAGATCTTCTTGTTATTTCGGATTTGGAGCTAATTTGATCCTCCAAAACGTCAATATCCCAAGACTGCCTCTATGTGCAATGCCACCCTAAAAAAGAGGCAGAAACATGATTTTTTGGGTGTTTTTGGCCCTTTTTCCTGACCAATTTTGCTCCAAATGCTTAGAAAAATTATAGGGGGAAACTAATCATCATTATGGACCCACTGATGTCTTCCTTTTGTCCATTGGATGCACCAAAATAGCACGCAATGCCAAGGCGCTGCACATAGAGCATAAATTCCTGTATTTTTCCAAAATTCCCCAAAAACTCAAAAATATACAAAAAATTGAAAAATTACTCAAAATTTGTGGAATAAGCCCACAATCACATGTAAAGTTGAGATAAGGAGGCATCATCAAGTATCTTTGGTTTGTCACCTCCCTTCTTACCCTTTCAGATCTTCTTCAGTTTATCTTTCATCTGTTTGACCTTGATATTGCAAATTTTGTTCCGATTCTGATAGTGATGGGACATGTGCATGAGCATCTAATTGTCTTTTTTTGCCTTCTTCAGCAACTCCTCCAAGTGAATGTTGACTCTATCAATCCAAACTTCTCTTTCATCTTCAATCTCCTTTGCCAACTGCTGGTCAAAACTCAAACTTTGGGCTTCTTGCTTTTCCTTCTCCAATGCTCTTTTGAGACCTCTTGTCTTTGGAATTTTCCTAATGTTTTTAGCCTCCTCAGGATCTTCCATAGCTGCTTGATAAATCATGTTTTTCCTCCTCTGCTGCAGCAAATTCATCTCGAAAATATTTTTCTTGTTTGTCAACTATTTATTCTCTTACTCTAGACAAGAGATGATGAATTTCGCCCTCTCAAGATTGGTTTGCAACTCTTTTGTCCGTGCCTCCTTTTCATTGATTGCAATTTTTGATGTGGTAGTGTCATCAAACTGTCCAAGGTCTACTAGCTAAAAATCAGCCTCCACCTCATGGGAATCTTCATGCTCTTGATCTGTTTCTCCATGGTTGACCTCTATGAATTTCTCTTTTCCCTTCAATGTATGGTGTACCTGCTTTGTTGATGAAGAAGGCACAGCCCCTTCCACATCATGTGGAGAAAAAAATTTCCTTCGTGCTAATGAAGAAGGTAAGGCCCCTTCCACACAATATGGAGTAAGCACTTGCCTTTCTGCTGCAAACAGTTTTCTAAGCCCTCTTTGATATGTCACGCTGCATTCTTTGATTGGCTTGGGTTATTTGACTTTATGCTTATTTGTCTTTGCAACTGCAGGGCTAGTAGATGTTTCTCTTCTCTCTTGTGGCATTGGTGGAGGAATTTGGGGATGTGTGAATATGTCATTAGAAATGAAGGTATCCCAAGAAATGTTAAGAAAATTTAGATGATGAAGCACAATGAGTTTGATGAAGGAATGATGATAGAGGCTGTTCATATGCTGATGATAATATTAATTTTCCACCAAGTATGCCATCCTCACAATGTTTCAGAGTAAGAAATATGGGATGTTCATCATCCTCACCCTAGTGAAATGCATGAGCAACCTGATATGATATGTATACAATCTGGAGAATCTACCCTCACAAGTGAAGTATCTCATGATAATCTTCATCATTGGTGCATAATTGCTGAGGAGGAAACTAAAAGGGAAAAACTTTCTCTTTTCATTCTTGTACCTGGCCTTGATGCAAGGCTCAAAATAGTAATCATCCAGGTCCTATGCTTTGTACCATCTCTCTGATACATTTGGAATCCCTATAGCATCAACAATAATAGAAGAGGTAATAGCAAAATTTACACCTGCAAGAGTTAACCTACTATCATGGAGGTTCAGTATGAAAAGCCTAGTCAACTCAGGGTGATGCTGAACTCTTTCCACCTTTTCAAAAAACTCATAGCACCCGACATATCTGAAACAAGACACAGCTAAAGGTGAAGCCTCTAGCTCTCTAAGGTTTGCTGGCTCTAGTCTGGTGATTCTGCGTCCCTTGTGTGGCCTTCTTTGCTGTATCGTCTCATTTTCCACAAATTCATCATCACTATGTTCCTCCTCTCTATAATCTCTATCCTTTCTCTCCATGCTTGTTTTCTTTGGCACTTTGGAAACCCTAGGGAAGAGGAAATAAAAGGAGAGTGAGTGAGGGAGTGAAGGGAATGGGAGCAAGGAAGGAAATCATGAAATGAGGGCTTTAGGGAATAGGGATAGGGTCACAAAAATTTAGGGATATGGAGAAAAGGATTAAGAAAATGTTTGAAGTGATGGGAAGCGAAAATATGAAGGGAGATGAAAATGAGAATTTAATTGCAGGTCAGAGTTATGGGGGAAATCAAGGAAAAATAGTGAAATTCTTAGAAATTGGGATTTTAATGGAAAAGAGTAAAGAGATTTAGAGAGGGGTATATTTGGTGGTTTTTTAGAAGCATGGAGTGATGTGGTAGTGTCTAGGGACAATGAATTGGGACAAGGGGGTTTTGGGAAACTTATGATGAGGATAGGGATTTTGGGAAAACTAGGGTTTCCTAGTGATTCTTGCCAACATAAAACTCCACTCACAAGAATAAATTGGTGAAAGAGGGAGTTATAAGGGTTTAATTACTTGTTTTGATGATGAAGAGGAAATCCTGAAGTTCTTGGAGGAGTTTGGGAGGTTTCTGGCCCTATGTGCAATGCCTTTCCCAGGTGAGCAGCACCCTCTTCCTATGTGCAACGTCGTGCAATTTTGCACTGGCTAGAATGCTTTATGCGCAGCGCCAAGGCTCTATGCATAGCACCGGGAAATTTATGTAATTTTCCGCTTGTTTCAAACTTCCTCCTCCAAAATCACGTTTTTCTCCTTAGAAAATGAACAAATGAGGGTTTCTCTTTGACAAATGGGCTCTTGTACTTGAATTACCTTTGGGTTTTAAAGATTGAGACCCACACTTCTTTCTTCTCTTTAACCTTTCAAGATTATTTTTGATGCTTTGAATGACTGACATGGCCTTTGTATTTTATTCATGAAATGTTTTTAGCTAGGAATAAGTAGCTTTTTGGGTTTTATTACATATATTGACTTTAAAATTACATAAAATTAGAACATAAAAAATATCTTTGTTTTTATCTCGAAAATGTAATTTTTGAGATGAAAAATTATAAAAATGAAATGTAACTTTACATGGCAAACCTGACTGAAGAAAATCATGAGTTTATTCTGGATCACCTTCACACCTTTTGCTTCCGTTTATTGAAAATGAGACCATGCAATGATTTGACCATAATGAAACCCTAGTGACCTAATGAGAAATGAAAGAAACTGACTCAATGAGTGATTTTGACTAAAATTGAAATGAGAGCAGACTTGTTCTCAGCATGATGAAGACATGGAAGAGGGTTAGCAGGCATATACTTGTGAATGAAAATGGGACCCTTGACAAGGAAAACCACAAGTGGAACAGTTTTATATCATGACCTAATGGAATGATTGAAATTTTTTAGAGTGGGACACCTAAGATGCACATGAAAAATGTGTTTTGATCCTTGGTGGAAGTATGTAAATACTGACACTAACAGTTGGGAAGAAGGAAATGAAGGAGGAATGAATGATGGAGTTTCTGGAGGAGAGGAAGAAGTAATATCACTAGTGGATTTTTGAGCTTTTGATGCAAGGATTCGGTGAGAATGAAGTGGAAACTCAAAAGGAGAATTCCAAGTTTTTCTCTTTGAGATCAAGTTAGAACACCAGAAACTTGTAAAGCAGAAGTTACATTTCCTTCTGAGGGTTCAGATTGAACAAGTTTTTCTTTTCAAATAGATATTTCTTCTAATTTCTTAATCAAAGTCTGGACTTCAGGTGATTCTGGAGTGTTATCTTGAGGAATTACCTCAGGAAGTGTATTAGAAGATTTAGGAGGTGATTGGACAACTTCAGATCTAGAAGTTGGAGATTTTGAGTGAGATCTTGAAGTTGTAGGAGATTTGGAGGGGGATTGAATCTTTTTATGGACTTCAGATTTCGGATTAGACCTTGATGCCATTCATAGTCTTCATGCCCTTATTCTAGCACCAAAAATGTTGAGGGATCGAAAATTTTTGCCTCAACGTCGGGGATAACCACCCAGTCGAGAACTTGAAAACTATAATATCCCAAAATAGGGGAATTATACACTAATGGGAATATCTTAAGATATTATAAATGTGGAGATCCAACAATATGCAAACATAGTAATGAAAGAGCAGGGTTGCATCAACTTCAGAAAATGACAGAAGAACTCACAGTCATCTTATTAGATCATAGCAGCAAAAATGTGTACAATATCTTGAGGAAATGATCACTCAAGCTTAGGCAAAGGAACCTCAAAGGACATGTACAATAAATATGAAGTGCACTGCTACATATGGAAGAGCCAATGCTATGAATGCATAGTTATATGAGACACTGCAACATGATAAATGATAATACAATGATATGACAATATCAGGCTCAAGAAATGTGGGGGAGAAAGCTCTCAACCCCTAAAAACAATGGTACAACAATCCTTAGAAGGATTGGCTGCAATATATATATATACAAATGGCAAAACTGCAGAAATGACGGAGTTGCAGGGTAGTAACTGGAACTCAAAATTGGAATGAATGGAGATGGCTAAATAAGATGTCCAATCTGAAGAAAACCTCCTCCAATGGATCTTCGAGTGCAAGGCTGATCCTCACACTGAAGATCTCACCCTCTGAGATAATGGTGCAAACCCCCACTGCAGATACACACTGAAATAACGCAGTCAAGGAGAGGGACTGCGCTATAATAGATGGGAGATGCTTGGCCTGATGCCAAGATATGAAAATCAGCTCTAGAAAACCTTCCTCACTAAGCTTCCCAAGGAATAGAAGCTCCCTCCTCTGAAATATGAGCCAAGGAATGGTGTTGTGGAACCCTCCGCTGCAACATCCTGCAACACAACGTTATACTTTAGTAGAAATAATGCTGTGACTGAAGGAAGTGGCTTGGCCTTGAGCCTAGATGTGGAGAAATGAAGTGCAATCCTTCAAGAGGCCTCTCAAGAAGGATAAGGAATCCTAAACAGGAATCCCTTGTGCTAAACAACACTGCAACTCTGCTAAACAGCCCGAGAATGCAAAGAGTCTACAAGACCAAAATCAAATACTCAAACATGTCTCTCTATGGATGCCTCTTCCTCATTTTATGCAAATGAATGTCTTCTTGCCCTGGACCCCAAACATTAGGGTTTCTTCCACAAGTGATCTTCCTCCCTCTCAAACTGCGCTGTCTTCCCAAGTAAGCCACACCCTCTTTGGCAGCGCTGTTGACTTGGTCAAACTTGACCTTGTCCTCAAGCATTTGCCCCTTTTCACATTGGAAGGTGCAAAAAAAATCTACTCCATTGATCCATTTCACACTATGCGGGATTTATTCCTACTTATGGGTCTCCTTACCCATTTTATTCACCTCCTAGATGATATAAGAAAAATCAATGTTCCAATTAGCTCCATGCTAATTTTGGGAACATCACAGTCCTCCCCTCTGAAAGATTTCTTGTCCTCAAGAATGTGCAAGGATATACTGAGTTATTTCTCCTCCTCTCCCTGTAGCATCTATGTATGATGGTCTCTTCCAAGTAAAGAGATGCTATCTCATCAATCAAGTCTCCACATTGCTCCTCCTCAGCATGCAAGTCAGCTATCAGGCTATCATCATGTAAAGATAAAATAATCAAGAGGATAGAAAATTGATGTCTAGAGGTCCCTTTGAGGAATGGGATCTGAAATATCATGGGAACTATCTCTCCCATATGGATCCTCCATCCCCAAGCTATTAACCATGCAAAATGAGTCACCTCCCAACTAGGCAACTCTTGAAAGCTGTCCTCCACCTTTGGCTCCGGCAAAGTAGGTGGGATGAAAATCTTCATATGGTAGACAATGTAGCCTACCCCACGCTGTCGATCTCTCCACTTATGATAAGTGTGGAGTGTTGGCTGCTCTTGGGCTGCAATAAGGTTTCCTTCAAGTGGCAAGATGAGGACTAGATCTCCAAAGATCTCTCCTCCAACGCTGCAAATCAGGCTGGACCAGACCATTCCATATATAATGAGTTGGAAGTCACCATCATATGGAGTCCATTCAATCCTATGGCCCCCCTCATAAAGAGAAAAATGTGTTGCTATGGTGGCCATATTATCTCCCATGCTCCCCTTAGAACATGTACTGCAAAAAATATGGAGATCTTTTCTCCCAAAGGACACATCCATCCAATGTGTCTCTCTTGCAAACATGCTCTTCATAAAGATAGATACAATAGAACCATAGGGGGAAAAAATGAGAATCATTCTTGCTGACATATGTAATAAGTGATAAGGACAATGGTCCCTCAAGTGCAACCAACTTAGCTTGACTCTCAACTGCAATAGGGACTGATAAAATGTGTGGCCTCTCATTCACTTGCTTGCTTCTCCAATATCCACATAAGTATGGAGGAAGTGAATGATTCATGGTGTCAAGTGAGCATGTCCTCCATAACACACCTCTTCCCCAAGTCATCCTAGGGAATGGCCATCAATCATGCTTATGGCCTGAAGTAGACCATGAAGCCTAAAAGAAAGAATGCTCCTCCCTGGAGCAACATCCTGCACATATATGGTCAAGGGATATATACATACATTATATAAATAATCATGTAAACAATCAACACCCTTACCATATGTTTTGATCATACAAAGGGAGTGGCTCATAGATGAGTCTCCTCCCATTCCCAAAGAGAAAAGAGGTATTTGTTCTAACTCTTCCAAAGAGTTATGCATCTCCTCCTCGAGCCTACTCAAGATTCCCAACGCTGTATTAAGCTCTCCCAACGTCCCTACTCCTCTGAAATCAATGAGTGGTGCCTCAACAAGTGAAGCATCCATCCTCCTCTGCTGATCCAGTGGCCTCCTCGGTGAAATGTCTCCATGCAATGAGACATCATCATCAAGATATGACTGCATATATGAATGGACAATTCTGTCCATGCCCTTACTACGCAATCCAGTCTTCTCCTTGGGTGCATCAACTCCTGAAGTGGATAGGGGTGTGTACTCATCATCTCATGATGCTGGTTATCCTCCCTACCTCCTCCTTATGTCTCCATGGTTCCATACGTCCTCAAAAATGGCACATGAGTTGTGCCTTGATCTCCACACATGAGATCCTAGGGACTTCCTTGCAAAGATTCAAGAATCCCTCTACTTGGAGCAAGATCTCCTCCTTCCTCTACCTGAGGCACTAGATAATATCTAGATGTGACAGCGTTGTTGCCTTCAATCTCTGCAACATGAAGGGGCAACCTCCCAATGATTGGATCCCTCTTTGAAAAATAGATCTCCATGCTTCCTTGCTCAAAGGTGTGAGATTAAAGTATTTCTCCTGGCAAGGTATGGTGCAAGTTTTCAGCCTCCTCCATGGTGTTCTGAAGTGGTATTGTGTTTTCATGCAAGGCTTTTGTTTGATTTTCCTTTTTTAGCTCTACCATGTGTGTTTCATGAATCCCTCTACCAAACCTTCTCACTAATGCCTTAGTGAAACTTGCATAAGATGTAATGTTTACATTTATTAAAGAAAAGGATTCAAATATCCACCAAGCATAGGCCTTTCCTCTCTTATGCAGCACTACAACTTTGATGGCTTCATCTTTAGGAATTTGGTGCTGTTGCAAGAAGGTATGTAACTTTTCCACCCAAGCTTTGGCTGAACATGTAGGTGAACCTTCAAAGGTAGATAGAAGAAATCTATCCTGGTGCTCTCTTCCCTTCACCTTGATCTCGCAAAACTCTGAAAACCTGAGATGATCTCGGAATTTCTGAGTTTGAGACTCATACTCCTTTAGGAAATCACTAAGAGTTTCCCTCCTAGCAACCTCTTCTCCTCTTTCCCTCTCTCTCCTGGAAATCCTGGTCATGTGACTGCGCTGTGTGTTATGGTGTGTGGCTGCTTGCTCACACTCCTCATATGACAATCTAGAGTTTTCTTTAGATTCAAACTCTTTTGGAGGTTCTTCATACATCTCCCTCCTTAGCTTCTTGAAATATTCATGAATATTTTGTACAGATTTAGGAAGAAGATTTGTAAGCCTATCCCCTTTTTCTCCTCCAAAAGATGGAGTCTTTTTCCTGCTCATCTCTCTGTCTCCTTCTCAATGAGAATAGGAAGTGCAGGGTCCTTCCTCTTCTATCTGCTTATCCTCCCTTGGGAGGTTATTCATGGATATGAAATATGATGAGATAAGCCCATCCTCTCCTGATTTCCTTTGGCTGAGACTCACAGGCTGAGCCAAGATTCTAGCTTTGATACCATTGTAATATCCCAAAATAGGGAAATTATACACTATTGGGAATATATTAAGATATTCCAAATGTGGAGATCCAACAATATGCAAACATAGTAATGAAAGAGCAGGGTTGCATCAACTTTAGAAAATGACAGAAGAACTCATATCCATCTTATTATATCATAGCAGCAAAGTACAACATCTTGAGGAAATGATCACTTAATCTTAGGCAAAGGAACCTCAAAGGACATGTACAAGTAATGTGAAGTGCACTGCTACATATAGAAGAGTCAATGCTATGACTAGGCAGTTATATGAGACACTGCAACATGATAAATGATAATACAATGATATGACAATATCAAGCTCAATAATTGTGGGGGAGCAAGTTCTCAACCCCTGAAAACAATGGTACAACAATCCTTAGAAGGATTGGCTGCAATATATATACAAATGGAAAAAATGCAGAAATTTTGGAGTTGCAGGGTAGCAGTTGCAACTCAAAATTGGAATGAATGGAGATGGCTGAATAAGATGTCCAATCTGAAGCAAACCTCCTCCAATGGATCTCCTGAGTGCAAGGCTGATCCTAACACTGAAGATCTCACCCTCCGAGATAGTGGTGCCAACCCCCACTGCAGATGCACACTGAAATAACACAGTAGGAGAGGGACTACACTACAATAGATGGGAGATGCTTGGCCCGATGCCAAGATATGAAAATCAAATCTGGAAAACCTTCCTCACTAACCTTCCCAAGGAATAGAATCTCCCTCCTTTGAAATATGAGCCAATGAATGGTGTTGTGGAACCCTCCACTGCAACACCCTGCAACACAACGTTATACTTCAGCAGAAATAATGTTGTGAATAAGGAAGTGGCTTGGCCTTGAGCCCAGATGTGGAGAAATTAAGTACAATCCTTCAAGAGGCCTCTCAAGAAGGAGAAGGAATCCTAAATAGGAATCCCTCATGCTAAAAATCACTGTAACTCTGCTAAACATCCTGAGAATGTAAAGAGTCTACAAGACCAAAATCAAATACTCAAACATGTCTCTCTATGGCTGCCTCTTCCTCCTTTTATGCAAATGAATGTCTTCTTGCCCTGGACCCCACACATTAGGGTTTCTTCCACAAGTTATGTCTTCTTGCCCTGGACCCCACACATTATGGTTTCTTCCACAAGTTATCTTCCTCCCTCTCAAACTGTGTTGTCTTCCCAAGTAAGCCACACCCTCTTTGGCAACGCTGTTGACTTGGTCAAACTTGACCATGTCCTCAAGCATTTGCCCCTTTTCACATTGGATGGTGCAAAACAAAGCTACTCCATTGATCCCTTTCACACTATGTGGGATTTATTCCTACTTATGGGTCTCCTTACCCATTTTATTCACCTCCTAGATTATATAAGCAAAATCAATGTTCCAATTAGCTCCATGCTAATTTTGGGAACATTACAAAAACCATTCCTTTTCTATTTGGAATAGTGGCTCTGACTGGGGATAATGGGAATAATTTCTCTTTGAAATATTATTGAGTGGGTGCGAGGTATAAAAATAGTGAAATGGATATGATAAATGGAAGTAACAACAAACTAATTATGTATATGTCTATTTATCTATATCCCAGGACTTAATTATACTCTTTACATACGATTTCAAAGATTTTCTTAAGTGGAAGATAATATAGATTGTCAAACACTTAAAGAAGCAAACACAAGTAAAGATGATTAATTTTATTAAATAGTTAATCAAATTAATGGTTAAAAATATATCACATTAAATATCTGGTTGTCTTGTACATATATTTGAAGATGGAAATGGCACATGTTCAATAGTGAATTAATGCTCAATTGTATTTAAGGAATACATATAAGAAAACAATTTGAAGAGAAATATGATTATCAATCACATGTAAATACATAAATCATATAAAGATAGAAGTACCTGATATATCATAACTCTGCTCATGAAATTAATAGCCTTGGTCCAACCTTTCTATTAATATGATTAAAAAAGGTACAATAGTGCAACTTTCTAAAGCCTTCTTTACAAAAATTCAGAACCCTTTTCTAAAAGGCATGTTAGGGTTTTTATAGTTAATACTTGAAATGTAAAAATAGTAAATACATAAAATGTTGAGTAGGTTTGAACAACCATCCTTAAAATAAGAGTAAAAAGAACAAAAATGAAGTCTGTTTGAACAATATTCAAGAATGGGAAGCTGGTTGCTTTCACATTTGTTGCTTTAGTTCATAGATATCCATCATGGGCTTTATTTCAGGAGGCTGAGCTGGCCTTGTGTGCATATGTTATGTATAAATTGCATCTGAAAGAGCAGGAATCATGTGATAAGTTGTGTTAGCAAGGCATCGTGGCTTTACCAGATATTTCCAATACTTTTCAAGGCTTAAGTTTGATAATATCCTCCTCCTTCTTGGACCATTATTTCCATGATATCATTAATATTTTAATATCAGGAAAGTAACCAACTGGTCATTCCTAAATTAGATTAGTGCTAAACAGGTTGTCGCTAATAGTTTCAGTAATATGGCTTGTGATATCTCTTGCTTTGAAGATAGATCTTTCGACTTGCTTTAATTTTATATCCTAGTCTGTAAAGAGGATTTATTTGTGTGAATCCTTTATCCTTGGAAGGTTTGCTTCTCTTCCTTATGTGCTATCTTGTTGTGTGATATATTAAGAAATATTTTCTTCAATGTCATCGAAATTTTTCCTCAGATCGGATGATGTATTCATCAGTGAATCACTTGTATTACATAAATCATTGATTACTGCCATTTTTTTTGCAAAATACCACCTTCTGCTGAGCTAGGAGGGTGATAAGTTCCACTACTTCTTTCCTAAAATCATCAATTTTAGGATTATCCTTTAATTGTCTGATTCTGACTTGGAGTTCTTGTAGCTAAGCATCTTTAACCTTCATTACAGTTTCATGTTGTAGTTTCATTTCATTAAATATTTGTTGCAATTGTGATAGTTGTACCTGCCATTGATGATCATACGCTATTTTTATTTTAACAATTCTTGTTCCAACAGTTGAATCCTACCATCTTTGTATTTGATTAATTGATGCACCTCTGAAGCTTTGTCAATGGTAGTTGTTGCATAGGCTCCTGCAAATTGTGATAGCCTGGTTAAGTCATCAGGAGGGTTGGTTTGTGGATCCTTTAACACAACATCCAATGATACATCTCTAGGGACTAGTTCATGGGATTACTCAACTCTCCTCCTCTTCCTTTTCCTGCTTATTATGATCCTATGCTTAGGATTTTAAAATATTTCGAGAGGAGGAATCTCTTAGATTTTAAGAAAAAAATTTGAAGAAGGGTGTGCCGGGATGAATTCCACATCTTCTGTATTAGCAACTTTGTCAGAAGCCACAATAGTAAGCGGGATATTCTTATTAGTCTCATAAGTGCTGATTGTTTCTTTTGGAATTGAGGTCTTTCCTCTTGAGATACTTTAATTTGTTGATCAAACTGATCCCATACCTTATCTAAATCACTTCTAAACAATATTTCACTAGTTCGTTGCTCTGTAGATGTGGTCTCTTTTGTTCTCAGTGTCACATCGTTGTCATTTGAATACTATCGTGAATCCTGCTCTGCTTGTAAAATTGGTTGAGAAACCCTCAATGTGTCAAGAGGGAGATTCTCTAAACTTTTATTCCTATATTCCTCGAACTTCCTCGAACTCATTAACCTGCTTTTGACTCAGACAATTTTCTACAACTTCTCTACTTGTAGGTATGTTTGGGTAGACTCAAATAGATCATCAAAGTCATCAACATCATGTATGAATTGTCTCACTTTAACATGAGCTGTGAAATTTTGAGCCACTTTTTTTGGGTCGTACTGCTTTTCAGGAATGGTGGGAAAGTTTAGACACTATTTCTGGTTAATTTCAAGTTGAGCGTGCTTGAAATTATCCAGAGCATACACTCCACAGTGGATGGATAATGATGTCTAGGCAGATTTCTTGGCTTCTTTTAGAGCTTTGGTTAATCCATTTCCCACGGTTTGATAGGCAACTTCTTAGGCCAAGAGTTCATTAGGGACATAGAGTGGGAGAACATGAGGCTTGGATAGACTACCAAAAAACCTAACATAAGTAAATAATTATTCTCCAAACCATTTTCCTATGGTTGTGAAATCATCTCTAGCTTCATTCGATAATATTAGGTATTTTTCACCAAAGACATCTTGATGAAGAGGTAACATGACTCCATGACAGATTTTATAAAAATGGGATTGAAAATTAGACTCCCAAAGGATCTTGTGATAGATATCGATAGGAGTAGGGTCCTCCAAGGTCCATTTCCATCCCATGGATGGGAAATCATATGTAAAGCACACAACGTCCATAATATATGCGTTCATATAAAAAGGGGCACTATCTTGGTAGAGACTTTTCTTTTTTTTCTATAGGCTAGGATTTGGGAGGCTATATTATTTGATAGGATAGTGGCCCAATCCATTATGTAGGAATATGACACAACATCCATGACAGGAACCGATTCAACATAAAAAATTGTTGTATTGGGATATCAAACAACCTACACATCATTCCAGGAGCTTAACAATGATGACCAACGAGAGAAGATATAGAATACATACCCTTTTCATCATGTTTATGCTTATTTGGATCTCGTCCTTATTTTTATCTGTAATTTTCTTAAGGAAATGCTTATCATATATCTTCTATGGGTATAGAAGATGATACATTTTCTTCAAGTATTCAGCTTTGAAAGACCCAACTATTGTCTACCTTGAGGTTATGAATGTCCTTTATGAAATATTTAGATTATCAATAACCCACTTAACCATGTATGTGTAAGGCTAAGCAACAATTCGAACAAGGAAGAAATTGAAGACATCATTATAAGTAGTTTCAGAAGATGATGCAGAGTCATCAACCATGGCTACCCTTTGGATTATTCTGGGTTCTTCATCCTCAACTACTTTGTACATGGATTCCCATGAAGAAGTTCCGAAATCTGTGGTGCATTTTGTATTAGATAATATTGGGGGCATCTTAGTGATATCCAAAGTAGGAGGAGCCTTGTTGGCTTGAGGGGTCTTGACCCAATTTCAAAGTGCTCTGCACAACCAACAAAACCCTCCAACTACTGGTCGTTTTGGCAGTGATTTTCTTGCACAGACCAAAGTCTCACCCGAAGCAGTATGGGGTAGTGCTGGAACTAGGTTTACCCACTTTGAGGGAGCGTATGATGTGGATCTTATCCCTTCTTAATATATCTAATAGTTACTTCCTTGCATAATCAATTCCTTAACCCAATTCAGATCTAACATAGGAAACCCTTAACTTAATACAGTCTTGCGAAAAACAAACAATTATCCTTACTCAAATATACTTGATAGAAACCAGAATAATTCTTGTGCATTTACAGAGATCTATTCTTAACATAAATCATAACCAATTAGGCAATACTTACACGAATATAGGAATCTATTATCATATGTGTAACTTCAGATAAATAAACATTCATTAACAACTACAGATCTATAAGTTAAGTGATGCATTAACACATAAATAAAGAAATCATACAAGTAGATCAAAATTCATCAAACTATTCTCTTTATTGATAGTGCTTCAATCATAACAGTAATATTTTCCTGTGCAAACAACTTTAGGGTACTTGCACACATCTCAGGACTAGGTCTCCGCGCACACAGCCAACAGGAGCCTATCCAACCTAGACTAACACAAACTTTTCCAAAATCAGATCACATTCACATAAGATAGTTAATTGACAAGATAAGATGATCTCTAACTTGACTTGACTCATACATATTTATAGGACCAATACGCGCAAATACCATGGTCTCAAACCGTGGGTTGAGCCCCATGATTTTTCTTTTACCCATTACAATGATAAATAATCTTTGACCCACCCCAAATTTCCTTGAATTTCCATGCACAACATGTTTTAACAAAACTTAGCCAAAATTGTACCCAAAACTTGACCCTAGGGGACCCTAACCCAACAGGCCCCCAACAAAATCTAGTGACTCGTCCTCGAGTCACTTTGGTCCAACTTCCTGCATCTTGGCCTGCAATGCTTGAATGAAGTCTTTGAGTGGCTGGATGATCTCGATGCTTTGTGCTGCAGTGTTATGAGCTTCTCCAACAAAATTCTCTATAGTCAGTCCTTCCGCTACTAGACTGATGATTTGTTGCATTTTCTGGAGCCCCTTCAGTGCATTTTCAATGGTCTATGATAGTTGTAGCGCTTCCTCGGCCCATGGTTGCATTTTGGCTTCTAGTATCTGCTCCTGACATCTGAACGTATCAATATCGGTCTTAATTGCACGACCTTCCTGTAGGTAGGCTAATCTATGAGCTGGTACTAGGGTTGGCGCAACGACCTATATGTTGTGGAACTACTTCTCTTTAGCATGTAAATCCATCCTCAGCTACTGAACCATGGGTTCATCCTGAACAGAGGTACAGATTCCCATGGAAACCTCCAAAAGAGTGTTGCAAGCTTCCACAACCATCTTGATAATTGCAGTGGTTTCTTGGATGATGACGGCGCGTTGTGCTTTTACCTCTAGGGGAATATATGGCTACAACTTTCTCTATAAATATGCGATCTTCTGCTCTAAATCATCGAGCACATTGGCTATCTATGTCTTCAAATATTTTAGAATGGCTGCAAGAATTTCCAACTTTGTAGTGGCTACGGCAGTTGTAGGTATTGTTAAGTTAGGAATCTCGAAGCGCAACCAACTGATGAGGGACTCTAATTGTGCACACTGGCTCTTCACAACGTTCCTAGCTTCTTTGGCTAACTGTTGTTCCTTATGTAATGTCTTAGCTTGCTTCTATGCATTAGAAGTGATCTACAATGACTTGTACTACATGTACTACAACTTGTCTATGATCATGGTTTGGATGGAATGTAGCTTGCTGCTGGGAAATAGGACCAAGTCAATTCAAAACCTCAGGCTCTGCATGAATGGTTGTGCACAACACTTTATTATCTAGGTGAAGTACTGCACCTAAAACTTGAAACAATCGGCTCTTTGAAATAGAGGGTTTTCGAACGGTCAACGTGTTTGCTTGAACCACACTTGCTTGTATCTCGCTCGCTTGCACTCTCAGTTAATTGAGTCCTTGCTGCACATCCTCAAGGACCAATTTGTATTGAGACTCCATGTTTCTCCATACATCTTCAGTTACCACCTTGATTGTGTTCCCAATTTCATCCAAACCTCCATCTGTGAGGGTCAATGGCTCAATCCCAGTCTTCTTAGATTCTTTCCACTTTGGGCGTGGACCCGACAGGGATTGAGGTCCTCTCTTGGTGCCTCAACATGTGTTTTCCAAGGGAGAATTTGATGTCTCCTTCACGGTCCTCCATCTGTGCATCACTTGGAACATCCACTGTGTCCATGGGTGGGTTCTTTGTCTCTGTCGTGGTGGTTGGTTCTTGTGTATCATTTTTCTGATATTTATTTGTGTTCGACTTAGATGTGGATGGCTTGGGTGGGGCAGAGGAGGTTGCACCAAATTCTGTCACTGCAGTCAACCTAGTAGGGGGCCATCCTATTTTTATTTGTGCAAGATCTTCTGTCGCCAGGTATGGCAGATCATACCATACTCCTGTCATGTCTACCTTGCCACGAATGTGGACATTGTGGAACGTGACCTTGAAATCATCTATATTCTTGTACTGATCGTACAAGGTGGGTGAAAAGAGTGGTTTATATTGAACTGCTTGATACAGCTCTGTTTCAAAGAGAACCCAAAATATTTTGTTCTCTCTCACCCTCACTGGAATCTTTGTCGCCCACAGCGACACGTAGCGCGTAGCCTCACACAATTCTAATTCAATATTTGGCAGCTAAGACTGTGCTGATGACTTCCACCCAATTAGTTGAACCAACAAGACCAGCCATACATAATGAAAAATCTTGCCATCTACTTGCGCTTCTATGACGTTCTCCAAAAAATCCTAACAGAGGTATTTACCCGAGTTATACTGAACCCATTTTGAAAATTGCGCAAACAACGTAATAAATAGTACCAATACTTCCTTGGGATGACACCTCCTCATCATTTTTCATGCTAGGATCAATGAGCCAAACTTGACCGCGGGGTCATTTACCTCACTTACTACGAACCCCTGGGTGTTTTTGTTTACCCCATATTTCTTCTTTACATCCTTCGCGACCCTCTTCTCTTGATCGTTTCCTCCATAGGCCATCAGAGGGTCTTCTCTTTGATAGGGAAACTTGGTAATTCAATGAATGAGTGCTTTTTCGATGGTAATGGGAATTTCCATCCAGAGGAAATTGTCATGCACTAGGGCCATCAAATGGCACACAAAAATATCATTAATAGGGTTGCGCCTAAAATGTGGGATCATCAAGAGGTTCAATATCCCTAACTGTTGAAATCCCAAGGCCCATCTCCTTGGCTCAACTTTAACGACTCCTCCCTCATAGGGCATCGACTTGAAATATTCTGATGGCACTAGCTCTGGAAACTTTGCACGGTCCCCCAAGTCCTAATATTCTAACTTCAGTGCATGGATCTTCGCCAACATCTCACCCTCAAATGATACATTCTCTGGAAGTAAAGGAATATTGATGTGCGACTTAACCTTATCTAGGTCCTTGGTCACCTCAACTGTTGGTTTGCGCAACACCATGTACTTGGGCAACCATGATATCGGGTCAACCTCTTCAACAACATCTTCTTCCACTATTTTTGGTTCTTCAACCATCAGATGCTTCTGATGTTCTATGCGGGAGGGCTTTGGGTTTAGATTTGGCTTTCATGGGGAATTTTTGGTCCCCGATGTCTGTCGCTTCTTCTGCTTCAATTATTGTGGAGTCTCAACATCTTGTGATGCAGAGGGAGTAGGTTTTGTGGAAATCATTGCTTTAGGAATTAAGTGACCCAACCCTCGTTTTTACGAAATTTCTTCAAATGTTTCAAATGGCTCAAACATAAAAATAAACAGAGGAAGCAAGAGCAAAGACTTGAATGTTCTCAGGACACTCAGGAATCAAGAGGATCAAATGCGGGGCTTCATGCCATATTTATAAAGATGGTGCGGCCCAAACGAACTTATTTCTATTGATATAGCTTCATAAATTGTAAAACAACTCAAAATATGGCAAAATATCCTCCATAAATTCAAGTTATCTGCTCCTTGAAATGGTAACCAAGCTGTCTTATCCAGATTTACTATTCCAACGGCTAGTTTTTGGGTAGTCTGGGACAGAAACATCCTCTTGGCGTAGTCTCTGCGTTGGCTTCACAGATACTTGTGCTTCCTCAAACTTCGTGGCGGAAAATAATTTTTACAACTTCTAATAGACTTATTTAGAGTCTTGCACCCTCTTGTAATTGTCCAAGGCACTAAGACATTCCTCTGCCCATATAGTCATTGATCGCGTGCAGGGACATGGTCGTCCCTGTAAGGTTTTAAACAACTGGCATTCACATATCTAGGAAGTAATTCACCGGTTAATGTTGCCAAACAAACTGAAATTCCTTTTATGATTTCCTTGATAATATAAGGCCTTAACTAGTGTATTATTAAGTTCCTTGGAAATCGCGCAAACTTACTGTCATATAGCAAAACCAATTCCTCCTTCTTAAAAATCTTATGTCTGATATGCCGGTCATGCCAAGCATTTTTGCACGCTTTTTGTACTTGTTGATGAAAACCAACAATGAATATATCTTCTTCCAGTGCAACCAGTTGTGACAAAATTTCTTTCATAATTTCTTGATCAACCATGTTAGTTATTACAACGATGCTCATATTAGGAATAATGTATCCCTTGGCATAACAACCTCCTGTCCATGGACCAACCTAAAAGGAGCTTGTCCTGTTAGCTACTTTCATGTGGTCTTGTATGCCCATAGAATAGTAGATATGCGCACATCCTAATCATTACTGTTAGCATTGCATATCTTTGTGAGCGCATTCTCTAGGGTTTTTTTGAAGGTTTATACTATCCCATTCGCCTGTGGATGATAAGGTGTACTCTTATGATGGTCTATCTTGAATTCAATAGTCAATGCTTGAATTGTCTCGTTTTGAAAATTTGTACCTTGGCCACTCATCAGAATTTTAGGGCACCCAAACCTTGTCAAGATATTTTCAAAGATGAAGTGTGCAACCGTCTCTGTGTTGCAATCCTTCATGGGTTGAGCTTCTACCCATCTAGTCAAACAGTCTGTAGCAATGATGATATAACGTGCTCTAGTATTCTTCCCTGAAGGGTTAATCAAACCTACAAATTCAATTTCCCATTTGTTAAAGGCCTGCAAAGTTACTTGGGGATGTAATGGAATTTCATCTCTTAACAAGAGTCTCCCAGTCCTCTGACATACATCACAAGCGTGAGAGTACTCCTTCGAATCAGTGTGCACTGTGGGCCACCACAACCCAACTCTCAATATCTTTTGTGTAGTGGGTTTTCTAGAGTAATACCTCCTGAAACACCTCCATGTTCTTCTACTAGTATACTATGCCTTTCGAATTTGGGAACATATCTCCTCAACACTTCATCGACTCCCAGCTTGTATAATTGGCCTGCAATCAAGGTAAAATCTGCTGCGCATGAAACTAACTCTTTCTTCTGCTTAATTTTATACTCTGCAGGTGTACTTCCAGTGGTTAGAAAATGATTAATGACTGCAAAATGTTTATTAGATACCTTAATAGCAAACAGGTGCCTGTCTGGTAATCCTTCCTCCAAATTAGTTGGTTCCTCCCCACTTTCAATGCGTGATAAATGGTATGGTCTGACATTTAGTCTTCCTGGCTTCACAATTACTTCAAAATCATATTCCTGGAATAATAGGAGCCATCTACAGATATCCCTCCCCCCCTCCCCCCCCCAATGCAGGCTTGTTCACTAAGTACTTCAAAGCATAATGATCAGTGAAAATCTTAAAGTGACCTCCAAGAAAATAGTGACAGGACTTCTGCAGCGCATATAACATAGCTAACCCTTCTCACTCTATTGTGGAATAATTATGCTCAACACTTGACAACTTCCAACTTGTAAATGAAATTGGATGATCAATATCTCTAGCCCTTGGCTGTGCTAATACAAATCCTAGTGTGATACATGATGCATCCACGTGTATGTAATATCCCAGAATGGGAATACACAGCAAAGCCTACTGAAATAATGCACTCCTTGGAAATATTTGCACTGAAATGAGTTTACAGGTCCTGGATCCCTTAGATCAGTGGATCTAGGGTCTAGATCCAAAAGGAGAGAAAAAAAAAATCAAACTAGGTGAGGTAAACAGACCTCCCACCACCTAGTCTAGTCGAAAGACACCCAAAGAGAGGGGTTGCAGCTATGTGCAACAAACTGCTTCAGAAATATCATAGTTTTGAGAGCATGAGAAGGAGATTAATGATGAAGATCATATTTTATATATATATAAAAAAATCAGATCCATGATGAAGCCTTTACAGTATACAACAGAATGTAGAAGACAAAATAGAAGAAACTCCTCAAGAAAGAGGGCTGCAACACATGTATTGACTGCAAAATATCTTAACAACATTATTATAAGAGCTGCAGTAGCTGTATATTACACTTCAGATCTAGAGCAGATCTATGTACAAAATATCAGATCCATTTCAAATCTGTACACTAAAAAGGCTCCTTTACAAGATCCCCTTGGGGTTTTGATCAAATCATGCAAAACAGAGAGTAGATCTGAGATTAAAGTAGAAAATCTGCAATATTATTCAGAAATTTCTGAAGATGCTTACAATAGAAATAGATCAGATCTGTAAATAACATGGATCAGCAAGCTAATCCATGGATCGCCAAAGTGAAGGGCAAAGCCCAACACCAAATATCTCCTCTCAAAAAGTGGGTCAAAACACCCTGCAATTCCCTCCTTGAAAATAACACAGTCTTGGAAAAGAAACAACGTTGTAGCTTGAAGCACTGAGTTGGCCTAATGCCAAGATCTGAAATATTAGCCCCAAAAGTCTAGAACTCTCTTGCCCATGGGATAGAAGACTTTCCCAGTGAAAATAGGCCCTGAAATGGCCTAGATCTGAGCAGATCTAGCCTCCACTTGCTACTGCTTGCAAGGAAAACCAAACCCTCAACAGGATCTATGTTGTAGTTGGAAGATGAGATTGGAAAAATTCCTGATAGTGGATGAGATCAGCTAGACTCTCCCAAGAAATCCTCAATGGAAGAGGTGGGATCCATGCATAGGAACACCCAAGTGCTAAGCAACACTATTCTCAGCTAAACAACAGAGAATGGTATATGTCTAAACAGACACTATACTCAGAAATATACACAATCAACAACCTTCTTCTGATGTCCTCCTCTTACTCTTATAGGATGAAAGCCTTGTCAAACCCTAAACCATCTTAATGATTTAGCTGCATTCACATGAGAAGCCTCCAACTAAAAATGTGTTGTCCCTCTAGGAGATTCACTATATCTAGACAACGCTATTGATTTGGTCCTGGTGACTTGGTCAAATGTTCCAATCTCTTTCACACCTAAGTGTGCTTATGTAAATAGCCCAGATTTTTCCATGTTCACATGTGGCATTGATTTATTTTGCTGATTAGGGGTTTTATTGATCCTCCTTTACATTTTTATTTATGAAACAAAATATTGAGACAAAATTGTATATTCCCATTAGCTTGGGCTAATTGGGAATATTACAGTGTACGTGGAATTATTTTGACCATTCTGGGAATACCAAGATAGGTGCAGTTGTCATTTCTCCTTAAGCATATCCAAACTCTTTTGGTGGTCTTCATCCAAACAGAACGTTGCATCCTTTTTCAATAGTTTCTCCATCGGTGCAGTGATCAGCACATATGCTTGAATAAACTTATGATAATAGCCTGTATGTCCCAAGATTGAGCGCACTTACTTCACATTCATAGGAGCCTCTAAGTTAACTACAACAACAATCTTGGTAGGATCAACCATCAATCCCTGCTGATAGACAATATGACCCAACAAATTACCAAAAGGAACATAGAACACACATTTATTCAAATTCAACGAGATCTAATACTTGCAACAAGTATCCTTTATTAAGAACATGTTGGAAAAATGTTTATTTATTAACCCAAAGACTGTCCAATAATCAAAATATACTTCTAAAAACATATGGATATATTCTTATGAAGCAACAAATACTACGCACGAGAATATAGCTGGTGCATTCTTGAATCCGAATGGCATCACCGTGTAATGGAACGATCCCTAATCCATTGGAAAGGTTGTCTTAATTCGGTCTTCCAGTGTGATCCTTATTTGATGATATCATAAAAATCCATCAGTGAATGAGTAGGCCTCCTACCCTATGACATTGTCCAAGACCTCATCTGAGAATGGGGTTGGATAAGGATCATGTACACAAGCATCATTTAATTTGCACAGATAAACAAAGATCCCGATTTCACCTTTAGTCTTATTTTCTTGGACTACCATGGGGCTTACCTAGTCTGATTCTTCCACAGGTTCAATAATCCCTGCAACAACCATATTTTCTATCTCCTCTTTGACCTTTTACTTATATCTTGGATTCAATCTGTAAGGTCATTTTTTTATAGGCCGAGCATCTGGTTTCAAAGTGATATTCATCACACCAAGGTCTCCAATAATCCATTTTAACTCCATAAACTTTGTGGTAAGAAATTCTTGATATTCAGTAGCAGCTCTGCAACCTTACCCACCGTATATTCATCCCAATAATCTCCTATTTTGGAAAACTTAGGTTGTTCCTCTGCTCCAATATTGAATTTCCTAGTCTTCACAGGTTCAGTTACATCTGGTAACTTGATCTCAGGTCCACTGACTACGTGTTGTCCTTCAGACTTAGGAATATTTATGTTTCTTGGGTCTTCCTCATTATCTTCAGTTGTCACATTCAGAAACTCTACTGCATCCTTGATCTGCGCATCCCATGCTGGTAAGGATTGTTCTTCTGGTTCCTTTGGCATATCACATATAAAATCTTGAATCACTTGCAACGCCTCATCTAGGCCTTGGAATCCACTTTCAAAACTGAAGGTTAAAATAAACCTTTCTTTCAGTGCATCCCATTCAGCAGTGCCCCATCGGAGCTTAGCCTCCAGATACCAGTTCGTGGGTATGCTGCTTAAAGTATGAATGAATATATGTACCCATTTCGGCTTCGACTCTTCTCTCCAAGCTGCAGTCCACTTGGCTAAATGAATGCACAGATACTCTTCACTTGTATAGGTTCCTTCCATCCATGTATTAGGGTTTCTGAATCGTAGTCGCATTATATGGTTACATTCTTCCCAATTAGCCAAATTTTCCATGTGCATCCCCCACCAACGCGCTAGGGTTGAGTGCAGAACTAGATCAAGCACATGGAACTATTGTGCCACTGGAAAAACCTTTTTGAGTTCTTCTAAAATTAAATCAACACTGCCTATACCATTATAGTAGGGTAAATCATGTACCTCAGAGGATAGAGAACGTAAATATCTGGTTACTTGATTACAACACAATGTAGAGACTTCATGCAACCAATTCTTCCAATTCTCCAATTCTTCATCCGAGTCAGACCAACATGAGCTATCCTTCTCCAATTTAAGTCTACCATCTGTTGTAGCATTGATCCAATCCTCATTCCCCACTTTTAGTTTGTAGACATGATTGAAATCCTCATCTGAATATCCTTCTCGCACTGGCTCTTTGTGTCTTTCTCCTTCTCCAGAGTCTAGATGGACCACGACCCTTGTCCCATTATATTCAAATACCATACTTTTTCTCTTGAGGTTGATAATATCATCCATATCAATAGCCCAATCTGGAACCAACAACGCATGGTATGAATCTGTATCATCAACAATTTAAACAACTTCAAAGTTAGCAAGTGCCTTAAATCCTTCAATGTATACTATCACCCCAGAACTTCTACCCATTGGGATAATATTTTGCTGATTTTCCATACACAACTGAATTGTGGACCTTTCTAGCTTAAGTTCTCCCATTTTCTGCCATGTCTTCTTTGGTAGTACATTTGCATCAGAGCCCAAATCCAAAATGACCCGATCCATCTTGAACTCACCTATCTGAGTAGTTAAGCACATCTCTCGGCCAATCCTTCTCTTGTTCCTGTCAATTTTATTGAAATCTCTTTGTTCCACCTGAGTTTGCTTTCTCTTGGTGCAACTATCAATCAAATCTTGAATATTCTCAACTTCCTTTTAATTGCGCAGAAGCTTGATACAGGTTTGTAAAAATGGTTTCATCTTGGCATTGGTCCCTTCTACAGTATTTATGGTAGGCTTGTTTGGTACTTCAGATTTTGATGCGCCAAGATCCATGAAATCCTTATTTTCTTCAACAAAGGTTTCCTTCTCCCTTTGTAAGCTAAACCCCTCCTTTCTCTCAAGAGCTTTCTGGACCCAAACATCAGTAGTAGATTTACATTCTGATTTTTCTTCACTAGTTGCTACACCACTTATCGTTACAATATTCATGATGGGCTCTTCATCGAGCAGTTATACCCTCATCATCTGAACGCTCTGTGTGGGTGTCTGAATTTTCTTTTCCTGCATTTTTGCAAACAACACAGGACAATCTTGTAATATCCCAAAATTGGGTCTATCAGCAATACATGTCTGAAAAACACATTTTTTCAGAAATGTATGCTACAGAAATAAATATCAGCCCTTGGATCCCTTAGATATGAAAATCTAAGACCTAAATCTAATAGGATATCAGAAACAAATCAAACTAGGTGAGGTAAACAGATCTCCCACACCTAGTATGGCTTGAAAAATGCCCAAGGAGGGGACTGCAGCAATACAAAACAATACTGCTAAGAAAATAACGCAGTTTATTAGAGTAAGAGCAGGAGGCCAATATGGAGGCTCATAAATTACATGTACATCATAAATTCAGATTTAAAATGTGGCCCATACAGTGTACAAGAGAAAAATAGAAGACTTATATGAAGAAATACCTCAAAAGAGGTGCTGCAACACATGTATTGACTACAAAAAGAGTTGACAACGTTATTTTAAAGAGTTGTAGCAGTTGTATATTACACTTCAGATCTAGAGAAGATCTATGTACAAAATATTAGATCTATATCATATTTGTACACCAGAAGAGCTCCTCTACAAATTCCCCTTGGGGTTTTGAGCAAAACATGAAATACAAAGAGTAGATCTGAGATCTAAAGTTGCAGGTCTGCAGTGTTATTCAGAAACTTTTGAAGTAAATAAAATAAATAAGCAGATCATATCTGAACAGAACATGGATTATATCTGTAATTGATGGATCACCACAGTGAAGGGCATAACCCCAACACTAGAGATCTCTCCTCCGAAAGTGTGTCAAAACACCCTGCACCTGTACACTTGTAAATAACACAGTCCTGGAAGGGAAAATTTGTTGTAGGCTCCAGTATTGGTTTGGCCTGATGCCAAGATCTGAAAATGCAGCTCCAAAGGTCTAATACTCTCTTTTCAAGGGGACAGAAGGCTTTCCCACTGAAAAGGGGCACTAGATTGGCCTAGATATGAGTAGATCTAGCCTCCACTTACTGCAAATTACAAGGACAACAAAACCCTCAATAGGATCTGTGTTGTAGTTGGAAGATGAGCTTGGCCAAATGCCTAATAGTGGACAAGATCAGCAAGACTCCTCCAATATCTGCTCAATGGAAGAGGTGGGATTCCCGATCAGGAACACCCTAGTGCTAAAAAACACTATTATCAGCTAAACAACAAGAGAATGATATATGTATAAACAGACAATATATTCAGAAATATAACATAATCAACAAACTTCTTCTGTTGTCCTCCTCTTCCTTTTATTAGATGAAAGTCTTGCCAAACACTAAACCATATCAATGATTTAGCTCCTTTCACATGTGTAGCCTCCAACTAAAACTGTGTTGTGCATCTAAGAGATTCACTGTATCTAGACAACGATGTTGATTTGGTCCTGGTTGACTTGGTCAAATGATCCAGTCTCTTTCACACCTAAGTGTGCTTATGTAAATAGCCCATATTTAGCTTTTTTCACATGTGGCATTGATTTGTTTTGTTGTTTAGGAGTTTTATTGATCCTCCTTTACAATTTTATTCATGAAACAGAAAAATGAAACAAAATTGTATATTCCCATTAGCTTGGGCTAAGTGGGAATATTACAGTCCTCCCCTGCAAAATGTTGCTTGTCCTCAAGCAACTGATAGGGTGAGTGCTAAAACACTTATTCTCCTCCATTGGTGACACCATCCATGATCAAGCTTTCTTCACAAGCTAAGTGTTCACCAATCCAACGCTCCATTAATTTTTCCTCCAAATTCATTATGAGATGTACATAATCCATCCCACAAGGAGTCAAGAACTCAACTGAAACAAACATGGCTGAACCAATACCCTCTCTAAAACATGTAGCACAAGGTACATAGAAAGTTTCCATCTCATGTGGTACATACAAATTTCCCATCCTCCTTCCATACAATCCCATAAAAGTACAACTATATCATCCAAGTATGGGAGCATAACAAAATATATACAAACAGAAATTTGAACATGAGGAGGTGGGTCATAGTCCCACATATGATACCAGTGCAGTGCATCTCCTGCCTGCATCAGATCAAGGTATAGTAAGTGGTTTCCCCACCACTTACTTGCTGCACATGTCATCTCACCATGGCTGAAAATGTGAGATATGTTTGGTGCCTTTGGGAAGCACCCATCATGAAAGAAAATCTCCCTTTGCACAAAAAGGGAGTGGCCAAATTCAGAATTTTTAGTGGCCCAATGTGTGCCATGAAATTCATATGATACATCACTCCTCCTTGGAGTCATGGCCTGCATAAAAATGGTGAAATAATATGTAAAATCATAAAATGAAACTTTCTTTACATGATCATATTCTTCACCAACAATGTCTCTCCCACACAAGGAGTTGTGCATGGATCTTTCTCCTCTTTCAAAAGAAGGAAGAAATGGCTGAAATGACTCTTGCATAGAGTCCCTTGGCTGACCCAACTCCACATAGCTCATGCATTATAGAAAATGATTATGTAGCTATCCTCCAAAGCCTTCCCATACAAAGAATCTCATGATAGTGTTGTAGATCTTCATAGAATAGGTAGGATTGAAATAGAACTCTTTGTAGGCCCTTTGTAGCATCCTCTCCTTGAGCTTGGAGGCTCTAGGTAAGAAGATCCTATCATGATGATAGATGACTCCATCATGGACTAGATATCCCTTTTCATGTAGCTGGTCATCAAGCATCATACAAGTGTGAAGATCTTTGGAATAATCCACCAACAGTTGGGATTTCCAATATAGATCTACACTCCCCAACAATGACAACACTGATGATGCATCAACAGGAATGTCTGTCATGTTGTTGACCTCCTCTTTGACATATCCTATGCCAAAGGTACATGTAGGAAGGAAATACCTTCCCTTCTTCTCCTCCAACAGCGCAGAATTAGAAATGAAGGTGGGTGATGATGATGAGAGAAGAAAATATCCCTCCTTCTTGTGCTTGCCCAAAACTTCTAGCACTGTAGATGTGTGTTGTAATGCTCCCATCCCTCCTGGATCTGATTTTGGAGCATCAAGTAGTGAGAGATCTCTTGCCAAAACTGAATAAGGTGGCCTCCCAGGTGGTTTGCCACTAGATAAGAGTGTCCCTTGCAGAATTCTCATGAACATAATAGATGAGACAGTGAGGTCCGTGCTTCCACTTTGCAAATCCATCTCTGTTTTCTGTGTGGAAGTGTTGTGTGAGGGGTAAGTATGCATGCCTTTGAGCATTTGAGGTGCACCACTCTTCTTGTCCACCCATTCCATTTTCAAAGCCTCCTAATCAGTGGTGAATTTCCTCAATGTAATCAACCATTGAACACCCAATATAACATTGGTGTCTGGTATATCAACTACAAAGAAGTGATCCACCAAAGTGTAGGATCCGATGGTGACTGAAAGTGATGGGACATAATGCATGCATTACATTGTTCTATCTCCTGGGACCAAAACAGAAAATCCCTCAAATGTATCAGTGGGTATTGCCCTCCTTCGCACAAGATGGGCATCAATGAAATTGTGGGTATCCCCACTATCAATCAATATAGAAACCCTCTGATTCATGATTGAACCTTGAACTCTTAAGGTCAAGTACCTAGTGTTGAACAGTGGAAAAGGTATGAATTCACTATAATTTTTCTCATTCTTTTACTTTAAACATAATCATTTTTACCCTAGAAGGATGATTTATTACAAGAATTATGGTAGAATTGTAAAGATTTTTATTTATTGTAAAAAGATTACTAAAGATTGTTTTTTTTTGCCAAAAACAGGAATTAGACGAGGTGAACAACTATATCAGAGGCGAGGCTGAGATAAATGCAATTGTTGTTCCTCCAGCGTTAGACCAAATCCTGCCAAGGACAAGGAAATCTGAACGCATCACTAAGAAAAGGCAGGGGACAGCTCGGCTTCGGTTAAAGTAAATCATGTGATAACTAAAAGATGGGAAGCGAATCCCTCAGGATCCTTCAATCCTGAGGGATTGATGTTCAAGCCTCATCTTATTCCTCGTCTTGTCCGTCAGAGTCTGATATATAAGGCAACACCTTTAGTGCTAAACGGATCAGAGATTCTTGGATTCAAACATTTCTTTTGTAATATTACGTTTTCTTGACTCTCGGCTTTAGAGAGCTATCTCTGTAATACTTTATGTTCGATTAATATAAAGGCGCATTTCATTTCATATTTCAAGTGCTGAAGTAACCCAGCAGTGTTCACTGGTGCTAAGGGCCTGGCCCTGGTGGAATTACTCTACTGTTTGTATTTATATCCTTTTCTTATTTTCGTGTGATAATTGTGTTACGATTACAGAGTTGTTTGATTGTTGTTGGATTGAATTCGGATTTGCTGTGAGTATTAATGAATTGCACTACTATTCTATCTTAGCAAGAATTGTATTTACTGTCTTATTCATCTTGCTACATTTTATAAAGCTTTGTTGTCTGATACTTAATTCCAGTGCTGTTCCATTGGTTTATGGTTCATCTTGATTGACTGTTTCATAGTGTTGGTTGTCCACGGGATTGAAGTGTTAAGAAGATTAGTTGCTTGATTGTGTTAAGTTTAGAATTGTTGTTCAATTAATGTTTGTTGTTCCATTCTGGTTTATTGTTCATTTCTTATTCATAAGTTCATATTAGTAGAGAGATTGTTTACAATTGCGTTGTACACATAGGAATTATGAGTTTTCGTTCCTTTCCGACTCTTGTTATTCGAAATAGTTATTTTTAGTTCTTTTCATCATTAAGTAGTTCGATTTTGATTTCATTTTGATTGTTTAAAGAATAGGACCATCGACTGTAGAGGACAATGGTTACTGCTTCCTAGTCCCCAGATTGATTGTCTTGCCTTAGTGTGATTTCAGTTGCATCGATTTCTAAGGGAATGAGTTATTATTACTGTATCCCTGATTGATGTTTTGTAGAATGAGTAGTTAAGATTTCAGATTATTTCCATTTCTGTTCCTGTAATTATATTTCTTTACAAGCATCCATTTACTCTTGTATCTAGCATACTGTACTACATCTTTCACAATGTTACTCTTAGTTAATTGCAGTCTCAGATAGAGTACACTCTTGAAATAAAAAGTCGCTCCCGGATTGATAATTAATGTGAGATAAATAGGTGTTTAAAAGATACCTTTTATGCCTTGACACTTAGGTACTCCTCTCAAATATGCAAATGTTCCTCAAATAAGAGAAAATTCTTCATTCCCATCTCATGATGGGGTTGGATCTCCTTCAACATTGTCAGTGCTGTGACTCCTTTTTGGTTCATCATCGTAATCTTCTTCAAGATCTGAGAAGACCTCTATATAATGTGCTTTACTAGCAGCACATCTATGTCTAGGTACCCATGGTTCTTGGAAAGTGAAGCATAGCTTCTTCTTTCTTACATCTCTCCAGACTTCATCATTAAGAGGCTTCTTGTATGAGCTCTCCTTTGAAGAAGAAAATTTCTCTTCCTTTCCTTTAGAAGGAAAAGAGGGCTTGTTCTGAAAGTTTGCCTTTTCTTTAGGCAAGGCATATTGAAGGTATCTAGCACTCTCAATGCCATCATGCAAGGTAGTGGGCTTGGTAGATTTAACCAACCCATGCAGAGGTTCATCTAAGCCATCGTTGAATAGGTACACCCTTCTTGCTGTAGACAAGTCAGGAACCATAACAGATAATCTCAAAAATTTAGAAATATAAGACTCTGTATTACCTGACTGCTTCAACTTTGCAAGGCTCATGAAAGGTGCTTCTGGATCCTTTCTGTCAAACCTCTCCACTAGTCTTCTAGTGAACTCAGAATAGGCAGTCACATTGGCATGACCCAATGTAGACAAGCCATGGAACCACCAATTGTGTGCTTCACCTTCAAAGTGTAGTGCTGCAATCTTGATAGCTTCAATCTCAAGGACTTTGTTCAACTGAAAATAGATATCCAGTTTTTATACCCATGCTTTGGCAGAACAAGTGGATGACCCATCAAACTTGGGTAAAAAGAATCTTCCCATGGAGTGATGTCGATCATGATTCTGAGTGAATCCACCAAAGCTTATGTTGATGCCTTGGTATTCTTTTGTCCTTGAGGTGAAAAAACTCTTGAAAACTCAAGTGTTCCTTGAATCTCTGATTCTGAGACTCACATTCTTCAAAGTAGTCTTCAAGGGATGCTTGCTCATGAGGCCCTTCATTTTCCACAGCCAAAAAAGTAGGTATGGTAGAGCATTTTGGAGCTTGTGGCTGGTTCACTGGTTGATCATTCCAGTGGTGAGACATGCCAGAGCTTTCTCCAGGATGAAATCTCTTAGGAGATTCCTTGATTATATCCAATCTCATCTCTTTGATCTCTCTAGCAAGATCTTGCATGGTTTTCAAAAGTATCTTTGCAAAGTCCTTTCCTTCTACATCACTTCCAGAGTCAGGGGATTTACCCTTGTCTTGATCATCATTGGTGTAATCAAATTTCTTCTGCATTCTCTTTAGATAACTCCTCTCTTTGTCAGTAAGAGGATCATCTTATTCGAAAGACATATTGGCTTCTCAATAAAATCAAAGCACAGGCTGTGCCAATATGATTGCTCTGATACCACTATAATATCCCAAAATTGGGACTGTCAGCAATACATGTCTGAAAAATGCATTTTTTCAGAAATGTATGATACATAAATCAATATCAGCCCTTGGATCCCTTATATCTGACAATCTAAGACCTAAATCCAATTGAATATCAGAAACAAATCAAACTAGGTGAGGTAAACAGACCTCCCACAGCTAGTATGGCTTGATATAGGTCTGTAAAAATGGTTTCATCTTGGCATTGGTCCCTTCGACGGTATTTATGGTAGGCTTGTTTGGTACCTCAGATTTTGATGTGCCAAGATCCATGAAATCCTTATTTTCTTCAACAAAGGTTTCCTGAACCCTTTTTAAGCTAAACCCCTCCTTTTTCTCAAGAGCTTTCTGGACCCAAACATCAGTAGTAGATTTACGTTCTGATTTTTCTTCACCAGTTGCTACACGACTTATGGTTACAATATTCATGATGGGTTCTTCATCGAGTAGTTCTACCCTCATCATCTGAATGCTCTTTGTGGGTGTATGCATTTTCTTTTCCTACATTTTTGCAAACAACACAGGACAATCTTGTAATATCCCAAAATTGGGACTGTCAGCAATACATGTATGAAAAACACATTTTTTCATAAATGTATGCTACAGAAATAAATATTAGCCCTTGGATCCATTGGATATGAAAATCTAAGACCTAAATCCAAGTAGAGATCAGAAACAAATAGGTGAGGTAAACAGACCTCCCACACCTAGTATGGCTTGAAAAATGCACAAGGAAGGGACTGCAACAATACAAAACAATACTGCTAAGAAAATAACGCAATTTATCAGAGTAAGAGTAGGAGGAAAATATGGAGGCTCATAAATTACATGTACATCAGAAATTCAGATTTACAATGTGGCCCATATAGTGTACAAGAGAAAAATAGAAGACTTATATGAAGAAATCCCTCAAAAGAGGTGCTGCAACACATGTATTGACTGCAAAAAGAGTTGACAGCGTTATTTTAAAGAGATGTAGCAGCTGTATATTACACTTCAAATCTAGAGCATATCTTTGTAGAAAATATTAGATCTATATCAGATCTGTACACTAGAAGAGATCCTCTACAAATTCCCCTTGGGGTTTTGAGCAAATCATAAAATACAAAGAGTAGATCTGAGATATAAAGTTGCAGATCTGCAGTGTTATTAAAAAATTTCCGAAGTAAATACAATAAATAAGCAGATCATATATGAACAGAACATGGATTAGATCTGTAATCCATGGATCACCACAGTGAAGGGCAGAACCCCAACACTAGAGATCTCTCCTTCGAAAGTGTGTCAAAACACCCTGCAACTGTACACTTGAAAATAACGCAGTCCTGGAAGGGAAAATGTGTTGTAGGCTCTAGTACTGGTTTGGCCTGATGCCAAGATCTGAAAATGTAGCTCCAAAGGTCTAATACTCTCTTTTCAAGGGGATAGAAGGCTTTCCCACTGAAAATTGGCACTAGATTGGCCTAGATCTGAGTAGATATAGCCTCCACTTGCTGCAACTTACAAGGACAACCAAACCCTCAATAAGATCTGCATTGTAGTTGGAAGATGAGCTTGGCCAAATGCCTGATAGTGAACAAGATGAGCAAGACTCCTCCAAGAGCTACTTAATGGAAGAGGCGGGATTCCCAATCAGGAACACCCTAGTGCTAAACAACACTATTCTCAGCTAAACAACAAGAGAATGATATATGTCTAAACAGACAAGAGAATGATATATTTCTAAACAGACAATATAATCAGAAATATAACATAATTAACAACCTTCATCTGTTGTTCTCCTCTTCCTTTTATAATATGAAAGTCTTGCCAAACCATAAGCCATCTCAATGATTTAGCTCCTTTCACATGTGTAGCCTCCAACTAAAACTTCGTTGTGCATCTAGGAGATTCACTGTATCTAGACAACCCTGTTGATTTGGTCCTGGTTGACTTGGTCAAATGATCTAGTCTCTTTCACACCTAAGTGTCCTTATGTAAATAGCCTCGATTTACTTTGTTCACATGTGGCATTGATTTATTTTGTTGTTTAGGAGTTTTATTGATCCTCCTTTACAATTTTATTCATGAAACAGAAAAATGAAACAAAATTGTATATTCCCATTAGCTTGGGCTAAGTGGGAATATTACAAATATTCAATAACATGATCAAACTGTCGACAATACCTACACAATTTTTGTGTTGGTTTCAGACATTTTTGCGGATAATGGCCAACATCTCCACACTTATAAAAAATGAGATGATCCCTTCCATGACTAGTTCCTCCTCCTCTTCCTTGTCCCCTACCTTCAAATCCACCTCACCCAAATGGCGATGTAGGTGAATCCGATCCTCATTAGGGGTATTTTGAGGTCCAAAATTGGCCTCCTAAGAAAAATTTCCAACCAAAATAAAATTTATAAGAACCAATATGATTCAAGATGATGATGTTAACCATGGGGATGATTCACCATTTTTCAAGTAAAAAAGTAAAAAGATTAAAAAATAATAAATAATAAAACTGCATTTTCTCATATTTTCAATTTATCTCCTAAATTTTTTAATAAAATTTTGAGTGGGAGTACTTATTGGATGCAAAATTTAATTCCTTATCCAAGGAGTACCCATGTTTCAAACTTTTGATAGACCCTGCTACATGAAAAAATGTGATTGTAATCACTATTTTCATGTATTTCTTATTTTTCGTGTAGAAGGGTCCATCAAAAGTATGGAACATGGGTACTCCTTGGATGAGAAATCAAATTCTGCATCCAACGAGTGTTTCCAATCGAAATTTGAGTAAACCCATAAGGATATAAGTTGAAAATACAAGTTGAAAAAAATATTTTTTTCCTTTTTACCTCTAAAATTTGATGATGTAATCTAATATTATTTTATAATTCCCTTACGAGGCTCATTTTATACCTCAAAATTCCCCTAATGTCTATCTTCGGCCTGCATTCTATAAGAAGCTGCTTGTTCAACAGTGAGATCAAAGTTGCAACAGTTCTTTTCACCATGTCCCATAGATCGACAAGATGTGCAAAAAAATTGTTTGAGACCTGGGATACATTTACCAATTCTGGGACAGAAATCTATTGCATGTTGTCCAGTTACTGGACATATCATGCACCACAGTGCAAAGTTCTCACTATGCCCTGCCACAGTCTTAAGTGGACTTGGTCCTCCAACTGCCATGTAATCACCAAATAGAGGGCCTTGCTCCTTGTAGTGCCCTTCGGCCTTGCAACGTACACACCATACCTCTACATGCACAACCTTTTCTTTTTCTTTCTATAAAATTTGTAGTTCTAAATGCAAGGCAACCAACTGGCTCTGGATTTGTTGAACCCCGACATGCATATTCTATACCGACGGAGGCTTCTAATTTTGTTGTGATTTCCACAGCTTCAACCCACATCACAATCTTCTGTTGGGATAGAGGCAGGCAAATATGTGGAAACAACATTGTAATGAACCACTCTTTGTGTTTTTGATAATAAATAGCAAAACCTCCTTTTCTAATGGTATGTTTTAACTATTGATCTACCTCCCATACAGTTTCTTTTACTTCTTGAGGGATGCCCTTCAATTTAGTAACACATTGCACATATGAATTTGATTTATGAACTGCTCCTTCAATGCGTCTTTGAGCTTATTGATCGTCATTAGGGTTTTATGCTGCATACCTCATATACCAATCCAGTGCATGTTCCTGAAATGTAGTAGTGAGCTGCACTTTCTTAACATTATTATCATTGACCTGTTGTGTTGTCCACACAGTGTCTGCAACAAACCAAAATTGTTCAATGCCTTCATTTCCAATGCCCCTAAAATTCTACAGCTTCATGGAGTTAGCCATATTAGAAACTAGTGGTGGAAGTGGAGGTGGGGTGGATGAGCTGATAGTGCCAGATGAATGTGGAAGTGGAGTGGATGGGATTTGAACTGTACTCTGGATATTTTCTTCTAATTGCGCTGATTCACCAGAACTACTTGTTTCCAACTCGTTATCACTGCTAGCTCTACCTTTAAGGGGGATATACAAAAAATATTCCTCTAGGTTTTCTCTGTAAGTTTTTCCGCTGCACGTAGATCTGGGTGGACCTCTACTAAACATTCATTGAATGTGGGTGCATAGAGTACCCTTTTCACACAGTAGCATCTTAATCCACATTTTTAAAGAGCATAGGAACTTACCTCTAGGGCCTTTGAAAAATATCCTTTCAGCTTCATAATATGACACAAACATGTCAACAACAAATTTAGTAAAAAACCCACCCTGAATGTTATCGATCCAATAATCTACTGCACTGGTAATCATATTGCTAGATTTCTCCAATTTCTGAATCAATTCAGGTGTCCACTTAGTAATCGCTTCCTTCTTCCAATAGGTCTAAAACTGAGCAAGCCAAGATAATCACTCTTGTAACTCTGTAGTGAACGAAGCAAAGAAAATCTTGTGGACTTCTGTATAGACATATTTTTTTCTCCCAATATTTAGTAGATAACTTCAGATTTCGATTTTCTTGGATCATGAATTCACGCACCCTTGAATCAAGCCAATCTTGCAATTGTTTCTTTGTCTGATGCCACATAAAAATTACCTCAATTAGATCCTGGTCCCAGAAACATAACCATTTTTTGGCTTGTGGTGTCTTGAGCCAGGTTCAGAGTGTTCTATGCAACCAACAAAACCCTCCAACTACTAGCCCTTTCGGTGGTGATCTGCTTGCACAAACCAAAGTCTCACCTGAAGTACTATGGGGGAGTGCTGGAACCAGGTTTCTACATTCCGAGGGAGGATATGATATGGATATTTTCCCTTCTTAATAGATCTAATAGTTACTACCCTGCGTAATGACTTCCTTAACCTAGTTCAGATCTAACACAATAAACCATTAACTTAATACAGTCTTGTGCAAAAAATACAACTATCCTTACTCAAATATACTTGATAGAAACTAGAATAATCCTGGTGCGTTTAAAAATATCTATTATTAACAGAAATCCTAACCAATTAAGAAATAATTGCTCGAATACAGGAATCTATTATCACATGCGTAACTTAAGATAAATGCGCATTCATTAACCACAACAAATCTATAAGTCAAGTGATGCATTAGCAAATAAATAGAGAAATCACACAAATATATCACAATTCATCAAACTCTTCTCTTTATTGATAGATCTTTAATCAGTAAAGTAATATTCCCCTGCACACACAGCAATAGGGTCCTTGCACACAACTTAGGACTAGGTCTCTGTGCACACAGCTAGCAGGAGCCTATCCAACCCAGACTAACACAAACTTTTCCAAAAACATATCACATTCACATAAGATACTTCATTGAAAAGATAAGATGATCTATAACTTGGCTTGACTCATACATATTTATAGGACTAATACGCAAAAATACCATGGTATCAAATGATGGGCTGAGCCCCATGTATTTCCATTTACCCATTACAATGATAAAGGAAATTTGACCCGCCCCAAAGTTCCTTGAATTTTTGTGCGCAACGCGTTTTAAAAAAATTTAGCCAAAATTGTACCCAAAAATTGACCCTAGGGGACCCTAACCCAACAAGCCTTTTGTTGTGGAATCATAGGCTTCTTGTTCTTCTTATTAGCTTTCCAAATTTCGCTAAGGTCTTGCTTGTCAGGACTAGCCTGCAGTAGAGAGAAAGAGCAAAGAATGAAGAACAACACTTGGGATGTGAGAGAATTATGAAAAAGTAATGAAGTGATATCAAAGATATATTTTAATGCGAAAAATCCCAAAACATTAAGTGAAGGCAATTAAATCATTTGGGATCTGAAGAACATAAATTTCGTTATGCTTCACATAAAACGTGTGTTCACATCGTTTAACCGATAGCTCAGCACCTCGTTGGACACTTCACATCGTAGATTTTCTTAAGAACACATCTTAAAAAATGCGATATTCTCTTTTGCCGATATGCGATTGAGTCTTGTCATAGTTAGAAACTAAAATGAATAAGTAAAACACATATCAGAATCATATCACATTGGATAATTGGAAGACCAAGCTTGTTTGAAGTTTCTCAATGTGATAGAAGTATTGTGATCACAAAGATCAAGGAATAAGTGGTGCGATGAAGAAATGTGATATGGCAATTGCAATATATTGCATCGAAGAATTGGATCGAGCATTACCAATGATACACCTATGTTTATTTTTCAATGGTTGGGAAGTGATAGGTGATGTGGCATATTGGTAGGACCTACTGCAGACTTTATTATTATCAGAAGCATTTTCCTTTAAGGTTTTTCAAAGTCTTTCACGTATTTTCTTTATGAGTCGAGCGGCACCGCATTGCACATTTTTATAATGGGGTGTTTTGGTTTATCCTTGCAATGCACGAAAGGAAATATGCAATAAAGCTTTCATTAAGCTTTGTTTAAAGTCCTTCAGTTAATATAATTAGAGCCTGAGTTGAGATAGGATTTGTTTTTTCATTTTTTAAATAAAATGACTTGTTTTATTATTCTAGATAAAAATTTAAAAGGGTCCCCATTACAAGCTAACTATCTAATTATAATGGGGGGTTGTTGAGTAGCACAACAACATTACATAAATGAAATATTCTTGGAAGCTTCAAATGACAAAAACTCCTTTCTATATATATGATTCTAATGGGTCAAAATATAATCAGAGCCTACATAACAATAATAATGTAAGTGCACAACAATAACAATAATGGGCTTCTGTTGGAGTAGGGTCCCCTCGGTAAAGCAATTTTAGATAAATTTTGGTTAATTTTTTGTTATAAGCATTGCGTGCAGATAACAAGGGGCTTTGGTGTGGGTCAAAGTCCATTAATTATTATAATGGTAAAAAGGGAAAACCGTGAGTCTGAAACCATGGTTTGAGACCATGGTATGTGCACATTTAGAAAGATATAAATATGTAAGAGTCGAGTGAAGAAATATATGATAGATAGCCCCACGGGGGTAGGCGAGTTGGTAATCGGAATGCAGTGAAGTTCGTTTATAAGGCGAGCCCGACAGGAGGTCACGAGTTCAAATCCCTCGGACTAAAGCAGAGCTGTGGAGAGGGGCGGGCGCATGCTCCCAGTGGGTATAGTGGTAGCAGTCAGAATCGACCCCGTGTAATGCGAGTCGCGAGGCTTCCCCAGTTGGCGATCCCACTATAAAAAATAAAAAGAAGAAGAAGAAGAAGAAGAAATATATGATAGATGAATAAATTGATAGATTCTTATGCTTATGTTTTGATCTCAGTTTTGGGTCAGTCTGGGTAGAAAGGCTCCTGTTGGCTGTGTGTGTGGAGACCTAGTCCTGAGCTGTATGCGCATAAGGAAAAGATTGTATTGATTGAAGATCTCTTAATAAAGAAGGAAATTTTGGTGAACTCAAACTATATATGATTATAATAGTGACTGTCTTAGACTTGTTATGTGCATTATATATTTCTTATTATAGATCTGGATCTGTTATTATAGATTTGAATCTATGTTTCTATAATTGATAGTCACATTGGTACATTGCATTTATGTGAAAGTATTATTCGACTTAATTTTTAGATCTAAAGTATAATAGTATGTCTACGTAAGGGTTTATTGTGTGGCAATATGTGAATATGTAAGGGATAAGTCTGTTTATCACTATCTAGGCATGCGTAACTGCTTTACTGCTTGTTTAAATTTAGATCTGGTTCTGTGAAGTTGTGCATAAGGTAGTAGGTATTAGATCTATTGGATCCACATCAAAATCTCCCTCAGCATGTGGAAAAGTGGTTCCAGTACCCCCCCCCCCCCATACTGCTTCGGGTGAGACTTTGGTCTGCGCAAGTAGATCACTACTGAAAGGGCTAGTAATTGGAGGGTTTTGTTGGTTGCGCGATTACACCAAACCTGGGTCAGGACCCCTCAAGCCAAAAAATGGTTCCATTTTCAGGACCTGGATCATTTTGAGGGAGAGTTGATGTGGCACCCAAAAAAGAAAAAACTGCAAGATTGGATTGACAAGAGGGAGCGTGAATTTGTGATCGAAGAAAACAAAAGCCCTAAATTGTTTGCCGAAGATTGGGCACAAAGGTATATCTACACAGAGGTCCACATAATTTTCTTTTCTTCCTTTGCAACCGAGTTGCAAGAGTGGTTGTCTCAGCTTTTTGAATTCAAGACCTGCGCAAAGGACGATGTGAGCACCCAGTGGATGCAAGAGTTGGTACATCAATTAGAGAAATCTAGCAACAAGATCTCCCGTGTGGTAGATCATTATATCAATAGTGTTCTGGGAGGATTTGTGACTGGATTCACTATTGATATGTTTGTATCGTATTCTGAATCCGAAAGGATATTTTTCAAGTGCCCTAGATGTAAGTTCCTGCACTCATTGAAATTGTGGATTAAAATTCTTTTGTGTGAAAAGGGTACTCTGTGTAGCCATATTGAGTGAACGTCTCGTAGAGGTTCGACTACGCGAAGTGGCATATATTATATAGTCGATCTAGAAGAAGGTATTTTTCATAACCCTCTCAAAGGTACATCTGACAGTGACAAGGAGTCTGACATTAGTAGCTATGGTGAATATTTACACTCATAAGAAGACGAATTGCAAGATCAAACTATTCTTGGGTCGTTGGCCATAGTTCAGATCCCATCCACTCCACTTCCAAACTCATCTCACTCTAACAAGCGATCTACTCCACCTCCACCTCCACCACCAAATGCTGAGATGGCTGCCTCCATGAAGTTACCTATTTTTCATAGTATTAGGAACGAAGACGTGGACCAATTCTGGTATGTTAGAGACAATGTATGGACAACACAACAGATCAATAATGATGATGTTAATAAAGCACAACTAGTTATTGCATTTCAAGAATGCGCACTAGAGTTGTACATAAGGTATGTACTGGTGAACCCTAATGCAACAATTGAGAATATGAAGGCCAGATTGAAGGAAAAATTTTAAAAATCTGAAATCATATGCTCAATGTGTGACTAAGTTAAAGGAAATCCACCAATAAGCGAATGAATTGGTATGGGAGGCAGATCAATGGTTGAAGCGCACCATCATAGATGGATGATTTACTATTGATGATACACAACACAAAGAATGGTTCATTTCCATGTTGTTACCGCATATGAGCTAGTCCTTAAATCAATAGAAGATTGCAATACAGGTTGAAGATGTGGAGATTGCAATGAAATCAGAAGCCTCGCCTGTCTCAGCTGCGAAGGCTGGGGATCAACAGATTCAAAACCAAATAGCTGCACTACACTTAGAGATACAAATCCCGCGCCAAGGGAAGGGGAAGGACATATGTGTAGGTGTATGGTGTATACGGTGTAAAGTTTAAGGGAATCATAAAGATCAGTTTCCTGTATACAATGACTATTTAACAGCCGGAGGACCAAGCCTGATTAAGAGCGCGACAGGACCAAGTGGCACCCCCACATTATGGTGTGCGATTTTTCAAGAAACGGGTATGTACACAACAAAATTTTTCCCTAGGATTGGTAAATATATCCCTGAGCTTAAGCCACTTTTTTTCAAATTTTTCTGATCAGTGCGACATGATGAGAAAAACTATCACATCTTCGATTTGATGATTGACTGAGCTGGCTTATATAGGATGCAGTTAGAAGGACGGGAACCAGGTTCACCTGCAGCTCCATCTACACACAGTGGATTCTAAGGCAAAGGCCGAGGAAGTGGAGGAGGAGTTGGTCGAAGAAGGGGACAATTCATATTCTATAACTGCGGGGATGTTGGTCATTAAGTGCGCGATTGTCCAAACCCGACACAAAAATCCTATAGGTATTGTAGAAAATTTGATCATGTTATTGAAGATTGCCCTATATTAATCGCAAGAATGCACGAAAATAAACCGTAGACTCCCACTCAAAATATTCATATGGTAAGAGCTGAGCTGCGTGAAGAAGAACTGAGTGTGAATAGTGTTACTAGGAGCGGTGCAACAAATAGTGAAGACACAAGAAAAAATCCTGATACTGATCTCTTGATCTGAAAGGAACCTAAAAATAAAGAAGGATTCAACTTACAAAGGGAAAAAGAGACCTTTGTAAAAGCAAAGAACGATTTCCCAAAAACGGGTGCATCGACATCTAAAGCATCAAGCAATCCTATGGACGTGGTCGAAGGAGATGCAGAGCTAAAGCCCTTCCTACAGGATTATATTGAATTTTTGTGCAATAAGAAGGTAGTAGAGAACCCCCAAGCATTAATAGACCACTGCACAGATAAGGAACATCCCCTAATAGAGCAGAAGGTTGTCAACAATATTTATAAGAATAAAAGAATAACTGGAGGGGAAATGCACTTAACTCCTCAGATCAGTGCATATGAAATAGATCAAGTTATCTTGGATTTATGATATGACGAAAATGTCTTACCAAAGAAGACTTGGCAGCAAATGAAAGAACCAAATCTGGAGTGGTCCACTATTCAGTGGCGCATGGCGAATAAACAAAAGGTTATCCCATTAGGAAGACTCTCGCAGGTATTATTGGATATTGAAGGAGTCTGGGTGCTCGCAGACTTTGAAGTTATCCAAATTTTTTATGATACTGACCCATATCATGCACTGTTGGGTCTGGATTAGGCTATCTGTATGGACAACATCATTAACCTCAAACACAAAAGTATGGTGTTTGAAAGTAATGGATCCTAGGTTGTGGTTCCTCTGGACCCTGTAGAAGGAGAAAGATACACTGAGTCGGTGAATGTAGACAATGATGTTGACTATATTTATAAGTTAACTGTGCAAGATTAAGACTGGATCAACCCAACAATAGATGGTCAACTTAATTGTGAAAATGATAGTTCATGTTTTTTAGATTCAGATGAGGATATGGAAAACTAGAAAAACCTTTTTCATGATGTATTTGCGTTGTACTGCAATCGGGTGACAAAATCTCTTCGTTGTATATCCTTAGAGGTGCGAGATTTTCCTTATTATGATGTTCTGAGTAATGTTAATCTATTTTTAGAATAACTTGAAAAAATTGTTCCAGAAGTACAACGGTTTCATGCACTTGATATAACTCTGCACTCGACCCCAACACATTTGTGGGAGACACATAAAGGTGACTTGGCTAACTCAGGAGAATGTACCCCATGATGTTTCTATTATTTGAGCATTCAAATACTAGAATATGAGAGATCTATTTTGGACAAGACAATCCCTGAAAACATCTAACTATATGGACTGAAGCATGGGGCAAAGAGCCGAAGCCAGAATGGGTGCATATATTCATCCACACTTTAGGGAAGGTGCCTACGGAATGGTACCTAGAAACTGAGCTGCAACGAGGAACTACTGAATGGATTGTGCTAACAAATTTTTTTATCCCAACCTTTAATTTTTAAAGTGGGTTCGAATGCCTTGATGAGGCATTATAGGATATTCAGGAAGTCATCCTTGACACCACAAAGTCGTCGATGAAACATGCCTTGCCATCATAGGACGCGCAGATGAGGGACATTGTGGACTGTTGAAATCTGTCAATCGAAGATAACAAAGAATACCCATGAAACATTACTATTCTTGACTCTAAGGGACAACACACAGTTGCTGGGCCTACGGTTGAGTTATGTTGGTGTGGGGTCCCCTGGGGTACAATTTTGAGTATATTTTTGCCTATGCGTGTTGCGCGAAAAGGTCAAGGGGCTTTGGGGCAGGTCAAAGTCCCTCCTTAATTTAAAAGGGTTTTAAGGGTAAACTGTGGGCCTCAAACCATGGTTTGAGACCATAGTATCTTTCTCGCTAAGATGGATATAAATAGATAGATTGAGTCTAAGTAAGAATTAATTCATGTTTTAATGTAAGAAAATTATTTATGCGTACGTGATAATTTTGTAAGGGATTCAGTCTGAGTTTGGGTAGAAAGGCTCTTGCGCGGAAGGGTAATTGTAAGGGAAAATCTGTTGTATTGAACTATTGGAATCTAATACAAAGGTTGGTTTTGGCGAAAGCACTGTGTTATCTCAGTTATATTCTGTCATTGCATTGAGATCGCTTTACTTCTGTTATGCTTTATTATATCTGTGCGAGTAGATATGTTATTTATGCATGAATAAGTATTGATGGTTGAATACATGGATAAATATGTTTAAGTTTTTGCACATTACATAGAACTGGCTCGATTATTATACATTTGCGACGAAGTGATTTGCAATATGTCTGTTAATTGCATGATCTCTATCAATCTGATAAGTATTTTTCTGTATTTTTGCGCATCTATTTTCAATCTATATAAGTTTTGCAATCAATCTATTTAGGGCCACCACATTATTTTCTTTGTCAGGGTGTGGAAACCTGGTTCTAGCACCCCCCATACTGCTTCAAGTGAGACTTTGTTTTGCGCAAGCAGGTCATTGCCGAAAGGGTCAGTAGTTGGAGGGTTTGTTGGTTGTGCGATAAACTTTGAAATTGGGTTAGAACCCCTCAAGCCAACAAATGGTTCCGTTGCTAGGACCGGGATCATTTTGAGGGAGATTTAATGTTGTGGCAGCATTCACAAAATGAATTGCAAGATTGGTTGGATAGAAATATCCTTGAATTCACGATCCAAGACAATCAAATTTCTAATACATCTATACAGAAGTTCACGAGATATTATTTTTCTCCTTTGCAATTGAGCTGCAAGAGTGGTTATCGCGATTAATTGAATTCAATACCTGCGCAAAGAACGACGCAGTCACTAAGTGGACTCCTGAATTAATTCAACAATTAGAAAATCTATACAATAAGATCACCCACACGATAGATCATTGGATTGATCGTCTCTTTGGAGGATTCATGACCGAATTTTCCATTGATCAGTTTTTGTCATATTCTGAAGCAGAAAGGAGATGTTTCAAGGGTCCTAGAGGTAAGTTGCTATGGTCTTTGAAGTTGTTGTTGAAGATGATATTATGTGAACAGGGCTCTCTGTGCCAACATATTTCTTGAATGTCCTAAAGAGGTCTGACTACGCATAGTGGAAGAATTTACCACGAAGACCCAAAGAAAGGATTTATTTATAACCCTCTCAAGTGTAGATCTAATAGTGACGGTGAAATAGAAACTAGTAGCTCTAGTGAATCTATGCACTTTGAAGAAGAAGAGGTATCAAAGAAGAAGTTTCATCAAATAACGAAAGAGCCTTGACCATCTTTCAAATCCCATCCACTCTGCTTCCAAACTCATCTCACAAAGCGCCCACTCCACTATGCAGTCCATCACCACCTCCACCTCCCCTAGGCGTAGATATGGTCGTGTCGTTGAAGCTACCTACTTTCAGAGGTATTGGGAATGAATATACTGAGCACTTCTGGTTTGTGACTAATGTTGTATGGAGAACTCAATAGGTTAATAATGATGATATTAAGAAAGCGCAGTTAGCCACTGCTTTCCAAGATCACGGATTGGATTGGTATATCAGACATGTTCAAGCAAACCCTAATGCCACTCTGGATGAAGTGAAAGATGCCATAAAAGAAAATTTCAAGAAGCCTAAGTCATATCCGCATTTGGTTACATAAATGAAAGAGATTCACCAGGAGGTAAATGAATCTGTGTGGGAGGCAGATTAGAGGCTAAAGTGCACTATCAAAGATGGTGGATTCACTATTGATGATACCCAACACAAGGAATGGTTTATTGCTATGTTTCTCCCACATCTGTGCCAACCCTTGGGTCAATAGAATATTTCCACGTAGGTTGAGGCTGTGGATATTGTAAGTAAATTAGAAGCTACCACAACACCTGTTGTGCTTGGAACTCAAAACATTCATAATAAGTTGGAAGAAATGCATTTGGAGATCCATAATATGCGCAAAGATAAGGGAAAGGAGGTATGCACAGACGTTTGGAGCATAAAATGTAAATTTGTTGGGAACCATAAGGATCAATGTCCTGTCTTCAATAATTATCTGAATGCTGGAGGAACTAGTCCATTCAAGAGTGGAGTATGGTGTACAATCTGTCAAGTTTCGGGTTTGCATGAAACAAATTTATGTCCAAGGGTTGAAAAATATCAGCCTGAGTTGAAGTAGCTATTTCGTAGATTTTGTTCGTCACTGAGACATGATGAACAAAACTGTCACACTTATGATATGATGTTGGACAAAGATGAAATATGTAGAATTCAGTACGAACCTACCTCACCAGCATCCCCCTCTAGGCGTGGTGGATTTTGAGGGTAGAGGAAGAGGACGAGGAGGCAGATCAACTGATCAAAGAAGGGGCAAGGTTATTTGATACAACTGCAGAGATTCTGGTCACTGTGCGCTCGACTGTCCAAATCCAGCGTGACAATAATGCAGGTATTGTAGACATTTTGACCATGTGATATAATATTGTGCTTTTTTTATTGCTAAAATGCAGGAGAAAATGGCCCAGAATCTTGAGATGGTTAGAGTAGAAACCCGTGAGGAAGATGATAGCATGAATGTGGTCACTAGGAGTGGTGCAACCACTAATGAAGATAAGGGAAAGCGGCTAGATACTGACCTTTGGATTCATAAGGCACTTGGGAACAAAGAGGAATTTGATTCACAACGCACAAAGGAAAATTTTGTTGAAGCGCGAAAGGAGTTTTCAAAAGGAAGTGCATCAACATCACGTAGACCCATGAAGGAGGCAGGGGTAGATGAAAAAATCAAACCATTTTTTCAAGCTTGCATTAAGTTACTGCACAACAATAAGGTGGTAGAGAAGCTCTGATAGATAACTGCGCAGAGAAGGAACATCCACTGGTAGTGTTGGGTCTTGAAAATGTCATTCATTTCCATTACACTTTCACTATTATGTCCATTATATCACCTCCATTTCACTACTATGTCACTACATTCATCCCACTTCATTATCATTGGGCCACATTTATGTTTTTCCAAACTTTATTAATTCTTAGCCTTTTTAAGTAAATTTGTGGTTAAAAATTAGAAAATAATGTGCATATGCTTATACCTAACAAGTGGGTTGAGATTGTTGACATGTGTAGATCAAAAGGAGACTTCTAGAAGACCCTTATGTGGCACTCTAAGGAAAAATTCAAATTTGGTTGGAGAAAATCATGGGATCAAGAGGATATGTGTCTCATTTCCTTGTTGTATTGAAACTCTAAGAGGATATGTGTCTCATTTCTTAGTTGTGTTGAAACTCTAGAAAGGCATGTGTCTTATCATTTCCTATTTTGATTGTAACTCTAGATATGGAGGGAAAGATTCATGGACTCCCATTAATGAGATAACTCCTCATATTTTGTATAAATAGGAGAAGCTTTCTCCTATCATGGGGAGTGAAAAAAATAGTGAAAAATAGGAGAAGGAGAGAAAGGAATAGAGAGTGTTTTGTAACAAAGTTTAAGATGGAATGGGACGTAGATTTGTGAGTTTTTCAATAAATAAGTTCCTTGATGGTGTTTTGATTACAATTTTAAGGAGCTGAAGAAGGATTACACCAAATTGGTAGCAGAGGGCCCCTGCTATTCAAGGAGGTTTTACATGTTTTCTAGATAAGTTGTTTTCAATTATGTTTTGTCATATTTCCTTACTTAGATTGCTTTCTGAAATCATAGCTTTTAGCATTATTTTTCATGTCATTTGCTTAGATAAAGGATCCTCATGATATTGCAGTTAGTCTTTTTCTCAAGCTCTTCCAATACATCTTTATTAAATGAATGGGGTTCAATTGTGATATTTTGAGTTATTAGCATTTCATTTTCTGTTATTTAGTTAAAAGAAAGATCCTCATTTGTCAGATCTATTTAGTGTTTACATTATATTTCTTTAGGTAGAGTCAATAACAGGGCCAGAAGCTTCTGGTTTCATCCTTTCTAGTAAAGGTGAAATAACCAGTAAAAGCCCCTACTGTCAATCTCTGTATAAGAAATATTTTGTTCACACAATTTTAGATCAGATTCCTCATTATACTGTAGTTAGTCTCTTTCAAAAGCTTTTCCAATAAACCTCTAATTCACAAATGGGACTAAATTGTAGTATTGTGAGTTATTGAGTGTTTTGCTTCATTGAAGATCCTTATCACATTATGATTAATCTCTTTCACAAGCTCTTCCAATAAACCTTTAACTCATGAATGAGATTTAGTTGTAATGTTATAAGTTGTTTCAGCATTTCATAGGAGATCCTTACTACATTATAGTAATATTTTTCTCAAGCTCTTCCAATAAACTTTTATCAAATGAATGAGATTTCACTATAATGTTTTAAGTTACTGTTTGTTTCAGCATTTCCTTTTATGTTTTAGGAGATCCTCATTGCATTAGAATTAATCTTTTTCACAAGCTCTTCCAACAAATCTTTAACTAAATGAATCAGATTAAGTTGTAGTGTTTTGAGTTACTTTTCATTTCATGAATGTTCATTTGCAAGCTAGGATATCCATGGATTAGAATGCTCTGTTTTTCATCATTTTCCTAATCAGGGATAGAATTTACACTCTGTTTTGAGTCTAAGGTTTCTTTTTCTTTTCTTTTTGACATAGATTTGATTTCATTTGTTGAACATAGAGTAGCATACTAATTACTAAAAATACAAAACCCCCAAAAACAATAAGAAAAACACATACAACGAAGTAAGGAAGAGGCCACTTAAGCACATATAGTGCACAACACTTCATCAGTTTACTAGCCCTGGTTGATCATTTATGTTAGCAATTTACGACGCTAAATTGACTAGACATTTTGGTGCCGTTGCCAGGGAAGTGTAACTAGGTAACCTTATTTCTTACATCTAAAAAAAAAAATTAATAATTTCTCGAGTATGCTCTCCTCCTGCACTTTGTGTGATCTGGAGGATCAGAAAAAAAATTGTTATGTAAAAAAAAAAAAAGAGAGAGAGAAAGAGAAAAAAAAAGGGAGACAAAATAAACTTTATCATTTCAATTGATTCAATAAAAAAAATAAAAAATAAAAAATAAAATTGTTTTTATCATTTCATTTGATTTAAAAAAAAAAAAAAAAACACTTCCAAAAAAAAAAAGGAAAAAAAAAAAAATTTACATTGTTTTGTTTAATGAAATATATATATATGTGTATTTTTAAATTTTTGAAAACAAATCAATTAAAAAAAAATGAAAAAATAAAATATTTTAAATTGTTTTGTTTACTAAAATATATATGTATATTTTTAAAATTTTTGAAAAAATATATATAATTTTAATAACAAATCATTTATTAAATAAATAAATAAATAATAATAATAAATAAATAAATTTGAATAAATTATTTTGTTTAGTAAAATACATATGTATATTTTTAATTTTTGAAATATAACATATGTAATTTTATTAACAAAACAAATAAATAAAATAAATAAATCAATAATTTAAAAAAAAAAAAAAACAACAACAACAACAAATGCCATAACATGGCCATGACAAAACGAAACAGCCATCGACAATGGCCATGGCATTTGGGTAAAACGAAACCAAAGAGGCCAAGATCCAACACAATTAGCCTTTCTTCTCGATTTAACACAAATGATTCTGAAGTTTGATGAAGGCAGCAAGTGCTGCTTGAGAAACAACCAAAGAATAAGGAAAAGGTGCAGCGCTCGGCATCAAAGTCCAGAATTCACTCACTGGTAAAACTCAGAAAATGCATTGAAGTCGACGAGAAGATTTTCACTGAGAGGTTGGCAAAATTACAAGTAGGTGTGGTTTGAATTGGCCGACATTGTCACGAAGCTCAGATTTTAACCTTAGAATTCCAAATCTACGGCCAGTTGCTGGCAATAGCAATGGGATGAATAACTTTGTGTTTGCATGGCCATTAGTGATCTCAAAGAAACCATTTGAATGACTTTCAAACCCCACAGCTTCCATTCGAATAAATTGATGGAGAAGCAAATCTGTGTCCCTGTAGAACTGATGAAGAAGTGAATATGTTTGCCTGTAGAATTGATAGAGAAGCGGATCAAATTATTTAGTATGGTTGCTGGGATCTTTATTCTCTTTCAAGAGAATGATTTCAAATTGAAATACCAATGCGTTAGTGGCAATCAAAAACAAATTTGACTTGCTAAATTATTTTGATCCAACCTCTGCAATTGTTAAACAAAACCTGCAAATCCAACCACAACTAATTTTTGTTGCCGGAGCTTCATAGAAAACACAACAACAAAAGCCCCCATCAAGATTGCAGTGCTGAGCCAACACGGAGTTTAAATTTTACCTCTGCAAACAAAATTGAGATTGTGTGAATATAATTCGCAAAATCATTTGACAAATCCGTAGGAGAGATCAGTTCTTCAAAAAGCTGAGTTTGGTTTCGAATTGAAGACAAAGCTAAGTTTGGTTTCGAATTGTATACAAATGTTGCCATGCTACCACCTTGCATTTGAGTTGCATTCGAATTTGCCTATTAAACCATTTGCATTTGTTTCTCGATTTAATTGGGATCTTGAAATCACCAGAAATCATTTTTCATTGCCAGAAAAATGCAACTACTATTGACACGTGATTTTGAAACACGTTTTCTGATCAAACCGAAATGAATTTTGAAAAACTGAGACGTGGGTTTTTCTCAGAACATGGGCAATTAAATAACATAGACAACGGTTTTCTGAATTTCTTAACCGATTGAGAGAATTTTGTGGTTCTTCGAAGCCCTGTTTCGTTGTCTGCGTGAGAAAAAACGGTTTTCATTAAATTCTGATTTTATGGCACGATAGATGGACCGATTGGTAGAGTTCTGTGTTATATGGAAATCGACTCCACTTCATGGCGCTCGGGAAATTTATTGAAGCAATCATGAATATGAAATTCGATGAAGAGTCAACTACGATGTTGTGATCAAAACAATTCAACAGATCTGTGTCTCACCTCAGCGCTGCACCAAATGGAATTTCAACGCTGCCCAGTTTGAAACTAAGTTTTAATTCTTCACTTTCCAACATTTATTTCATATGTGTCATTTCAACGATATTCACTTTCAACGTTTTTTTATTTTCATGGAAAAATTTGTATACTATTTTGATGATACGTTGTGTTGTTTTTAGTTCATGTTATGTTTTGATAAAATGTTCTATGTATGTTACGTTGCTTTCTTTTTATTAGTAGAGTGTTATGTTTTATTTTTTTTATTTTTATTTTATTTTATTTTATTTTATCGAGTGTTATAGGTTTGGTTTTTTTTTTTATATATGTTATGTAGTGTATTTTTTTGGGAATGTTGTTTATATACATAGTGTTGTATATATAATGTTTTTAAATATGTTTTTCATATGTGTTTCATAAAAAATAAAAAAAATAAAAAAACTTTATTTTAGTTTTATTTATTTATTTATTTTTCTTGTCATAATCATATTGTATGCTTTATTTGCCATGAAAAATTGTTATCAAAATTGATGTAAATTTCATGATTGAAACAAATTTTTTTTTTTTTTTTTTTGTTGTGATGGTCACTTAAACATACCCGTGCAGCGAAAAAAAAAAAAAAAAAAATTGAATCAATGAAATGAATAAGTTATTTGCTCACTTTTCTGAAGGTATTGATTAATTTTGGACTGATGATGAAAGATGAATGGCTAACTTTTTATTCAAGATTTTTAGCTGCAGAAACCGTCGACATTCTGCAGCTAAAGTCCAATTCCGCAGCTGAAAAACCTCATTGTTCAAATCAGCCTAACTTTCTCATACAAAATTAGATTTTGATGATTCAAGTATCGTTGGAAAGGTCTCAACAAGATCTACACAGTGAGAAATCCATCATTAGAGTTTGAAATGGTAAATAATGAAATAAATTGCTGAAAAGAAGCAACATTCAACTTGAGGCACTAATTCCAAAACATGTATAAATTCTTTTAATTTTTCCTTTAAGAACTTGTTTCATTAATACAAATTCTTAGTTTTGTGTGTAAATATCATAACTAGAGAGATTGATCACCTCTCTCCTTTGATAATATTACATTCCATTGCAGAAGAAGTATTAGTTTTTTTTTTGCAGGTTCCAGGAGGAAGGACAAATGACTACAAGAGAATGGTGTCTCTCTAAGAAACCAATTTGTTTCATAAGAGGATGATCAGCAACAAAGATGAAATATGCTGATGCAAAATCAGATCCAAACACTTGAAAAACTTTCAGATACTATTGTCTCCATCACATCCATACCTCATAATAAACCATTCACCTCATTTCACTTCATATTTTCCATTTACATTCACATCCACTTTCCATTTCTTTTTGTCAATTCATAACCCACAAATAAAATCAAGAAGCTCATTCACATGCTTATTGCCCATTGCCATTTCTACTCTCCATTTCCATCTTCCATTTTCATCTTCCATTTCTTGTCATTTTCATTCCGCAAATAAGCCCTGCTTCAATGCAAATTATTGAGTCCATAGTCCTTTGAGTCTAAGTTCTTTGTAAAAACACCTTGAGGCTTGCATGTCTTAATGGCAAGTTCTCATGCTGACAAACAATGGGAATACATTAATGTCCCTTGTTCGTCAGATCTTCTAGGTGACTCGACATCGACAAAATTATTCGTACCTAGCAAGATGTGTTTGGGCATCTTGACTCTTATTGTCATCAATGGTGAGAGTTCTCATGTTGACTAGTGGCATCCATTAATGGCCACTAAGTCAAAAATTTCCTACTATGTTCGACATCAGATCATCTTTTCACATAGTAGGAATTGTGCCAATGAGTTTTGAAGACATGAAAACTATTATTTTCAGCATTTTGGAGTAGATTCAGCAAGTTTTAGTAGGAGCAATAAAAAGTCATCTTATCTCCTTATCCATGACTCCTCTTGTTCAGCCATGTGAAGAAGAATATGATCAGAACTTTGCAGCCACCACACATACAACTCATCCATTCCAAAAGGTAAGTTAAGGTACGTCATTTTCTAACTTTTGACCATAGAATTCCATAAAAATCTAGAATGATAATTGTTGGAAAAACATTTCTCTTCATCATTTCATAAAATTGTCAATACCATCAGTTGGGGGGGGGAATACATTCATCTTCATATCTTACCATGTCCATATCATACTCAGGAGCTCACATACTTCCAACATATACATTGTTATTATGAGCATACAATGGCTTTTCAAAAAAATGCTTAAAGGATAAATTGGATGCAAACAAAATCATGGTTGTCACACAAGAACCAACCATCATGCAATCCAATAAAGATATACTTTGCAAAAATAATCAAAATATCATTATGTAAAGTTCAAAGTGGTTGTAACACAAGAACCAACCATGTTGCAATTCAAGTAAAACACTTTGTAGAAATATGAAGTTATCAGATGATATCATGCAAAGTTAAGCCAAAGCTCAAAGATCAAAAGAGTCAATGTAATATATATTGCATGAGGACATGCAATAACTTCAGTTGGGGGGTATGTTGGGTCTTGAAAATGTCATTCATTTCCATTACACTTTCACTATTATGTCCATTATATCACCTCCATTTCACTACTATGTCACTACATTCATCCCACTTCATTATCATTTCATTATCATTGGGCCACATTTATGTTTTTCCAAACTTTATTAATTCTTAGCCTTTTTAAGTGAATTTGTGGTTAAAAATTAGAAAATAATGTGCATCTGCTTATACCTAACAAGTGGGTTGATATTGTTGACATGTGTAGATCAAAAGGAGACTTCTAGAAGACCCTTATGTGGCACTCTAAGGACAAATTCGAATTTGGTTGGAGAAGATCACGGGATCAAGAGGATATGTGTCTCATTTCCTTGTTGTATTGAAACTCTAAGAGGATATGTGTCTCATTTCTTAGTTGTGTTGAAACTCTAGAAAGACATGTGTCTTATCATTTCCTATTTTGATTGTAACTCTAGAGATGGAAGGAGAGATTCATGGACTCCCATTAATGAGATAACTCCTCATATTTTGTATAAATAGGAGAAGCTTTCTCCTATCATGGGGAGTGGAAAAAATAGTGAAAAATAGGAGAAGGAGAGAAAGGAATAGAGAGTGTTTTGTAACAAAGCTTAAGATGGAATGGGATGTAGATTTATGAGTTTTTCAATAAAGAAGTTCATTGATAGTGTTTTGATTACAATTTTAAGGAGCTGAAGAAGGATTACACCAAATTGGTAGCAGAGGGCCCCTACTATTCGAGGAGGTTTTACATGTTTTCTAGATAAGTTGTTTTCAATTCTGTTTTGTCATATTTCCTTAGATTGCTTTCTGAAATCATAGCTTTTAGCATTATTTTTCATGTCATTTGCTTAGATAAAGGATCCTCATGATATTGCAGTTAATCTTTTTCTCAAGCTCTTCCAATACATCTTTATTAAATGAATGGGATTCAATTGTGATATTTTGAGTTATTAGCATTTCATTTTCTGTTATTTAGTTAAAAGGAAGATCCTCATTTGTCAGATCTATTTAGTGTTTACATTATATTTCTTTAGGCAGAGTCAGTAAGAGGGCCAAAAGCTTTTGGTTTCATCCTTTCTAGTAAAGGTGAAATAACCAGTAAAAGCCCCTACTGTCAATCTCTGTATAAGAAATATTTTGTTCACACAATTTTAGATCAGATTCCTCATTATACTGTAGTTAGTCTCTTTCAAAAGCTTTTCCAATAAACCTCTAATTCACGAATGGGACTAAGTTGTAGTATTGTGAGTTATTGAGTGTTTTTCTTCATTGAAGATCCTTATCACATTATGATTAATCTCTTTCACAAGCTCTTCCAATAAACCTTTAACTCATGAATGAGATTTAGTTGTAATTTTATAAGTTGTTTCAGCATTTCATAGGAGATCCTTACTACATTATAGTAATCTTTTTCTCAAGCTCTTCCAATAAAATTTTATCAAATGAATGAGATTTCACTATAATGTTTTAAGTTACTGTTTGTTTCAGCATTTCCTTTTATGTTTTAGGAGATCCTCATTGCATTAAAATTAATCTTTTTCACAAGCATTTCCAACAAATCTTTAACTAAATGAATCAAATTAAGTTGTAGTGTTTTGAGTTACTTTTCATTTCATGAATGTTCATTTGCAAGCTAGGATATCCATGGATTAGAATGCTCTGTTTTTCATCATTTTCCTAATTAGGGATAGAATTTACACTCTGTTTTGAGTCTAAGGTTTCTTTTTCTTTTCTTTCTGACATAGATTTGATTTCATCTGTTGAACATAAAGTAGCATACTAATTAATAAAAAGACAAAACCCCCAAAAACAATAAGAAAAAACACATACAACGAAGTAAGGAAGAGGTCACTTAAGCACATATAGTGCACCACACTTCATCAGTTTACTAGCCCTGGTTGATAATTTATGTTAGCAATTTAGGACGCTAAATTGACTAGACAGGTAGAACAAAAAGCTGTCAACAAAATCCATAACAATAAGAAGAGGATGGGTCGAGAGATGCGTATGACCATGCAGATCAGTGCGTACACGATGGATCAGGTTATTTTAGATTTGGGGTTCGATGAAAATGTCCTACGTATGAAAACCCGGCAGCACATGGGAGAACCCAAGCTGGAATGGTCTACCATTCAATTGCGCATGGAAAATCAACATAAAACCATTCCATCAGGAAGGTTGTCTCATGTTGTAGTTAATATTGAAGGTGTTAAGGTGCTTGCAAACTTTGAAGTTATACAAATTATAGATGATATTGATCCTTATCCTGCACTATTGGGGCTGGATTAGGCTATTGATATGGATGGTGTCATAAACCTGAAGAAAAAAAGAATGGAGTTTGAAAGAAATGGAACCAGAGTCATAATTCCCCTAGACCCTGCAGAAGGAAAAAGATACAGAGCCTATGTGTGCTGATGATTATATTGATCAGATCTATAAGATGAATTTGTGCGAGGTAAATTGGATCAACCCAATAGCAGATGGAAATATTAATTGGGAAAAGGATAACCTTTGTTTCTCAGTTTCTAATTAATAATTGGAAAACTCACAGAACCGGTTGCATGAAGTATCTGCAATGCGATGTAATCGAGTGACCAAATATCTTCGATGCATAACAACTGAGGTACGTCAATTGCCACATTATGATGGTTTATTGATGTAAACATGTTTTTAGGAGAACTTGAAAGAACTATTCCAGAAGGATAGAGATTCCATGCCTTAAATCTCAAACTGCGTGCTACTCTAGCATGATGGTGGGAGACTCATAAAGAAAACATGGGAAATTGGGATGAATGTGCATGCATGATGAGGTTACACTTTCAATGTCCAAATATCATAATGGAAGAAGTCTACTCTAGAAAGGATGATCTGTGCAGATATTTAGCTAAGTGGAATCAGGTATGGGGCATAGAACCAAGACGTGAATGGGTCCACATGTTCATTCATACATTCAGGAAGGTACCTACTGATTGGTATCTGGAGACAGAGCTGCGCCGAGGTACTAGTGAATGGTCTGTGTTGACAAAGAGTTTCATTCTGACATTCAGCTTTGAAAGTGGATTTGATAAGATTGGAAAAGCTTTGCATAACATTCAAGAAGCTATCTTTGATACAAAAAAGCAAAAAATAAAGTGCGCTCCACCAGAATGGGATGCGCAGATGAAGGATATTGTGAATTGTAGAAATTTGATGGTTGAAGAGAATTATGAAGATCCAAAGAATATCATTATTCTAGAAACTAAGGGACAACGCATAGTTGCTGGGCCTTCGATCACTTCACTAGATGTCACAAAACCTCTAAAGATCTCATAGGTGAATATTGGATCTGAAGAGCAACCAAAGTTGGCTAATATTGGAGATTATTAGGACGATGAGATAGTCATAAAAGTTTCTGAGTTGCTGACACGGTATCAAGACTTATTCCCTAAAAATTTCTCAGAGTTGAAAGGAATAATTGGAGAACTTGGAGTTATGAAGATCAATTTTAAACCTGATGCATGCCCTGTGAAGCAGAGCTCCCATAAAGGCTGAATCCAAGATATAAGCATAAGGTAAAAGAATAGTTGGATAAGATGGTTGCTGTTGACATCATAGAGCCAGTAGAAGAGTTTGATTGGGTGAGTCCCATGGTAGTGAAAGATAACAAGACAAAAGGAGAAATCAAGATTTGTGTAGACCTGCGCAAGTTGAATGATGCTTGTGTGCATGATCCATTCCCAACTCCAATCTCTGATGAAATCCTGGATAATGTTGGAGGAAAAGAAGCTTATTCATTCACAGATGGTTTTTTAGGGTATCATTAGATCAAGATTGTACCAGAAGATTGCAGTAAGACTACCTTTGTAGCTGAGTTGGGATATTTTCAGTATATAGTCATGCCCTTTGGCTTGAAGAATGCACCTACCATCTTCTCGCGCGTAGTTGTAGCTGCCTTCAAGGAGTTTATCCATAAGTTCCTGGAAGTGTAATTTTATGATTGGACTGTCTTTGGGCTGTTGAAAAAGCATGTCTCCAATCTATGCTTAATGTGGATACCTATAGAAAGTATAATATTTCATTGAATTTGAAGAAATGCATATTCTATGTGCCATTTGGGATTTTGCTGGGAAACATTGTCTACCAGCAAGGGTTGATGGTAGATCCTGCGAAGGTCACAGTAATAGTTAATTTGGAGATACCTGATAATGTCAAACAATTGCACTCAATATTGGGGCACACTGGGTATTATCAAAAATTCATTCAGGGTTATGCACTGATAACTATGCCCATGGAGAAGCTGCTAAAGAATGATGAGACATTTTTCTGGGAAGAGGAATGTTAGAAGAGTTTTGAATTGTTGAAGGAAACTATTGTCATTGCGCCCATACTGGTCTTTCCAAATTGGTCAAAGGTGTTTCATGTGCATGTTGATGTCGCTTGTATCGCACTCAAAGATATTCTAGCGTAGCCAATAACTGGAGATATTGATCACCCTATCACCTATGCCAGTCGGAAACTATCAAGTGTAGAATGGAGTTATTCAACCGCAAAAAAAGAAGGATTAAAAATGGTGTATGCGTTGTAGAAATTTTTCCACTACCTGATAGGAGGACATTTCAAGATGTTTGCTGATCATTCTACTTTAAAGTACCTGGTCAATAATTCTGTGTTGGGGGGGAAGATCTTCAGGTGGTTGTTACTATTCTAGGAGTATGACTTTGAGATCATTGTGAAACAAAGAAGACCAAATACTGGGCTAGACCATCTGTCATGCATTGAGACTGGTGAAGAACCTAGGAAATTGGAGGATGGATTACCAAATGCACAGTTGTTTGCGATCAAGGTCGTTGATGAGCATTTCCCTAATATTATGCAATTCCTGACTACTGGACGTGCACCTGAAGAATATACAGTTCATCAAAAGAAAGAGCCCGTGCCACGCGTAATAGACTTTACTATTATTGCTGGTCATTTATATAATATGGGTGCAGACGAAGTTCTGCGAAGATATGTTTTGGAGTATGAAAGGCGTGCAATATTAGATGAAGCTCATGGAGGGTTTCTAGTGGTCATTATGCAAGTAAGGAAACTGTGCAAAATATTTTACGAGCTAGGTTATGGTGGCCCACATTGCACAATGATGCTTATGTGCATTGTTGCGCATGTGATGTATGCTAGAGGATCGGAAAGTTGTTGTGCAGAGACGAGATGCCCTTGCATCTACAGATGGAACTGCAAGCATTTGAGAAACGGGCTATAGACTTTGTTGGACCTATTAACCCTCCAGGCAAGAAGAGTGGTGCACATTACATAATCAATATGACTAATTCTTTAACCATATGGGATGAAGCTAAGCCTGTAAAGGATTGTACTATAGATACAACCACACAGTTCATCTTCGAGAATATTGTGACTTGATTTGGATGTCCTAAGATTCTAATAAGTGTTCAGGGTATGCAATTTGTGAATGAAACCATTGAAGCTTTGACAAATGAATTTTGAATGCATCATCAAAAGAGCACTTCCTATCACCCATAGGTGAATGGTGTGGTGGACGCTTTCAACAAGATATTGGAGACTGCGCTTACCAAGGTTTGCAATGCTAACAAAAATGATTGGGATGAGCGCGTACCTACAATTCTCTGGGCATATCGGACCACATGTAGATTTAATTGGTAAGACACCGTTCAGGATGGTATATGGGCAAGAAGCTGTGTTACCATTGGAATACATTATTCTGAGTCTGCGCATTGCAAAATTTAAAAATATGGTAGAAGCAGATGTTATGGAGGAACGATTTTCGTAGTTGGTCGCACTTGAACAAGATCGCTTTATTTCCAATTATCACCAAAAAGTTCAGAAGGCGCGTGAAAAGGCATGGCATGATAGGAATATGACGTAGAAGGTGTTTCAGGAAGATGATTTGGTCTTGTTTTATGACAAAAAGTTTGCCCGCCACCCAGGGAAGTTGAAGATGCATTGGCTAGGGCCATATATTGTTAAGGACATCACTAATGGAGGTGCAGTGCCTGACCACATTGAGCGGAGAATATCTTCCTGGGTATGTCAATTGAAGCCGTATAGGGATGACCTTGTGCACACCAAATGACTATATGACCAAAGTATCGGATTTGCGTATCCGAGATGGCGAATGCACAGGAAGGTGCAACACACGCGCAATAGCTGCATGAGGAGGTTGACTGGGTTGCAGAGGTGCCAAAACTTTCTAGCCGACTTTATTACCATTTATGGGAGTGTCTAGGTTGCATTTAATGAGGGGATTTTGCCAGAATTGAGACTATTTTGTCATTATGGATACACATTAATGCATAAGGAATCGTTGAAGACACGTAAAAACTATAAATATGACCTATGGGGTCACAATAGTTCCCTTTTCTTTCTGAGTGAATTATTTTCCCTAAGATATTTTATTTCTGCAACATATTCATTACCTATGTCTGGTTTGGATCCAGGATTTGAGGAGGAGTTGAGTCGTATGGGTCGCATTACATAATTCCACTCAGCATGATAGCTACGCACCCCAGAGAGGATCCTGCTATGTCAGAGTTTCCTGTTGCACCGATTTCTGAAACACTTGCGTCCACAGATTCATAAAAGGGTCATATGTCGGGGACCCATAAATCCCCTAGGAAGAAGAATCCAAAGTCGTGCTCCACTGTAGATGAGTGCCAAAAGAGACCCATGGCGGAGCTCCATGAAACTATTATGGAGGAAGAGGAGGATGTGGTTGAAGTTGCCCCATTCTCGCGGTTTTCGACCTATGTTGCATCGTGCAAGTCATATGCCAGGCTTCCAAAGGATTTGGAAAAGGTGAGATCAAGCATCAATATGCCATTGATTCCTGAAAACTTCTCGGTTGAAGACGATATGTTTGCTAAATTGCCACATTTAATAATGGGAGATTGGGACATCACATATGTGGAGAAGTTTCCAGAGCTTGCGCCTAAGCGCTATCTTGATCAATGTAGATTTTGGAGGAAAGGCACAAGAAAAGCAGGTGGCCGACATGATTAAGAAGAAGTACCAAGTGTCACTCCATAGTTGAGGCTTTGTAGTAAGAGAGATTAATGACCCAACTGTTCAGTTTTGGATGCTCATCTTGGCCTGCAAGATGATGCAAAAATGTAGAGGTAAGGAGGTTCTTGTGCAAGTGATTGCTCTCACAGGACAGTGTGAAAAAGGAGTCATCTATAACTGGTCTCAATATTTATGCAGAGAGTTTCTGGAAAATGTGCACAAATCATAAGATGAGGGCAAGAGTTTCTATTACGCTTGGCTCTTGCTTCTAATCGCCCTTATTGGTTGGAAGACCCAAGAAGAAACATAGTTTCCTAAGATCGAGCCGTAGATGTGCGAAGCTGCGCAGTACGCTACATTATGGAACTCTTACATCCCTACGCGTATTATGGAGAACAAAATATTTTGGGTGTTGTTCGATGCCTCACTATTTCAAGTTGTACAATCAAAACCGAGGTTGTCTCCGACATTGTATGAGTAGTATAAGATGATTTCCGATTTTAAAGCGACCTTCCACAACATGAAATTCACGTGAAGGCCACCATCAAAGGAGTGTAGCATGAATTTACCTATTTAGTCACTGAAGATGATTTGCTGCATGTCACTAAAAAATGGCTGCCAGCATGGTTAGAGCTTGGTGCATCAACATCCATTCCGAATACACCTACCAAGCTGCACACTAGTACACAACCCATTGAGAAGACAACCAAAAAAGAAGCCATGCCGACTACCACTGGGAAAACAATTGATTTAACAGACACTGCACCTAAGAATAATGGTACTGTGTTGAAAGAAGCAGAGGAGCAAGTGGAATCGCAGACTTCCAAAGGCAAAAAGCATGGTTCTCAGGCCGCAGGAGGATCGAGGAAGAAGAAAAAGGGATCTAAGGCCATCGGAAAAGAAGAGCTCACATTGATCGAAGATGACTTAAATCAAATAGCTACAATGGTCACAATAGTCAACAAGGACATATGGACAGATATGGAAGCACAGTACAGGTTTGTGCTCGAAGGGGTGCAGTTTGGCATCAAGGAGATGAAAGTACAAGCGAGGCTGATTCAGACGAGTGTTTCCCAAGCGAGCCAGATGCATGCGAGCGTGCCTGCAACTAGCACGCAACCGCTCAATGAAATCCTCCCTGTCACGGGGGATTTTCGTTTGATTTAAATTCCTGAGCTGGCCATTCATGTAGCGTCAACCATCCTACGTGCGTAGCTAAGAGGTTGCAGCGATATCAATATTAACTTGTCTATTTTTCCTGTAGGGAAATTACATTTGCTACATAGTATGATTTCCGATGAGCTCCAGTTTCGCGAAGCCCATTCTCACACTACTGCAGTAGAGTTGGAAATAGTAGGTTGCCGAATTACATGAGAGAAAACATAATGTAGAGGAATCATGCTGCAGAGCTGAGGCTCAGCGCACTGCTCTCAATGCAAAAATCAACCAAGTCTACAAGGAAGTACCAATAGTCCTTGCTGCAGCTGCCCCAGAAGAGAAGCTAGAAGGACTAGTTGTTGCACTGAAGGCCTCACATGTAGAAGTCTTAATGGTCCAGGTTGAGTTCAAGCATCAAATTGCTGACATATAGATGAAATTACAGCCAGAGACCCTACCTAAAGTTAGAGAAAAAAGGGCTACCGAAGTGAAGCATGACACTGATAGTATCACTGCCGTAGTCACGCAGTGTGATAAGATTTTGGATGAGGCCATGGGTGTCTAGACTTCAGTTCAAAATAACCTTGTGGTATAGAAGCTGTGCGATTATTTTCACATCAAGGAGCAAGATTTCGCTGATATTAGGATGGTGGCGCCTACTCTCGTTCTTACACAATGCCTCACCCGCCTATAAGAGGGCTGGGTAATTCAAAATGAAATTGAGGACCTTCGCTGGAAAAAATATTTTCTTGAGGCAAGAATGCAACTGTGGGCCAAGGAGGCTCTCCAGTTGGCGCAAAAAATGGTTAGCACGCTAAAGGCCATTCAAAAAACATAGAGAAGCATTGAAATGGCCACTGAAGGGCCCACTACCGAGAAGTTGGTAATTGAAGCACAGGGGGTTGCTGCACAAAGTCTGGACATGGCACTGCCACTGAAGTCTTATGTCGTTACACTCCAAGCCAAGATGAAGGAGCAGACCCCACAGTGACTTGGGATGAGTCACAGGTTTGTGTTGGGGGCCTATTGGAGTGGGGTCCCCTGGGGTACAATTTAGAGTATCTTTTTGTATATTTTTTCATATGTGTGCCACGTAGAAAGGTCATGGGGATTTGGGGCAGGTCAAAGTCCCTCTTTTATGTAAAATGGTCTTAAGGGTAAACTGTGGGCCTCAAACCATGGTTTGTGACCATAGTATCTCTGTGCTAAGATGGATATAAATAGATAGATCGAGTCTAAGTAAGAAGTCATACATGTTTTAATGTAAGCAATTGATTTATGTGTACATGATACTTTTGTAAGGGTTTCAGTTTGGTTTTGGGTAGAAAGGCTCCTACTGGCTGTGTGCATGAAGACCTAGTCCTGGTTGTGTGTGGACTTCGCTGGCTATGTGTGCAGAAAGGTAATTGTAAAGGAAAGTCTATTATACTGAACTATTGGAATCTAATACAAAGACTGGTTTTGGCAAAAGCTCTGTGTTGTTACACCATTTTTTTGGTCATCTAACATATTATCATTAGATGAACCCAAGTACACCATGTAAGACCAATTTTACCCTAAGTAAAATTGCTTTCACCATGTGAAATAACATTTGTCTATATTTCCTGGTCATATTTAACCCAAAACAAGAAAATTAATTAAATAAATCATTATTTATTTAATTATTTCCTAGGAATAAGTTATTTAAATCATTATTTAAATAATATTCCTAGTTAAATTTGACTAAATCATTTTTAAATAATTAAATAAATCATTATTTATTTAATTATATTCCCACCATCTCCCTAAAATAACAAATAAATCATTTCTTTATTTATTGTTTATAAATAAAGGAATTGACCCAAGTCAAAAGACCTTTTCCCTCCAACAAATATAATAAAATATTCCTAAAGGGTGGTTCTAGAATTTTATTAATAATATTTTATTCATGCACCAAGTTCTAGATAACCCTAATATTTTGTTATAAATGGGAGGGCTTTCCCCATTCATTAGTCACCTCCATTGCATTAGATCACTCTGGATCTACTCTTGGTCACCATTTTCCATTTTTGTTTTGGGAGCTCCCATTGAGTTCTATGTTTGTCTGGGTTTTCTACACCAATAAGAGATAGGAATTTTAGATCTGAAACATTGAGGACTTTCAAGAACCCATCCCATTGAGGAGAACCGGAAAACACCTTTCTTGTTTTCCTCTTAGGTGCCCCCTTTTTAATATAATACAAAAATTCTTTCAAACACATTGTTCTTGTCTTGTGTATTGGATGCATGGAGCCATATTTTACTTTATCTGCTTAATGTCTTTTATGCTTAGATCTGGATTTGTGCAGCATTATTTGGATCATCTAATTGCATATTTAAAGATGTTTGGTAGCCATAATCTATGTTAGGGCTATTTTTTATGCGTAGCTAAAGTGATCTTTTACAACGAAAGATTCATACAAACATGTGTTACTTGAGTTATATTATGTTATTGCATTGAGATCGCTTTACTTATGTTATGCTTAATTATATTTTTGTGAGGAGATCTATTATTTATGCATGAATAAGTATTGATGGTTGAATACATTGATAAATCTAGTTAATTTGTTGTGTGTTACATAGATCTGGTTCGGTTATTATACATCTGCAATGAAGTGATCTGTATGTTAATTGCATTATCACTATCGATCTGATAAGTATTGTTCTGTATTTATGCGCATCTTTTTTTATTTGCATAAGTTCTGCAATCAACATGTTTAGGCCACCACATTATTTTCTTCCTCAGGGTGCGGAAACCTAGTTCCATCATCCCCCATACAACTTCAAGTGAGACTTTGTTCTGCGTAAGCAGGTAATTTCTGAAAGGGCCAGTAGTTGGAGGGTTTGTTGGTTGCACGATAAACTCTGAACCTGGGTCAGGACCCCTCAAGCCAACAAGTTATCTGATGTAACTAAGCCTCTGAAGATGAGTAAAGTCAATATTGGCTCAGATGAACAACCAAAATTAGCAAAGATAGGGGACTACTAGGATGATGATATGGCAGGAAAGGTCATTGAGCTATTAACTGAATATCAGGAGTTGTTTCCTACAAAATTTTCTGAATTGAAGGGGATTATAGGCAGCCTCGTGGTAATTAATATCACCTTGAAACCGAATGTGCGACCTGTGAAGTAACACCTGTATAGGTTGAATCCCAAATACAAGAATAAGGTAAAAGATGAGTTGGAGAAAATGGTTGCTACAGGGATCATTGAACCAGTAGAAGAGTTTGATTAGGTAAGCCCTATGGTGGTTCAAGACAAGAATACTAAGGGAGAAATAAGGATTTGTGTAAAATTGTGCAAATTAAATGATGATTGCGTGAATGACCTGTTCCCAACTTCCTTCTCTGATAAAATACTAGAAAATGTGGGTGGGCAGGAGGCCTACTTGTTCACGGATGGATTCTCTGGATACCATCAGATAAGGATTGCGCCGAAGGATAGAAGAAAATGAAACTTTGCAACAAAGTGGGGATCCTTTCAATACAAATTCATGCATTTCAGTATGAAGAATGCGCCAGCTATCTTCTCGCTCGTAGTAGTAGTTGTGTTCAAGGAATACATCGACAAATTATTATAAGTATACTTTGATGACTGGACTGTATTTGGATTATTAAAGAAGCATGTGTCCATCCTGCACTTGATGCTAGATACTTGTCCGAAGTATCATATCTCGCTCAACTGGAAGAAGTTTATATTCTGTGTCCCATTAGGGGAATTTTGAGGTCCAAAATGGGCCTCTTAAGGAAAATGTATAATCAAAATTCACTTTATGAGAACCAATCACATTTTAGGGGATGACATCATCCCTAATGGTTGAGATGTCATTGATTGAGTTAAAGCTACTTACTATGTTACATTCTCAATGGTGGATAAAAACTCATGGTTAACCATAGTAGTGCTCTAAGTATTTTTAAAGTCATAAAGTAAAGTACTAATAAAAAATGTCATTTCACACTTTTTGAATAAAACATTATTATTTTCATTTCATAATTTTTGAAAGAAACAATGCATATCCTTACATAATCTTCATGTCTTTACACATTTTTCAATAAATATTATATTTGTATATTTTCATATATTTATTTTTAAATTGTATATTCATCTATAATTTCAAATTAATTATAAGTTAACATATATATATATATATATATATATAATCAAAATAAATAAAAATGTAACATTGTAATTTTATGATAAATCAAATCTATGAATAATATTATTATAATATTAATAACAATACAAACATATTAAAATTTTGGAAAAAAGACATATTAATTTTGTATGATGAAAAAATGTACATTATTTTTGTATGTTAAATAAATTATATTAGATTCAACATAGTTTAGGGCAAAAAAAGGTCTAAAATTTTAATGTATATAAATCCTATATTATACTTATAAATATAAATTAAATCTATTTCAATACTTTTTTTTTCTTTAATTTTAAATAAAACTAAATTAATTTCATTATGATTGTATTAATATTATATATTTTATACATAATATTGCGAAAAATCATCTAAATATTATAGAATATATATTATATTCATTTTTATATTATATATTATTTTTTCTTATGTTATAGATCAAATCAATTCAATATGTAAGATAAAAAAATATACACAAAAAATATATTACATTTATTATATTATATGATATTATTTTTATATAGTATAATAATTATATGTTATTATATAATTTAAATAATATAAATTTTAATTAATAGCATATTAAATAATTAAGAATTTATGATTTTATATTTATAATTTATTTTAAGTTATTTAATGTTAAGTCCCTATATTAATAGTATAGCCCCTTATTATGTTAGTGTAGCACCCCTTACTGTTATTATTGTACCCCTGTAACCCCCATATTGTTATTATTGTGCCCTTAAATTATTATTGTTAGGTCGGCTAGGATTACATTGTGGCCCACTAAGATTACATTATGGCCCCATGGACTCCTATATATAGAAAGGAGGTTTTGTAAATTGTATCATCCAAGAATTGTTCATTTATGTAATGTATTGGAGGTTGCCCCCTAGAAGTGGCTCATTTCTAAGGCGTTGATATCTCTTTTCTTCTCTTTTTGGAGCTGGTTACGCAACATTTGGTATCAGAGCTTTGGATTCTAGGGTTTCGCTGCTCCAAACAGGTCATCGTGGAATTTTCGCTATAAATTTTTTTCTACGAAGTTTCAGAAGCGGAAATTTTTAGGGTGTGAAGCCGAAATCCTGAGGAAGCTTTTCTAAAAATTTCAGAGCTTGGTTCGCAATATTTTCGGAGATATCATCTGTGGAAGTTAGGTATTTTTTCAAGCTCCTAAACAGGTCATCATGGAATTTTCGCTATAAATTTTTTTCTACGAAGTTTCAGAATCTGAAATTCATATGGTGCGAAGCTGAAATCTTGAGGAAATTCTTCAAAAAATTTCAGAGCTTGGTTCGCAATTTTTTGGAGATATGATCTGTGGAAGGTAGTGCTTTTTCAGGCTCCTGAATTGCATCTCAAAGAGGTGATCGTGGGAAAAGTTCAATAACTCTCTCTCTGGGCATCGAATTGGAGTGCCGTAAAAAGTGGTCGCAAGTACACAGACTGTAGTTTATTGGCTATCAATTTCAGAGACAAAGGATGAAACAGTGACACGTGGAAAGTCGTACAAGTTCACTCTACTGAACCAGTCCATAATTAGGTCATTGTGGGAGATTGGACACAACTTTGTCTTGGAGAATCCAAATCAGGTCAGACCTGTGGCATTAAAAAGAGAATTCAGAGGGCTAGATCAGTGCTGAATTTTAGATATTGAAGATCTGCAATCATATATATAATACAATTTCAATATCGAGCTCATCAAAAGCAAGTAAAAGGTGTTTATTTGTTTTTTCGAATTGCATAAATCTTGTTTGAAAAATCAATTTGAAGTGATTCGAAGGGCCTATTGAGCATATATTTCAGTATTGGGTTTTGATATGCCTCATAAAAATAATTCCATACCCATTAATCCCTCAAAAAGCTATACTATGACGCATGAAGAGGAAGAGCTGCAGTATGAGATATCAAAATTACGGTACCAAGTGCAACAAGTTTCAATCTTACGAAGAGCAATTGAAGATGAAATAAATGGTTTAAAATCAGAAATGGAGGCTAATTTGGATGGTTTGAAGGATCAAATAATAGCAAATATGGATGATAAATTAATGGAAGATCACATCGAGCATCAACAACAAGTTCTCCAACTCTCAAAGGATAACCCAACTTTGGTGCAAAATCTAATGAAACAACAGGAAGATCAACATCACATCGAAAGAAGTTATGAAGCAGTCATAGAAACAAGAACTCGACGAGTACGATCAATTTCAGAGTATCTCAGCAAGTGGAAGAACTTTCCTGTAAAATATTTCACATGGGAGGATGAGAATTTTATACGGAAGCATCAAGAAATAATCAAGCGTTGAGGACAACACTTGTTTGAAGGAGAGGGGCATGTTAAGTCCCTATATTAATAGTATAGCCCCTTATTATGTTAGTGTAGCCCTCCTTATTGTTATTATTGTACCCCTGTAACCCCCATATTGTTATTATTGTGCCCTTAAATTATTATTGTTAGGTCGGCTAGGATTACATTGTGGCCCACTAGGATTACATTATGGCCCCATGGACTCCTATATATAGAAAGGAGGTTTTGTAAATTGTATTATCCAAGAATTGTTCATTTATGTAATGTATTGGAGGTTGCCCCCTCGAAGAGGCTCATTTCTAAGGCATTGATATCTCTTTTCTTCTCTTTTTGGAGCTGTTTACACAACATTTAAGTACAAAAGACAAATGCATTATTTGTTTAATGATAGTTACATTTTCTTGAAAAACTCCTTCTTATTTATAGTCACATCAATATAATTTTTTTATTAATTTTATTTTGGGACACCTTTTCAACTGAATTCAACCATGGTTACATGGATTTTGGTGCAAAAAGTAAAATGCAAATTCATAAATATTATTTTATTGGTTTAGCTATTATTTTATTATTTCCTTAGGAGGCTCATTTTAGACCTCAAAATTCCCCTAATGCTTTCAAGATCTTGCTCGGTCATATTGTTTGTCAGCAAGGATTGATGGTGGATCCAACAAAGTTTGTTGTTATTGTTCACCTCGAGGTTCCCGCAAATGTAAAACAGTTGCGCTCAATTTTGGGGCACACAGGGTATTATAGGAATTTTATTCAAGGTTATGCGTTGATCACTACGCAAATGGAGAAATTGCTGAAGACAGATGCCTCATTTTGCTGGGACGCAGACTTCCAGAAGAGATTTGAATTTCTTAAGGAGAAGATGGTCATTGTGCCCATATTGGGTTTTCTAGATTGGACAAAGGAATTCCATGTACATGTCGATTCATCTTGCATCGCATTAGGAGTGTTCTTAGCACGGCCTGGAGCAGGGGATATTGACCATCCTATTGCATTTGCGAGTAGGAAATTGTCAAGTGTGGAGCGCAACTACTCAAACACAAAGAGGGAAGGATTAGCGATGGTCTACACGTTGCAGAAATTCCACCACGATATGTTGGGGGTCATTTTAAGATGTTCACTGATCACTCTCATTTCAAGTACTTGGTCAACAAGCCTGTGTTGGGGGGGAAGGTGCAAGCGATTGTGATTCAAGAGAGCATGAAGTAAGTGAGCTTGCAACAAGTGAGCATGTAGACATCAAGCATCGGAAAAGAAAGTGTGCAACCCATTAGCACTGTGCTGCTAGCCCCTATAGATAGATGAGTCTTTAATATTCCAAGACCTACAGTCACAATAGAGAAACCTTACTTGTGCACTAATGTGCAATCCTACACAGAAGTTGGCATCAACTTGGCAATGTTGCCTAGAGGAAAATTGTTGGGAAAAATACTGAGAGGGCTACTAGAAACTAGAAACTAGAAACTAGAAAATTTATCTGAGTATGTGCTAGTTTCTAATAGCCCAACTAGCATATGTACGTGGCTCTCCAAATACAAACTAGCGCACACTTAGATAAATTTTCTGTTTAGATAAACATTCATAATCATTCTTTAACCCAAATAATCAGTTATGCATCAAATAGTTAAGCAGTAAATATGTGTAGTAATAACAGAATAAATCATCACACAAGAGCATCACACATGAACACCAAGATTTAAGGTGGAAACCCAATTCGGGAGAAAACCACTGCTGTTATCATCTCTGTCTTCAATATTTATTATATGAAAAACTGTTTACAATATTGTACTGATGCAGACTCATATCAGTACACAGACATCTACCTGCAGAAGGCTGCAACCTTCTCTCATTATCTAACTACTACTGGAAGGGAACTCCGACCCCTTGATCTCGTTTACCAGCCACTACTGGAAGGGAGCTTCAACCCCCTGATGAGAACACCACCTTCTATCGGCAGGAAGCTTCTACTTCCACACTGAAGTATTCAACCCTCAGACCCATTGCAGACCACATTTCATAAATTTTCACACTGGATCCAACAACTTCAACATAACTCAACATAAATATCAAGACCAATAGACTTAACCCAAACTTCAAATAGAGCAGTGATATCACTGTAACCAGAACACAATAATAAACCCATATTTTAGATCATTCATTATCTTAAATGCATACGCTACTTCACTTTACTGAAACTGCGTATATATGTGCTTTCCTGCACACCAACATGCGTATAGATCTGTGAATACTAAATTTCTAGAATTTGATCAGTCTCATAAATAGATCTGAGGCTTTCAGTCAAATATCTTTTCAGATTTGCAGAACCCTTATCCAGACAACATTACTGATCATATTTACTCATTCATTGATCAGATTTGTACATATTCAACTTAGCAGCACATATAGTATTCAAAAAACCCAGATCTACATGAAGACTTCATTGACAGACAACAGTAATATAACAACAGTAAATAGATAACCTCTCCATAAAGCTTCAAAAAACCTTGAATTCAATACGCGCTTTATCTTAAACAAACCCGTGTGTATACGCACTTTCATCAAGACGGTGTGTATATGCACTTTCATCGAGACGAACCAGCGTATAGATCTAGAACCATTAATTCTGCAGAAGGTTTCAGATCTATAGACTTACCCAAATTTCTTCACTTCTTTTCAACAAACATGCGCTAGTTCACAGATCCAAAGATCTCATCAATAGATCATACAAGTACATAGTCATTTCAGGTCTAGATATCCTGATCCATGATTGTATACATGGGTGCATCATAATTTCAGATCTACAAATAAACATAACCCATGTCCTGCAAATATAATTAAGAGAGAAGTATTCATTTCAAACCCTTATGGCATGCACATCCTTTCTGCACTATGATCTTCTTCTCCTTATATAGGTTTATCCTTTATCAATACCATGAGCCAAAACCACACAAGTGCCGATGGTATTCTTGGACGGAATCAAATAGATGACACCACGCTCAATATTGTGGGCTAAAACCATGGTAATGCCCCCTAGTATTATAATTATAGAGCGCAAAAGGCATACGTGACTTGGATCGTTCTTTCCGTCTATATACATGACTTTGCCTATACTAACCCGCGTATAGAACCTTCAACTATGAATATTAACCATCTTCTACTGGACTTTACACATTTCTACTGTTAGACCATTTGTAAACCATTTTTCTGCTCCAGAAGACATATAATTCATTATTTGCAAGAGATTTTCCATCAAGGATGACATATGCAACCATAAGAATCATATTGCCAACAATATCCCCCTTTGGACTTGATGGCAACCATGATGGAGTTTTATCACCATAGCCTGTAGATACATAAACATTATTCAATCACCAAAAACTCTCCCCCTTTGACATCAAGAGCAAAGGGCAGACAATTTCTCCCCCTGAGCACATGCAAACAGAATTTCAATGAAATACATGACTATTTAACTCAACAGAGTATGAATTTCCCTATCACCAAGGACATAAAAATTACATCAAGGATCCAACCAAGTGGAATTACATATTGAATCAATTACCCAACCAAGTTGGTTTATAAATTTGATCACGACAATATTTACATCAAATATTTGATTATGAACTTTATATCAAATTACAAATATGACTTTTTATAACCAATATCAAAGAATCTCAAACAGAGGATCATAACACAACAACTAATCATAATCCCAACAATGTAGCCTCTTCAACCAGACAAATGCTCCCCCTAAACCTGTGCATCCTGAACACTTTCAATAACCAATTCATCAAAGGCATCTTCATCAGAAATATCAAAGAAAGGTATTGTAAGATGAATACTAGACCAACAGAGTTTACCCATCAACACCATAGACTGTTCTAAAATTTGACCCATAGATTTTCTGTCAGCAAAAACCATATGTTGTTTTATGCATAGAAACTCGTGTATATACATGATTCGCCTTCATGCAACCAACGTATCGAATTTAATCTTCTAAAATTAAGCAGATTTGATAAGTGAGGCAAAGATAACTCCCAACTTCTATCTAAGATATTGGAATTCTTCCCTGGGAATAGGTTTAGTAAATATATCAAAAACTTGTTCTTTGGAGGGAACATACTCCAATTTGACCTTTTTTTCAAGCACTTGTTCACGTAAGAAGTGATACTTGATAGGAATGTGCTTGGTCTTGGAATGCATAAAATGATTTTTTGAAATGATGATGGCACTTGTATTATCACGTAGGATGGATATGGGAGGTGAACATTTGATTTGAATACCTTGTAATGTCTGCATCATCCAAAGAAGTTGTGTACAACATGATGCGGTAGCCACATATTCTGCTTCTTTTTTAGATAAATAAATGGAAATTTTGTAGATTAGCTTGGAATTTTCCAACAAACCCAACTGCATGCATAATATCAGGTCTAGTCCCGGTCAGATAAAGTAGACTTCCAATCATAGATCTATACTCCGGTTGATTTATCATGAGAGAATCACCATGAGAACTGAGGTTACATCCAGTTACCATTGGAGTGCTTACAGGTTTTTAGTCTTCCATCCCATACTTCTTTAGGATTTTCTTGAGATATTTTTCTTCTGATAGAAATATGCCATCTGTTGTTTGTTGCACTTGTAAGCCAAGAAAATATGCTAGTTCCCCAAGTAATGAAATTTCAAATTCTTGTTGCATAAAAGAAGAAAATTTATGACTCATGGACTCTTCATCACTCCCAAAAATGATGTCATCAATATACACAACAATAATTAACAGTTTATCATTCTCAAATTTTGTGTATAAGTTACTCTCAAAAGATCCTTTTGTGAAACCTTGTCATTGAAGATATTTTTCAAGATGATAGTACCAAGCTCAAGGAACCTGTTTAAGACCATATAGAGCCTTTCTAAGTTTGAAATCAAGTTTTTCATTATTTCCCAGAATGAATCCTTCTAGTTGTTCTATATAAACTTCTTCTTCTAGATCACCATTAATGAAGGTAGATTTTACATCCATTTGATAAAATTTGAATTGTTGAAAACTTGAAAAAGAAAGAAACATTCTTATGGCTTCAGGTCTGGCTACAAATGCAAATGTTTCTTCAAATTCTATAACTTGTTGTTGAGCATACCCTTTACAAAAAAGTCTAGCTTTATTTTTAATAACATGTCCATTTTCATTTAACTTGTTTTTGAATATCCATTTTGTTCCAATAACATTTTTATCATGGGGTCTTGGAACCAATTCCCAAGTATGGTTCTTTTTAATCTGATGAAGTTCTTCATTAATGGATTGAATCCAACATTCATCTTTACTAGCTTGATTTACATTGTGTGGTTCAATAGTGGATAAGAATGTCAGATAGCTAGGGGATCCTACAAGAGTTCTTCTTGTTTGGACACATGATCCCTTTTCTCCCAATATTTAAGATTCCAGATGATTCTTTTGAACATACCTAGATGGAGCCTTCTCTGATGTATATTCTTCTGGTGCTTCATTGGGTTATCCTTCTATATTTTTTTTATTTTATGAGGGAAAATATACATCATCATCATCTTCATTTGTTGTTGTTATTTCCATTTTAGGAGCTATGAGAGACTCATCAATTACAACATCAATACATTCAACAATCTTCTGAATTCCTTTATTGTAACATTTGTATCCTTTACTTCTAGAAGAGTAAGCAAGTAATATACCTTCATATGCTCTAGGCTCAAACTTACCATGTTTTTCATCATTGTTGTTGATAAAACATTTTCTTCCAAAAAATATAAAATGCTTCATAGTGGGAAGATTACCATACCAGAGCTCATAAGGATTTTTATCACTGTTCACACGAACATGAGCCTTGTTGAGAATAATTACTGCAATATGCACTGCTTCTCCCCAAAAGGTATCGGGAGTTCCAGATTCATCAAGCATAGCACGAGCCATCTGTTGAACTGTTCTATTCATTCTTTCTTCCACGCCATTTTTTTGTGGAGTTCCAACTACAGAAAACTGTCTTTTTATGCCATAATGTTCAGAGAAATCAAAGAATTCATCTGGTATATATTCTCCTCCTCAGTCAGATCTCAGACATTTGATTTTTAGATCTAATTCATTTTCAACCAAAGCTTTGAAGATCTTAAATTTTTCAGTAAATCGATCCAACACATTCTAGAGAAGTCATCAATAAATAGAATATAGTATTGTTCTCCATGAGGTGAATTTTTCCTTACGGGACCACATAGATCAGTATGTATAAGTTCAAGAGGCTTACTTGCTAATCCTTCTTTGGCATTGAATTGCACTCTGGTTTTCTTACCAAATTGGCATGATTTTTGTAATATTCCAAAAGTTTAGCCTTCATCTAAATGGAATATTATAATTGGTTTTATCACTAGGTAGGTGAATAAGTGGGTGGGGAGACCCATAAAACCCCTTTTGAAGGAATAATAACACTCCTAATGTGAAAGGAGGAAGAATAAGTAGCTGGATTAGGCACCTTTGGGTGTGAATAGGGATTGGATCATGTTGATTCAGTCAACTTTGACCAAATCAACAACGTTGTCATAGAGGAGTGGTCTTTATGATGAGACAACGCAGTTTTAGTGGAGGACAACTTGCATGAGCTTGGTGGCAAGTATGGATGGGACCCAATGTGAGGAGGCTCTCATGCTATATATGGAGGGGATGGAAACCATTGTTATTCATCTTTTATATTATCATTTGATATTTGTCTATTTAGACTTTTTCTTCCTCTTGCTATTTATCAGGGTTGCCGTGCTGTTTAGCACAAGGGTGTTCCTGATCGAGAATCCTTACCTCATCCTCAGGGAAGGAGAGGTTCTTTGAGCTGAATTTCCTCATTCCAAAATTTTGGCCAAGCTACCTCCTTCATCTACAGTGGAGTTTCTGTTTAGAGTTGGGTTGTGTTGCACAGTGCAGCAAAGGAGGATCACATTGAGTCATTTCTAGGCTTGCTTTTTGGTGGAGAGGTAGCCTGTCCATTGGAGGATCAGTAAGGGGGGCTCCTGGGCATATTTTCACATCTTTGGCATTAGGAAAACCATCTACCATCCCTCACTGCGTAGTCGCAATTCTGAACTACGTTATTTTTGGAGGCATTTGCTGGGAGGGTTCATTGAGCTCATCAGGAGGGTCTATTTCTGAGTAGAGGGATCAAACTTCTATTTAAAAATACCATTGGAGGAGGACATCATCATTTCAGATCTGTCATAGCCTCATTGTATTTAGATCCAATTTTCAGTGACATCTCAACCCCAGGGTTATTTGTCACATTGTACATTTCTCGGTATTTCTAGCAATCTTTTCCAGGTTTACTAGAAATCATGTATTAGAGCCCACATCTTCTTCTCTGGGCATTTATTTTGTTTCTATCAGCCACATTTCATTCATCTATGTATTCAGAAGCAGCTACACTGATATAGACAGTGATGTCACTTCTCTCTGGCATTCCATACAGTTGCAGCAACTCATGTGCTGATTGTTTTAATCATTGGAGGCTTGTTCCTATTGCTTGAGTGGCTTGTCCCTCATGATATTTTGTATATTTATGTTGATATCTTAATAAAATGATGGCTGAAAATTGATCTCTCTTATGTCATATTTATATTTTTTGTGTTTTACATTATTATTATTTGTATTCCTGCTATTTCCAATTTGGAATATTACAATTTGCTTATGGTACTTTTAGGCAAAGTGATGTTGGGTAGATCACGAACATATTTGAGTCTGCTAGATTTGCTTATTTGAGAGAAGCTCAAATGTCCCAATATTCTGTGCCATAACCAATTTTCTGTGGATTTACCTAAGTAGAAATTCTCTTGGCCACCTTTCAATATATACAAATTGCTTGGTGTTCTAGTTCCTTTTATTACGGCTTTTCCTATGTCAATTTCACGAACTACACATTCTTTTGAGCTAAAGACAACTTCATTTACTTGATCGCACATTTGACTCACACTCAACAAGTTATGATTTAACCCATCCACATACATAACATTGTTAGCTTTCACCTTTTCTTTTAGAAAAATAGAACCTAAACCATTAATGACAACAGGAGAGTCATTTCCAAAAGTAACATTCTTTTCCTTCTCTAATGCACTGTATGAAAGGAGTTTATTTTTATCACCTATCATGTGTTTTGAGCAGCCGCTATCAATGTATCATTTATTTTCTTCCCCTTCTGCAAATAAATCTATGCCACAACTTTCAACCTGTGAGTCCTTCTTTCTCCATACCTTAGAGTTTGAGGGTATATGCTCTTTTGGCTGAAATTTTCTCCTACATTCAAATTCTTCATGTCCAAAGTTATTGCAATAAGAACATTCAATTTTGTTTTGAGGAGGATAAAAAATTTTATAAGTGTTCTTCTTTATTTCAGTCTCATTTATTTTCTTTCTTTCTTCTCTGGTCATGATGGTTTTGTTTGCAACACATTAAGCAGATTTATGACCAAAATTATGACATGGGAAACATTGTGCATTAAAGACAAAATTTATGTGATCATGGAACCTTCTATTGATATTCACCTACTGATTGATACTCTTGTTATTTTTCATCCTTGAATTGAAGTGGTCATGCTTTACTTGGGTATTCTCTTTGTTCTTTTGCTGAGTGACAAAATGTTTCTAGCTGGCTTTAGCTGCATTTAGATAGCTTGGTGCTGAAGATTGAGAAGATTCTCTGATATATCCAAGACCCGTCTTTACAAGAGGAGAGCGTTTACCTTGATAATTTCATCTAAGGTTTCAGATCCTTTAGCAAATCTAAGATTTAAGGTTTTCACTTTCTCAATCTCCTTTCTTAGACTTACTATTTCACATTCTGATTTCTCATTGTGCTTATCCTTCTCTATAAGCTAATTATTTAGAGTATATATGGATATTTTGTTTTCTTCCAAACATATTTTGAGTTAATTGATTTCTTGAAGAAAACCATTTTCTTCTAAAGCATCCATAAATGTATCTTTAGCCTCACTAGTGTCCTTTTCAAATGCCATGAGAAGTCTAATATCTTGATCAGATTCTCCTTCTTCACTATTTGATAGACCATAACTATCTTCATGAGTATAATAAATTTTTCTATTGATAAAACATTTATTATTTCCTTTTCCCTCTTCATTATTATCTTTAAGGGGACATTTAGAAATGTAATGACCAACCCTTCCACAAGAAAAACATTTGAAAGGAAGCTTACTCTAAACCTTCCAATCCCAAGTTGAAGTTTCTTTACAAAATTTATCTCATCTTCTTCTGAACATACCCTGATCCTTCTTGTTCTTCCATTTCCTTGCCTTTTGTAGCAGCTCTAAAAACAACTTCTTTGACTTTAGATGGACCTCCTTTCCTCATTTCACATGCAGTCAGAATCCCATGAAGTTGAACAATAGTAAGAGTTTGTAGATCCTACTTCTCTTCAATAGCAGACACTTTGGAATCAAATTTAGGAGTTAGAGATCTAAAAAAAATTCTACTAGAGTGGTGTCAATTATAGTTTCACCCAAATTTCTCATACGATTTACAATCTCATATAGACGTAAAAAGAAACTAGCAATGCTTTCATCACTATTGATTTTGAGTTTTTCATATTGAATTCTGAGAGTTTGGAGTTTAGCTCTTTTTACCTTGGCATCACTTTCATAGCTCAAAATGATTTTGTCCCATAACTCCTTTGCTGTATTTAACTGCATAAATCTGACAAATTCTGATTAAGTCAGACTCCCCAATAAAGAATTGACAACTTTTGCATTGGTTTCATAGTTTTTCCTTGCTACTAGATCTGCTGGAACTGAGGTTGGATATAGGTAACCGCTTTCAACTATAGCCCATACATCTGCTCCAAGAGACTGAAGATAGGATCTTGTCCTTGTCTTCCAGAAGATTAAATTGTTTCCATTGAAGAGTAGAGGTCTAATAGATGTTGTCCCATCTTGATTGCTCTTCTTAGATGATCTTCCTTCTAGCAATTAAGATTCTTTAGAAGGACATGCTATGATATTGTTGGGAAAAATACTGAGAGGGGGGGGGGGTGAATTATTATTTTAAATAATCACAACAAATTACTTTTATCTTTACTGATTTCTATATGCAACTTTGAGTAGCCCAACTAGCATATGTACGCGGCTCTTCAAATAGAAACTAGCGTATAATCATATAACTTTTCTGTTTACATAAACATTCAAAATCATTCATTAACCCAGATCTTCAGTTATGCATTAGATAGTTAAGCATTAAATATGTGCAGTAATAACATAATAAATCATCACACAAGAGCATCACACCTGAACACCGAGATTTAAGGTGGAAACCCAATTCGGGAGAAAACCACCGCTGTTGTCGTCTCTGTCTTCAATATTTATTATATGGAAAACTTATTACAATATTGTATTGATGCAGACTCATATCAGTACATAGGAATCTACTTGCAAAAGGCTACAACCTTCTCTCGTTCTCCTGCTACTACTGGAAGGGAGCTCCAATCCCCTGATCTCGTTTACCAACCACTACTAGAAGGGAGCTTCAACCGCCTGATCAGAACATCAGCTTCTATCGGCAGGAAGCTTCTACTTCCATCCTGAAGGATTCAATCCTCAGACCCACTGCAGACCATGTTTTATAAATTTTCACATTGGATTCAACAACTTCAACACAACTCAACATAAATATCAACACCAATAGACTTAACCAAAACTTCAAAAAGAATAGTGAGATCACTGTAACCAGAAGACAATAATAAACCCAAATTTCAGAAACATTCAGAATCAATTTCAACCCTGTTCATTGATTACCTTAAATGCATACGCTACTTCACTTTATTGAACCTGTGTATATACACGCTTTCCTGCACACCAACCTGCATATAGATCTGTGAATACTGAATTTACATAATTTTATCAGTCTCAAAAACAGATCTGAGGCTTTCAGTCAAATGTCTTTTCATATTTGCAGAACCCTTATCCATTTAGCCTTATTAATTATATTTAATCATTCATTGATCAAATTTGTACATATTCAACTTAACAGGACATATAGTATTCAAACAACCCAGATATACATGAAGACTTCATTGACAAACAATAATAATATAACAACAGTAAACATATAACCTCTCCATCAAGCTTCAGAAAAGCCTAACTTCAATACGCGCTTTATCTGAAACAAATCCATGTGTATACACGCTTTCATCATGACGAACTAGAATATAGATCTATAACTATTAATCCTGTAGAAGGTTTCAAATTTATAGACTTACCTAGATTTCTTTACTTCTCTTCAGAAAACATGCAGCAATTCATAGATCCAAAGATCTCATTAATAGATCATGCAAGTACATAGTCATTTCAGGTCTAGAGATCCTGATCCATGATTGTATCCATGGGTGCATCATAATTTCATATCTACAAATAAACAGAACCCATTTCATGTAGATATACTTCAGAGAGAAGTATTCAGTTCAAACCCTTACTCATGCACATCCTTTTTGCATTATGATCTTCATCTCCTTATATAGGTTTATCCTTTATCAATACCATGAGCCAAAACCACACAAGTGCCAATGGTATTCTTGAATGGAATCAAATAGACGACACCACTCTCAATATTGTGGGCTAAAATCATGGAAATGCCCCCTGGTATTATAATTTTAGAGTGAAAAAGGCATACGCGACTTGGATCGTTATTGTCCGCATGTATACGTGACTTGGCCTGTACTAACCAACGTATAGAACCTTCAATTATGAATATTAACAATCTTCTGCTAGAATTTACACATTTCTACTGTTAGACCTTCTCCAAACCACTATGCTTCTCTAGAAGACATATACTTCAGTATTTTCAAGAGATTTTCTATGAAGGACAACATATGCAACCATAAGAATCATATTGCCAATAAAATCTTCACGCCATGCACACAATTATCGTGGAAAAGCTACAATACTGAGACTTACATGCCTCAAAAGTGGCTACAGAGGCTCAACAACATGTAGCGATGATGCAGAAAGAACAAAATAATGTAGAGGAGGTGCATTGAGCGACCGAGGATCAATGTGCAACACTAGAATCAATGATAGATCGACTCTGCAGTGACCTGCCAGAGGTCACAATACCTGCCACAACCACACCAATAGTTAAGCTAGAAATCCTGGTAGTTGTGCTCAAGGCATCATGCTCTGATATCACGACTGTCCGCACAGAACTTAAGTAGAAGATTGTCGATCTCCAGATGAAGTCGCAACCATAAATGCCTCCAAAAGTACATGCATAGCATGCTACAGTAGTCCAATAATATATTGCTAGCATCCCCGCTACTATGAATGCTAGAAACCAGTTGGTTGAAGAAGAAATGGGTCTTTGGAATTTCGTCCAAAATGAACCCATCATCTAGCAGCTCAAGGTGGAGCTCAGGATCAAAGAGCAACAATTTGATGACATTCAGGTCATGACGCTGACCCTTGTGCCCGCCCAAATACTAGCCAAGTTGCAGGAGAGGCGTGCCATCCAATAAGAGATCAAGATGTTGCAATAGTGAGAGCATCTATTGGAGGACAGAATGAAGCCGTGGGCTGATGAGGCCATGCACCTCTCGCAAACCATTGATACAACCCTCAAGAACCTGAAACGGACATAAAGAAGCATCAAGTTGGCTGTCAAAGGTCCCACAATGCAGAAATTGGTCGAAGAAGCACAAATTACTGCAACACAGAGCACATAAGTCATTCTTCTATTTCAGAGTTCGGTACAGGTGCTCAAAGATAATATGTAGGCAGCTGGAACATCGTGACTTGGGACGAGTCACTAGATTGTGTTGGGAGCCTATTAGAGTAGGGTCCCCTGGGTAAAGTAATTTTTGATAAATTTTGGTTAAGTTTTTATTCTAAGCGTTGCGCATAGATATCAAGGGGCTTTGGGGTGGGTCAAATTCCCTTAATTATTGTATTGGTAAAAAGGGAAAACCATGAGTCTCAAACCATGGTATGTGTGCATTTAGAAATATATAAACATGTAAGAGTTTAGTGAAGAAATATATGATAGAGGAATAGATCGATAGATGCTTATGCTTATGTTTTGATCTAAGTTTTGGGTCAGTTTTGGTAGACCCCGCTGGCTGTTTGCGCGGAGACATAGTCTTGAGCTATGTGCACGGACTATGCTACTATGTGCATAAAAGGGAAAGATTGTATTGATTGAAGATATCTTAATAAAGAAGCTAATTTTGGCGAACTTAGAATATATTTGATTCTAATAGTGATTGTATTAGAATTTTTATGTTCATTATCTATTGCTTATTATATATTTGGATCTGTTCTTTTAAATACATGTGTTTCCGTAATTGATAGTCACATAAATTGCATTTATGTGCAAGTATTGTTCGACTTAATTGCTAGATCTGAAGTATAATAATTTGTCTGCATAAGGGTTTATTTTGAAGCAATATGTGAATACGAAAGGGATAAGTCTATTTATCACTATCTAGGCATGCGCAATTGCTTTACTATTTTTCTACAATTAGATGTGGTTTTTGAAGTTACGCACAAGGCAGTAGGTATTAGATCTGTTGGATACACATCTAAATCTCCCTCAGGGTGCAAAAAAATGGTTCCAACACCCCCCCCCCATATTTCTTCCGATGAGACTTTGATCTATGCAATAAAATCACTATCGAAAGGACTAGTAGTTGGAGGGTTTTGTTGGTTGCGTGATTAATTCAAACTTGGGTTAGGACCCCTCAAGCCAACAACTTCTATGGGGAACAATAATAAAAATACAGGGACTAAATGGGCACAAAAATAACAATAATGGGGCTACACTAGTATTATAGGGACATAACAAACCTGTAATGATATCCATGGAAATGACCTCCCATTTCCACTTTGGAATGACAATCGGCTATAGTAGTCCACCTGGATTCCTACACTCTACCTTTACGTTTTGACAATCCAAACATCTAGCCAAAAAATCTTCCACATCCTTCTTCATATTATGCCAATAATAAAACTTCATTACTTCCGTTAGTGTATTCTGGTAGCCTCAGTGACATGAATAGAGTTTCGCATGAAACTCCCTCATGATAATATTCTTAAGCTAACTACTGTCTGCCACATATATCCTGTCCCTAAATTTGATGAAGCCATCTGTTGAGAGATGATAGTCCACATCCTGTGCACCTTTACCTTTACCTGTACCTTTACCTATACCACTACCTATACCTCTACTCTATTGTAACCTATGCATGAGCCTTCTATACATGTCATCCTGCTAACGTGCCTGTAATATTTGATCCCGTAAGTCTGTCCCATAGGAACTCATAGTTGCAATGTGATTTACTTGATCTACCTGCTAAGAGCATCTGCAACCCTATTCTATTTACCCTTGATGTACCTTATCTCAAATTCAAATTCACTGATCGTGGACAACCATATAGCTTTCCTGAAATTTAGATTCGACTAGTCAAAAAAATATCTCAACCCACTGTGATTGCTCATCAATACAAGCCTCCTACCAAGAAGATAGTGCCTCCATATCTTCAATGCATGAATGATCGCTGTCAACTCAAGATCACGTGTCAAATAGTTCTTCTTGTGTGCTCATTCATTTTCTAGGACTCATAACATACTACATGTCCTTCTTGCATAAGAACTCCACCAAGCCCTCTCTTATAATCATCTGTACATACAACAAACTCTTTGTCTGAATATGCAATCTTTAACACTGGAGCATTTGTCAAAAATTGTTTCAACTGTCCAAAAATTGTTGCACATTCCTCTTTCCCTTCAAATTTCTTACCTTTCCTCTGCAGTGATTTCACAGGATATGCATTCCAAGAGAATTTCCTGATGAACCTCCTATAGTAACCTGCTATCCCCATAAATTATCTTACCTAATCCACATTTCTAGGAGTTTCCCACTCCATGATAGCTCTTATCTTCTCTGGATCCACCCCTATTCCTTCCTTGGAGACCACATGCCCCAAGTAATGTACCCTTGTCTGAAAGAAACTACATTTTCTAAGCTTAGCACACAACTGATGCTCTCTTAGAAATCTCAAAACTGTTAATAAATGCTTGAATTTTTCTTCCTTATTCTTAGAATATATCAAGATGTCATCAATGAATACAATAACAAACTTATCCAGATAAGGATGCAACGCACTATTCATCAAGCACATAAGGTATTTGGAGAATTAGTCAAACCAAATTGAAATAGAACAAACTCATAATGTCCATACCTGGTCGGGAAATTTGTATTGTAAATGTCCTCTTCCTTGATGTGTACCTGATGATATTCGAATCTCAAATCAATATTTGAGAACATTGCGGCTCCCTTTAACCAATCGAACAAATCATTAATCCTCGGAAATAGATACTTGTTCTTAATGATCCTCGTGTTCAACTGCTTGTAATCGATGCATAACCTGAGAGTACCATACGTATTCTTCACAAACAATACTGGTGCATGTTGGAGTAGGGTCCCTTAGGACCGCATTTTTAAGTAAATAATAGTATTTTTTGAAGTTTTGAGTCATGTGCGCTAAGCAATGCATAGTCAAGGGGCTTTGGGGCGGGTCAAAGTCCCTTCATGAGTTGTAATGGGCTTTAGGGGATAATTTGTGATCTATGTTTTGAGCTTTGAATTGGATCTATGTCTGTGTCTAAAAGGATCCTCCTAGATGTGTGCGTGAATACCTTAGTTCGGCTGTGTGCGGACCCCGCTGGATGTGTGCACGGGTGGATCTAAAGGATTGTAAGGGTTGTTACAATTGTTGATGAATAAAGATGTATTTTGATAACTCCGTGGAAAAAATGCATCTGTGATTTTCTTTATGATCTGTTTCTACGTATGATTTCCATTTACCGCATTAAAATATATTATCTGTGATTGGATCAGTTGCATGCATGTTTTACTACTGATATCAATGTTAATTACATAGACCTAGTTCTGTAAGGGTTGAATCTCACATTATTAAGACTGTTAAGGGAATTGTGGATCTTTTGTCTGGGTGTGCGCACTGGATTAATATCTGTTAATCAACCTAGGGTTTCTAGTGTGCAAGTCATTCTGTGTGCTAAAGCAGATCTGAAGGTGCCCACTTCATTTAATTCTCTCTCAGGGTGTGGAAACATGGTTCCAAAACCCTCCCATACTACTTTGGGTGAGACTTTGGTATGCGCAAGAAGGTCACTGCTAAAAGGGCCAGTAGTAAGAAGGTTTTTTGGTTACGCGCTAACTCTGAACCTGGGTCAGGACCCGTCAAGCCAAAAAATGGTTCCATTTCTAGGACTGGGATCATTTTGGGAGAGATGAGGTGATGTGGCAACCATCGAAGACTGAATTAGAAGAGTGATTTGAATAAAATTTACGCGAATTCTCTGTCAAGGAGAACAAAAGTAATAAGTTGTCTACTGAAGAGTGGGAAAATATGTATATTTTCATAGAGGTTCACGAAATATTATTTGTGACCTTTGCACATGAATTACATGAGTGGTTATTAATAGTGGCTGAGTTTTAGACCTGCTGGAAGGACGATAATATCACTCAATGGACACCTGATTTGATCCAATAGTTAGAGAAAAATGATAACTCCATCACCCACATTGTAGATCATTGGGTTGACAACATTCTGGGTAGATTTGTGACGGAGTTTGCAGTAGATCAGTTTGTGTCATATTCTGAAGCTGAAATAAGGTTCTTCAAGGGACTGAGAGGTAAGTTCATATGCTCTCTGCCATTGTTGATTAAGATGCTATTGTGTGAAAAGGGTATCTTATGCAGTCACACCGAGTGAATGACCCCAACTGAAGTTGAAAGCATTACGCGCAATGGAAATTACTTTCGGGTTAACCAGAGAGGAGACAGATATGTATACAGCCCTCTGAGAAACCTACCTAATAGTGATACAGAGAGTGGTGAGGCTACGTGTGCCAGAGGTAGCCCTCCAGTGTAATATCCTTTAGGAAATATATAATGCCACTGCTGTAATAATAGTAAAAATATAACAGCAAAGTAATATTCTTATTATAAAAAAACCCCTCATGATAACATATACACATAATACTCCATTACACATAATTAAGTTCCAATCACCATATTTAAACAAGCCCTAAGGAAATCCACCAAATATCATTTATTAAGGAATTTATCCCATGTAATACAAGCAGTTTGACCAACAACGTAGATGGGTCAATTACATCATAATGCCAATTAATAACCCTTAACTTAGTGTTGTGGTGGTGCTGTAACAACTTGCTGCAAGAGATATGTGCTTTCTTCCTTCCTTTGCCAATCTGGAAATGCAAATAATTACAATAAAACCGGTAGGGCAGATCTCAGATCCATGCTCATAAAGTGTAAAGTAAAAATAGACAAAAACCCCTTTCAAAACAAATATGAAATGAATGCGACCAGCTAGGGTGATCATAAAAACCATAGAAGTTGGGTTTGCTTACTAGGATGAGATCAAATCTCACCAAAGGAAGCTTGAGGATCTCACTTGAAAATCCTCACTTGAAAACTCCTCTCAGCTCTCAGAATATCAATGAAGAAAATATTAAATTCCATGAGTTGCTCTCGATCCTCCTCCTCCTTTTATAGTTGGGCTGCTTGGAAGAAACCGTGGGAAAATACCTGGGGTCGAAACAACCCAAAAGGAAAAACCATGGGAAAATACCTGGGGTTAAAACAACCCAAAATGAAAAACCATGGGCCAATGCCACTTTATTTATTAATTAATTTATTAGTCTACTACTATTATGATTTGGTCCAACCGGTTAAACGGTTGGGGATATTACAGTTCCCCCTGCCAAAAATTGCTTGCCCTCAAGCAATTTCAATGTTGGATGCTGCAATATGTGTTATCCTTCCCAAGTGGCATCTTCGACGGGCAGATCTTTCCATCGTACCAAATATTCACAAATGATTCTTCTTCGAAGCTTTCTTTCTCAAACTTCCAACACCTCCTCAGGAACCAGTTGAAGATGGCCCTCTTCATCTAGTGGCGGTAATTCTAGTGATGATTTTGTGTTTGATCCTAATTCTTTCTTCAAACAGGAGACATGAAATATGTTATGAATTATGCTCTCTGCAGGAAGCTCTAGCTCATATGCCACTTCTCCTATTTTTTGGATAACTCGATAGGGCCCATAAAATCGCGGCTTTAATTTTTCCGCCCCCTTCTGCTTCAAGGCAGACTACCTGTATGGCTGAAGTGAAAGATAAACCACATCTCCCACTTCGAAACTCCTCTCTATCCTTTGATGATTTTCATATAACTTTTGTCGATTCTGCGCCCTCTGCAGATTTTCTTTAAGGGCTCTCAGAATATCCTGAAACCCCTGGATCCAATCCTTTGCCAATGGTGCTCTACTATCTCCAAACAATGTATCTGCAAAAGATAGTGCCTCATATCCATATAAGGCTCGGAAAGGTGACATCCCTTTGGACATGTGATAAGTGGTGTTATATCAATATTCTCCTAAGTACAACCACTTGGTCCATGCTCGTTGTAATCCTGTGACATAATCTCGTAAGTAACCTTCCACCTATTTATTCACTACTTCTGTCTGTCCATCTGTCTGCGGGTGATAAATGGTACTAGGGGTGAGTTATGTTCCAGCCAACTTGAATAACTCTTGCCAGAATGATCCCATGAATCTGCTATCACGGTCACTCACAATGGTTTTGGGCAAACTATGTAAATGGAATACCCCCTGGAAGAATATTTCTACTATTTGAGATGTAGAACTTTTGGAGGGGATTGCAAATAAGTGAGCATACTTGGTGAGAAAATCCACCACCACAAAATTACAATATTTGTCTTGTGAGGAGGGTAACCCTGTAATGAAATCCATGGATATACTTTCCCATTTTTGTTCCGTAATGGGTAGTGGTTGTAATAAACCTGTTGGGTGTGTATGTTCAACCTTATTACTTTGATAGGTACCACATTCCTTAACATATTTGATAATGTCCCTCTTGAGTTCCTTCCATGTGAACCTTTCCTTGATGGTCCTATAAGTCTTTAGAAATCATGGATGTCTAGCTAAAGGGGAGTCATGGGCTGCTTGTAAAATATTCATATTAAGTTGAGACGCAGGTACTAGATAGATTTGATCCTTATAATAGATAATATCATTGACAACTCTATAATGGATGTCTGATGACTGTCCGTCAAGGATCTCACAAGATGATTGATTTTTTGAGTATTCCACCAAAATATGGGACTTCCAATCATCCACAATATCTATGAGATAGAAGGTAGTTGGTCTCTTTGACAAGGCATCTGCATCTGCATTGTTTTTACCTTTGACAGATTCAATCTCAAAATCATAGGCTTGGATCTTACTGACCCATTTTTGTTGCCTTTCATTTAATCCCTTTTGATCGAGGAAGTATCTGATACTATTGTGATCAGTTTTGACTTTGAACTGGTTCCCCACTAGATATGGACGAAACTTGGCCAATGCATGCATAATAGCCAACATTTATTTGTCATAAATGGAGTAAGAGTGTTAAGAATCATGCATATTTCTACTCTCAAAAGCAACGGGATGATGGTTCTGTGTTAGGACAGCCCTGATTCCTTCCCCTGAAGCATCACACAATAATACGAAGGGTTGAGAGAAGTCTGGCAAGGCTAGAACTGGGCACAAACTCATGACTCCTGTCATCTGCTCAAAAGTCTCCTGGGTTGTTTCTGTCCATAAAAAGGCTCCTCTTTTTGTCAAGTCAGTAAGAGGGGCTGCTAGCTATGAATACCCCTTTACAAATATTCTGTAATAAGTAAAAATACCCAAGAAGTTCCTTAACTCTATTACATTTTTTGGAGTTCGCCAATTGAGAATGGCTTCAATATTCTCTTGGTGGACCTTAACACCATGGCCCCTGGTGATGTGACCCAGATATAGCATTTCCGTCTTCCCAAACTCACATTTTGAGATTTGGCATAAAATTTTTGTGCCTTCAATATTCCCAAGACCTCGTCCAGGTGTTGTAGGTGCTTTTTCCATGTTTCAATGAAGATTAGGATGTTGTCGAAGAACACCAAAACAAATTTACGCAGTTACTTATTGAATGCATGGTTCATGCATGACTGGAATGTTGCAGGGGCGTTGGTCAACCCAAAAGGCATCACTAGGAACTCATAATGTCCATAGTGGCATCTAAAAGCTATTTTTGGAATGTCTTGATCACGAACCCTGATCTGGTGATACCCTGAGTGAAGGTCAATTTTTGAGAAGTACTTGGCTCCCTTTAACTCATCCATAAATTTTTTGATCCTAGGGATAGGATATCGATTTTTGATGGTCTTCTTATTTAGTGCTCGATAATCTATACACATCCTCAGGGACCCATCCTTTTTCTTGACCAAGACTACGGACAAAGCAAAAGGGCTTGAACTCGGCCGAATGTGTCCTAATGCCAACAATTCTTGTATTTCCTTTTTTATCTCATCCTTGTATTCTTTACAGTGTCGGTAAGGTGTAGTGATGACAGCTTGGACCCCTTCCTCTAGTTCGATGATGTGCTCAAATCCCCTATTAGGTGCTCGTCTTGGGGGTATATCTCCAAAGACCTTCTGGTATTTTTGCAATAGTGCCATAATATCAGGGGAGTACTCCTTGTGTTATTCTACTATTTTCTTCTCCATGATTCGACACTCTAATACCTATACAATATCCCCATGTTGAAGGTCTACCTCCATCCGATTGGATTTCACAACCTTGGGAGGATATGCATGCATTCCTCTCAACTTCACCTTTTTACCATCTGGTCCTGTGAATGTGAGTTCCAAGTCTTGGTAGTTTATTGTATGAGTTCCGATAGAATATAGCCATTGTACCCCAAATAATACATGAGAGTATGGGTAGTCTACGACAAAGAAGTTATCTATAAGTGTGTAGTTTCCCATTGGTAGGCTCATGTTAGGAACTATCTTAGTGCATGACATGCGGTTGTGCCCTTTCTTTCCAGGAATCAAAACTGTAAAGCCTTCAAATTATTCTTTAGCTAGTCCCCTTCTGGCTACGAATTCTGCATCAATGAAGTTGTGGGAGGCCCCACCATCAATTAGCACAGTAACCTTCTGTCCTTGTATGGTGCCCCTAACCCAGAGGGTGTGATATCTTGGGACCCCTGTAAGAGAAGCAATAACTCCTTCCTAGATTTCTTCCTGTATTGCCCCCATGCCTTGTGATTCCCCTTGATCGAGCTCTGGATTCTCTTCCTCATCTTCACTTTCAGAAAATACTTCACTATAGTTGGCCTTCCCTTTAGTACACTGATGTCTCGGTGCCCAAGGTTATTGAAAAAAGAAGCATAGCATTCTCCTTCTGAGATCTTTCCTGGTCTCATCATCGAGCTTCCCCTTACCAAATGGCTCCTTTTGTTTCTGCTTGACTTCCCTCCCTTTCTAAGGAATAGAAAATTTGGGTAGGAATCTATTCTTGGGTACTGCATCTTGCATATCCCTTGCACAGTTAATTGAATCTTGCAAGGTGGCAGGTTGGTAGGCCCTAACCCAACCTCGTAGGGGTTCTGACAACCCTTCTATAAATAACATGACAAACTAGGTCATGGAGAGGTTGCTGACCATTACTACAAGCCTCTGGAATTCTACAACATAATATTCAAGGCTCCCTGTCTGTCGAAGCTGGGTTAGCTCCCAGAAGTACATCTCAGGATCCTTCCTATCAAATATTTCTATTAACCTCTGTGTGAATTTTGTATAAGAGATGATGCTGGCATGTCCTAGAGTGGTCATACCATGTTGCCACCATTCATGTGCTTCTCCATCAAGATGAAGTGTGGCGTATTTGATGGCGTCCTTCTCCCGCATGGGATTGAGATGGAAATATGTATCCAGTTTCTGTACCCATGACCATGCAGAAGATTTCGATGATCCATCAAAAAAAGGAAGAGTTACCTTTCCCACAACCTTCTACAAATCTATGTTTGACTGATGGCCGCCATATGTGGTTGCCTTCCTTTTTTTTTTGCTCCTCATGTAGTAAAATTCATTAAGGATCAGGGTCGCTTTCATGTTGGGAGGCAACGTATCATACTCTTTCATCCATGTGGTAACCGTTTCTGCAATTGGTGAAGGGCAGTCTTGCTCCCTGGAGGAGTCATCCAAAAATGGAGGCATGGTTGGTCGTAAAAAAGGGCTGCTCCGAGTGTTGAAATGTTCGTGTGATGGGCCATTGCTACAAAAACTGATATACTCCTGCGGTGGACCATCCCCACCTGAATGTGAACCTCCTTCCCCATTATTGCTTTGCACATTAGGTTTCCCGATCTGTAATTTAAGGAGTTCCATGATGGTGTTTTGAGGGTCAACGATCTTTTGTAAGGCATCTTCAAGTTTGGTATTTTCGTGATCACCCATTGGTCTTTCTTCCCCTTCATTTTTCCCTTGACTCCTAGCCTTTTTTCCTTCCCAATTTATAGTAATACCTTTTTTTTCTCCTTCCTTGGCATCCCACAGCTAGCCAAGATGAAGCTCTGATACCACTATAATATCCTTTAAGAAATATATAATGCCACTGTTGTAATAATAGTAAAAATATAACAGCAAAGTAATATGCTTATTATAAAAAAACCCTCGTGATAACATATACACATAATACTCCATTACACATAATTAAGTTCCAATCACCATATTTAAACAAGCCCTAAGGAAATCCACCAAATATCATTTATTGAGGAATTTAGCCCATGTAATACAAGCATTTTGACCAACAACGTACATGGGTCAATTACATCATAATGCCAATTAATAACCGTTGACTGAGCACTGTGGTGGTGTTGTAACAACTTGTTGCAATAGATCTGTGATTTCTTCCTTCCTTTGCCAATCTAGAAATGCAAATAATTATAATAAAATTGGCAGGGAAGATCACAGATCCACGCTTATAAAGCGTAAATTAAAAATAGATGAAAACCCCTTTCAAAACAAATATGAAATGAATGTGACTAGCTAGGGTGATCATAGAAAACACTGAAGTTGGGTTTACTAGGGTGAGATCGAATCTCACCGAAGGAAGCTTGAGGATCTCACCTGAAAATCCTCACTTGAAAACTCCTCTGAGCTCTCAGAATATCAATGAAGAAAAGATTAAATTCCATGAGTTGCTCTCGATCCTCTTCCTCCTTTTATAGTCGGGCTGCTTGGAAGAAACTGTGGGAAAATACCTAAGGTCTGTTAGTCATCAGTAATTTTTACTTGTTTAGATGACTAAATGCTTGTCCAAGATTTCTAGAAACAAAACTCATAGGAGTCTTGTGATTTCTAGAAATATCACTGCCTTCATTATCCTTAGGATAAATTTTTCACTATCCCACTACTTTTTCAAGGCATGGCCATCCTATCACTCCAAGAAGACCAAATCATAGAGTGATGTCCCTCACTCTCACTATGATTGCCACCTCTACCTATAACACTCTCTCTCTGTTTGCCTAAGCCCTCTATTTTCACACCTTGGTTCGCCAAGTAACCCAAACTTTTCCTCCACTCACCAAGTGCCCCAAGAAATGGTGATTTTAAACCCCCTTTCTAAGATCTTTAGGTAAATCAATTTTTTTTTAGTTGTATAGGATGGCAGTGCATAAAAGTGTGTCAAAACCCTGTATTCACCTCCAAACCTTGATTCAAGATTTTCAGTCAAAGACCTATTCCAAAGGACATCCTAATAAGTCATATAGGGTCTCCTAGGTTATGCATTGTCATGGTTCTAAATTCATTATTTCTACATATATTAAAAGGAAAGGTCAAGAAAAAACAAGGGTGAACTTATCATTGCCCAAAAACATCAAGGACCTCAAAATTTATCTCCTTGATCAAGCATTAGAGCCTGCAAAAGAACAGTCTACCTGTGATAAAGTATTTCTCCAGGAATTCTCTATTATAGTTATCAGCAGAACATATGCAAAGTATGAGGCCTAAACCCATAAACGACATTCCACTGCAAGAGAAAAGACACAACATGCCCAATTTCACAAGGAGGATCATGATCTCATAACAAATTGTTGTAAAGTGCTGCCCATCAAAGAGCCCATGCATAAGGTCCTGAAGACAGTGGCACATTAGCACAATTGTGCACCAATCAAAGGTTCAATAAACAAAAAGCCAGAGTGAAAAGCCTCCTTGGTGACTACAGACAGAGATTAGAAGATGATGTCAAGGAATAATTTCTAAGGTTTGTTAAGACAACATCATTTCACTACAGCAAAGGCCAAGTTTACAAAGAGTATCAATGGAGTTGCAGCTATTTAGCACAACATGTGACTGTCGAGTGAGAGATCTATGCAAGAAATCACAAATACAGAGATGCATCAACACCATGAAGTAGAAGCAAAGCTTTCTAGGTATGATAAAAAAGGCAATGCAACTCCATCAAAGGGACAAAAGGTTTTCAGAGGACATTTGAAATCAACCTTCTAAAGTTGAAAAAGATGAAAAGAGTATCAATGTGAAGGCTTCTTGAGCTCCTCAAGCACAGTCACAGGTTTACAAAATAACCACAAAAAGAAAGCCTAAGTGCTACTGCTGAGGGTTTAAAAGTGCCAAACTTGAAAGGAAGTTTAAGGATCAAAAACACTGCTTTTATGATACCACCAGCAAGCAGAAATTGACCAAAAAGGGCTAGGGTTGCTGTAAAGGATAGATTCATGATGATTATGAAAAATTAGTGGCCAAAGAGAGGATGAAATAATTTTTAAAAAAACAAAGGTCCCCCACAAAGATCCCTTTGTTGCTTAAGAACACCACCTACAAAAGGAAAAAGGGAAATATTAGCAAAGAAAGTCAGTGAAAAAGCAAGAAGCAAAAGACAAACATTAGAAAGTGGGTTCTGTTTTTAATTTTTCAAAGGGCATAAAAGGCCTAAAACCATCCTCACTCAAAATCATTTTGTCATATGAAAAAGAGATAAAAACTCCCAAGGCATAGAGTTCAGAGTTTCTGGCACAGTCTTCGAGCAGAAAAACTTGCGTTGCGCTCCTGTAGAGTTGCACTGCGCACCTGAAAGCGCTGCCTGTGCATTTTTCAATAGCGCGCTATGCGCCTGAAGCACAGTGTTGCGCACAAATCCGTCGCCTGATAGAAATTTGCAGAGGCGCCTGACTCGCCTGCCAACTCTCTACAGCGCTGCGCTCCTACTGTCTGCCCGGAGCCACCTGACACCCGTGTGCAGAGAAACCCCGGCAGCGTGTAGAGTGCTACGTTCCTTTGTGCGACCTTGCCCAGGAGGCACACAACTGCATGCAGAAGGTGACCCAAAATCGTTCAAGGGATGCACACAACTCCATTTAGGAGCTGCACAACAGTTTGTTCAGGGCCACCCGAGTTGCACGCAACTGCATTTAGGAGTTGCACGATAGTGCATTCAGGAGCTGCCTGAATATTCATTCAGAAGGCGCCTGACCTACCCTCAAAGTTTTTTGAGCCAATTTTTTCAGCAGTCGAGATATTTTGAGAGGTATTTTGAGATTTTCTGACATGGTCCTATTTTTCTAAAGATAAGATTATAAAGAAAATTTGATTTTAGAGAAGGCAATGAAATCCTAAAGAAAACACTTGGCCTACACACTATTGAGCCTTGACCTAATTAGAACCTCACCATCTCATTCACCATTTTCACATCCTTCCACAAGCAGTGTCAATTCTTTTTAAAGATCTTGAGGCAGGGGTGAAGGACAAAATGCCTAGGGAAGGCAGTGTTGACATTGATGAGGCAAGTCAAAGGCGTAAAGGGTAACAGAGGAATGGTGGGAAGCCAAACAGGTTTGAACCTATAAACACTGAATAACTGATGACCTATCCTACTATAGTTTCATGTTTTCAAGAATTAGGATGCTATGAGTTCTGTGAAAAAGTACAAAATATCCAGAGTCACCCTTAGTTGATTAAGCTCTTTGCCCTAAACCTTCATAACCACCAAGTACACCTAGTTGGGGTGAAGTTTGAGCTGACCACCAATGCCATCTCTATGGCCACTGGAATACCTTGCATAGGAGAAAGGTGGTTCAAACAAATGCATCTAGACCTAAGCCACTATCACCCATTCTTGAAACCAAGTTTTCAAGTTGGTTGCAAAACCATGTTCCCCTTCTCTCATCTATTGGATAGATATGCTCTCCTAATGAAGATCATAATGAAATACTTCACCTATGAGGGTAGTGTAGTCAATTTAGCGTCCTAAATTGCTAACATAAATTATCAACCAGGGCTAGTAAACTGATGAAGTGTGGTGCACTATATGTGCTTAAGTGACCTCTTCCTTACTTCGTTGTATGTGTTTTTCTTATTTTTTTTATTTTAATGCAATGAGGATCTTCTATCAAACTTAAAAATTAAATGAAATGACAGAGCTGAACTAAATGTAATCTACCTCCGGAGTGCTCTAACTAAATTAATATGCAACTAGTCTATAGAATTCTACAGCCCATCTTGTTCATGATGAATGATATTTTGGAAGAGTTTGTAAAACATTCCTGGCTGTATTATCCAATGCAATTGAACATAAACGTAAAACTGAAAGCAAATACAATTAAAATCTAAGACACCACAGCTATTTCTTACTCATTGTTATGATATTTTGGAAGAGCTTTGTAAGAGTAAGAATGGCTATGCCACTTAGTGTAAACAAGCAACTAAAACCTACAATACCACAGTTATGCTTTATTCATCATAATGATATTTTGGAAGAGTTTATTAGAGTAAGTCTAACTGTGATAATTAACGAAAGGAATTGCAACTAAAAATGCTAATTAACTCAACATAATACAACCAAATCTTTTTCATCTAATAATGATATGTTGGAAGAGATTTTTAAGAAAAAGAATGGTTGTAAGATAATGAGGATCTTTTAATCTAATTGCAAAATAGAAAATGCTAATTAACTCAACATAATACAACCAAATCTCTTTCATCTAATATTGATATGTTGGAAGAGCATTTAAGAAAAAGAATGGTTGTAAGATAATGAGGATCTTTTAATCTAAAAAAACTAAAGTGCTGGTAACTCAAGATGTCACAATTAAATCCATTTCATGAATAAAGATATGTTGGAAGAGCTTTTTAATAAAGGATTAACTATAACATCATGAGGATCTGTTAGCTAAACAAATAATGCAAGACATGAATTAAAAGCTAACAACACATAATTAAAAGCTACTTATCTAGAAAACATGTAGAAGCCTCCTTGGATAGCAGGGGCCCTCTGCTACCAATTTGGTGAAGTCCTTCAGCTCCTTAAAGTTGTAATCAAAACAGCATCAAAGAACTGAATTTCTCTATTGAAAAGAACTCACAAATCTACATCCCATTCCATCTTAAACTTTGTTACAAAAGACTCTCTATTCCTTTCTCTCTTTCTCCTATTTTCTCCTATTTTCTCATTACGTCCTCATTACCCATGATAGGAGAAAGCTTTTCCTATTTATACAAAATATGAGAAGTTATCCCATTAATGGGAGTCCATGAATCTCTCCCTCCATCTCTAGAGTTACAATCAAAATAGGAAATGATAAGACACATGTCTTTCTAGAGTTTCAACACAACTAAGAAATGAGACACATATCCTCTTAGAGTTTCAATACAACAAGGAGATGAGACACATATCCTCTTGATCCCATGATCTTCTCCAACAAAATTCGAATTTGTTCTTAGAGTGCCACATAAGAGTCTTCTAGAAGTCTCCTTTTTGACCTACACATGTCACAAAACTCATAACACATATATAGATATATGAAACTATGTTAATTTTCTAGTTTCTAATCATAAATTCACTTTAAATACATAAAATAAATAACTTTGGAAAACAAGGATCCTAACCCATATATTTATGAAAATGGTTACTTGATGTAGGGTTTTAGGTCAGATGGCTATGAAATATTAGCTAAATGGTTATGACATAATGGAAATATGTATGAATATGGAAAACACTTTTGAGACTCAACAGGTAGGTTCTCCAGAGTCTATTTCTACCACATAAGACTCCTCATGCATTTCACCAAAACCAAGTTACTACATTTTCCCTACTACCTTTGTAAAAGTATTGAGAAAATGTCTTCCATCATGCAAAAGAGGCCTCCATCCCAACAAATGTAAAGCCTTTTTCATCATTCCCTCATCAAAGTGATTGTCTCACACCAACTAGAACAACAAGGCATCCCATGGGAGGTTTTCATCGATCATGATGATTTCACAACTCCACAGCCTATCCCTCTGCAAATTTTGCCATCATCATCTCAAATTCCTCCTCACACATCTCCATCACCCTCCACTAACCTTGGTTCATCCTCTTCACATGAATCATTTCCTCAAATAGACCTTCCTCATTCACCTTCCCCTAAGAAATCAGAACATGAAGTGTTGGGAAAAATACTGAGAGGGGGGGGTGAATCAGTATTTTGAGCTAACTAATAAACTTTTTACTTTTATTTTCTCAAAACCCATACGCTACTTTATATAACAAAACTAGCGTATATACGTGGATATGCTTAAGGAAACTCGCGTATGCTCAGAGATTTTATTGTGAATTTGATTCTTAAATAATTGCATCATTTATTCATCAGATGTTAAGCAGTAAGCATGTGCAGTAAAAATAGAATAAACCATCACACATAAGCAACACACATGAACACCGGGATTTAAGGTGGAAACCCAAGTCGGGAGAAAACCATCATTGCAGTCATCTCAGCCTTCAATATTTATTATAAAGAAAACTTGTTACAACCATGTACTGGCGCAGACTCATACCAGCACGCAGGCACCCACCTGCAGAAGGCTACAACCTTCTCATTTACCAGCCTTTCTTGAAAGGGAGCTACAACCCCCTGCTCTCGTTTACCAGCCTCTCCTGGAAGGGAGCTACAACCCCCTGCTCTCATTTACCAGCTTCTCCTGGAAGGGAGCTACTACCCCCTCACTGAAGGCTTCGAGCCTCAGCACCATTGCAGACCACGTTTCATCAATTTTCAAACTGAATCAAACAGCTTCAACTCAACTCTTCACTTATCAACAAATATACTTCGCCCAATGCTTCAAACAGAACAGTGAAACCACTGTAACCAGAATATCAGAGATAACCCAGACTTCAGAATAGATATGCAGAAACACATTCAACCTTGAGCAATCATTAGTTCAGATACCATACGTGCTTTTATTTAATCAGACCTGCGTATACACGCGCTTTTCATGAAACGAACCCGCGTATACATATGTGCATTTCTCAAAAAACCCTAACTGCCCATACGCGCTTTTCATGAAATGAACCTGCGTATAGATCTATAAAAGATAAACTTTGCAGAACAGATCAGATCTATGAACTTACCCAGATTTTTTTTAATTTCTTCATCAGATTTGCGTCAGGTATTCATCACTTCTTTTCAGATCATCCTAGAGATTCATCATTTCTAGATCTAGAGATCTTGAACCTTCATCATATTCATAGGTGCATCATAGATTCAGATCTATCAATTAAGAACAAAGTTCAACCATGCAGATATACTTCAGAGTGAAGTATTCATTAAAGCCCAGACACTTGCTCCCCCCCTTGTACTATGATTTTCTTCTCCTTAAATAGATTTAGCCTTTGTCAATACCATGAGCCAAAACCACACCACTTTTGATGGTATTCTTGGATGGGATCAAATAAATAATCAAGCGCTCAATACTTTGGGCCAATACCATGGTAATGCCCCCTGGTTTTATAAAATTAGAGCGCAAATTGGAATACGCGACTTGGAACGTTAATTTACACGTACATACGCGACTTCTCCTTAATAAAACTGCATATGCCTTGTGACATACCTTGTTCAACATTATTCTGGCACTTTCTGAATTGTATCTTCATCAAAGTCAATACATTGTATCATATTGCCAACAATCTCCTCCTTAACTCATCAAGTAGGTTTCCATCAAGAACAACTTCATCAAATAGGTTTCCATCAACTTTATCAAGTAGGTTGCCATCAAGGACAACACTCTGCATCATATTGCCAACATGAAGAAAGTAGTGAGGGAGAGGAAGATGAAAATGAAGAAAGCAGTGAAGGAGAGGAAGATGAAAATGAATAAAGCAATGAAGGAGATGAAGAAGAAAGTGATAAAGATAGTGACAAAGAAGAAAGTTTTGATGAAGAAGAAAACATAGATGAAAGCAGTGAGCCCAATGATGAGAAAAAGACCAAAACAATGGGTCAAATGATGAAGAATATGACTCCAAGGATATAGGGGCAGAGGAAACTTACCAAGTGGAAAACAACGAGCTAGAAAAAAAGGAAAATAGTGAGCTAGAAAAAGAGGAAAACAGTGAACCTAATGAAAGTCAAAAAACAAATGACAGTCAAGAAAAATAAGTAAACAATGAAGAAGATGACATTGAAAATACAAAGGATAGTGGAGAGGAGGCATATGAAAGCAGTGAAGAAGACAAAGAAGACAGTGACCAAGATGGCAAGAGCAGCCAAGAAACAAAGTTTGAAAGTGATTTTAGTGGGAAAAACAATGAAGATCATAAGCCAAATAATGAGGGTAATGAACCAAACAATGAAGAAGAAGTAAGCCAAGAGGACAATATACATGATGGTGAATGGAAAATTTTTGAAGACAAGGACAGTGAGCATAGCAAAAATGAAAATGATACAAGTTATGAAACAGAGGTTGAGATTGAGGGTGAAGACCATAGGCAAGAAAAATAAGACAATGGGCAGAGAAGTGAATAAAACTCACCTAATGAGGAAGAAAGTGACCACCAAGGTACAAGAGGGACTAATGAGATTTCCTATGATAGTGACCCCACAGAGAGTGCAAACAGTGATACAAAGGCTAAGTTTGACAGTGAACACAATGGGTCAAAAGATGAAGAAGAGGGCAGTCATGGAAATGAAGATGTACCAACCAGTGATAAAGACACCTATATCATTGCAAAAACAGAGGATGACAGTCCTAGGGGTCTTGACAGTAATGATGGCATGAGAGATAGTGAGAATTCTTATCAAAAGGGTAGTCAAGAGCAAGGTGAAAAAGATGCACACACAGAGATCATTCATGAGAAGAAAAGCAGTCCTAAGGTCACCAATGATCTAGGTTTCCAAGTGAAACTTGTTGCACCTTTCCCCATTACCTATCAAAGAGGAGAGAGGTATTTTTTTGCTGCCTCCAAAGGGAAAGGGGCCATTCCATCCTCCTCAATTCAAATGATTGACAAAGGTAAACAAAAAATGAAGGAGGAAGTTGAAAATCATGAGGAGGAAAAATAATTTGAACTCATCCACATAGACAGTGATGAGGAAAATGAAACAATAATTGAAAACTCCCTTCTACAAGATAGGAATGCACAAATCAGGGACTTGGAAGTTGAATTGGAGAGAGATAAAGATGCCATTTACTTCCATCAGATGAAAATCAAACAGATGAGTGGCCAACAGGCCATCTATGAAGCAAGAGCACTCAAGTACCGAAAAGAGGCTCAAAGGTCAGGAGTTCATGGGAGCCTATGAACAAAGTAGTGATGAAGAGGGTCAAACTAGAAGGAGACGTAGGACCATGGGTCTTAGGAAAGCATTGGAAAAACATAAAGAAGAAGAATCAACCCAAGCACAACAATTTCCCCTCACTGAACTCCTTGCCATGGAAATTGAGCATGATAGGTAATCATGGCTTGAAAGGGCTAACATACACCTTGAAGCCAAGCTGGAGAAGGCCAACAAAAGCTTGGACTTGCAGAGGAGAATGGCTAAGCACTATGCACGAAGAAACCAAGTTGCAAGGAAAAAACTCAAAATTGCCCAAAATGAGGTCCAAAAGCTAAATAAGGAAAAAGACCTAGCTAGCCTTGATATTTTGGCCCAATCTTCTCTACAAGTCTCCCAGGACCCATGAGGCACCTACCTACCAATTTTGGTAAGAATTGAACAACTTTTTTTTTTTTCAAATTTTGAGGCTAGGAGGGCAGCACACCCTGTGTTTTGATTTTTCCCAGGACATATTTAGGTTTCACCAATTTTCAGCTCAATTGGAAATGTTTTGATTCCCCAAAAGGGTCAAAAACACTCATTTTCTCACCATTCTGCCCACTTTTGAGAGCATGTGCTACACTCCTGGAAGTCTTGGAATTTTTATTTTTTGGGAAAGTTTTAGAGGTTAGATTGAATAAATAAAGGTATATCTAGAAATTAGACTTCAAGGGCTTTCCAACGAGCCATCACAGAGCCTTTTCGGACATCGGGAAGGCCACCAAAACATTGCTGCAAAAAGACCTGTTTTTCCTATCTCTATGTTGCGCTCCTGGCATAATTTCAGAGTTTGACATAGTGTGCTGCGCTCCTGTGGGTGACTGGGAAGAGTATTCGTTTATAAATTTTTCATATGCTTGTTAGGGCCTAAAAGTCAATTTCATTTCTATATATGGCCGGAAAAGATATTTGTTAGATATTTTTGTGCCTTGGGCCTTGTAAGGCTTCAAGGACAATTTAGGATATTTCTTCTTGGCCAATAGGCTTCTAGATGCTCTAGTAGGCTTTCCTCTTCCTTGTTTGTTATATAAGGCATGAGGATTCATTGTAAACAGTTGGGACTTGATATGTTTAAGAGAAATACATGGTTTTTGGAAGTTGAAGAACAATTTAGTGTTGTGGAGCTTGTGGATGATTTGCCTTGATTGATGGTGATAAAGGCTTGCTTGCAGGATCCCTTAGTTTAGTTAATGGTGATGTATCTCTCATATGTTCATGTTTTTCTTGTTTTCCATACGTCCATCTTTCTATATTTCAATAGGTCAGAAGAGTATAGGATGAGAAATGTTGTTTGAGGCACCTCAGTCCTCCTGTTAGCTATTGTTTTCATGTTTTCTTCTGCTGGGTTAGCTTAAAGAATTCTTCATTGCTCCTTAGGCCCACCTAAGCTTGTCTATTTCAATTTTGGATTAATATGCTAGTTTATAAACATGATTCATGGTAAGCCCTACTTGTTTAATGCTATCTAAACTCTGTCTTGAAATCTCTCTTTGATGTATTGATTGATAGGTTAAGTCAAAGAGGTCTTGTTTCGATCTTTCCCTTTGAATATGCTTGTCAGTTTTCTTTGAAGTTATCTATAGTTGAATGAATGATGTTTAGGCATTCCCTCTTCATTTATTAATTCTATCTGTTTCCTATATGTTTTTCAAATCTTAAAAGTAGAATCATTGAAGTTAGATAAGTTGTCTTACTTCATTTTCTCCATTGGATTGTATATCTTGAATGTGTATTTGTTTAAAATTATTGTTATTGAGAAAATGGTGTGCCCTATCTCATAACTAGTATCTTTTTCTTATCAGTATTTAAGATCTCTCTGTTCATAGGTATTTGACAAAGGATTCTTAACTGCCCTTTGCCCTACCTTGGTTCCCAAACTTAATGTCCATTTCACCTCATATATAAAATTAAAGATCCATTGACTACACTAGATTTTCCCTGTGATGTACCCCGATTCATTATCAAGATATCAATGACTTCATAGACTCCATTTCCTAATTGATTTGATAACCTCTCACTCCACCTATCCTACTTGATCATCTTACCCCAACCAAAACAAACAACAAACCTTCACTTAACAACTGCCCTAAAATCAACCATCCAGAGCGAACAAGTTCACATCCTTCACATAATAGAGAGAGCACTCTCTGAGTCCAAGAAGGCTAAGTCTTGGGACTCCAAAGACTGTTCTGATGTTACCCTGTCATTTGGTTTACCAATCTGCCAAATCACGGGACACTAACAAGGTCAAAACAACCCAAAAGGAAAAACCATGGGAAAATACCTGGGGTCAAAACAACGCAAAAGGAAAAACCATGGGCCAATGCCACTTTATTTATTAATTTATTTATTATTCTAATACTATTATGATTTGGTCCAACCGATTAAATGGTTGGGGATATTACATCCAGCTACTCCACAATCGAACTCGCGCAGGGGTAAGTCATATCCTACCCCGCCTCCACCACCACCAGGAGGCGATATGGCTGCGCATATGAAGCTACCCACCTTCAAGGGTGTGGACGATGAAGAAATGGACAAGTTATGGTTTTTTTTATATGCAATATGGACCGTGAAAAATGTCAACACTGATGCTATCAAGACAGCACAACTGCCTATGGAATTTGAGGGTCACGCGCTAGACTGGTTTATGGGATATCTGGTTCAGAACGCTGATCCTCTTGTCAATGAAATCAAGGCGGCCTTAAAGAAATAATTTAGAAAACCAAATTCCTACTCACAATGTGTGAGTAGGAATATGTCTGGGAAGCAGATCAGTGATTGAAGCGCACCATCAGTGATGGAGGATTTATCTATGATGATAATTAGCATAAAGAATGGTTTATTGACATGCTCCCACCACACCTAGGTAGCCCTATGAATCAACAGAAAATTGATTCTCAAGTAGAGGCTTTTGAAGTTGATATGAAGTTGGAAGCTGTGCCGAGAACTGATGATCAATTTGGAACTCTGTAAATCCAAAATCAATTAGAAGCGATGCACATGGAGATTCAGAACCTACGCAGAGACAGAGGGAAAGAAGTCGGCGTAGATGTATGGTGTATACGTTGTAAGGGTTCCAGTCACATAAAAGATCAATGTACCTTGCTTCAATATTACATGCAAGTGGGAGGACCAAATCCATTAAGACCTAGGGATGTTGTAGGACTGAGTGATACTCCTACACTGTGGTGCACTAACTGTCAAGTGGCTGGACGACATGACACAAACCATTTCCCTCGATTAGGAAGTTATGTACAAGAACTGAGGCATCAATGGTATAGGTTTTGCTCTTCTATTGGCCATGATGAGCATAATTGTCGTACTTTTGAACTGATGATAGATAATGCCAACCTCTATAGAGTGCAGGTCGACCCACCTTCACCAGCGTCCCCCTTTGGGCGTGGTGGATCTCCAACCAGAGGAAGGGGAGGAGGGAGAGGTCGAGGTGTAGGTCATGGAAGAGGCCAACTGATTTGCTATAACTATGGAGATGATGGACACTATGCGTGCGACTATCTGAACCTTGTGCGAAAATCTTGCAGGTATTGTAGATAGTTTGATCATGTTATTGAATATTGTCCTATTTTGATTGCTAGAATGAAGGAGAAGCAACAACAGACACCTACACAGAATATCCAAATGGTTATATTTGAGTTGCGATATGATGATCCGAGTGTAAACATCATTACGCGCAGTGGTGCTGCACTGGAGAAGACGAGGGAAAGAAGGTTGATGCAGAGACATTGACCAGGAAGGCCTCTAAAAAGAAGGAAGGACTCAACTTGTTGAAGGAAAAGGAGACTTTTGTTGAAGCTAGAGAGGATTTTTCCACTGCAGGTGCATCCACATCTAATTCAATCACAAAATCGAAGATTGATGATGAAGTCAAACATTTCCTGCAAGCTTATATCAAGCTATTGCGTAACTAGAAATTAGTAGACAACCTTCAGGATCTGATAGATATTTGCGCGTATAAGGAGTTTCCTAGAGTAAGGCTGTAAACAAGATCCACAAGAATAAGAAGAGGACTGGTCGAGAGATACACATGACCGTGCAAATTGGAGAATATGAGATGGATCAGGTCATTTTAGATTTGGGATCTAATGCAAATGTTATACCTAAGTAGACCTGGTAGAAGATGGGCGAACAAAAGCTAGAGTGGTCCACCATTCAATGACACATGGCCAATCAACAGAAGAACATTCCACTAGGGAGAATCCCACAAGTTCTGGTAGACATTGCTAGATTAAAGGTACATGCAGAATTTGAAGTAATACAAATTGTGGATGATGGAGACCCCTACCCTACACTGTTACAGTTGTACTAGGCCATCGATATGGGAGGCATCATCAACTTTAAGCGTTAGAGCATGATCTTTGAAAACAATGGTACTCAGGTTATAGTACCTTTGGATCTGGCGGAAGGGGAAAGATATAAAAAACCAGTGCACAACGGAGATGATGTTGACCATATCTACAAGTTTACTGCATGAGATGAAGATTGGATCAACCATACAGTTGATGGGATGCTGAATTGGGAAAAGGATAGCTCGTGTTTCTTAGATTCGGATGGAGAAATGGAGAACTGGAAGAATCATCTACATGATGTTTCTTTTCTACACTACCTCAGAGCCACTAAAAATTTTCGATGCATCTCTTCAAAGGTACGAGAATTACCCTATTTTGATGGTTCTAGTAGTGTTGTATTATTTTTGGAAAAATTGGAAAAATCTGTCACGAAAGAGCGAAGGTTCTCAACACTCGATCTTTCTATGCATGCAACCCCAACACGTTGGTGGTATATGCACAAAGGAAACTTTGAGGATTGAAATGAATGTAATATAATGGTGCAGTTGCAATTTGAGCAACCCACTGTCCCGCCAAATGATATTTTTAGGGTCCAAGTTGGTTCGCGCAAACACCTGGCTACCTGGATGAAGGATTTGGATAAGAAGCCTAGGGCCGAATGGGTTCACATGTTTTTCCATACTTTGGGACCAATCCCTATTGTGTGGTATTTAGAGACAGAGCTGCGCGGAGGGACCCTTAATTGGGTGACAATGAGTGAAATTTTTCTATTAACCTTCGACATGGATGGTGGATCAGAGGGATTGGATGAAGCCTTGCAGTATATAGAAGAAATTATCTTTGATGATTCTTGACCTTGGATAGAATGTGTTGCGCTAGCATGGGAAGCGCAGATGTAGGATATTGTCAACTGTAGAAATCTGTCATTTGAAGATAGCGAGGAAGATCTAAGAAATATCAACATACCAGAATCTGAGGGGGAGCTCGCAGTTGCAGGGCCCTTGTTAGGAATGGTGGATTTAACTAAGCCTCTGAAACTAAAGGAAGTCAACATTGGGAAGAAGGAACTATCCAAGTTGGCCAAAATAGGAGATTATTGGGATGATGACACAGTCGGAAATGTTGCAGAGTTTTTGAAAAAATACCAAAACCTGTTTCCCACAAAGTTCTCTAAGCTCAAAGGAATTGTTGTATATTTTGGAGTTATAAATATCACTATGAAACCAAATGCGTGCCCCGTCAAGCAGCGAACATACTAGATAAATCCAAAATGTAAGAAAAAAGTGAAGGAAGAGTTGGAGAAAATGATTTTTGCAGGAATCATTGAGCCTATGGATAAGTCTGATTGGGTGAGACTAATGGTTGTTAAGGAAAAGAAGAATAAGGGAGAAATAAGGATTTGCGTGGATCTATGCAAATTGAATGATGCTTGTGTACATGACCCTTTCCCCACTCCATTTTCAGATGAAATATATGACAATATGGGAGGACAAGAGGCCTACTCTTTCACTGATGGATTTTCAGTGTATCATCAGATCAGGATTGTGCCAGAAGACCAAATTAAGACCACTTTTGCAACAGAATGGGGATCCTTCCAATACATATTCATGCCTTTTGGATTGAAGAATTCATCTACTATATTCTCGCGCGTAGTAGTAGTTGTATTCAAGGAGTTCATGCATAAGTTTCTGGAGATGTACTTTGATGATTGGACCATGTTTGGGCTGGTAAAGAAGCATGTTTCCAACCTGCGCATGATGCTCGACACTTGCAGGAAGAATTCAAACTCTCTTAACTTGAAGAAGTGTATATTATGTGTTCCTTTTGTAATCTTGTTGGGACATATTATTTGTAAGCAAGGATTGACGGCATATCCAGCGAAGATTGAAATTATTATAAACTTAGAGGTTCCTACCAATGATAAACAACTACCCTCTATTCTAGGACACGTGATATTATAGAAAATTCATTCAGGGCTATGCTTTGATCACTGCACCCATGGAAAAATTGTTGAAGAAAGATGTGTCCTTTTTATGGGATGAGGAATGTCAAAAGATATTTGTTCTCCTGAAGGAAAATATGGTTACCCCACCTATTTTAATATCCCCTGACTAGTCCAAGGTATTTTATGTGCATGTTGAAGCATCCGGCATTGCACTTGGAGCTGTCTTAGCTCAGCTAGGAGAAGGAGATATTGATCACCCTGTTTCCTTTGCAAGTAGGAAGCTCTCTAGTGTAAAGCACAACTACTAAACCACAAAGAGGGAAGGATTGGCTATGGTCTACGCTATGTAGAAATATAAACATTATCTACTAGGAGGGCACTTCAGGATGTTCACTGACCACTCTTCTTTTAAGTACCTTGTTAATAAGCTTGCGTTGGGGGGGAAGATTTGTAGATGGCTATTACTATTTTAGGAATATGATTTTGAAATCATTGTTTAGCCTAGTAGATTGAATGGTAGACCTTATCACTTATCATGCATTGAGAATGGAGAGGAACCAACCAGTATGGAGGAGGGACTACCTCATGCAAAAATATTTGCTATTAAAGTGGTTGATGAACACTTTGCAGATATCATTCACTTTCTGACTACTAGTAGTACGCCTACTGAATACTCAGTGCAACAAAAGAAGGAGTTGGTTTCATGCGCAGCTAATTTTACATTGATTTCTAGTCAACTGTACAAGTTGGGAGAGGATGAAGTATTAAGAAGGTATGTTTTGGAACATGAAAGATAGGAAATCTTGGCTGAAGCTCATGGGGGAGTGGCAGGAGGCCACCATGCAAGGAAAGCTACTGTGCAGAAGGTGTTGTGTGCTGGGTTATGGTGGCCCACACTACACAATGATGCACATGCATATTGCTGAGCTTTTGATGCATGCCAAAGAACATGGAAGCCATCACACAGAGATGAAATGCCATTACAACCACATATGGCCCTGCAGGAATTTGATAAATGGGCCATAGACTTTGCTGGACCTATCAATCCTCCTGGAAAGAAGACTGGCACATGCTACATCATCACTGCCACATATTCTATAACCAGATGGGCAAAAGCTAAGCCAGTAAAATATTGTACTGCAGACATTGTGGCACAATTTTTTTTTTTTGAAATATCTTGACTAGGTTTGGGTGCCCCAAGATATTGATGAGTGACTGGGGTACGCACTTTGTTAATGAGACCATTGAAGCTCTAAAAGAGGAATTTCAAATACATCACTAGAAGAGTACTCCCTATCACCCTCAGGAAAATGGTGTAGTGGAAGCCTTTCACAAAATCTTGGAGAATGCATTGACAAAGATATGTAATGCAAATTAGAATGATTGGGAAGTGCACATACCTTCTATTTTATGGGCTTACAAGACCACATGCAATAAATTGATTGGTAAAACACCATTCAGGATGGTTTACGAACAAGAAGCAATCATGCCGATGGAATATATTATCCCAAGCCCGCGCATGACATCATTCACTAATATGGCTGAACCAGAAATCATGGAGGAATGTCTATCACAATTGGTTGCATTAGAGGAGGATGATTTTATTGCTAACTTTCATCAGCAAGTATAGAAGGCGCGCAAAAAGGCATGGCATGATAGACACATTTGGTTGAAGGCATTCAAAGAAGAAAATTTGGCTTTGTTGTATGATAGATATTTTGCGTGCCACCCAGGAAAGTTTAGAAATAATTGGTTAGGGTTGTATATCGTGAAGGAGATCACTAATGGAGGTGCGGTGTGCTTGGACACATTGGGCGACGAGAGTCTTCTCGGGTACATCAATGAAAGATGACTGAGCCGTATAGGGATAACCCTATGCCTACCAAATGACTATATGGCCAGAGAAACATAATCCACTTGTCTGCGTGCTATGTAGAGGACATACGTAGACTGGTGTGACAGGAGCATAGAGGTTGTGCGTGACAGGAAAAACTAGCTATTGGAACTGTTAGCCCCCTATAAATTTTGACAAGCAAATAGGGGGCTAGAATGTTTTTGAGCCTTCAAGGAATGCATTTCCTCTGAAAACACATCATCCTTGAAGCCTCCTTGTGCTTTTTTTCCTTTGGTAAAATCCTCCCTGCTGTATCCATCCAAAAATCCTCTCTGATTGTGACAAATTATGTTCCTAAAGGCCTACATTTACCCTTTTGTCCCCTTTGTTAAGTCCCTCTTTTCACCCCAAAATCCCTCCCCTAATCCTTCTAAACTTTCCCAAAAAACTCCTTTAAACCATACATAATACCCCTGGTTTTCCTTTTTTCCCCCTCTTTCCCCTACCGTTACCTTTCCCTAGCCTGGAATTTCACTAAAAATGGGCCAAAAAACCATGTTTTTCCATACATTTGGGTCTAGCACCTTTCGGCCCTGGCCCCATAACCCTTCTCCCCACATGACCCAGCGCTATGACCTGGTGCAAACCTGAAATTTCTTAGCGTGTTTGGCTATCGGTCCGTGGAACATCCCACCTGGTGGTCCCTGCAGCCGCGCCTATCCGAAAACCGCCGGTATCAATCACACCGTCGTTGGGAGGTGGGCAGTATTTGTATTTTCGAAGCAATTCCACTCACCGCCTGACACGTGGCTCTGGCACTATTTAGAAACCACCCCCCATCGCACGTTAACGTTCGGCAATTGACCCGACGCGATATGCATATCAACCGTCCGATCTGGGACTCTCAATCCAACAGTGATCGCGCCGCGAAGATGCACGGGAGTTAAACCAAGGCAACCGTACCGCTGGCCCACTGTCCATTGCCCTCCGATGCGTTTCTAGCTGTCGATCTCCTCCTGAGATTGGACGGTCTAGATTTAAAGTCAGCCCCGCCATCACCGCGTCCTGCCACGTCACCCATTCCACGTGTTTTCGTCGCATTTTCGTCCTTTCCTATATATTTCATTCCAAGGTTAAAATTTTAATGTTCTACATTATAATTTCTATCTCGACATCGCCCAATGCAATTCTCACTGTTCCACAGTTTTCCTCCACAGTATCCTCTGCATGCATCGTCGTCAACTGTGCCACGTCGCCATTTTCACAGTCGTCCACACCACCCCCTCCATGCATGGTTTTCTTAATTTGTTTTCGTGTTTTGTAGGGTTACAGGTAGGCGGAAAACTGCCATGATTCGTATGCACTATTGTAGAGGCACAGTGCACAGAAGGAGCTGAATTTAGAGCCTGATATTACAGGAAAATGTCCGGAAAGGTGTCTCCAATGTAAATTTCATCAAAGGACAGAGTTCAAACTCTGCAAATCCTCTTTGGCACCATTAAAGCTCAGATTGCATTAATAAAGACAGTACGAGAGTAGCAGAGAGTTCAAGGCACGTAATAGAAGATTTTGAGCCTTTTTCAAGGATTTAGAAGGAAAAGGTACCAGTTCAAAGACATCATGGATCGCATGGAATGCCCTGCGCGCAGAAAACAATACTATCAGGGTTTCGCATCAGCAGTATGTCCTTTCCACAAAGGACGAAGCACCCATACTATCTCTATTCTATACCATGTTCCTGAGGAAATTCCAGCCCTGACAATAGTCCTATGCTATCAGAAGCATTTGTTTCACAGTATGGCAAACCTTAGCATCATTATTTTACCTTTTTGTTTAGTTCACCAGAGTGTTATAGTAAGTACATCAGAGACATTCCCGGAGTAAATGGAAGCCTGACGAAGACCACTCTTTCAGCCAAAGAGTACCAGAGATAAATGCTCAGAATTTAAAACAGAACGAGGCCTCAGCCCTCTTCCTCTTCTGAGTTTTAATGCTGCATTTAGTTTTCCACCTACCTGCTCTGCCCCACTTGAGCTATAAATTCATGAAGAAACTCATTGTAAAGGTTGTTGATCGGTTATCAGAGAAATTACAAGCTGTTTCTTTTGAGACATAGTCTCTGTGTAAAGTTGTAAGATAGGCAGAAGAAGATGTTTTCAGACTGAATATTCAGCCATTGGTAATGTTTTACTTGACTGGTGTTGCTCTTTAATATGACAAGCACATTTCTTTGGATACTGATCTAAAGCAGCGATGATGTTTTTCTATCTCTGTGTTTGTTTAACTTGCAGTTCATTTCATTTCATTTCTACTCGCTTGCATCAGAAATCTGGCATAGGATTTACCCTTGTTAGGTACCCTATGTTTCTGCTCTCCTTGCCTTCAATGTTTTCTACTAGATGTGTTATCTAAGGATTGATTTCTGTTAATTTAACCAGTGTAGTGGATGTCATTGCCTGCTAGTTGATGTATGAATTAATGAATCTGTTCTTAGATGTTCTTGTTAGGATTTAATTGAATGAATTGGGAACACTGGGAGGTTTAGAACTCTATCTCTGTCTCACTAGGATCCTTTTCAATTGATTGAAACTTTCTAATATCCCTCAAGCTGGAGGCCGAAGCATTGAGAGTTCAAAGTCTCTCTCTGATCTCAAGTCCTTAAATTTGTGTTCTAAACCTTTAATGTTTCTTGTCTGAAGAGTTAGCCTTTGGATTTCAGATCACAGGTGCTTAATGGCATGTCCTATTCCTAGATCTTATTTCTAAAGGTCACCTTGGAGGTTTCCTTGCTTTCACCTTCCCTCTTACCATTTCATACCACACAATCATCTTTAAGATCCAATGCTTTAGATGACTAGCCCAACTGAAAGCCTGCACATTTAATAGCAAGTAAACCCTTTCCTGACTCCATTGCCCAATGGTCTTGAATGTTCCCTAGAGTATCTCTCCTTTGCCTAAATTCCTCTTTGCTCATCCTTGTCTTACATTGAACCCTTCTTTCCTGATTCCCAACAACCAAACAAACATCAAACAAACAAACCCTGAGCCTTATAACTAGCCTAACATCTTAACCTTTGAAATTCCAAGATATATACCTTTGACAATCATAGAGAGATCCCTCTCTGGACCTAGGAGGGCTAGACCCTGAGGTCTGAAAGTGGTTTTGATGTTGTCTCATCTTTTGGTCTTGCCAATCTGGCCAAAACATGGGAACCCCAACAGGAACAGTAACTCTGGTTAAAAAGTCAATTTTACCATTGGATGGAGCAGGTTTTTTGCATTTAATGAGGAGATCTTATGATATTTTTGACTGTTTTTAAGGGGATAATGTGCCATTAATGAATTTCTGACCATTTTTACCATGGAGCACCTATAGAAGTGAGAAAGCGAGTGGCATTCTATTCCGTTGTTGTTTGAGTGAATTGCACATTGTAATTATCTATGTGAAATGTATTTCTGGCCATGAGACCCCCACATCCCATGTTACTAACCCTGAATTTATTTTCAAGCCCAAAATGACAGCCACTAATCCCGCTACTGAGAGTGCGCAGTCTGAGGAGCATTGTGTGCCGCTTAGGGTCACTAGCACATTTGCCCCAAATTCCGACAGCCAAAATGTCGCTCTTGCGACACATAGGTGTCCCAAGAGTGATGTTTTGAGGTGAGGAAAAACTTGGTTTCTCCTAACGTCGGACTTTCGACACTTGACTTAACTGTCGGTAGAGCGATGGTATTTCTGATGTTTCTTTGGAGTCATCATAATTTCGACATTTCAAATTGTCAGTCTCTCTTTCGACGTTTCATGATGTGTCGCTCTTCTGACGTTTCTAAATGTCGCTATACCGATGCCAACGAACACTATTACTGACATTTTGACCATCTCTCTTCTAATGAAATGAAAATATTTAAAAAAAAATGTAACGCCGTAATACCGACGGAAATTTTTTTTTTTTTAAAAACGAAATGTCGTAATACCGACAGAATCAAACGTCAGACTACCGACGGAAATAATTTTCTTGTTTTTAAAATTTAATGTCATAATACCGATAGAAAAAAACGTCGGAATACCGACGAAAAGGAAATTAAAAAAAAAAATTAACTTCATATTACCGTCCTTGGGATTAATTGTTATGGTTTCCTCTCTATCTCTATGAGGTTTTCGACCCTCTATTACGGAAAAGCTATGAGTAGTTTGGATGCAATATTGAAGGAATATTAAGGGGGGAAATCCTTGTCTCTTTCCGGAACCATTCAGCCCTCAAAAATACAATGAATTAGCCTTGAACACAAAAATATAGCTTAGGTTTTGGCCTCAGACATCCAACCTATTTCGGCCCTATTCTAGCTCAATTTCACCTTTTGTTTTGACTTTTGTGAGCCCTAAATTATCCTTTAAAATTTTTTGGCACTCCAAACTATGATCCAAGCCCTTGATTGTTTGCAATAAAGCTCACAATTAATTTGACCCTCCATCTCAGAAGCATTTTTTATTTCAGAGAGCGATTCTAGAGTAATTGATTTGGGAACCTTGTTCAAACAAAGCATTGCATACATCTTCTCAGTCGTCTTGGAAAACAAATTCAGTGACATAGGGTTGTAAGGCACAACCATTTGAGGCACATATCATTATTACTAAGATTTTTCGTTGGGCTGATCCAATGGCACAACCTGATACAAAGTACCAATCTTAGGGTCTAATTTGGACATTTCTGATAGAGCAACTAATGGTGAATCTACATTGTGATTGAAGCCTATCCTTGAGAATCTTGTCTACAAACTGAGGTAAATCATGTTTCAGAAGTAAGATCTGGTATACCTTATGCAATTTTGACATTTGACAATGGATCTGAAGGGTATGTCTAGCCCTCCTATAGGACATATTTGTTGTATAATGATGGCCTAAATAGTGTCCTTGTAAATTTCTGAAGCTTATGCTTGTGCTACAATTCTGAGCAAAACTCTGATAATTTCCAACAACCTTTATCTGAAGAATACAATATTGAAATTGAAGGTTTGAAGATTGCTAAAGAACAAAATTATGATCCCATTAAATTTAGTGTATTTATATCTCCATCACTGTTAGTTGTCACAGATAGAGAAGGGTTTACATCTTCAGAAATAAGAAGGTACTAGTGTATGTGGAGCAGAACATTAAAGATATCAATGAAAAGATATCAAGGGTTTAATTCTGAAGCTTATGATTGTGCTACAATTCTGAGAAAAATTATAATTAACTAACTGTAAGTGAAATATTGATTCACCCCTTCTCAGTGTTTCCAACATATAAGATATCAATGAAAAGGACCACAACAAATAAACTTACTCAAAATATCATATGCTATGCAAGCATTAAGTATAGCACACTATTCAATTTTATTTTCAGTAATATAACTCATACTTTGGTTAATCTAAACATTCGTAGGAGTAGTGTGTTACATACAGTCACCCTGAACATCATCAGAATCAAGGCATCTACCGACATGACTTATGTTAAAAATAGCTACAAACTTTACCATTTTTACACTAAAAGACAATGACAACATGTGTACTTGAGTTTAAAATAGGACCCAAAAGAACCAGGAGAAGTTGATGCCTACTACTAATTTAAAAAATGCAGTATAAATTTATCTCTGTTCTGAAAAAGTATCAATATCAAAGAATTTTTAATGTTGCCATAGTTTCCCCCCATAATAAAGAAGACTTATTATTCAACAAAATAAATTATCTAAAATTGCATTTAAAATAACCATTCAAAACCATCTTCCCCTGTGTACGTATACACTTTTGTTTTTTCAAAACGGTCATAAGAAATTTCTTTTCTGTACCACATCTAAGTACACACTCATAAGTTACAGTTCAAAATTTCTCCAGAAACAACAAAAAGCACATCTTCAAGTAAAAAACATATTTTTATAGAAATTACGCATGATTCTATGGATAGGATAATCATTTTCCTTGGCATAGGTTCATCATTGTCACATAGACACAAATTATAGCATTCTACAATTATGGCTCATGTTATTTGACAAAATGTATTTTCAAATGGAAGTACCAACCAGTTTTTCAACCTAATTCTAAGCATGAATTTACAGTCCAGATTCCAAGGAGCCTTATCTGTTATATACTTACCCACAACATCTTCAGATGGCACATCTGCTTCATTGAGAGTACTAAAAAGTTTTTTAACCTGCTCCAAAGTACCAGTATACAAGGAAAACACACTATTTTCAGTATAACTTTGAGGAATAACCCTTTCTCATTTTCTTTCCATTCTTCTCTCTTCTTCTGTGACCGTATGAATGAGGTGCTGTTAAAATTACTGTTCGGCTTGGGTATTCTAAATATCTCGATGTCATCAAGTCACTGAAATAGCATTTTTCCACCTCTGCTATAGGGGACCCTACTTGGAGGTTTACCGTTACATTTGGAATCAATGTGCCTTTGTGCTTGGGGTGTGCCCATTTGAGGAAATGACTCCCCTCTTTCCTTAGCCATGCTAAACACCTTTGGACTCCTAGAGCATGAATCAGCTGGAGGTAGACAGGTCAATCTTGGGATCTTTTTTTATTTTTTGATTGTACAAATTGTTTTTCTTCTTACGTCTTTGAGACTCCTAGAGCACGAAAACAAGTGTAGCTAAATGGATCAATCTTAGGAGATTTTTTATTCTTTGATTAAACAAATTGGTTTTCTTCTTACATCTTTAATACTCCTACAACATGAAATCAACTGGACCTAGACGTATCAATGATGGGAGCTTTTGATTCTTTGATTGTACAAATTGTATTTTCTTCTTAATTATCATTGGCCTAAATTGAGATTGATCCTCTTAATTTCTTTGTTCTTTGTTCCCCTAAGATTGATTAGGAGAAGAATGAGCATCCTGCTAGCAATTCCTAAAAAAATGCCTAAATTTGTGGCAAATATTATACTTGAAAGGTAGTTGATATTAATACAATTCTTGGAGGAAGATCCTCTCATCCAGCTATAGAGGAATGGCCTCCAAGAGTTAAACCGTCTTTGTCAGACTTTCAAGCTGCCACAGGATCAGCCTAAAGGACCTCCCCCTTATGGCCACACCTATTTGACTGATGAAGGCAGACTCATTTTAAACATGATATCTTCTATAATGGGTTTTAATACTAGTGATTTTGTTGACCAATTGACCCTAGTGTTATTGTCTATTTTTACCCCTGGACAACCTCCTGCTGTTAGATATGATTTTGCATCTTTTATTGCTGACAAAATCCATGATCAATTCATGATATTTGGAAATGAGAGAGTATTCAAATATTCTTCTTTCATATATCATCTCATGATATACTATCAGTCAGAAAGTTTTCCTTTCCATATTCAGAAACTTGATGCTAAAGGAAACCCTAGATCAGTTATATTTTGGTCTGCTATCACCCATCATTCTTATGATTCTCCTTACTCCTACAATGAGTTTATTGATCTGTTTGTAAAACCAGCAACCACTTTTTTAACTGGAATTTCTCCTCCCATAGTCAGTGATGAGATCAAGAGAACCCTTCAACTCTCAAAACAATATAAAGTGGGAGATTGGTATTTATATCAAAGTTATACTGAAATTAGGATTTATGGATGTGAATTGTGTCCATTCAAGTTGCCCAGATATGTTCCAATGAGACTTTTTTCACTTGAGTATTTCAAACAGATGAACAATTCAGATATAGTTCATTTCTGTAATGCCAAGAAGAAGGCGCAACTCAGGATAAAGAGCCAATTAGGTCCCTTTGTTTTTAATTCTAGGGAGGCTGGGAAAGAAGCCGAAGGAATTTTAGAAGACTACCTCAAATTACAAAAGAGTTTCCACTGGGCACCCTATGATCCATATAGCTTTATTTGTGACAGAAGAGTGAAAAACAAATTATCTCCATACATTCATTTTAGGATGCCAGAAATTGAACAATATGCAAATACAGATGAATGGGTGGAAGGAAATTTGGTAGAGCAAGATAGTGAACAGGTCAATATTGATAATATAATGAAAGACCTTGAAAAGATACTTGACCTGGACTCTATTGGGCAGGTACATACAACAGGACCTTCGTCAGCAGAAACTTCACAACAACATTTGCAGGAGATCAGTGCAGTGGTAGTAGAATCAAAAGGAAAAGAAAAAGAACTAGACGTACAAGTAATTGAAAAGTTCACAATGACAGAGAAACCAGAGACATCCAAAGAACAAAGACAGGCACAAATCTCTCCCGTTCAAACCAATCCAGTAGAAGTGTCAATTTTGCAGACTCCATTAAATGTGGAAAAGGGAAAAAGGAGAGAACCTGAAGCTGCTACCCCTTTCATTAGATCTTCACAACAGCCTCAGGCCAAGAGACAGAAATTGAATACTCCTCCAGAATTAGAATCTATGGATGAAATCCTTGATAGTGAAGGACCAGAACAATTGGGCAGTCAACAAACAGGAACATTCAGTGAAGCATCCACTACCTCGCAAAGGAAAAAGCTACAGAAGCAACAGAGTGTTGAAATATCTTCTTTCAAAATACCAGTTAAAGATACAGGAGATATAAAGAAGACATTTATCAATATCAAATCTAGGAATGATCCACTGAAAATACAAGTATATAATCAATATCTGAAAATGGCTCTAAAGAATCAAGAAAGATTGATGTCAGCTTTTGACATCCAAGAGGGAAAAATGTTAATGAGCCATTTCAAACCCAAGGTGCAACAACCCCAAACAGCGGCTGATTATATTAGGACAAACTTTGAAGTCCTAGCAAAGGATATACATCCTTTAGATTAGATTGAGTTACATAAGCAGACTGGGGAAATGATCTATTCTACTTTGACTGATAAGGCAATGGCAGCTCACAAGTTACAAGATTTTTTGGAAAACACCAATACACAGTTACAACTTGAAAAGGCTTCTTCTCAAGCCAAAGACAACAGGATAAAAACATTGGAGGAAATAATAATTGCTTTGGGACATAATACAAAGGATGTCAAAGGTATAGAAGCTCTAATTAAGAAAAAAGATGATGACATTGCAGCTTTGAGAAAGCAGTTGAAATTGCCAGCATCCAGACATCCTCAAACTGAAGAAGTAATAAAGAAGAATTCTGAAGAAGAAATGATGGAGTTTCTCTTGAAAATGAATGAGAAACTGACTAAAACAGAAAAAGAGCTGGAGAAAGCATTGAAAGACAAACAATCTGCTCTTCCAACATCTACAACAGAGGCAATTACAGGTACACAACCAACAGGTCAGCCAGCAGAGTCATCACAGGTAGACACTTCAAATTTGAGTTCAGAACAATCAATAAAACAAATGAATGACTTGAAACTTCAAGTAACTGAACTTCAGCACACAAAGTTACAACTTATCAATTTAGAACAGAGATATGATCTTTCAAAAATGAGTGTTGCTGACAAATCAAGAGAAATCAAGAGATTGGAAAAATTAGTTAAAGCATTAGAAAAGGATCTCACATTGGAGAAGACTTTGAGAGAGATAAATGAAATTCTTTGGGATAATATTATCTAGTCAATAAAATATATATGGCCTTAAATTTAGATAATGTACGAGCAGAATGATTTGGTCAAAGCAGCTCTGGATGAAGTTGAAAACACACGAGCAGAATTAGGAAATAGGCCTGAGGAAGCCAATCGGCTTATACAGTTTCTGAACACCCAAACCAGATAGCAGCTTGAAGAAGTGGGTATTCAGGATAGAACTGCAACAATCTTAGAAATAAAAAGAGTTTTTACTAAAAGAACTCTTATGCAAAATTTGGAACGAAGGTGCTTTGACATGCAGGCAGAAATAATTGCTTTCAGAGAAAGGTTTAATGTTTTATTGAATAAAGGGTTGCCTAGCCCTATGATTCCAAAAGATAAAATAATGGACCTAGAAACTTATGTTAGGAAATTGGACATACATGCTCATAATCTAGCCAATTCCTCAGCCAGTTCATCACAAGCAACATTACCTACAGGAAAGAATCTTCATGACAGATTTGAGAATTTGTTTTATCTGGAACATGAAGTAAGGAATTTGTTTCCTAACCAGCCTAATTTCTTCAGATATACCGAGGCTGATGAAACATTAAGAAAGCTTCAACGAACAAGAATAGCAGAAGATAAATGGTGGGAAGATATGTTGGAACTTTTGTAAAATTTATCCTTATATGAAATTTTGCCTATTTACCACAGTATAAAGGATAAACAAAGGTTAAAGAGTATCAGTTCAGTTAAAAGTGTATCATTAAAAACAAAGAGTATCAGTGAAGCAAGGCAGTTAGAACAAAATTATTGAAGATGACAACGATGAGCCACAATATAGCACCTGCCTCCAGCACACTCTCAAAAGAAGGGAACATCACAACATCGGTTACTTCTTGTCTTATCCATGAGACCATCTGTCTCTATTTTTATTGTAACTTATCTATTAGTCATATTAGATTATATCTCATTTTGTTGAGAGATATTTTGTATAATTTTTTGTATAAATTAACCCTCAATTGAATTATTGAGGGTGGATTCTTCTACTTTGCTATAACATTGACTTTTGGAATAAAGTGCTTTTGGAGAAATTTCTTTCTGGCTTGCTGGATGATGAATTGAAGCTCAAGACTTTTTGCAGGATTCATGTGTCAGACTACAGTTCAATACGTCATTTCTATCCTGTGTTTTAAGTTATATATATATTTACTATATCACTATGTTTCAATTCTGAATAATTAACAAAAACGATTAAATCAGAAATTGCTTAAGTGTACTCTGATTTCAATTTTTATTATTCTAAATGTTTTCTTCTAAACTGGTCATAAACAATGAATTCTTAATTGCTCTTGTTTCTCTGGTTTAAGCATTTGATTACTTAGTAAAGAATTCTTAATTTCTCTTTATTGGTAATCACTCACTTTCCCTCGTTTAAACATGTTGAAAGATTATTAATTTCCTTTCATCCATTTAAAAATCCATTCCATTCACTTTAATATCTGAAATTGTTCTTTGTTTTGGCTATCTTGCCCTGCAAAGCCATCTTTTGTGTAAAAACTTAATCCAGTAAAGCCATATTTTTGACTCCATAGCCCAATGGCCTGAAATACTCAATCTTGCCCTTAGTTGGCGGATTCCACCATTCAAATTCAAACAAAACCCCTGGACTTACAACTAGCCTAATATCTTCTAAAATCAAAGCTATATTTTAAAGAGAGAGCCCTCTCTGGATACAGATTGGCTAGATTCTATATCTGAAGGTTGGTTTGTGGTTACCTTGGACCCCTTTCCTCTTCTAACAACTTCAAGGAAAATCTGAGGGATAACATAGTGGCGACTCCACTAGGGATCTGAATCATTTTTATTATTACTATTGTTTTCTTATAAGCTACAGACAGAGTCTGAAGATCAGCCAGGTAGCCTTTGAAATTATTTTGCTCTGCAATTGCATAGTAAATAAATGTTGCTTCAGTCTATCTCTGGTTTAGCTTAATAACTGAATTTTAGTTTCAAACATTCAATCAGACTCTCTAGTTCAATAAATCTTTGAGAAAAATTTAATTAAAAAAATTTAATTTCTTAGAGAATTTGTTGAAGTTGTATTTTCATTCCATTTAAAACAAAAACTTAAAAAGAAACATTACTAAGAAAACTGGCTTCAGAAAGGATTCGTTATACCAGGTCAAATCCTGACCCTAACCCACCACCGATATTCAAAAATCCGAATCTGATTCCTAGGATTCTTAGAAGTCAAGAAACTTCTGAAAAAGAAAGTCAAGAAAGCTCTGGAAGTTCTCAACCTCTTCATAGATCAGCATCTTGTCCTGTAAAGTGGATTTATTTTGATGAAGAACCTTTTGATGAGCGATTTGAAACATCTTTATTTGTGAATTTTTCCGAAACTGAATTACCCAGACTGGTTCCAAACCCATTATTTCTTTAAGATTTACAATTGAGATTTGTTTCATTTCATCTTGACAGACATTTACAAAATTCCATTCAATCTGAACAGACCTTTGAAGAAACTTCAAACACTTCTGTAATTACTGCAGCTTCCCCAAGTTCAGCTACTTTTCCCCAAGCTTCTCAAACACAAGCCACTCCTTCTACTCCTCCACCCACTACTTCCAGACCATCATCACCTGTTATTCCATTACACCTTCCAATGGCCAATAGATATGCTCCGTTAATGTTGCCAAGCAACCCTGCTGCTTTGCCTCAAGATTATCAGAGTAAAATCACCCCTTTTGATGGATCCGGTACTTACACTACTCAACAACATACCAAAAGGATGACTGATTACTTTGAATTTTATGAAATAGACGCTGATGATGTCCGAATGAGAATTTTTGTCCAGAGCCTTACTGGGGAAGTCAGGACATGGTTTAGGGCTCTTGCTCCAAACAGTATTGCTGACTTACCAGCCCTGTATAGGGCATTTTTAAATAGATGGGAGAAGAAGAAAGACCCTCTTCAAATCCTATCTGACTTTGGAAAATTGAAAAGAGGACCTAATGAAGCAGTGCAAGATTATATCATTAGATTTAACGAAGCCTACAACGTTGTTCTCCAAAACCTTAGACCTCCCCCGGATTCAGTATTGGTCAAATTCCATGATGGTTTTGACTCTGACATAGCATATTCACTTAGGGAAAGAGCTCCCCAAACTCTAGAGGAAATGAAAAGCATAGTTGTTAGTGTTGAAGCTAACCACATAGAAAAATGAGCTAGAGCTAGAGCTGAAAGAAGGATGCCTATAAACGAAGAGCCTTCAGCTTTTCAAAGAAAGCTGGATGCAATTATTAAAAGTATGGAAAGACTGGGAGACAGAGTGGAGAAAATCGAAAGAAAGTCTTCTGGCGATGGTCAAAATGTTGTTAGAAACCCAAATTTCAGAAGAAATTAGAACCAAAATACTGGGAAAAATGTTCATGACCAAAACATCAGGCCACCATTCCAAGAAAATTTTGTTGAAGGTTCATCTTCTGAAGAACCAACAGAGGATGTTGAAATAAATAACGTGACTGAAAAAAAGAATGAACCGAATTTTTCCTATCTCAAGATGATCAAGAAAATCACATTCTTGAAACATTTCAAACTCATTCAAGAGAAACTTTTGATTTTAAAGAAGGGTATGATTCAGCAATTTATGAAGTTCATAAACAATACAATTTGAGAAGCAGACGGATTGACATGCAAGATAATAGCAAACAGAAAGCTGTAAAACAAAACATCAAAGGTAAAACTAACACTCCTCTTGTACAAATTCTTTCTAGAACAAGTCCTAACCCCGCAAATCCAATAATTGAAGATGTGTCTGATAATCAACCAAATAATAAACAACTTTCTAATACTTTTCCCCCTGTAGGAAATGTAGAAGAACCGGTAGAATTTAATTCAGAAACACCTTCAACTCATAATCCCACTCATGAAAAAGAGAAAAACACTGAAGACCCAAAAAACAGAGAAAATCCAACTTTTCAAAATACTAGAGCTCAAACAGAAAAATATTTCAATCTAGAAGCTGAAATAGGCAAACTAAAGATAGTTGTTCCCTTAGCAGAATTAGCTAAACACGATGTCTATAGAAGCCAAATCAGCAGATCCCTTAACATTACTGGAATGGATGATTCAGTAAATGTTTTTGATGATCAACCCAAACTACTTTTTGGCCCTGAAGTAAATGGTAAACCAGAAAGTGGAGGAACTCCTCCATTTTATGTGAGTTTAAATGTACATGAAAAAATACTTCATAACGCCATGCTTGATTCTGGAGCGTCTCACAATTTAATGCCCAAAGCTGTGATGGAAAGATTAAATCTAGACATTACCAGACCATATAAAGATCTTTTTTCTTTTGATTCGAGTCAGGTAAGATGTTTAGGTTTGATTAAAGATTTATGTGTTACTTTGGTGCAATACCCTGCAAAATCTATTCTGATGGATATAGTAGTTGCAGATATTCCTCCTAAATATGGTATGTTGTTGTCCAGATCCTGGGGTGCCAAACTCAGAGGATCTCTTCAACTAGATATGTCATATGCTACTATTTCAGTATTTGGTCAACCTAAAAGACTATACAGAGAGACCTTGATGAAATATTTAGTAAGTAGTCAGGAGAAGCCTGAAAACTTCCCTATCTATTCAGTACATTCTAATATGGACTCATTCATCCTTTATAATGTTGAATTTGACCTTCCTACTGAACTAGAAGCACCAGAAACATAAACTGCAAATAAATCTACTGTACAAATCGAAGAAATTTCTGAAAACAAAGAAACATTAGACATTCAAGAAATACCAAAAAAAATCGAAAAACTAGAGCTCCCTGTTAAGAAACATGTTAAAAAAGTTGATGAAGATTATGAACATGAAATTTTGTGGCATTTAGAATTTGATGGTTCAGTAAATAAGTTAGGAGCAGGAGCTGGAGGTTGGATACATAACGTCAAAAATTATCATGCCGAAGGCCATGCTTATAGATTGAACTTTGGATGCACTAATAATATGGCAGAGTATGAAGCTCTTTTGCTAGGGCTTAAACATGTCAAAAATTTAGGAGCAATTAGAATATCAATCATATGAGACTCTGAGTTAATTATCCAACAGATCAATGGTGAATGTTCAACAAAAGACCCCAGATTGAAACAATATAGAGAAACAGTGGTGGAAATTCTCAACACTTTTCTACAAGCTCAACTTGCCAAGATTCCCAGGAAACAAAATTTGCATGCTCACAGTCTTGCAATGTTCGCTAGCACATGTAAATTACCTTTTGGACCTAATCATCAGTTCACAGCTGAGATTAGACATAGACCTGCTATACCGGATAATCTTATGAATTGGCAAGTGTTTGTAAATAATAATCAGATAAATAATTTTTTGACCTTAGAAAATGAATTCTCTAACAGTAGAATAGATGAAGACACAACAATCAATGAATCTGATCAAATAGATGAACAAGAAACAGATATTTCAGAAGAGACTGCAATTCACATACTTCACCCAACTAAATTCACCAAAAAAGATATGCAGGATCTGAAACAAATGGAAGTTGATGAGATTATAGAAGATGAATCTAAAATTATTAATCTGAAAGATAATCATTTACCTAAAGGATTAACTCCTTTGGAAGATCTTTTTGACTCTAATGACATTCCACTCAAACCCAAAATGGAACCGTTAAAAGATGATATTGAAGAATATAATTTGGGAACTGAAGGAAATCCTAAGATGGTTAAGTTATCTAAATCTCTGCCAGCGGATCAAAAAGTTAAATATGCTGAACTTTTAAAAGAATTCCAGGATGTTTTTTCCTGGAGTTATGAAGATCTGAAATCATATGATACATCAATAATTCAACATACAATACCTTTGAAACTAGATCAGAAACCATTTAAACAGAAACTTAGAAGAATCAACCCTGTGCTACTACCTTCAATTGAGAAAGAAATTAAAAGAATGTATGAAGCAGGAATAATTGCTCCTATTAGGTTTTCTGAATGGGTTTCTAATTTAGTACCAACAAGGAAGAAGACTGGAGAGATTAGATTATGTGTCGATTTGAGAAATTTAAACAAATTTTCTTTAAAAGATAACTATCCTTTGCCTAAAATGGACCATATCTTACAAAGGGTAGTAGGATCTTCAAGGATTTCTCTTCTGGATGGATTTTCAGGATACAACCAGATTCTGGTTCATCCTGACGATCAAGACAAGACAGCTTTTACGACACCATGGGGTACATTCAAATATGTTAAGATGCCTTTTGGACTCAAAAATGCAGGAGCAACCTTCCAAAGAGCAATGGACATTGCCTTTGTCAAATAAATTCATGATTTTCTAGTCATATATCTGGATGATTTGATTGTTTTTTCCAAGACAGATCAACAACATTTGGATCATCTTAGACAGGTGTTCATAAAATGCAGAAAATATGGTATTTCTTTAAATCCTAAAAAGTCATTGTTTGGTCTTGAAGAAGGTAAACTCCTAGGTCATATCATTTCAAAAGATGGCATTAGAATTGATCTTGAAAGAATACAAGCCATATTGTAGATACCTCATCCCAGGAATATTAAAGAACTTCAAGCTTTCATAGGTAAAATCAATTTTTTGAGAAGATTCATTTCTAGTTTAGCTGAATTACTTAGACTGCTTACTAATATGTTAAGAAAGGATTCGAGTATTAAGTGGACAGTTGAAGCCAAGAAATCATTTGAAGAAATCAAAATGGCTTTAACCAGAACACCAGTTCTTACCAGTCCAAAATTTGATAGAGATTTCATAATTTTTTCATTTGCTTCTGAACATACAGTTGCAGCTGTTTTACTACAAAAGGATGATCAAGGATGTGAAAAACCTATAGCCTTTTTTAGTAAAGCACTTAGAGATGCATCATTGAAATATAATATCATGGAGAAACAAGCTTTTGCACTTGTGAAAGCAATTAAAGATTTCAGAGTTTATATATTGTATTATCATGTGATAGCTTATGTACCTAATGCTGTCGTTAAAGACATCTTAACTCAAGATGGAATTGAAGGAAAAAGGGGTAAATGGATAGCTACCATATTAGAATATGATATTGAAATAAAACCAACAAAACTCATAAAAGGTCAAGGTTTGGCTCAACTCATGACTGAAACAAATTGCCAAGCCCTGGATATTAATGAACTGGATGACGAACAGGAGATGGCGACTCCACAGATCAGTCAGGCCTTTTTAGACTCACCCTGGTACACTGATATCATTTATGTTTTGTTAAACCTGCAAGCTCCTCCAGGGTTATCCAGAACGAAACAAAGGTTCTTAAAAATGACATCTTTAAAGTATTTTATTTTAGATAGTGCCCTTTTTTGGAAGAATCATGATGGAATTCTATTAAATTGTTTATTGAAAGATGAAACTGACAAGGTTCTTAATGAATTTCATGCAGGAGATTGTGGTGGACACCTCTACTGGAAGTCAACTGCAGATAAGATCTTAAGGGCTGGTTTTTATTGGCCAACCTTGTTTTCAGATGTTAAGAAATTTGTAACTGCTTGTCATAAGTGTCAGATCTTCGAGGGCAAGAGAAAATTGTTACCTTTACCATTAAAACCAATTTCCACCGAGAGACCCTTTCAACAATGGGGACTGGATTTTATTGGAGAAATACATCCCCCTTATTTTGGGCAACACAGATGGATCCTCACTACTACAGATTACTTTACTAAATGGATTGAAGCAATCCCATGTAGACAAGCCAATGATTCTGTAATTATAGGATTCTTAGAAACCAATATACTTTCAAGATTTGGTCATCCCTAAAAATATTAAATCGATAATGTCACGTTTTTAAGTCTAAGAAATTAATTATTTTATAACAAGCATCACATCACTTTAGGCCATTCAATAGCCTATTATCCTCAAAGGTAATGGATTTGGCTTAATCCTCCACAAAAGCCTCATTAATATCATTAAAAATTTATTGGAAAAGAATAACAAGAACTGCATAAGAAACTTACCAATGCATTGTAAGCATGTATTTACAACCAAGAAATCAATCGGGGACCCTTTTACCCATATGAATTAGTTTATGGTATTGACACTAGATTTCCATCATCCTTGGGAATTCATGTAATGAAGTTACTTCAGGAGGCTCAGTAGAACCAAATGATATTTAGAGAAGAATAAACCAAACAATTCACTTGCAGTAGAGCAGAGAAGAAGTGTATCAACGATCCCAAGTTTTGCAGGAAAAATTAAAGAAAATGTTTGATAAAAGGACTAAAGTAGAATATTTTCAACTGGGAGACAAAGTTTTAAGATGGGATTCCAGAAGGGAAGATAAAGGGAAACATGGGAAATTTGATTTCTTATGGAAAGGACCTTACATCATTCATGCTTTACAGGGAAATAACACATATTTTTTGAATAATTTGGATGATATAGAAGCTGAGGAAGGACCAGTCAATGGTCGAATGCTAAAACACTACTTTGATCCTATTTACTAGGATGTTCTAATTTTTTTTAATATGTACATAATATATCCTTTCTAATGCATCAGTTTTGATTGGATGGTGACTTGCTAAAGTTGAAGCCCAAAGTGAGGGCCCCAAGCTTCAGATGTTTTACTATCATATATACAATAAAGCCACCAGAAAAATAAGATTTCATGGTTCAGTTAAAGACATTTTAAGGCATCCGACCTGCTGTTCTTGACTTTTCACCAGGAAAAGCCATCCCCAAGTTGATCCAGTGTTAGACTCCTATACCAATAGGTGTCATTTTTCATGATTGACTTGTTCAACTATGCAATATGTTCAAACCTTTTTCTTGTCGCAAAGGTGTTCCATATTCTTAAAAAATCAAAAAATCAGAAAATTTAAAAAATGTAAAGAGGGTATGCCCTAAAATAAAAATCAAAGGGTGAAAGAATAAAATTGGCCGAAAAAAAATGAAAGAAAATGAACCCCACCAAAAGAAAGGCCAAGGAAAGTGTGCAAGTCTAAATTCCACTACTTTTTTCTCTGATGTAATAAAAAAAATTGTATGCAGCTTGTCAAACTTTTGCCACAATTTATGAAGAGTCAAATTGTTTAAACTTGACTCATTCATTTTTCAATTTCATGTTGTAGAATAGAGAATAAATATCTGGCCAAATAGTTTAATTTTGGCAAATAAGTAGATAGGTAGAGTTAATAAAAGGTGCTCAATAGTTTAATCTGAGCCCTTGGATGTAATAAGTGTAGAATTAGATATGTTTCCACATGTAAAAGAAAAAGTGTGATAAGGGTTTTCTAGTCTAAGTGCACCCTAATAAAGAAGAGAAAATGGTAGGGTAAAGTAAGTAGGGTAGGTAGAACTACATGTGATGAATGATGGTTCTAAATGTGTTCAATTTTACTTTTATCACAAGTGCAAAGGCAGATACTACATTGGAAAAAGTTCACAACAGAGCAAAGTCAAATTATTAACTTCCCCTCTCATTTTTCCCTAAAAATTTCACTAATTCCCCTAAGTGCTAAGGTATTTGAAAATTAAAGGGGCTCAAGGAATTTCCTTGACTTTTGGAGGGACCGGACCCTCGACCCAATAATTGAAAAAAACTAAGTACTTGAAATCATCCATTATCACATTCATTCACTTCTTAAAAATCTTTTTCTAAGTAAAATCCCATTTTACTTGGGAAAATCCTTCAATATTTCATAAAAAAGCCCTCAAAATCACTTTTATTCTAAGTCTAAGTGATGAAAGCATAATAATGCCATTTACTTTTGAATATTCACTTTCTTGGTTATGATTAAGTATTTTGAGTTTACATTGTCCCTTTGTTATATTAACTCTAATTTATATATTAACTCCCTATGAAAATCACATTTTCCTATTATATATAAATACTTTTATAGTAATATCCCCAAAACCCTTATATTATGACTTTTTAGCCAAAAGTATTTAATTCCTATTTATTCAAATCAAAAACCCACAATATACCCCCTTTTGGCTAAAATATAACATTAATATTATTCCCGCCCCCCTACAGTAAATAAATCACATTGATTTAATTATTGTATAAATAAAAATATATGAAAAACGTTTAAACATATATATATGTGTTTAAAAATAAAAATAAACAAATCCCGACCATCCACCGTACAAGGACTTAATTAATCCTCATGGTTAATTAAGAACTGATCCCCGCCAATCAGAATGCCCCTGAAATGATTAATTAACCAATAATCACGTCGGTCCCGCCCGTTAAACATCTGTCAATTCCCTGTCCCGTTAGCCATCCGATCACCCCGTCAAAGATCTACGGCCCTCATCCATTTCGCTGGCCATCCGCGTACGAAAGATAACGTGCGATGGCCGAGCGGTTTCCAAACAGTGTCGTGCTACGTGTTAGTCGCTGTATCGCATCGCTGCTCCTCCGCCTAAAACCGCCTTCCCTCATAAGCGGTGCGATACAAACCACTTACCACCTTTCCGCTGGTGACATGTCCACTGAACCATGCTGACGTCATCCAATAAAATAATAAAAAATTCCGCCACCCACTGACTTTGTGAATAAAACAAAATAAGCCCGCGTTTTTCATTTTCCTCATGCGCAGAGAACGAATACACTCCCATGCACAATAATTCAAAATTTTCATAGCTGAAGACCGCCAACCTTTTCCTCGTTTAAAAAAGTTGCAGTCAAGCATTCAAGAAATCATTCGCCTTATCCAGTACCTGTTTGAAACCAGCGTCATCCTTAGAAAAACAGGTATTTACCCTAAATACACACTGAACTCTGTAAGAAACTCGGCTTTCCTTTTCCTTTCACTAAAACAGAGTTAAAAATTGATTTTTAGTTCATTTCTAAATCTGAGAAGTGTAATTATATTCCCAAAACTTGCAAATTGCACCTGTTTTTCCCGTCAAAACCCGAATTTCCATTTTTGAATCCACAGGAACCAAAAATGGAAGTTCCTGTGGCTTTAAACGTAGCACTGTTGAATGCTCCTCACAAAGACTTGGATTATTTACCCTTAGCTGATATGGATTTTCAAATTAAAGACCTGGGCATGAGTGAAAATCCCCTTCGAATATTTTGTCACTGCAGAGACAATTATTTGAATGGTTCTGACATAATTGGACTTTGGGAATCCAATATGCCCATGTATCTTCTCCCAGCCGTATGTATCTTCCCTGAAGTCATCTATCTTTGCCATGCCAACTATGATCCTAACCAAAGAGCAGTCTTATCCCCAAATCAAGATGTCCTCTTTCCAATAACTGCTCAATCCATAAATGAGATGCTACATTTCCAACCTGGTCAAGCCCTCACTCCTCTGTACATCGCTGAATTACTTGAGAAGTCTATCCAATTGTCCCATGAAGAATTAAACCGTCTTTGTCAGACTTTCATGCTGCCACAGCATCAGCCTAAAGGCCCTCCCCCTTATGGCCACACCTATTTTACTGATGAGGGAAGACTTATTTTAAACATGATATCTTCAATAATGGGTTTTAATACTAGTGAGTTTGTTGACCAATTGACCCTAGTATTATTGTCTATTTTTACCCCGGGACAGCCTCCTGCTGTTAAGTATGACTTTGCATCTTATATTACTGACAAAATCCATGATAAATTCATGAGATTTGGAAATGAGAGGGTATTCAAATATTCTTCTTTCATATATCATCTCATAATCTACTATCAGTCAGAAAGTTTTCCTTTCCATATTCAGAAACTTGATGCTAAAGGAAACCCTAGGTCAGTTATCTTTTGGTCCGCTATCACCCATCATTCTTCTGATTCTTCTTACTCCTACAATGAATTTATTGATCTGTTTGTACATCCAGCAACCACTTTGTTAACTGGAATTTCTCCTCCCAGAATCAGTAATGAAATCAAGAGGGTTCTTCAACTCTCAAAACAATATAAAGTGGGAGATTGGTACTTATATCAAAATTATACTGAAATTAGGATTTATGGATGTGAATTGTGTCCATTCAAGTTACCCAGATATGTTCCAATGAGACTTTTTGCACTTGAGTATTCCATACAGATGAACAATTTAGATATAGTTCATTTCTGTAATGCCAAGAAGAAGGCGCAACTCAGGACAAAGAGCCAATTAGGTCCCTTTGTGTGTAATTCTAGGGAAGTTGGGAAAGAAGCCGAAAGGATTTTAGAAGACTACCTCAAATTACAAAAGAGTTTATACTGGGCACCCTATGATCCATATAGTTTTATTTGTGACAGAAGAATTAAAAACAAATTATCTCCATACATTCATTTTAGGATGCCAGAAATTGAACAATATGCAAATACAGATGAATGGGTGGAAGGAACTTTGGTAGAGCAAGATAGTGAGAAGGTCAATATTTATAATGTAATAAGAGACCTTGAAAAGATACTTGACCTGGACTCTCTTGGACAGGTACAAACAGCAGGACCTTCTTCAGTAGGAACTTCACAACAACATTTGCAGGAAATCAGTACAGTGGCAGTAGAATCAAAAGGAAAAGAAAAAGAACCGGACATATAGGTAATTGAAAAGTTCACAATGACAGAGCAACCAGAGACATCCAAAGAACAAGGTCAGGCACAAATCTCTCTTGTTCAAACCAATCCAGTAGAAATGTCAATTTTGCAGACTCCATTAAATCTGGAAAAGGGAAAAAGGAGAGAAGTTGAAGCTGCTACCCCTTTCATTGGATCTTCACAACAGCCTCAGGCCAAGAGACAGAAATTTAATACTCCTCCAGAAGTAGAGTCTATTGATGAAATCCTTGATAGTGAAGGACCAGAACAATTGGGCAGTCAACAAACAGGAACAGTCAGTGAAGCATCCACTACCTCGCAAAGGAAAAAGATACAGAAGCAACAGAGTGTTGAAATATCTTCTTTCAAAATACCAGTTAAAGATACAGGAGATATAAAGAAGACATTTATCAATATCAAAGCCAGGAATGATACACTGAAAATACAAGTATATAATCAATATCTGAAAATGGCTCCAAAGAATCAAGAAAGATTGATGTCAGCTTTTTACATCCAACAGGGAAAAATGTTAATGAGCCATTTCAAACCCAAGGTGCAACAACCCCAAACAACTGCTGATTGTATTAGGACAAACTTTGAAGTCCTAGCAAAGGATATCCATCCTTTAGATCAGATTGAGTTACATAAGTAGACTGGGGAAATGATCTATTCTACTTTGACTGATAAGGCAATGGCAGCTCACAGGTTACAGGATTCTTTGGAAAACACCAATACACAGTTACAGCTTGAAAAGGCTTCTTCTCAAGCCAAAGACAACAGGATAAAAACATTGGAAGAAATAATAATTGGTTTGGGACACAATCCAAAGGATGTCAAAGGTATAGAAGCTCTAATCAAGAAAAAAGATGATGACATTGCAGCTTTGAGAAAGCAGTTGAAATTGCCAGCCTCCAGACATCCTCAAACTGAAGAAGTAATAAAGAAGAATTCTGAAGAAGAAATGATGGAGTTGCTCTTGAAAATGAATGAGCAACTAATTGAAACAGAAAAAGAACTGGAACAAGCTTTAAAAGACAAGTAGACCAATGTTCCAGTATCTACGGCAGTGGTTATCACAGGTACAACAAGTCAACCAACAGGTCAGCCAACAGAGCCGTCACAGGTAAATACTTCAAATTTGAGTACAGAGGAATTAGTAAAGCAAATGAATGACTTAAAACTTCAAGTAACAGAACTTCAACACACAAAGTTACAGCTTATTAGTTTGGAACATAAATATGATCTTTCAAAAATGACTGTTGCTGACAAAACAAGAGAAGTCAAAAAGTTGGAAAAATTGGTTAAAGCTTTGGAAAGGGATCTCACATTGGAGAAACCTTTAAGAGAAATAAATGACATTCTTTGGGATGATATTATTCAGTCAATAAAAGATATCTGGTCCTCAATCCAGATAATGTACGAGCAGAATGATTTGGTCAGAGTAGCTCTGGATGAAGTTGAAAATACACGAGCAGAATTAGGAAATAGGCCTGAGGAAGCCAATCAGCGTATACAGTTTCTAAACACCCAAACCAGACAGCAACTTGCAGATTTGGGTATTCAGGACAAAACTGAAACAATCTTGGAAATCAAAAGAGTTTTTACTAAAAGAACTCTTATGCAAAATTTGGAACGAAGGTGCTTTGACATGCAAAGTGAAATCATTGCTTTTAGAGAAAGGTTTGATGTTTTATTAAATAAAGGGTTGCCCAGCCCTATGGTTTCAGGAGATAAAATAATGGACTTGGAAAATTATCTCAAAAAATTGGACATACATGCTCACAATTATTCCATTGCTAGTTCCTCAACCATTTCATCAGAAGCAACAGTACCTACCAGAAAGAATCTTCATGACAGATTAGAGAATTTGTTTTATCTAGAACATGAAGTAAGACATTTGTTTCCTAATCAGCCTAATTTCTTCAGATATACCGAGGCTGATGAATCATTAAGGAAGCTTCAATGGACCAAAATAGCAGAAGATAAATGGTGGGAAGATCTATTGGAACTTTTGTAAAATTTATCCTTATATCAAATTTTGCCTATTTACTACAGTATAAAGGATAAAGGAACAAACAAAGGTTAAAGAGTATCAGTTCAGTTAAAGTGTATCAGTAAAAACAAAGAGTATCAGTGAAGCAAGTCAGTTAGAACAAAATTACTAAAGAGGACAACGAAGAGCTAAAATATAGGTCCTGCCTCCAGCTCATTCTCGAAAAGAGGGAACAACACAACATCGGTTACTTCTTGTCTTATCCATGAGACCATCTGTCTCTATTTTTATTGTAACTTATTTGTGATTCATCTTAGATTATATCTTGTTTTGTTAAGAGATATTTTGTATGATTTTTTGTATAAATAAGCCCTCAATCGAATTATTGAGGGTGGATTCTTCTACTTTGCTGTAACATTGACTTTTGGAATAAAGTGCTTTTGGAGAAATTTCTTCATGGCTTGCTGGATGATGAATTGAAGCTCAAGACTTTTTGCAGGATTCATGTGTCAGACTACAGTTCAATAAGTCATTTATATCCTGTGTTTTAAGTGTTATATATGTTTACTATATCACTGTGTTTCATTTCTGAATAATTAACAAAAAATGATTAAATCAGAAATTGCTTAAGTGTACTCTCATTTCAATTGTTATCATTCTAAATGTTTTCTTCTAAACTGGTCATAAACAATGAATTCTTAATTGCTCTTGTTTCTCTGGTTTAAGCATTTGATTACTTAGTAAAGAATTCTTAATTTCTCTTTATTGGTAATCACTCACTTTCCCTCGTTTAAACATGTTGAAAGATTCTTAATTGCCTTTCATCTATTTAAAAAATCCATTCCATTCACTTTATTATCTAAAATTGTTCTTTTTTTTTTGCTATCTTGCCCTGCAAAGCCATCTTTTGTGTAAAAACTTAATCCAGTAAAGCCATATTTTCGACTTCATAGCCCAATGGCCTGAAATACTCAATCTTTACCCTCAGTTGGCGGATTCCATCATTAAAATTCAAACAAAACCCCTGGACTTATAACTAGCCTAATATTTTCTAAAAACAAAAGCTAAATCATAAAGAGAGAGCCCTCTCTGGATACAGATTGGCTAGATTCTGTATCTGAAGGTTGGTTTGTGGTTACCTCGGACCCCTTTCCTCTTCCAAAAACTTCAAGGAAAATCTGAATGATAATAGGAGTAAATACACTTCATGTCCACCTATATATCAGTAACTAAAGTCAACCAACCCACTAGCTGAATGGTCGGCCTAAAGGTAGAGATGAAACCACTATATAAACTTAGAATCTGCAGATCATTTGAATAGTACAGGAATGCAGATAACTCTAAAATAGTGCGGATTTTAGGAAGGGTTCAAGTGCAGATTCAAAGAAGAGTTTAAGTGTGGATTTCAGTGGTTTAGTACAGGGTTAAAATGATGGTATATCTGTGGTCAACAAAGAGAATAAAGGGACAGATTATAAGGCTGAAAACAATGTGGATCACAGGACAAAATCAGTGTGAATATCTCTATGATAGTTATAACATATATATGTTTGGTTTAAGTAAAGGGGAGTGAAAACATGCAGATTGTCCTGAAGTAAATATGTTTTTGAAGGCATTCTACAGGTCTAGAATCAATGCATACATAGACAAGAAGAAGTATGGATACAGTGAAGTAGTAACTCTCTCATGATGATGACACTCGAAAGTGCAAGCATAGAAGGAAGGTAAATCTATGATTTACCTCCTATCTTCAGTACAAAGAAAATATAGATCAAGAAAACATGGAGCAAGAAGGTGAGCTCAAAGATAAAATTAGAGACCGAGATCTCTAAGGATGGTGCAGATTAGTGTAAGCTAGTGCATAAATGAAGGATCAGTGTTGGAGGCAAACCAAGAAGCATTGACAAGGTCTTGGAGGCATTCCTAGGTCAAGGGTACGAGTCTTGGTTATGGTACTTGTCATTTGGAGATCTATAAGAAGAATTCTTTGCCGGTTTTCCTCTTCAATAGGGAGAGGCTTTTTCTTGGCTTTAGGAGCCTAATTTTGTGTCTCGTGTATTTTGATAATTGTCTTGATGAAAGACTAACTAAGATAAAGAAGACAAGACATAAGTAACTCAAGTAAGCTCACAAGTAATTATCAAGAAGAGAATTTGAATTAATCACCAGCCCTCTAAATTATCAACATGGAATCAGAGCTAAGGTGCTTAATGCAAGGGCTGATTGAAAAATGAGACACTACAGGAAGCAAAGATCAAAGTTTGGGTTGAAGAATAAAATCAGTTTGCAAGGAAGACTCTCTAGCTACTTCAGGAAAAACCTTCTGTCCTACTCAAAAGGTATCAACTCATTCAAGTAAGTAATCTTTGCCATCAAATATTTACATCCAAGACATTGTTAGAAGAGGACATCATCTTTTGAATATATCCTTTATCATCAAGGATTGAAAATCACCTACATTGAATATTCCTATCTTAGAAGAAGCTCCTAACTTCATCTTCATCATCATCAAGGAAGCTGTAAGCCACTCTACTCAAGTAAGTATCTATGACCTTACTTAAAATCTGTCAAGATGACTTATTGTAAATAAAGCAACCAGATGGTTGGGTTATCAAACTTTAATGCATAGAAGAAAAGGATAGATCTAAAGCTAATTTAAAATGAAGTTATGGGTTTCATAAAAGGATCTACAATTCAACCTTCAAAAGAATGCATTCTAGCATATATCAAATACATGCAAGGAGACATAAGAGCCCGAAGGATTCTTATAAAATCCATAAAAGACTCTCTCACTCCCTATGTATCAACGCTAGAATCCTGAAAAGAAATATATGATAAATTGGTGGAATTGTTCTCGAAAGGTTCTACAAAGGAAATAATATCCCTGAGACAAAAACTACACAAATTGAGAATGTCAAAGGAAGGAATAATTCCATATATGATGGAGATTTTTGCAATACGAGAACAACTACTGAATTTGGGTGAAGTAATGTCTGATAGAGAAATACTCACTATGGTACAAAATATATTACCGAAATAATGAAGAGGTTCCACTTCCAGCATAGATGGGAGAGAAGAAGCCATGCCATTCCAAAGTCTAGGTAAGATAGAAGAATCAAGATTGAAAGCAGGATCAAGTGTAGAGAATCAAGCCTTTTCTACCATGTCCAGGAAGAAAGAAAGATTCGGTAAATTTGGTCCTTAGAATAAGAAAGGAAATATGAACAAAGTACGATGCTTTGGATGTAATGATCTTGCGCATTATAAACGAGATTGTCCTAAATTTAGAAAGGACAAGAGGAAAAAGGAGCAAGGGATCTCCACTATGATTGAGATAATATTCTCCTTTAATATATTTCCGTTGGTTGTAAAATAGTATGATAGGAAGCAATGTAAATTATAGCATCATGATAAAATCATGGTAGGAGCTCTTGGTGAAGTAGCTCCAGGAAAACCTCTCTGATAACAATACTGATGGAAGGGAGTCATCAAAATCAAGGGTCATCATGGAGACAAAATTCTGGGATGTGATGACATATGAATGAAGCAGGTCAAGGGAATGCAACTCTTCATTCAATTAAAACTGTTACATGATGACTTAAATGATAAAGGTATGAGGTATGCATATTTTAATATGCTGACACTGGATGCTGTGAAGTCATGTCATATGGTTGCAGGTAATAGAAATCCATATTTGGAAGTATTATCTATGAAGGAGGATCTCTCAGTGAACTGATAGATGAAATCAACACACACACACACACACACACACACACACACACACACACATATATATATCCTCATGGAATATGAGGTGGTTATATATGAACGAGAAATTGGAAAATTTATAAGATCCTGGGAATGAAGAATGTGCAGAGAAGAAGAGATCATGAAATGCAGCCATGTCAAGAGGCAGTTATCATCTAGAGGCCAAGAAGATGTGACTAGGAGATCTCTTGGGAGGATATGTAGATTCTGATAGAAGTATGGTAAAGAAGAAGACCCTTGACAAAACATATCATTAGGAGATGTATCAATCTGAATAAAGGATGTCGATGCCTATAGGAAGATGTCATGGTGAAAGATCATCATTGAGGTAATTTTTGTTTTAAAAGTTCATATGTATATGTTTATTTGGATGAATTTGTGCAGGGATACTAATCATGGGAAAGGATGTATGATCCATGGAGATGATCCGAAGGAAAGCAGCATGGAATAATGGTGTACCAGATGAGAAATACTGATGAATCAATTTATGATAGTGGACATGACTCGTGAGTGAAAGTGATGGATGATCTACGCCCTATGAAGCCAAAAGTTGAAGATTCCGACAATATTAAAATCCATGACATCGAGGGGAGGAATTATTCATGAGTAGTTGGATTGTTGCTACATGACCCTGGTTGAGAGGGAGCCTAGTGGTAAGTTTATTGCTTGGAAGAAACTTGAAGTATGTCCTTCCTGTGTTGAGAGGGAATGACGTATGTGATTCTCTATTACATGTGTCATGTACTAGACTAGGATTAACAATCGTAAGTATTAGTGAAGGCCATGTGAAGAGAATGGATAGACACATCGTTTTGGTCTTCACCTGGAAGATAGAATGAAGGATTGGGTAATCATCTGGCATTTGATACTCTTTTAGAATGAGATAGGAAATTCAAGATAAGAGTAGTCGAGGACCGATACTATTTGAGGGCTGGCTACCCAAGAGAAGAATAGTCCAAGAAGGTCATACTATGGGAAAACCTAGGTGGGGTATGTACCTTGGAGAGACAATGGCTATTGTGTCTATTAGTCATGTGTCTCACTAGCATTGTAGCCCATTGCCTCATTGAGAGATGGGGTTGTTAGTAAAGGCCTTGCACTAGGACAATGCTAGTTGATATGATGCTATACATATGCGATTACCAATCCAATTCTTATGATGAGATTCTTTAGTTTGAAAGTGACCATGTACCTGTATGATTACCTCCCTAGTTAAGAGGGAGTGTTGGAAAGTGTAACTAGGTCAGTCTTCATATTGACAATGTAATTATGTATTTATGTAAAGAAGAAGACAAAGATAATAAAATGTATTTTTGGTTGTACTTGCTTCATGGGTTTCATGAGTAAGATTTTATTATATACTTCTTCTTGATGTCTATTAGGGTTTTCTTCTAGTTACATCTGTAATTAAGTGTCTAGTAAATGAAGAGTCTAGTCATCAACATATGCTCTAGACCTTGCCATGAACCTTGTCACAAATCCTTGAAGAAATGGCTATGGACAACCTTCATCAGTGTTGGAATATAAGATTAAAATACAGTGAAGAAATGCCTCATTAAATGCTGGAGTAAATACACTTCATGTCGGCTTATATATCAGTAACTAAAGTCGGCCTACCCACTTGCTGAATGGTCAGCCTAAAGGCAGAAATGGCACCACTATATAAACTCAGAATCTGCAAATCATTTGAACAGTACAGGAATGCAAATCACTATGAAATAGTGCATATTCTAGGAAGGGTTCAGGTGCATATTCCAAGAAGATTTTAAGTGCGGATTTCAATGGTTTAGTACAAGGTTAAAATGATGGTATATCTGCGGTCAACAAAGAGGATAAAGGGACATAATATAAGGTTGAAAACCGTGCCGATCACAGGATATAATCAGTGTGAATATATCTGTGATGGTTATAGCATATATAAGTTTGGTTTAAGTAAAGGACAATGAAAAGATGCAAATTGTCCTGAAGTAAATATGTGTTTGAAGGCATTCTACAAGCTAGGAATCAACGCATACATAGGACAGAAAGAAGTATGGATACAATGAAGTAGTAACTCTCTCATGATGATGAAAATCGAAAGTGCAAGCATGGAAGGAAGGTAAATCTATGATTTACCATCCTATCTTCAGTACTAAGAAAATATAGGTCAAGAAAAAATGGAGCAAGAAGATGAGCTCAAATATCAAATTAGATATTGATATCTCTAAGGATGGTGCAGATTAGTGTAAGCTAGTGCAGAAATGAAGGATCAACGTTGGAGGAAAACAAGGAAGCATTGAAAAGGTCTTGGAGGAATTCCTAGGTCAAGGGTTTGAGTCTTGGTCATGGTACTTGTCATTTGAAGATCTATAAGAAGAATTATTTGCGGGTTTTATTGGGCCAAGAGGGAGAGGTTTTGCCCCATCTCCAGGAGCCTAATTTTGTGTCTCATGTATTTTTATAATTGACTTGATGAAAGAATAACTAAGATAAAGAATACAAGACATAAGTAACTCAAGTAAGCTCACAAGTAATTATGAAGAATAAAATTTGAAATAATCACCATCCCTCTAAATTCTCAACAGTAAGGATAACACCCTATCCTATTATCCAGATTTCCTTTAACCCCAAGAGATCTCCCACTCAATTCCTCTCCCTGTGAGCTCAAACAGGGGGGGGGGGGTGTGGTGGTGGGGGGGTGGGGGGAGAGCATAGCTTTTGGTGAAAATGTGAAGTTGGGAAACACTTTTTGCCCTTTTTTGACGTTGAAAATTGTAATTTTCTATGATTTTCAACTTCAACTCCACTAAACTCATATTTTTATTGCAAACTATGCTTTGACATAAAAACAAGAATTGTAGAGAATTGTCTTACCTCCATACACATATTTAAAAAAAAAAAAATATTGACATATAGAGGGGTAAATTTCTTGTTTACTAACTGCATATACTTGAAATTTTCAGGCAAACATAAATAGTCACTTTATCATCCTTTACTTTTTTTAGGGAAGGTTATTCATTTTTTGGAAAAAAACCATAGCATCATAATCTGCATATATTGCACTAGTTCACAGACTATTTTTCGGTAATTTTCGGATTAAATCACTATTTTTTATTATTTTTTGAAATGGACGAAGACAAAAAAACAGTGATGTTTCAGTACATTTTATCATCCTTTGATTTTCTTTTCAATGTGATCGTTAATAAGAAAAATGAGAGTACCCTTTTGAAGTAGACAGGGAGAGGAAGTGCAGTATTATTTTTTTGAATTTTTTGGTGTCCTCATTTGAAAGTTATTGAATTTTCATTCAGTGCAATTTTTCGAACAATGAAATTCCATAGTGACACAGTTTAGTAAAAAATTAATAAAAAATTGAATTTTTTAATGAAACTCCACAAATCTCATATCATCAGAAACTAGATTCAAAGATGAATCTAATGGTACTTTGTCCGACATATAATTTTTTTTTTTTGTAGGTGTTCTGCCCCTCCGAAGTTGCAGGTTCCTGAAAACTGCAAAATTCTGTGTGTTTTTCGTTGAACAAAAACTCTCGGACGAGATAATCTCTCGGACGAGAAATTTCTCAAACTCTCGACCGAGAAATTTAAAACTAGTTTAACCCGCCTAGAGTTAGATTTATCGCGCGTGGAAACTCTGGACTGAAAGTTAAAAAACTCTCGGACGAGAGTTTTCACCCCGAGAGTTTCCCGAGAGTTTAGAAAACTCTCGCCCGAGA